>KB663832.1:9182350-9280535 GCA_000349025.1 Anopheles minimus
TATTTCTACCTATTTAACTTGTGATTTTTAGTCTAACTTGATGTGACATTCTATGAGTTTTTTAGAGCGCATCAAGGATTATCTAAAATTTCCAAGTTCTTAAAGTTACGATCCTATAACTTACATACTCTTTGTATTCTAAGAAACAGTTTACAAATACTGATAAATTCGTAAGCGATAGGGTTATGGGCAGTAAGCAGCAATTTTACATGAAAATTTGACGTTTAAAACCACTTGAGGCTATTTGGAAGAAACATATTATTTCTGCAATAAAGTAACTGAACTACAGATAAGCTACTGATGTCCGACTCAAAGAATTTATTGGGGACATATTTTGTTATCCGCATTTACTTGCATTTGCTGAATCATTCCAATCTATTTAACTTGTAAAACAAATGTAATACTTCCATGAAATTATTTGAAATTATTAGAAAGGTACGGCATGGATGTTCTGAAAATTCCATGTTTCTTAAAATTATGGTTATACAACTTACAATACCTTTCGCGTTCCAAGATACGGCTTACAACTAATTGTAGCCCTTTGCGTGGTGCTGTTCATGCACTCACAATCCATAAGCATACTTTTCATAATTTCCCGTCCATCGTTGCCGTACCTTCCAACTGAAGCTCAATATCGTGAAACATGATACCATCCCTCGCTATCAAATTCTCGTGATACGACAAACAGTACAAGGCACACAAACCTTCTACAGTGCAGCCAACAGGTACGAACCTGCTGAATCTTGTTCGCTCCAGGCCTCGGATGGGCCATAACGCGAAGGTACGATTAAACATGTGAAGCATAATCATCCCGCTTCACAATCCGACCCCCCCATTTAACTTCTCCATCCCCGATGGGAGCATACACAAAAAAGAAAACGGATCAGAAATCATAACCTCAAAACCCTCGTTGCGTGCATCACTTCCACCGCGTATGAACGCAAGACGCTGTGGAGCTCAGTAGCGCTTGGAAGTATTTTCATGAGGACAGCAATGTTCTGCTGGTTAAAGATTCTTATCGATACGGCTGCGTTGCATCTCGTGGCTGGTGATGCTTTGTTCTTCATCCGTTCACGTTAAATCGGTACTTCCACGAATGCATTAACGGTTGAGTTTTGTTATCATTGCTACTGTGCTGCTACTCGGGGAACATGCGTGAGTACTTTCTTCGGGATGCAAGCAACCATCACTCATAAACTGTACGAAACATGATTTTATTCTTCCTACATTTTGTTTGCATTTTTTCGTTCTCTTTCCGTTCCTTCCATCATACCCTTGCTGCTCGTAAAATAAACAGAAAATAAAGGGATAGGAGGAGAAAATAAAAAAGGCAGCTGAGTAACTTGGACAAAAAAAAACAACAGGCAAACCTCAGCAATGGGTGTAAAGTGAACGATAGTAACATTTTAATTCGTCATTTGAATAAATAAAGACGTGCCTCTTTTGGTTCGCCATATCGGGGAGGCTACCAGCACGAGCTACCGCCCGAATCACCGATGAAGCGCGAGCATAACGCTTATGCGATAGCAAGCAACATAAACACATACACAGAGGCCGATTAACTATCAACACAAGCAGAAGAACAAGGGACGCCATTGACATGGGCGATGGCGGATGGCAAACGGCGGTCATCAAATCACGGGCCCATTTGGCGCTGGCTTTAATGCCGATGTTTTAGTGGAAGACGTTGCCCTTATTCTGCCTGTCCATATTCCACTTCTTGCCAATGGGGCTGGACGGGTGCTGCAAGAACAACCGCTGCCCAGCAGAACCAACGGCTTGGGCTTGGCCCGGTGGGTGACGGGCCCGGGTACCGTTAGACTTTAAAATCAATTAAGCTTTTAAGCTGCACAGTCCGTAGGTGCTACGCATGAACAGTGTGGTGCATTAGCGTACACACGTGCTGCGTTGCTGGAGTTTTCCTTCTGCCCGCAAGGGATGCTTTATCTTGACGAATCCATCAGGCGTCCGCGGCCGATCGGACTGGGAAGGGCGCGTACGGTTAAGGCGGGAGACGAAAAGCTACCAAACACGTGTTACGCATTTAAGTGAATTCTGTAACCTTTTTCGGTTGGTTACACTGGACAAGGCAGGGCACGTGAAGAGAGTAAAACGAGTGTAATTTTTCACGTCTGACCAAGGTTCGCCAATTCTGGGAAGCATACAGTTTAATGAACTGACCATATAAGGAGCCAAGGGTGAAGACGATATGGGGATTACCTGTTGCACAATTTGTTTTTCTCTGTATTCCTGTCTACTTCCTGTGTCTTTTCATTGTGATGGATGTCACATGGTTGATGAAAGAAAATGTAAAAAAGTAGTCGTTGGTTCTTTTATTAAGCAATAATATTGTTTGCATTTAGAATTCTACAGTGTGTTACACAACTATGGGAACATTGTTGTCATAAGATAAAGAAACTGGTGATATGTATAATAATCATACTTTTACATATTGTTATATTAATATTGTTATATTAAATTAATATTAATATTATTTTAATAAAATAATAATAAATTCCCTTGAATAGCCCATGATTGATAAATAAGTTTCACAAACAATCAAGAAGCATCAATTACTCTTGTTCAAGATTTTTGGAAACCAATGTCATACAATTACAAAGACCATTTTTTTTCAAAAATCATATTTCTTTCAGAATTACTTAGAACTTACAAATATTTTGTGTTCATGAAAGTAAAGTTAAAAACAAAAGAATGCATCTGCAGTTTGTTTTCATAACTTCTGAGTTATAAACACTTCTTCTGCTTTTTTTTATCTGTTACAGAAGTAATGTCAGACACAAATGTCTAAATGTAGCAAATTTCACTATGTTAGTACTTCTGTATTTATTTCCTAAACTAAAACAAAAAGAGATTTTATTTTAAAGAATCCGGGAAATCACTTAACATTGAATAGAATTGTTTATATATCCTGATACTCGTTGTGCGGATTTAACAAGAAGATTTTTTATGGTAAATTAAAGGGAGTATGTGTAAAAACTAATTATCATGACTCAGTTTTGTTCACAATTGTTTATAACAAAGGAATCTTTTTTAAAAATTCCTTATCCTATCCATCCTGAGAAACTCGTATCTATAGAGGTATATGATTTAATTAACGTAGGTTAATGCACGTGTTCTTAAAGTTGTATAGCACACTGTATTACTTATAATTTATGATAATGGGTGGAACTCTCGATCTTCTATTTCTAAAACTCCTTTTTTCTCCCATTTAGACACGAAAACAATCAATTCATCATACAAAACCTCTCTAAATCCCTTCCTATTTCAAAGTGTATAGTTTTTTCTCATCAATCTTAAGCAATCCTTTGTTTTCAATTATGATATTTAATGCTGGCTACATACAAACACACACACACACACAGAGCAACAGTACAATTTACCTCGCAATAAACGTCCTATTATTAATCGCCACAAACGGACAAACGGATCTCCAAGCGACATTGAGTCAACCATCTCGGATCAGACTTTCTTCTGCCGCAATTAAGTAACACATATTATCCAACGACAAAACCCAACGACCCCATCTGCAGCCTCGCATGTAAGATAATCTGCTTTCGTCTTGCGGCGTGCGCCTGGGCAGAAAGGGCCCAAGGAGGATGCTCCCAGCCAACCATTATCATTAAACGAGACGGGCAAATTGCATCCCAAGAACACACCATTTCGTCGGCTCGGATGACTCCGGCTCACTATCGCATTGCAGCACACTTTTGCTAGGCTTGTCCGGGCCAGCCCCACCCACCGATAACTATGTTTTAATAAGCGATATAACAATAAAGTGAAAACGTTATAAACGATTTATGTTTCGCAAGACGGTTTCGGCTCAACGCAAACTGGCTTTTGCCTGATGGATCGTTCGTCCGTCGTTCCTGTGCAGGCGAATGGTGGAGAGGGCCAGTAATCGTCACTATTTGGTTGTCGTTTGGCATGATGTTACGAACACGACACCACAAGATCAAAGACCGGTATGTAAACAGGGATGTTTAAGCTCCACTTCCAGCAACAGCACACGTCGCCATCTGTTCGGATGTCAGCTACAAGTGTACACAAAACAAATCAAAAAAACAGTGTACAAACTGCAGTGGTAAACGATATGCAAGAACAGAAAACAAAAAAAAAAGGCTTGGGTTTGATTTTCAGTGGGCTCGTGCACCATTTCCGCTCGTGCCAACCAATTCTAAATCTCGACTACTCGTGCGGTTCTGCCAGTGCCCTTCGAGAACTGTGCCACGTTGTTGTGCTCGCGTACAAATTATTATTATATCTGTGTCAAACACACGTATTACAATTATAATAAAACCGGTCCCACCTACCCCACCGGAATGGGATGCTTATTCCACTGCAACGCCCGTTCCGAGCAGCAGAGAAACGGAACTTTAGTAACTGTGCACGTTATGTAGTGGTTTGTTCGTTTTCCCATTTTTGTTTCGCGGGATAATATAGCCGTAGCGGTATGCGCGAGTGCACCAACACCCGTGGTGCATATTGTGTTTATGGTGACTGTGCAGTCGTTTGGGTGCTAGTTATATTTATGCGCCTATGTGGGCATCATTTATTAAATAGCCGTTGTCAGCACAAGCCGGCGTGGAAAGATTTGTTTCGCACATTGATTTTATATTGAAGAACCGATTTGTTTCTTTTATTGCGTTATTAGTTTTCCTTTGCTGATAACATTGTAGGGTTACACCCGGGAAACGATGCCCTTTTACTGTTTGGAAAATGAAATGTCTTCCAACCGATGTGAACTGCATACTAGAATAAATTTAGGCTTTCGGTTCTAATTGTAAGCAAATTGAACCGTCCCTGAAAAATAGAGTTGTAGGGATTCCGAGTCAAAATAGCAGAGTTTGAGCGAATGTTTGATACATTTCAAGTTGAACTGGAATGTGTTAACTTGAATGTAAAATTCTTCCCAAAAACTGAATCTTGATGAAACCAGATTAGCCTCTCTTGCGTAATGTGGAGATTTTCCACGTCTAGTTATAAATCCTCCACTTCAACTTGAAAATATTCCAAAACTGGATCTATAAGTATACAAAAATTTAAATCATTGTAATGGAAATACAGATACAATCCTAGGTGGTAAATCTTTATATTCGACTTTTAGAGTATATCATATTAATTTTTAGACTGTTTCATCAAGAAACACTTCATGAAATTTAAGGTAAAATTGATGAAATGAGAGTATAGTAATATAAAACTGGACAACGCTAATTTTTTACTTTACAGTCGTTTCCAGAGTAATGATGTGCTCCAGAAAAAAATCAAATTAATTGATTGTTTTATAGAGACTTTGGACTCTATAGCTTCATTCGCCTCTTAAAAAATACGGCTAACTCGGGAAAAGGCTGTTGTCGCGTTTTAACATTTCATGGACAAACACATCGAACAGTCAGAGCTAAACAAAGGTGTATCTCCGAATCCAAATTGAATGCTTGTACAGTTTCCGTGTATCTCGAGAGCTACCTGTAATTTGGCATTCAACATTTGAATGGAAATACTTCAATGTTGTCTCATTTCAAAATCTGAATTTTAGAGTCTATGTTGGGTATAGTCGATTACATATGATCGTTTAATATTCATAAGAGTTCCTGAGGACTCTGTGTTGAAAGAGTGTTCGAAAAATGGAGGAAAACAGCAAATAGAAACACAGGAAATGAACGAGCGAAATAATACACGAAACGGAAAATCATCAGGGACGATCTTTTAGCACATTTGTTTGGGGCGATGTTGTTAGATTTGAACGGCAATGGAAATGTTCTGTGGAGTTTCTTCGTTGGCCCCAACGCAATGTCAGTGAACTTTGGCACGTTCCAGAACGCCTCATTTCGTGCCGTTTCAGCAGCACGGATGACTGTTAGGGGCGTGAAATGTTCTGCTTAATTTTCCATTTCCTGCCATTACCAGCGAATGTCCAATTCTGATCGGATTTGTTAGGGGTTTGTTTCGAATTGTGCTTTATCTCTAGACCGTCCATACAAAACGGGGTGTCACGCATGGCTCGAAAAACTAGGTGATACTTAACCTCCATTATTCCACGGGATGCTAGCAAAACAAACGCAAACGCAGTAGAATAAAACCGACCTCAACCCTTGCATCTTGTGAGGAAACCACAAAAAAAAAATAAAAATCGTCACAAAAACCCTACCAACGTAGCTTGTGCGGTAACAACATCGGTGGCATCATCGTTCGAACGAAGGGACCGCATGTCCGTGACATTTGAAATCATAGCACGAGTGCTAAAATGCAACAAGCAACTAACGGACGAAACAAAACAAAAAATGGCACAAGCGTCAACGACTAGTACTGCTCCTGTGTGCATCGTGATGCATTCGAAGGATGCTTCCTGCACGTGTTGCATCCGCCGTTTAACACTTGCAACCCCTCTTCAATAGGGGGACGAATCACAACTGTATGTTTCACTTTCTTTCCAAAAAAAAAAAAAACGAACAACTCGTTCCATCTGGATCGAGAGCGCGGAAAAATGGGCAAGATCAACCAAACAAGAAACCACAAAATTCCTTTGCACGATCAATTAAAGCCATCCGCGTGTATGGCACCTGGTTCCATGTGGGGAACTAAACAATCCTCCCGGATAAGTGTTTGCATTCATTCAGCGAGAGAAAAGGGGGTGCATCCGAGGCAACAAACCCTCGAGAGGAAGGAAGCGAACATTGCACCTTTGGGGTTTTATTTCCATTGCAAAATCCCGCGTAATAGGATGCGTTTTCTAATTTTGGGTTTTATTTCTGTGCGCAAACCATTTCGAAGGGCCCCCCCGTCGAGTTTATTCCGGGGTTTTCCTTGTGGTGCGGAATTCTGACGTGCTAGCATGGCAAGCTCTAAGGGCCTGGAACTGTACCACGGATGTACTGGAGTGAAGATGCTTCTTCGTTATTTTTCCCCCATTCTTCAATGCTATTCCTGGCAACCGCCAATCTACCGGATACGATCTGCATCTTCCGTACACACCGAAGTACATCACGAAGTGCACACTGCATCACAGCTTCCCTGACGAATGCGCGGCCACATGCCCACTACGCCCGTGTGATGTGTTGTTTTTCTTCGGTTAAATTTAATTTACTGTGACAAAATTGCAAATAGCACACCAGGCTGTTGGTATGGCGTGCGGCAAGATGCAGTATGCACACTGGTGTCACGAGGCGGTAGGTTTGATTTACGATCTTGCGGAGTGGACGGGAGCGGGCTGAGCATCTAGTGACTTCATTGGAGTGCCGTCAAGAACCGTTTCAACAGCAGCAGCAGCAGCAGCAGCAGCAGCAGCAGCAGCAGCAGAAGACATTATACAAGTTCGTACACGGGTACACGGGGGCTCGGGTTAGCTGCAGTTAACCCTTGCCACCTTTTGGGGTGTTGCGAGGGTTAATTAAACCGTAACTGAAAGTGGGGGAAATGGGAGGGTGAGACTCACTCGAAGCTTGGACCAGCTTAAGCCCAAGGACTTAGGTTTAGGGCGGTTTTGCGGATTTTTGTTTTGTTTTTGGGAAATAATGTTTCACTTTCTTGAAGGCTGTTGCTGCTGAAAGTGCTTCTCTTACGGGATGACATAAAACGTACCAATATAGGGGAGCAAATAGTGCAAAAAACAAAATGAAAAAGGGGTGAGAACGTGCAGTGTGGAATGTGTATAACCTCCAGATAATAAATCACCCATAGTCAAAGACAGCGATGAGACGGTAACGATACCGTTTTCTCAATGTGAACGCACATTCGCCGTGCAGCTATTACACCAACAGTGTGCAGATTCATCGGTCCTTCGGGGTACTTCTATTTTTCCTTCACCCCCATAGCGTAGCTTTTATCGAACAGCCGACTGATCTTTACCTCCTAAAGTAATACAAACGAAACTCCCCGAGTGTCACACGTGCATTCCAGCTGCAGCAAAAATCCTCTAGCGTGTGTGTCTGCCTCGTAAGACCTGGTGTGTATGAATGGTACACTACCACGGTTGCGGATGCAATGGTGATGGGAGTTGGTGGGAGTGATTAAAAATAAATGTGTGTTTTATGCGTTTTTCGTCGTTCTTTGTTTGCCGGGCAGGCACGGAAGACGATGCGAACGCTGCTCTAGGATTGCGAGCGCTAGCAGAATGTGTGTGCGAGTGTGCATGAAGGGGGTAGTTTGATGCACTTGCAATATTGTGCAGTATGCGGGCACTAGGCTACCCCGTAAGCGAAGATACAGCGGATATTGATTGTTCGCCGAGATAGTGATGTTTGTTTATTTATTTTCGTTCCAAACCAACATCGCAAGTATCTTGCTTTCGTATGTCTGTGGTGAATTGAAATGAGCAGATGTACTTCAAAGTGAGTTTGGAATTTCTTTAGAAGTTCGTTTTGTTGTGACATATTAAGTAATCATACTCTAAATTTAATTTTTTTATAAATATTTTATTGAGAAAATCCACAAATAGAACTCATTTGGCATGTACTCCTCGGTAACTCAATATTTAAATACTTCTGAATGAAATTAATACAAACGAACAAATGAAGTTGCCACCCATCAACTGGCCTTGAGAATGATCTATATAAGCGAACAATGTCTGCTGTTGCCGTCAACCATCGTTTGTTACAATATTTAATACCCGCAGACGCGTACAACTCACACTTAACCGCAAGTTTATGCAATTGTGTAACCAAAGTTGTAACATCTCACTCGAACTTTGTTGAATGTGTAATTACTTCCTTTTAAAACGAAAATGATATCTCTTATTTTAATTGTTGTACTTTCGCATTACAAAATAATCATCCTTAACTGATCGTGCGATTCGGAGTCGGCGAAAAGTTGATCTCGTGACAACAACTACCACCTGAAACGATCCAGTGCAACGGGGGACGAAAATCTAGCCCCAATCCCCTGTCCCAAATCCTTCCCCCTGTTCTTCCTCCACTTCCTACCCTGTCACGGATCACATTAAGTAACGCGCAACAGATTAAACCAGCGCGCGTGCAAGTGTTCACTCCACGCCTGGTCGGTTTCGATGGCGCGCTGGCAATGAAGAAAGAAACACTCGCAACTTGTCACTCGCCGTCATTAATCACTTCGCTTAAGATTGGCACACGTACACACGCCGCGTCCACGAAACACTTCGTCGCACCGTGTACATGTGTGATTGGCTATGATGAGGTTATTTTTCTGCAGTTTATAGCGCCCTCCCCAATCGTTCCGTTGGAGCGTTCTTTTTTTTTTTTTTAGCCCAACATCTCCGACGGACATTGTCCCGCCTTGTGCATCTGGAGACGTAGCTAATGTACGAGGGGGGTGTTTGGGTCGTTAGCGCGTCGGGTGTGTCTCTTCGCTGCACTGGTACGGTCACGCTGGTAAACACAGGAAACACGGCCGTTCCGTACGTCGGGATGCGTGTCCCGGTGTCCAGGACTGTCCGTGGATGCTAATAACGCGTCCGTACGCGTGGACCAGTTTTCCCGGCCAGTTTTGTTTAGACTTCTTGAGGAGTAGACCTGGTCGGGACCTCGGGATATTGCAAATCTAACCGCTGCACGGTCTTTGTCTAACGTGCACATCGTACGGTACACAGCTCCATCGACAAGGGGTGGCACTGTGCTGGGTTGCAGCGTGCCTTGCATTTCCCTGCCCACCTACCCATCCGAAGCCTGAAGCCTAGAAGCTTGAATTCTACGACGCAGTTTCTTGACTGCCCCCAAGAATACCCCCTCCCCGCTGGGGTGTTCTCTCCCCCCGGTGGGGTCCTCGAGTCCGTGTCGCGAATATTCCAATCGTCTTACACCCTTCTGCTGCGTCCCACCCGGAACAGCAGTAGTGGCGAACGTGCGATTCTGGTTTTCTGGTGTTTAGTATACACACACACACATGCACGCACAACCAACCCCCTCCCCATCTCTGGGTGTATGTGTGAGTCGTTGTATGCATTTCATAAATTATTCCCGCTGTAAACATATGCTTATTATAGGTCTTTTTTGCTCACTCCATCTCTGCCTCTTTCTCTCTCTCTCTGGTTGTGAGTCGCTTGAGGAGTTGAGGGCTTCGAGGCATCATCGTTCCAATCCCTGCCATGGTTTCCCGTTCGGTAGGGTGCAGTTGCAGCAGCGAACCGCTCGTTCGCTGTGTTTTTGCCATCGGATTCGCGTTTCTTTGCACCGATGGTGGCAGCAAACCATCGTCAAGGCCTGTTTAGCGTCGCGTTCGCGTTATTGTGTTCGCTGATTGCAACCTGCACTCTAACTCCCCACATGAGCTCTCTTTCTCGCTTTCTTGACCGCTAGTACGTTCCTTTCCCCCGCTTCAAACCGAACGAATTGATGTATTAATCTGACGAGATGGGTCGTGTCGGGGCCTGCATGCGTTCGGTTGTGTGTTTATGCTGTGCCTGTTTAAAGCCTTTTTTTTTGCTTCCCGTACTCTTCGCAAAGATCACGAATTGATCGAGCGATGGTTTGATGGCAAGAAGCCTCCTAGATGGGGATGTTTTTTTTTTTGTTTTGTTGGGATGTTTCTTCTTCACCAATCGATCAATCGTTCATGGTGGCTATTTCCTTTTCAGCAGAACATAATCAAGCTTCACTTCACTTCATCAGGGCGCCCTTCGGTCTATCCCGGCGAGTCTCGGGTGTATGCTCTCCATCCTCCATTAGGAACAGCAAATTTCCATCAATTTGCCACCTGATTTGTAGGCCGCACTGCTCCGGAACCCTATTCTTACAGAAGACTGGGATAGATCATATTGATCACCCGCACTTACGCAGATGCTCGAGGGGGGTAACCTAAATTAATAGCCCCCTGCGTTCAAGCCCGTGTGGATTGTTTTACAGTGGAAGGAATCAGTTTCGTAATGTGGCAATAAATGGCCGGTTGCGAACAAAGGTGTCGGTGGTAAGAAATGGATCGTATAATTTGTAACACTGACCAGCCAGCTTTATGGGTGTTTATGAGTGTATGTTTGGTGTTTAAGCACCACGATTGATGGGTGGTTTGTTTTGGATTGAGCTTTCTTTTGCTGATGGCTGAATAGGATCGCAAAAAAAGGCATTGGGTACACCGTTTATTCTACAGCAAACAAATAGCACCAGAGCTATCGATCGGTTTGCGGGCATCTGGCACGTACTTGATATGACGTAGTGGGCCGAGAGTCACCACCGCAACCGAGTCCCTATTCTTATTGCATAAGCCACACGCTGCAAGAGTTCTGCGGCAGCACAACCATACCAAACCGCGGTGGCGAAACGGTAAGATGAAATTAGTTTAATTTTTCTCACCCGCCTCCCCATTTCCACCCTCCCACACCAACGCGGAAGAACGCAATGTGAAAGCGTGGTGTGGTACGCGTTGGTGGACATCCCGGTGTGGACCGTTGGTGATGGCAAAATCACTAGCATTAGCAGCCGGTCCTAGCACCGGTGCAGCAGGGAACTCCGATCGGGCTCATTATGCTGGCTCGTTTGCTTTTGCACTGCGTCGCAGTTCGCGTGCTGCTAGGTTTCATAATTTCGTCTAATAATATTAATTACCCGTCGATTTTCGCCCGCCGCAATAAGGGCGAACGATTTGTCCGGTATCGGCGGTACAGATTGAGTTTGCAGCGGAAGAATCGGAAAGGCAAAAACAAACTTTCGCGAAAATTGTCAGCCGAGTTGTAGAATATGTGGAACAGAAGAACCGGTAGCACAAATCGCTTACCCGCCATCTTGTCAACGCTGGCAATTAATTAATCAGCTTCTAACCGGCTCGCTTCATGCAGGAATAAATTGTTTCTGCGATCGGTAAGCTAATCTGTATGCATTATTCATTGCATTTTATTCCATTTGCGTGCGATGTTGCGGTTGGGGAAGGTGTTTTGAAGGAGCGATGTTTGCAAATCCTTCCGTCGGGTTTACATCGTCGTTGTTCCTTTCTCGGAGAATTAAGCTTTGCCTCCTACTTGTGTCACGTTTTGTTCCGTATGGCTGTTACAAGCGTTTTGTTATACGCTGTTCATTGTTAATGGATATAACATCGGTTTTGAGATGTGACATAACTTACATATCATCAGTAATTAATATGACTTAAGAAATTCGAATTATTTCTTTATCTTAGCAGGAATTTAGTACAATATTTGAGTTTTTCTTTTGTTAATTTTCTTTTGTTAACTTTCTTAAATTTATTTATTAATGTTTTAATTATTATTTTTCAAAATTATGCGGATAATACTGCCCAGCAAAATCCGAGTAACTCAAATCACAGAGTATGTCAAATATCATTATCTACGTTATTAATACTTCCTACAGCGTGTACCAGGACTATATGAACACTTTATTGCGAATTTCTCAAAATTGATTAGAAATAGATACAAACATTGTTCGTGTCATGTGTATAACATACAATTTAACATCGTTTCATATTTCTCTTTCACATTGTTCCGTCAATTATTACGTTTTTTATTGTAAAAAAGGTTGTTTTAGGGCCGTACTGAACAAATGACGAAAACTGCTATGGTGAAGTATGTTATTTTAGGAACTAATTTGCAGATGATTATTATATTCCTTAACTATACCAGAAACCGACTGAAAAAAATTGTTATAGCATTTTTTTAGACCTTTTTCACTGAACAAAAACTGGTTAAAAAATATGTTTTGGTGTAAAACAGCGTAGATTATATTGGAATAATTATTTAAAATGTTTAATTTCATTATTTAATGTGGAAAAACAATATATTTTGCGAAGTGTCCGTGTACTTATGTTACAGATTTTAAATAGTTTTTTTTCGCAATAAAAAATTTTAATTTTGGACGAAAAATATGAACAAAACATGCAACACAAACAAACAAAGACGTGAAACTGTGTTTCAGCCAAATCATTCGAACAATGTTTGTATCTATCTCTTAAAGATTTCAACTAAATCGCAAAAAAAACGAGTGCCCGTATTGTTATATGTGGGCTGTGCCCGCTGTATTATGGGAACAAATATTATTATTTCACGTTTAGTTCAATAATTCGTAATCTTTAAGTACAGATTATCAATTTTTCTCATAATGGAGAGTTTTGAATTGAGTTTGAAAACTGTAAAAAACTTTACTAAAAGTGATTTTAAAAACATTAAATTATAACGAGGTTCGAAGACTTATTTAGTAAAATTTAAATTCATATACCAAAAATACGTTAATTTTTAAAAATCACGTTAGTTAAGTATCGTATAACTCGGAAAAATTCTGTACACTTTAAACTTTAATTATAAAAAAAACATACGCTCAATCATTTCGTACTCGTTAGACGCGATCACTAAGAAAAATCATATCCCAACTATCAGTATCCATCCTCTGCACTAGTTTTTTCTACAACTCCAGTTTCGATCTGCGTTGGTTGATTAGAATGAAAAATTAACCACGGGTCTGCATCGTGATGTCCTCGAAGAGAACCCACTTACAAGCACAAGAGCTCAGGTTTCGCTGCACACATAATCCGTTTCTCCTACGCTTCAGTAAATACAAGTTTTGTCACCACACTTGCACACTTTGCCCTACTCCTAGCGGCATTTCACACCCGGTCCGGTGTGCGTCAAACCGTGTCAAACTGAAACCTCCCCCGAAAGCAAGTTCTCAAATAATAAAACACCAACCTACTAACTAATAGAAACCGAACAGAAGCCCATATGGGGAGTTATAATAAGGACGCTTTCCTGAGTTCAGCTTTTTTGTCGACCTCTCTATCTCTTCTAACATTTAATTGTGCTGCGAAAAAAAAAAGCCCAAAAACAGATCCTGTAACTGTACGCCAGTGTCGTCCGTACGGATGGATGTAAAATATGAGAAATTACACGCGCGTGCATCGTAAAACCAAAGTCCCAGGGAACTAATCGAACCCGTCCCGCTGAAGTGACAGGATCGTACGCATAAGGACACGCGTGTTGCGATGCGTAGAGAGTTTCACTACGAACATCAACATCAACAACAGCAAGAGTGGTCCTCAATCATCTCCAGCCACGTTCGGCAATCGGCAGTCGAAGCTTCCGTACGTTCACGGACGTATGATGGGTTTTTTGTTTCATGCTCATCCTTTTTTTATGCTTCTCCTTCTGTGGTTCAAAATGGTAAAAACTGTTCCGAAACGGACGGTGAATTTAGATAACAAAAATGCACCCTGCAAAGGCGAGATTCACTGGCTCAGGTTGTTGTAATACGAGAGTGCCTCGGGCGGAGCGCTTGAGCTGTTCCAAGGATCCTAGGCCTTTACGGAGCTGTACCCACAGAAGAAGGACCTGCCACGCCAAGTGAAGTGCGTATTCCGAGTGGTAGTAAATTAGGGGTTCAATGCTCAACGGCTGTACGGATTGGTAGAGATGTGGAACATCTGGTCCAATTTTCGAAACCTCACATTCGGCCGTTTGCTCGCACTGACGTTTCCTTTAACGCGTTTATCAAGTGTGTGTTTCGTTGTTGCCTCTTCGTTGCTTTGGCTATCGTTGGCAGAAGGTTTCGAAAGGGATGGTTTCAGGACCTTCCAGATCACACACTGGGTGGACTGTGCTTTGCGTTACACTTCGATAAAACGTGTTGAGGAAACGAGAGATGAAGAAACATTCTAATGTTTTTCATTTTTCACCTGAAGCTTCCCGACACCCTTTGTAAGAGCTATTGAGTTTTATCCGTTTTTTTTTCTGGGGACTTGCCTAGGGCACACCAATAAAAAGCCTATATGAATGGATTCGATGCTAATCAATTTATGTTTTCTCTTACTTTCGTTACAGGTACGTACCATTTTTGGAGGTGAATAGGGTTAAAATAAGGTGATGGAGTTTTCAATTTAATCGAATATTTTGGGTGCATTCTTCTCGAAGAGGTTAGAGTTTTCTTTTTCTTACATTCTTTAATTATTTAAATATGTAAACAAAGCGTTTGTCTAATTATTGCTACATTCTAAAGCATAGAATCAAACAACATTTACATCAACAGAGCTACTTAATCACGCCAGCAAGTGGTGTGAATAATAGTGCGCCACTAACAAACTGCTTCTAAGTTGCAATTTGAGCAGCCAGGGCGGTAATAAATTAAAACCGAACAGTTCAAACACAGCAAAACGACGCAGCTCGTGCCACAATGAGGCGCGGTGCTACCGTTTCCGCAGGCCATTTAGCTAAAGTACACCCTTTGTTGGTTCAATTTCATTTGTTTTTCGATTTCGTACTACCAGCTTTCTTACCGCTAAGGTTCTGAAGCAGCCAAACAGTCTAGTAAAGGTGGTCAAATATTCAATTTGATCGGATTCGTTGCCTGCTCCCGAAGTATGGTTCGTTCTAAACCGGACGCTGGAGTACTGGAAGCTAGAATCGAGCGTGTGGAATAATGGAACCCTCACCTTGAAGCCAAATTGTTTCTAGCCGTGCTTTGGGACACACCCAAACGATGTCAGGCGACACGGGTCCGGCACGGGTCATAACGAATTTCATGCCACGAACCGATCAAAACCGAGCGGTTGCGAAAAACGGAAAGCCTCCCGTTCGTACGGTAGCGCGGTCGGTGTTTGTGGCTAAGAAATTGGTCGGTTGCGGTTACAGGGCACTTAGGGAATTGGCCAATAATCGATTATGTGTTTTCGTCCACGCGATTCGAACGATTTTTGCGTGATTTAAATGTTGACCTTAGCTGGCAGGGTCCGTTGTTTGTGTTCAAAAATCTTGTGCTTTATTGTGACACCAGAACTTTCGTTTAAATTAATAATATTTCGAAAACCTTTAATAGTTTTAAATTAACTCCAATCTCATGCTTGCTATTGACCCTAGAGAAAATGAAAACCTTGAAAGATGCAAATTCTTTATCAAAGTCGATGTATCGTTTTTATCGCACGCGTCTGCTACCGCGTTGTTGACGGAAGCTCGCTGTTTGTTACTGACCGTACACCGTTTACGGTACGAGTTACAAAAGCGTTTCGCCGAAGGGCCATAGCGTGCTCCTTCTGCGTGCACGGACCAGCATTGATTACTTCTTTGTGCAATTTCATGCAAAACCGGCTTCCCAAAACCGCAACATCGCTGTGGCCCTTCAGTCCGTGGCGATGGCAGCGAACTGGTCGAACAGTTGGAAGGAGGTAACGAGAGTAGTCGCCCTCTACACCGCCAATCGTAAACAACAGCTCCTTTCCCGCTTACCAAACACGCGTCACAAACAGCTGGCACTGGACACTGGTCACGACCAGTGGTGGGTGCAAGTTGCGCGCCAAATGTGTGCGATGAACCCCCCCTAACGCCTCGTTGGAGGGGACTTTTGAAAGAAGTAAACAAAAAAACACCCGTAGCTTAAAGACCCACGCCACACGTCACGGTACGCGAGTAATCGCAGCTCTAAGATGCTACTACGCAAGGCACCAGATTTCCAGAGCCTTCCCGCCAGTGTTCCGCACCGGGACGGAGCCTGCCCAGGCCACTGTGAAGAAGCCGGTTTTTTCTTCCTCTTTTTTTCCTGCCTCACAACTCTCGCTGTGGTTGATGCTGTTGCTGTAAAGAACGTGTATGGGATCTAATGTGTGCTGTGGCAAAAAAAAAGAACCAGTTTCCGATCGTCACCACCGATCGTCGTTAGAATATCGCGCGCTGCTAGAATATCACGATTTCTGTACTGTCGGAAGAGCACCAAGCACTGCAACTTCCCGTTGCACCATCTTCAAGGATCATCACGGCTAGCTAAACCGTTTTAGACGACGGGATATAACGGCTAGGCAGAAGTAGGAAAAAAAACATCGTAATAAGATTACGTACGCTTCAAACAAAAACAAACTCCCGGGATCCCGTTGTTCTGAGGAAGTTCTGAACGAGACTGTCGCCCGAAGGGACCCAGCGCGATAGGGCGCGATCGTGCAACGTACACCACAGTGTAGTGTCCCTTGCTGAAGCTCAGCGATCGCAAACATTGTAACCAACGAGGTTCACTTTGGTTGGACACGTACGGACATTCGCAGGGTGCACGGGATTGTTGAGAAGGTGCCCAGAAGGTGCCAGCAGAACGCTGAAATGATGTCAAACGGTGAGGTGAGCCTTGTCCCGTGCGCTTATGTCCCTTCGCATACGCTGGACCAGCAAAAATAGCACACGACCTGTGTTGATATAGGCCAACGGAGGGTGCTCATCAATAGGGGATGTAATTACACTTTATCGTAAGTGTCCCTCCATTCAAAGCGACACACACACACACACGGTAAGATCGCGTGAGCCGGAATGCCAATCCATCCACCAAAGCATTGGAGTGATACGGGGATTAATCGTAACCCAGCGCAGGTTGCAGATGCAGCGGATTGATTGGCTAGCAAATTATCAGCTACTCGATGAGTTAATACTCCCTATCTCCCCCCGTTTGCAATAAACCCATCCGTCAGTTACGATGTTTGCATAATTATTGGCCGAGCCCTTGGGGTAATGCGCTGTGTGTGCGTGCAGTAAAGTAGCTGTAGCTCATAAAAGTCTGTGGCCTTAAAGACTTGTCTTGTTTATGGCAAGATAAAAAGGGATGTTTTACGACGAGTGCGTATGTGATCTTATTACGCATGATTTATGACGAAGACAGAACAATATCCTGGAAGGTATTGCTCATTTTACTAAAATTAGTGAGCTGTTCCAAAAACAGGACATTCTTCTTGGAAAGATATACATGATTGAAATCATTTTCCAATGCACGTTTTGGAAGCACTTATCAAGACTTGAGACAATTCCAATTCCTCCAAACAATTCACGTCCACATATCGGTCACTGTAAGCCTTCTTTTCCAGCACGTTCTCTCGCGCGCAGCAAAACAACTCGCCCTGATGTAGCGAGACCATCCCCAGTACAATTCTTCTGCGACCGTTCTCTACCACCGTCTCCCCACCACCAAGAATCGTGCCCGGGGGCAAGTGTTTGTGATTATAATAATAAAATATTTACACTTGTACCACAGCCGCTGTCGATTGCATAACATCCCCCTAGCACTTGCACAAGCCACACATGCACATCGCGGCGGCCAAACGATAATGGAGACTGCAACGATGGTTCGAGCGCGAACCATAAATTAACCATCCGTTTCAATTGGGACCTCTTGGGTCAGCGGCAACGCAAGGGACTGCACATTAGAACGAGTGGAGTCTCGGGCTGCGAGTAGGTGTCGCTAGATGCGGTCCCGCACATGCTAATGCACATGCACGTACACATTCGGGCAAGATCGACCCGTCTCCAACCCCTTTTGCTCTGGCCCTCTTGCTAGTGCACTACTGAGCCGTTTCTTGTTTTCTTGCTGCTTTCAAGCTAGGAAACTTCGCTTTGTCGTCCTTCTCTTTCCCTTCTTTCACACTGGGCCAACTGTTTGCTCTTTAAACCTCACGCGCGCGCTCTCTCTCTCTCTCGTTCTGTAGTTTCGATTTCTGGCGAGTGCATCGGCAACGGTTTCCGTAAACAAATCGTATTGCCTCTCCAGCACCCTCCACTGACTTCACGTTGCGTACCGAGCGACACGCGATACGATCGACCGATGCGTACTGACCCCGACTTGCATACGCAATGCACTATCAGCTTCGGATGTGCGGAGCTATTTTCGGAGCGCGCTTGAACTTCAAACTCAAACACGCTCTGTGAGTTCCGCGAAGGAATACGGTCGGCGATGGCGCTTATCATGTTTCACGATAGCTTTCGAGAATTCGTGCAAGCCGCAGTTTCGTTTGCTGGTGCCGCTTATCGGGTGGGCCACACCTAACCATTTTTCGGTTTCTGTCGGGGTTGGATTGATCGGAAGGGTTATGTGCAGCATGGTTTTATGATTTTGATCGATGATTTTATGATTTCGGAAGAAATTTTGTTCGATAAATTGTGTGCCGAGGGAAAATACTGACAAGCGGATTTCTTAGAATATTTTAAGCTCACTCTATCGATAATAGCCGCGATACTAGACGTATCAACTGATGTTCTATTGAAAGGATATAGGTGTACGTCATTTTTGTGTTTCAAACATAAAAGATACATAATTGCCTAAAAAACAAGAAAAGTTTCTATGCCTTTGTAATTATTTACAATTGCATTCACATTTATTTAAGTCATCCAGTAAATAATGCCAACATAACACACAAATAATATAGTTCTCAAGAGACTAAAGTCCCGAACCTTGATCTAGACAAATTGTCGCTTTATTTAAAAAAAACCCTCACGGAACATTGTAACATTGTCAAAAGAGCTGTCTTAAACCATTTCTGAGTTGGTTAACCGTCAAGTGGAAAGCAACTTCAAATCCTAGTGCGTTACAAAATCCCATAATTTTAAACAAAACTAAATTAAATACGCATTGGATCTAAAACCCGTTAACAGTAGTTGCCTAGCTTTTAAAATTTCAAGTGGAGCTGAGATGCTAATGAAGTTTATACTGGATGGCGTTAACGACACCAGCTGTAGTCTTATGTAGGAAATTATACTGTGTCGTCATTCTTCTGTCAAAAATTTGAAATATGGTATGCTACTACTGTATATGTATAAAAATAATGCTACTACTGTATATAGTATTTACCCATATACAGTAGTAGCATTATTTTTGGCACAAAATTTAGATTTTTTATTCATTCATTCATATTTATTATTTGCATCAAATCTGATAAAATAACTATTTATCATTGTTTAATACTCAACACTGTATGGTTTTAGTTTAAGTGCATCGAAAACCAGTGTTTACAACCATTCGACATTAAATTAGCAAATTGTTAACGATTGGACAATTAGAAAACGGATAATTTAATAGATATAACATAAAAGGACGGTTCAGCTATCTGAGGAAAATTATGCAAAAGTTTGCAATATCTTGAATGCAGCTTTAAAACATTATTATTAATCGAATACAAAAAAAGATAACAAAGATAATGCTCTACAAACATCCACAGCCACAATGAATTATGCATGTGTTTAGTTCACATATCATTCATTCATACTGCTGCTTCTCTGTGGCAAACTTTAACCTTTTATTTATGACTGATTATTTTACACTCATCATGATCCACTTTGTGCCCGCACGCTGTATGTTTTCCGTCCCAAGCCGTAACCTGTTTATCGGCTACCCCAACCTAACCGGGGCACTGTAATTTTTCCGATCATTAGGCCAACCTTGACAATAGCAAACAATTCTAGTACGTGTAAGTCTTGCATCTTTTTTTTTGCCGTTTGTTTAATTTTCCTATGCTTTTATCCGGTCCCGAGATCGGGTACCAATAATGCACTCGCTGCAGTGTAATCATTCCGGTCTCCAGATCACTCACGTATCGATCGATTCGTCTCCGTTCGTGTTCACAGCCCGGCCGTGGATCGGCGGACGGCGACAAACGTGCACATATTAATAAAAATTTTATGCTGCAATATTGCTGGCCCGGCCACATGTCACGGTCGGTCCGCTGCTGGGAGTGGAGTAATTTCGCGACAGTTGAGGCGTGAGCATTGCTCACCCTTATGCTCCTAATGGACGTGGGTCGGTGGGTTTTGATTTGAAGAGGAACTGCAGCACAGAGTAAAAAATCACCACAGCAGTGTATCGTGCAAAATCCTGCAGCATGCCGTGTAACGGCGATAGTTATGCATCGCGAAAGATCGCACGATCACTCACAGCGAATGGTACGAACAAAATGGCTTTAAATAAACATGATATTGCGAACCACTTTGCGAGCTACCGGACTGTGCAGAGCGGTAAGATGATTATCGCTCGTTGGTGAAGCGCATGGAGAAGACGAAAAATGACACTAGATAAATAACAATGAATGCACATATCATTTAATGATCGTTCAAATTGCCCCCCCAGGTCCGATCGGAACACCCGAAGGATACCGCCGTTTGATGGCGAGCGATGAGTTGCAGATTAATGCGCGAACCACCTCGATGGTATAAGTGCAGCATGAGCCCGCCTAAGATGGGAAGCGTTTGTGCGATTATTGTAACAAGACAAAAAAACCTCCCTGACCACCACACATGGCCGTTCGTGTTCTGTTTGAAAAGCATGAAAATTACTACTACCCAGACCACGTGTGGATGTTTTATTCTATTTTACACCTTTTTTTTCCTCCCACTGTGTCAATGCATCGATCGTCGTGCGATCGGGTTTGTGTAGCACTGGCGAGTGGCTCTTAAGAAATGGTTTACTATGCACCAAGTCCACTCTTTTGACACTTTGATGAATTTAAAAAAAAGCTTAGAATGTTCCCCCCCACTCCAGACGGTCCGGTTTTTAATGGTAGCTTTTTGTGGCTTGTTGGAGCATCTTAAGCTACGGCACACTAATGGTAGATGTATTGCGAACGAAAGCAAAGAAAAAAAAACGGCTCATTGAACCAACTAAAATGGGGTTGACATGTTGGGGTGCACGGCATACTCGCCAACGATTTGCAGCTCGTTTGAAGTGCAACGGTGCTGCGCTTTAATGATAATGTGTCAACAGCACGGAACAAGACGTTCACGTGCAGTGAAACAATTAAATGCATCTGTGACCGTCAAGAGGGACACGCGGGCCCGCCGGTCGTGTGACATTGGTCCAATTGCAGAGTTGCGTTGTACCAGCGGGGACAGAAACAGTAATGGAGGAGTGCATAAAAAATCATTTTAAACCGTTCGGTAACTTGTTATAAATATTTCATTCATTAATTTGATGAGTACAAAGTTATTGTTCGGAAATTGTTATAAATATTCAATTTTTACAACTTTATGTGCGTTTGAAATTAAAAACAAATAAATATACTTGAATAAATTTTTAGGCAGCAATACGGTCGGCTTTTATGAATAAAAACAAACGTATTTTAGGCCTGAGTTTATGTTTTAAATAATTAATTGGTGTCCAAGAGTGAACGTATTAAAATTTCGTAAGTTTTTGGAATTAAAACACTGAATTAACATGTTTATCCTCGAAAATATCATTTCAAACATAATGATACTTAGTACACAACATAAGCTTATGGCCAATTTTTTTATATAATTAAGAGAAAAGTGAGTTTATATTAATACTTGATACAATTATTAACGCAAGTGCAAGGCCAATTGATTTGGATTCATTAAGAAAAAAGTAAAAGAGATAAATATAGATAAAAATGAAGAATTCATTGTTTTACAAGGTACTCTGAATAAAATATTTCGTTTCGAAGGATTTATTGGAGCGTAAGCTTATATTTCTTTTAATAAAGAACGATCTGGCCATATTACTTCAAATTAAAAAATTAAACATATACTTGAACTAGGACACAATTTGTATTGGTTGGGAGAAATTTCCATCTGCACACCATGAAAGGTATCTTGTCCCGGGTATAATCGGCTGTTTCAAATTTGATTTTGTTTTGTTTCTTTAGGACATCCAAAAATTACTTCAAGTAATATATAATTGCTATGCACTCACCCAAATTTGGTGTTTTCAATATAAATTTTGATTTTGAAAAACGATCAAAAATGCATAAAACTTTAATAATTTTCTCACCATTTTATAAATGTGTTGACTTCATTTAAGCAATTATTAACACCTCGATTGTGTGTAATTATGTTTCATTAATCGCTCCATTTAGTTGCATTTCGGTATTTTTCTATTTTTCATGTCAATTCGAATCTTTAGCCATTTCGTTTATATTTTTTCTATAAAATTGTATTTTTAAAAGGAACAAGGGATCTTATTATTATTTCTCGCACTGTATAACTTTTAAAAAAAAGTCTTCTCTAAACGTTCTTGAAGTATTGTTGTGTTCATCAGATGCATAATGGCAACAATTAAACGTGAACCTGTCATGCTCGTACGGCGAGCTACCAAGTGGTATACATTAGCACATCTGCAAACATCCCAGTGCAAAAGCGCTATTGGTTGCGATGCAATAAAAAATACCACAAATAACCCCGACGACGTTGAGCGATTATAATCACAGATGATGAAGCGATGCACCCAAGGGTAGCTGATCGAAGGGACGTGCGAGACGCAAAGCAACATAAACGCTGAGTGTTTAGTAGCATAAACTCAAAGACTATCGTCAACCTTCGCGGTCGAGTTTTGATGCACGTAATGGCAGCATCCCGTTTGCCAGCGAGCAGATGAAATGATCGAACACACACGCGAAAAAAAAAAAGCATCGAAACCCAACGCACATTACTAACCGATCACAAATTACCGACAAATACGTGCACTATTTGTGGCCACCCGGTGCTGGTACCTTTGCGCACACACTTCACCACAAAGCGCACCGACAGTGCGCGAAAAGTAGCCCAGGAAATACCCGTTCGCGCGTATCGCGAGTACTGCCGGCTGCTAACCTTGAGCCGTTGCCTGATTGCATAAGCCCGATCGCACAACAGACCGATCGAGCGACAAGACGGTGTTCCGTATGCCACCGCTTGCCCGGTGCAGCGGTCGCATCGGGTGCAGTCAGATTCATTAGACGCGCAGGCTCTCTAGCATGTCCGTCCGTCCCGTCGAATGCAACTTTATTTGCCACTGTCACCCACCCAATCACCACCGCCCTTCCCCCGCGCTTTGTGCATCCTTACGTGGTCCGCTTGATCCACGCTAACCTTTGCTCTCCATCTCTCTCCTTCTACGCGTCATACGAAGTCTCCCTCCCTTTCACGGCTGTTAGTGGGGTGGGAGATTTGCAGTAAATGAATTATTCTAAGTGCACATGTGCAATTATTCACTGCTCGACGTTCTATTCACCGATCAATTGTGGCCCATCACAGTTGTCTTCAGCTCCACCACACACACACACACACGCGCGCCCGGCCCTACCCTCCAACCCCTTTCCGATTGTGGCTAAAGGGAGGCTTACGATTCAACTTAAGGCGCCTGATGCAACGACTTCGGTGCTAATAATAACGACAACAATGGCGTCAAAAAGCCACGACATAAAAGCGGTCTAATATGCAAATGCAGCTACCAGCGGGATGTGCTGCACTTTGCCTGTTCCATCACGATGGGAACCCGATGCAAATGTTTCATTACCAATTTCGATTCTACTACCCTGTTTGATAGTAGTAGATAAAAGAAGTGGCAAGCATGTGTTGATATGGAGGCGAGTTTTGTGTTTTATTATCTACAACGATTTGTCGTTTGCAAAAATGGAATGAGAATTTTCCATCACCTCAAGGCTACCACGTGATGGACAGGAAACGTTGAATTGGAAATGCATCTCAAAATGCAAGATTAATAAACAATGTATTCAACCTTTTTTTTTTCTTAAAAAAATGCGAAGATGCGTTAACATTCATTGTGAAAATCAATGTCACTCTAAGAAGATGCAAAGATCGTTTCCATGCCGGAAACGTTTACAGAGCCTCCGATGGGTCCGATAATCAAAAGCAACAATTAAAGACGGGAAATGTTAGAACGCGTTTGTTCGATTGTTTAAAATGCATCTTTTCCAATGATTTGCTTATTTTGTATGCAACATCGATAGAGATATATCGGGGGGATGTTCTCCCTTAGATACGTTTTGTTATTCTTGCTTTCAGTGCAATCCCTTGGATCTTCTGCCGGGAGGCTTTCCTACTAGAAAACGGTTTAATCATTCTAGGGCCCCCTTTGCAGTTCCAATACGTTAGCCCTACAATCGTAATTGGCCCTAATTCGTCCGTCAGTGAACAGTGAACTGGGGCCATCCGTCGCGGAAAAAAGGGTTTCACACTCCACGCAAAAGGATGCGTGAGACGTGTATGTAAGCCTTCTCTGTCTCTCGCCAACTGCAAGCATGATTGCAAATCGTTTGCAAACGTTAATCCAATCAACGTTCATTTAGCCGATCTCTGATGCTACGCACTCGCCCAACTCCTCCGACGGGGAACTCTCTCGGGAAACGTGGCCTATTTTTCAATGTAGATGGAAAAATTGACTCCCCATCCTTATGCAGTCCTTTGCACTGTTTTTCCTCCCCCTCCTAACAGGGGCAGATCACAATTAGTCAATTAAGATTCGCATAAACCCCACGACCGGAGGGCGTAAAATCAACGAAACTCCCAACCAACGCTCAAGTGCAAATGCTGAAGTTCACAACATTTTATCGAGTGTTTGGGATCCCGCCCTTCCGGGTAAAGGGAAGGGTGACAGGTTTAATGAATGAGTGCGCATGCAATTGCACCGCATTTTGCTGCTGTATGGCCAGTAACGTCACCATGTTTGCTGCTGTTTCGGACGTCGTGTCGAAGGCATCCTGCGTCAATTAGTGTCTTCAATCCAAGGACATCGTTTGACGACTCTCCGTAGCAAATGTCTGGTCACATGTATGTATGCATAGGTGTGTGTGTGTGTGCTTTTCTTAATGACGATACCTAACGTGATTACTAATGATTCGTGCGCAAATGAAGTAGTCTTCTCCCCGGTTTGATGTGATTGACACAGGCGTGCTAGCACGGTGTGATTGATCGGGCCCGGGATCGCTCGGTAATCGATCATCACAGTTCTCCGCTGCTCGTAGCCTTTATTTGCATGAGTTGAGAAGATAAAATAATTGATTAAATGTGATGAAAAGCAAAAGGTGCAATGTAATGTACTTTTTTGTTCTAGAAATTGAAGATATTTAAAATGACTACCATTATTCGTATGGTGGCAGCATCCCGGTGTCCAATATGGATCGTTAGATGAGTCACCAAATAAATTGCCAAAGCGTAACATATCTTACCACAGGAACAAAGCACAAAACGCCAAAGGATTAGTCACCCCTAAATATGTTGGCCAGGTACGTTCCAGGAACTCTATCCGTCCGACCACTCGGTAGGACCGCTTTTATCTTGTTCCGCTTGCCCTTTTTGGCGAATGCAGGTGGTTGGTTTCCCGGGATTGAAGCGAGTTCTTCGCTTTCTATTAACTAAAGAAACATAAAAACAAAGGATGGTTTTTGGAGCGAAACAATGCCTCGGGGAATGTTTTGCGATTTATTTTTAAAACCCTGACGAGACATGGTGCCAATAAAGACATGGGCATCAGGACGTCTTCCATCAGTGTTTTCGTCGGGTTCTGTGGAACATAATCTGGTTCGCTGTCTGGCACGGTGGAACGCCTTAAAAATACCATCGTAATCGCTCGCGGATTGCTTTTTCATGAAGGGCAGACACATAATAGTGTGTCTAGAATTAAAAACCAGTATACCGCATATCGGTTAGCATAGACCTTCCTGGAAATTCGTTTTAAATTGATCGTTTTTCTCAACTAAAATTTTAACTTCTTGTTTCGAAAATCCATTTTCTTGGTTTGCTTGGTAATCTCAAAACTCAAAAACTCAAAAAATTGTTAAGCTTTATATTTTTTTTACTTCGATAAATACATCAAAGTTGCGTAACAAACCCCTAAAATTGCATTACAACATAAATTATGTTCTTGAGGCTGAAAGAGATTTTTAATCCGCAAAGTACATTTTAGCTCTAGGAATAATATGTTGTCAGTTTCCAAACTCGTTTGACCTCCACCATGGTTCAGCGATCAGACATTTTGATAAATGCAATAAAAAACTAAAACCCTCACCATGCAAAGCAATTTCAAGAGTTGTTCGCTCATTAGGAGACGTTACTTCAAAAGGATGCGAGACGAACTTGCGCTTTTCTTCAATTATTATTATAATTTCGTTGCCCCAAAACACAACGTATAAGGGTACAGGTTCGCAAGCATAGCTCGCAACATGTGAAGACACGAATGATTTTGATGGTCAGTAATAACAACGATTATTGCACCGGTCATTACCATCTCGGTCTGTCTTTGCCATACGTGATGAATCTGTAAAGCCCCATCCATGCCGGGCGATACGTTTGCACAGGTTGACCACACTCGACCTGCCTGGTCAACTGCACCGTCTGCCCGGATGGGCAGATCTTCCTGCTGGCCAAGCCCGTTTTATTGCCTTCTTTACACCCGTCTGTGTATTTACGATCGTGGATTAATAACAATAAATAAGCACGGCCGAAAAGAAACAAAGCAACGCGAAGGAAACGCAAAAATAAAAACGAAAGAAATACATCTCGCACGCATGACCACAACCACAAAAAAAAACCCCCGAGGAGGAGCATTATTTGCGAACGGATGGAGTCGTACGAAACAAAGCTGAAATCCCATTTAGCTACCGGTTTGAGATAGTTTTCGGTGTTCCCTGCAGCATCACCGCAACCGGGAAGACAAATTTAACGACGAACGATTTCGATGCGCATCAGAACAGGAACCCGGCCGTTTCGGTTAGCGGATAAGGTGCCAGATAAATCTTCGCCCCTAAAAGCTAAACTCCTTCGGAAGGGGGGTTTTAGTTACATCAGCTTTTTGTGCATCCTACCGATTGGTTTGCGGTTTTTGACTTGGTGGTGTTGCTTCAGTTTTGGGCTTCAAACGGTGGCTGCAGAAGCTGTTGGGTGTGCATTTGTTATGCTTCATTTAGTGGTCTTATTTTGGTTGGTAGGTGAATATTCGTGAAAATTGTTGGTGTTTTCTCTGCTTTATTGTTAAACGAGCGTATTATTCTTATGGTACAGCGGTGAGTTTCGGTTCACTGCTTCCGTAAAGCTTTGAGTTGGGAAACATAGGGTATTTTAAATGCACATACTGCTGTTGAAGCTGAACTGGTTTACTGAACTGCTGAAGAGGTTTTGTATCATTAGTGAATCTCATCATTCAGCCTCAATCAATCCGTTTCAATAATTTCTATATCTTCGTGTCGATAATGACATCCTTTGAAGGTGCATCAATATCCCACACACAAAAAGAGACGCTTATCTCCCATTTTTTTTACGTTCAACAATGTTGCGTTTTTTTTTTATAAAACAATGATCAGCAGCAAATACAAGAAAAAAGATCATCCATCAGCAGCAATTCGGGAGCTTCGTGAAGCTGCGTGGCAAACCAGAAAACGTGTCTCCCTCCAACAGCTGGACATCATCTGGCTCTTGCCTGCAGCCGTAGTAACAAAAAACAAAAAACGTGACGTTGCACCACGCAGCAGGATTAATATTGGCCGGCGCACTTTGGCAGATTAGGCTGCACCAGTTCGGTAGCCCTGTCCTGGACAGCGTAATGCACGAAGATCGCCCCCGGAGTTCTTGTTCCTCATTTCGAGCTCAACCACCGCCACCGACCCATTACCCGATTGGGTCGATGACTTTGGAAGCTGTGGTACGGTAGTGGAGCGTTGTAGCTTGAGGCTTTTCGCTCCTTTAAATGGGATTTAAATCTTCTTTCTCGGGGCCCTTTACACGGATCGGGTTGAGACGCTAAATTGGAGAGCTAAGAATTGAGCAACCGATTACGCTTCGGTAGCCAAACCACATGCACGGGGGAAGACCCCGAGCTGCGTGACTCTCGTCAGGTTCGGGAGAACCGTCTGCGGGAGGCAAAACGAAACAGGCAATGAACAATAAATCCATTTTGGAAGCTGCAATAAACCCTTCGATGGAAAGAAAGCATCCATCGCAAGACGATTTCAGATTGACGTGCCATCCCGTCGCGTTCCTCCTACCATCCCGTCGCGATAGATCGTCTAGAGCCCGTACAAGAACGGGACGGAAGAATCGTTCAGGGTTCGTTGCTTGCTCGATCGTTGAAATCCGCGCTCCGAAGGCTCGCGCACGGGGACGGCGATGTAACGAGCGGTACGGCGGGAAGGGTTGCGTGGCAAAACAAATGATCGCTCGCAGAACCGGGAACGGAGCAGAACACCTGGGCACCGTAAACGCTCGGTTTCAACGACCCCAAAAACGCTGATGGTGGACAAACAAAGAAGAGCGAACCTAACGGACGGAAAAGGGGGGTCGGAAACTGTGGGGGGAGGGAGGAAGATAAAGGGGGAACAGTTTTCTTAGCACACCCTTGGGGTTGGGCGTCATTTATCCGTCCATTTCATCCCACCACGAGCGTTGCTGCAGTACACGGTGCAGCATCATCTTATCTCACGCGTGAGTCCTCGCATCCCATCTCACCGCGCGCTCAGCGCGGAAAGCTCTCGTAGGGGTTGTTTGTTGTTTTCGTTGCTGGGGGCGAACGTGCAGCGCTGGTAGATTTTGAGCGGGAACTCGTCATCGTCCTTACGGCGCTGAACCGCGTGCTGTTGCGGTGTCGAAAGTAAACAAAAACAAACCCACGAACAAGCAGAATCTCATCCCGACACTCGCACCCGATGTTATAAACGATCGTAGCTTGTGAGCTGTCCATTTCATTCGCTGCTCGTACGATCGCTTGGTTTTGGCGCAATCGTGAAGGCTTTTCGATCGTCGTCCATGTTGATTTTCATTTGCTTCTTCCTTACTTTATCCTTCTTGCACTTCTGCCTGCTCGGTGCAGAGTTGTTTTGGTTCTCGTTTTGTTTTCATCCAGCTTTTCACCGTTCTACGTTACTTTCTGTTGCCTCTGGATCTTCACCACAGCTGCTCCTAGTGATATTCTATTTAAATGCAAACACACACACTCGCGCGCGAGAGAAAAACTCACTACCACCAATTTTCAGATTGTCTGAAGAAGAAATCTGGCCCAAGAATTATTCTGTCCGCGTTACAGAACGTTTCCCCCTGTCGCTGTCCCTTGCTGTTGCCCCTTTTCTATCAACCCGTGATCCATAATTACAATCGTACTTTCTTTTTTATCCTTTCTTTTCACCCTCTTTACAACCCTGTTTTCCCGCTCTTCCTACGGGTTTTGGATCACGCTCGTTTTACGTGAACGTTTTTACGTTTTTGTTTTGTTCTGTTGCTTCGTTGCCGTACGCGATGTCCTCTTATTGCTTCCAGTTTCTTCTTTGCTTTGCGCTGCCCTTTTCCGTGCATCGTACGGTACGAGGGCGCACACGCAAGTGCATGCACACAGAACGCGTCTTTATCTTTTTTTTCTGCTCCTTCTCGTTTTCAATAGTTGATCTTCGTCTTATTCATCCACTATGGCGATTAACAAACCACGCCACAGACGCACAGGTCAACCAACAACAACACAAAACACACACACACACATATATGAACACAAAAAATCAGGTTCTCGCTTTTGCATCCCTCGCAGGCGTTTGCATGTACCCCGCCCCAACCCTCCCTCTCATTCTCCGGTCACCTGTTTCCCTCCTTTTGCCCTTAGCAGCTTTTTATTTATTTATCGCTTTTATTTATTTATTATTCACGCTTTTCTTCATTCTGGACATCCGTGGACGAACGCTGCGCAGTTTTGTGCGTGTGTGTGTGTGTGTGTGTGTGTGTCTGTGAGTTGGGTCACATTTTCAGGATCATCATCGCGTGTGTTGATGATGGTGTGGTGTGCGCTGGTCAAACCCCGAAGTACGTCGCCCAACTGCAACTGGCTGGATGCACTTTTGTGGTGCAAGACACACACACACACACAGGGGTGGGTAGTGGGGGCATGGCAGTGAACGGATTTCTGTTTTTGTTTACAATCGAGCCCTGTTCTTTGGCTCGATTTTCTTCATCCGTTCTCCGATTCTATGCTGCACTTTGCTTTTGCTTCTCGCGCGCGTTTTCTTGTTCATTTTCTTGCCTTCTTCCCAGCCCTGGTACGCTTCATCGGTTACGATTTTTCCTTAATGCTTTTTTCAGTTTAACCTTTTTTTTTTTCGTTGTTGTTTGGGTTTTTTTTTGTTCAATGCAGCCAGCACTCTTCTGTTGCGTGCGATGCTACGTTTTTGCCTTCGTCCATTTTACGGCACTGTACCTTTACACGCTGTACGGTTCTGGGCGCGCGAGTGTCCGAAAAGGGGCCCTGACATTCGATCGGCCCAGAAGACGGGATCACTTTGTGGGTCTCGCTGCTTGTTTGCTCTGACGCATCGTCCATTTCCCAAGTTGTCATTCTCTGCTACTCTTTCTACTCTACTTTCTTGTGTTATTGTTGGGATGGTTTTTTTTCCTTAAGCGAATCTCTTCTCGAAGCATGGATTCGGGTGCTATGTATCCTCTTTTATTCTCTGGTACAGTTCCCACTTACCCGTCTCCAACTATTGTTAGGCTTATCTTAATGTCTACGGGAGATTATTTTAGAGACATCTTAGCGATCTAGAGGAGAAAATCCTAAAGAATCTCAGATTTAAAAATTAGTAAATAGTAAGTTACATGTAATGGCCCAGTGCACTGGAAGACTACTCTAAATAAGTAACTTTCAATTCTAGTTTTATTAAACACAACTCCAACTTTAATCATTGTTAGCTTATTTTAACGTCTAAGGGAGGTTTCGTAGCGATCTACAGGAGAAGTTCCTAAAGAATCTAATATATAAGAAATATTCAGTTAAAAGTAATATCTCAGTGCAATATTGTACATAAATAACTAGCAGTTTTAGTTTTATCAATCAAAATTTGTTCTTCAAATTCTAAACATCATCGATGTTTTATAAAGTATTTTTTCCAGTGGTTTTACAGAATTCTTCAAGAACTTCAACATCTCTCAATTTCTTCAAGTTCTTTACCCAAAAGCTTTTCCCTGCTCTACTTCTTATATATTTCCCTGCTCTACTTCTTATTACTTTATGCGTTTCATCATCAAATCATATGGATACTCCTATGCTAAGCTTTCAATTTCAGTGTCCAATTTTATGACATGTGCGCATTAATATCAATTTTACTGCTACTCGTCCACGCAGTGACGCATCTGCCCAGCGTTTGTTTTCTGTGCCTCGCGAGACTTGTCCGGACTCCCGAACATAGCCACGCGCAGTTTGTTTGTGTACGTATTGGGAGCGTCTTTTCTTGTTTTCTCCACGTGCACTTAATGCAATCAACCATCTAACAACCATAGCCAGCGTCATCGCGCGAGTACAACGACTTTTCATCTTCCCTTTACGCCTTTGCCCATTCATTTGGTATGATTTGGAGGGTTTTTTTTGCTGTTTAGTCTTTTTGAGATATTGGAAGTTTTGGCGCGCTTTCTTGGGCTTTTTGTCTGGAGAAACACGCAGAGTTCTACTCGCTTTGGGCCAATGTATTTTGGATTTGTTATATAAATACACCAACTATATTATATTATATTATTATTTTCAAATCGACCCACTCTTACACACCGCTGAAGCTCGGGACGCGATGTGTCGATGCAAGATCCACGAGTGTCCACAATGTTCGTAGGGCGAGAACGTTATCGAAACGGGTTTAGCCCACCTTCTCTTCTTTCCGTTTCCATTATTTTTTTTCCTGATATCCGAATCCGTCCCCGATCCCCACTCGGAAATTGTCCTTCTTCTGTGTCGCTGCACAACTTCAGAACCTTCCCCTGTGATGTGGTGCGAAGGCGTCACACGAGATAAGTAGGCCACGCCATGGAACTGGTTTTTCTTTCACTACCTCCACTACCCGAGGGGCTAGTTTTTTTTTTCACCGTCGCCGCCCGTGTTCTGTGCGTTCTGTGGCTCGCAATGGCTCCCGGGAGTCACAAGCGAAGTGCATTGACACGGGAGTGAACGAGTTCTTGATTGCAGCTACCGTGCATGCATCGCAGGACGTGCAGGATGAATCTCGGGCTATCGTTTTCTCGTTCCTTTTCGTTTCTGCTCATATTCAAATGAGGTGAACCATATCAGCCTCCGTGTCGAGTTTCGGTTTACCGGTGCTGACCTCTGGCGAGGCCCTGTTTTATGTTACCCTCCCCAATGCTGCCCTGTTTGTTGTTTGTGCTGTTGCCCGGGAAGGAAATGGATGGGTGTTTCCGTGGCGATTAAATTAAAAAAAAAAGCCAATCCTTGTGGCTAACGCTTGTGTCCAATGCAGCGGACAGCGTGGAAGGGGAAAAATACAAACGGAGCATAATCCGTGCATCGGAGGGAAGCGCGAGTAGCGCGTATAATAAATGTTTTATTTTCATTCCCGCTGCCCATGGTGGTGGTTTGATCCATTATGCTTTTATTCGACTTCTGGCAGGATTTGGTTAACCGTTGCGATAAATCATTCGGAAGGGGGTTGAGTCGAAAATGAACCTGTACCCTTTATTCACTGCGGATTTGAAGTTGAAATTGTAGTCAAAATGGTAAAATATCCAGAGACTTCATAATCATTTTTTATTGATGATATTTAATCATAAATTTAAACCAATAATTTGTTTATAGTTTTCTATATATAAATGTATATTTAATTATTTATTTTTCCCTTTTCTTTTCCTCATACTTTGTCATACAGCTTTGCTTTTTGGTTTTCCTTACTTTAAGTTTAGCATTTTAACCAAAGTATTAATAAAAATAAAAATTAAAAAATTAAATCCATCTTTTGCTGGTGTCTCACTGATCGCCTAATGAACCCCTTGGCCACGCTATCAACCGTGGAAATATAAATGCAACTTGAGCCTACTGAACCCACATTTATCCATCCGCTGGCATTCCGTTCCGGACCAGCACTCACCACCAAAGCACACCACACGTTTAACAACTACAAAAAACTACAAACCGGTGGCACGCGTTTTGTTGAACCCACAATTTAGCGCCTCGATCGCCCGGACGATAATGCAAACGAGACTCCACATAGGCAAAAAATAAAAATCTCACAATCGTGCTCATCAGTAAACTGAACCTAGATCGGGAGAATGATCCCAATCCGATAAGAAAGTGTAACTAAGTAGCTGCCACTTTGTGTCGTTTGTGTTTCTTCCGTCCCGTGTTCGGTTAATAGACGATTATATGGGCGATAAATAAAGTCACCAACTGGTTGGAATATGTAAAAAACGTAATACAACAGAAAAAAAAACCTCAAACCCCTTGCTGGGAAATTGAGACACGCGAGCGGAAAAGTTTCAAGTAACACACTGACAAACGAAAGACAAAAACAACACACTCTCAACCCGAGAATCACCGGAAGAAGCGGGTGTAATGAAACACCAAGCAAACGGCGGGTAACGCGGAAGCTTATAGCGGCGAGCTCACACACCAGACAGTATGGCACCGTCCGTCACTAACCGCGGCACAAAACAATGCTCCCATTAGTGTGTGAGATCGCGAGGAAAACCCACCCCACTATGGAAGTTGAAGGGTTGGATGGGGGAGTTGAGGGGAGGTGAAAAAAGCAAACCTCCCCCAATGCTCATATGTGACGCGATGGAGATACATGCATGCACGAAACAAAACAAAAAACCCCCGACGCCTATTAGTCAATCAGCGGTCAATCATGATGTCACACACTCCTTACGGTGGCTCTAACGGGTGTGTTTGTATGTGATTCGCGATACGCCAAGTGTGGCAGAAATGTTTTGCCCTTTTTTCTTGCCGTTCCGTCCAGCGGGTGCATCGCTTAAATCGTAATCAACCGGCGGACTCTTTCTTCTTTCGCAAGCGAAGCGTCAGGTTGTGTTGCGGTCAACATCATTATGATTATTGCCACTGCCAATCGTCCATCCATCGATGATTCCGGCCTGATGGAATCACAAACACAAACATCCACGTGAGAATTTTAATTATTCTCAACCGTCTTGGCGCTGCTATGCCTTGCTGTGCCTTAAATGGGATGCGGAATGTTCCTTGTTCGATTGGATATCCTGTTTCTGCTTGGTTTATTACATTACCACACACGGTAGGAAAGAGCAGAAACCTCTTTTTTTGCTGATTTCATTCAGCTTACTCCAAACCGTTCGTGGCAGGACGTTCTGTTGTGCGAACGGGGCAGCGGGTAATTAAAGATCTTTGAATGCGGGTCACTATGCTCTTGTATCGGTGAGAAGAGCAAGGGTGATATTATTGAGTTTATAATTACCCATCTAATCGATTTATCCTTGAGGAGTTGAGATCTTGTTACTGTTTTGTGAAAGTTTTCGTAGTTGAAAGTATATAAGATTAATTGGATACATTTTTCAAGGGTCAGTACAATTGTTAATGTATTGATTTAATTAATTGAGCATAAGAAATAAGTTTGCGATTAATGTTAACCTTCGTATTTATTGTTGACAAGATCAGGATATTTAGATCTTGTCCAGAAAAAGTCGTCTTCATTCTAAGGATATCTCCATACACGCCTGAACCTCCAGTATGACGAGACATAATAGAAATTCCTTCTATATATCACCTAACTCACGGGGGTTTTACAGAAAGAAACCCTCCTCGAACTCCCCCTCTCTTCCCTCAACCGTCCTGCGTCATCATTTCCACCAGAAGTTCCAGTACCGTATCCGGGCGCTTGAGTCACTGGGTGAGAATTTTAATTGAACCCAGGAAAAAGGTTTAATACGCGAGATACAGGGGGTAGTTGGTAGAGCTTACTATATAAGTACACGGCCCGTATCGTTAGGTTTGTTGAAGTGCCGCTATCGCAAGGAGCGTAGGTACGCAACAAAGCCTTTTGTTACTGGAGCACTTGTGCCTAAAGAGCTTCCGGGCTTGGTTGGGTTCTTTACTGGGGTGGAAGTAGCTATACCTCAACTTAGTGAGTCAACTTAAGCAATCGGTCATGCCATGCTAGTGAACTTTGAATTACCGTTAAATATTTATAAAATGGTGCCAGATTCATATGGCTTGCGTGATGAAGATGTGAGTTAAACATTATTAATATCTTTCCGCCGTTTTTTTCGATTTATCATCACAGATGGTCCTCCAACGCCTCTGTCCCAGTCACCGCCGAGTGCATCCTGCAGTCCGTTCACCAACGGTGGTTACTACGGTTCGGGGCAGGTGTTTTTCCCACGCACACCGGCCAACACCACCGGTGGACGCAATGGTACGCGCGTGTTCTTCCAGCAGACTCCGGCCCATCAGTACTCGCAGCAGCCTACCCAGTCACAGCCTACACCCGGGTCAGCAACTAGCCATTCCAGTAGCAGCGGCGTTAGCAGCTCCCTCGACACACCGTCGTGTTCATCCGGCACACCGCACTAGTAAGTGTTACCGAGACCGTTACCGTGCGCTCGTGTCTACAATGTCCTTCTCGTCCTTTCCAACAGCCACCAAGGTCACCAGCTCCAGCCGATCCAGTTCAACTGGCAGGACGATGGCGATTCGAGCGAATCGGAGGGATCCTCCTCGCAGACCACCTCCTCGTCCGGGTGCAGTCCGCACTGTTTGGGGATGGACGGTGGGGCCGGCAGCTCCTTCAGCATGCCCTCGTCGACCACCCTCATCAGTCCGTCCTCGTCCGGTGGCACACTGTACGCTGCCGTACCGCCCCATCTCGACTACATGGCAGGCCGCGAACAGTTGCAGGAGTTTCCGGGCAAGATACCGCAGCGCAAGCGGAAGGCGCGCACACCAAAGCCGAAGAAAGCGGGTGTAAGTATTTGAACATTTTTTTTGGTGAATGTTTTTGTAGATGAAGTCAAATGTGGTTTTTGCCACCTACAAGACCTGGTAGGGTGGAAAATAACGGGTTTTTTTTTTACGTTTCAAAGATGTCAATACAGTCCGAAAGGGCGTAAATGAGATTCCAATACACGGCACACAGTGCAGACTGTACGAACCGTTCTTCGTTTTTGCTTTTCTTTCCAAACTCATGGTTTGCTTTTCCCCTTGGGGCAAATGTTCCACTCGTTTTGCTGGCACTCATTATGCCATTATGTGCTACCCCACGGACAGTCTCGACCTCAACCATCGGGAGGAGTGCGCTCCATATTTTCTTCCCATTCTTGCTTGCGACCATTTTTCTTTCTCCCTTCCCGCCTGCACAGTAGCCATCACCACAACCAACGCCTCCCTGCCCGAACAATTACTTAACATGTCCACGTACTGGGCGTCGGTGATGGTTTCGTTTATAATTAGCTGGACGCAGCAACACCCCACCCCCTTCCCCAATCCCCCCCCGGGACAGATGTGCTGGTAAACAAGCACCACCGAGGATGCACTTTGTGTTTACGTTAACAGCTTCTGGACGGCCGGTTCTGACGACCGATGAGCTACTCACGATGGTTCCTGAGTGGGCCACGGGACATCGGCCGCGTCCTGCAGCGTTATGATCGATGTTGCTCCATTGATCTGTACGCGCGCGTTTCTCTCCCAGTGTGTGCGTGTTTGTGTACATGGGTCACAACGCCTCTGGATTGTTGCTTTATTGTACACTTTTTTGTGTGTATTCATGCTTTTCCAACCGTAGACGATCTACGGGTGTTGCGGCTTACCATGCGGAATGCTTTATTTTCGTAAATAAACAATTGTCCGCCACGCAGTGCTCATACCGACTTTGGGGGGAAATGTGTTTGTGTGTGACGAGTGCTGATCGTATTTCTTTACACCAGTTTTAACGCTACCGAATGGTGGGCATTTTCTACAAAACAGCTTCACACACAATCGCATAATGACGTTCTTTCAACTTGGTAGCTCTTTACATTCATTCTCAAATTCATCGCTCAAGAGGAAAGAAAAAAAGTGATCTTGCGCTCGCGAGGATCAAACCATAACGGTGGGATGCAATGGAAGCTGTGGATGATTTTCCTGCAGCGTGAAAAACTACACCCTCTCCCCGTATGGATCGAACATGCGGAAGAAGGAACGATCACGCGCCGGCAGCATGATCAGACGTTGAGGGCCACCGATCATAACCGATGAAACCGAGGAGAATACCACTGTTGACCCAGCTTCGCAGCAGGGGAGCAAAAATCTCGGTTTGTTTATTTGATCGATGTGAACGAGCGATGGCGGGTGCGCGCGTATGTTTATTGTTCCGCCAGTGCCGCGTATGGAGCGCACGTGCATCGTTCTCATTGCTGGTAATTTCGGGTAGCTCACTTTTCCTTAATCTTGCGCTTGATACCCTGTTCAAGTGACACGTGTGTGAGTGCGAGCTGGCGTGTGGCGCATGACGTGTGGGGTGTTATGATTTCCCATCGCACCGTTACACACGCAGCCGACCCCTGGCTATTGATTACAGACGCGCGATGAGGGATTTACTGTGGGAAATTAGGCCCGCGCATCGATTTAAGGGACGATCGGGGGATGAGTAAAAAATAAGACGAATGAAATGCCCCTCAATCGGATACTACAAACAAACACGAGGTTAAATGCATTTTGATTTGGTAAAAAAATCACGGTTCGGGGTGGGAGGCCCAACGAGCGTCCGTTGACCCATCCGTATGATAGCGGAGACCATGCGCCTCCATCTATATTGTTTAAATCAGTTTTTTTTGGTGTGTTTGTGTCTATCACTCATTATTGCGCACACTGGCCTGTGGGTGATTGTTTGTTTGTTTGTGCTGTTTTAGAAAACTGCTTCCAGATGATCGAAAGTGATCGTAATTTTGATCGTGACACAAACAAAGCTGATAATACAGACTGTTGTGATGCTTGAAATGATTTATATGTTTCTTTTTGTTTATTTTAAATTATTTATATTGCAATTGGAATATTGAAATACAATATTACAATGATCAAATATATTTGGACGTTTGGACAAGAAAATGTCTTTATAAATACTGTAAATATTTTACACATCGTCACCCAAGGTGCAGACAATACAGTCCGTAACATAAATATAAGGCAATTGTTTTTATAAATAACTTGGAAAGCTGAAGAGATACGTAAAATTGATGTTCTGCAAAGTTGTAGAAATTGGTTACGCTTGTACTGTTCGTAAACAGTGCCGCATATTTCTGTAACAATAAAAAATGGGGAAAAGGGAATTAGTAATCGCGAATTGTGGGAAAAAAATAATATTTTTACAATCTCCTGTTTTTGCTCATCACCTCTAGTTTTTTGTATACTTTTAAGTTAGATATTCAAAAAGCACGACACGCTTAAAATGTTTTACATCTTATGTGGGCCATTATTTCACAACATTTATTTACCTTCTGTAGATGCTGTGGGTACTTTTTCATATTATTAAAGGATATGTTTGTTTTTTTTCAATTCAATCAAAATGTGCACATAATAAACACCAAAAGATATAGATGTAAATACTAAAATGCCATAAATTTAGGGCCTAGCCGTTCTACCGTGTATTAACAAAAATACTTAAAGACAAAATATTCGCAATTTGGCCAAATGCCCCAAAATTTTCAGGCCAATTTTCACCACACATTGAAGAAATAGTGTAAAATACATATTCACTTCATACCATTCATGTTTTTGAACAACATATAGTTTTTAGGTAATTTTGAACTGGTTGTGTGCTTCATAAACAATGATTTTTCGAATGCGGCCTTATTGCCATTTTACAAGGAACAATATTTGTAATTGAACTAAATAATAAGAATAATGAAAACTAAATAAAACAAAATGCATAAAATGTGTTTAACTACGTTTGTAGAAAAATATCAATGTAATTTAAAATATAACTCACACTCTATGAGAATTATATTTCTACTTCTAGGAAGTGATGTGTATCTTTCAATTTTAGCGGTTCAAATAAAAAATAAAATTCTATATTGCGCGGATCGGTATCGATAACGTGTTCACTCACTATTAAACTGAGTACGGGGATGCATTCGTGGCACGTATCGGATTACAAAATTGTATTAACTCATGTGCATGTGCACACTTCAGGCGTAATAAATTGACATAACAGGCTCTATTTTCGTATTCCCCCATAGAATGACCCACTTTTTTATTTTGTGCTGTAAAAAAAATAAACCAAACAGGATACAATACTCCAGTTTGGGTGCGAGAGAATGATCAGCCCCGGTGCACCCTGCAACGGAAGCTCAAATGCTGTTGATAATATGCATCGTGCAATCGAACACAATCAAATCACGTTTCCAACGTGCACGTGTCGTGTCGAGAGTGCATTACGGTTGAGGTGCAGACAGTGCGTGTGCAAAATAGACCACCGCTTCCCAATGCAGATAAAGGGTGGATCACAGATAAAAAAAAAACGTCCTCTTCTCTCCTCTCAATCGGAAGCACGACAACACGATAAGAACGGCTAATAATTGCTTACAAATCGTCATCATCTATCTGCGGTTCCTGGGGCTGGATATAGGTTGCGTGGTGCCCATCGTGTTCTGCATTCACTCTCGTATCTTAGCGCAGCGTTGCAATGGTGTCCCTCCCGTCCCTCACTCCTGGGCGGAGACCTATTAAGCAAGGGGTTAAATTACCGATAATGCTTGGCTTGAAGTCACTCGATACCGGTGCACGATCATGCGTGTGTACGGTGTTTGTAGAACGAATCCTTTCATCCAACGCTTGTGTTCCTGCGTGATGTCGTGACCCACATCTCAGTCCGCACTACAAACGGTCTGACGATCGAATGGATACCTCAAGGGCCACGAACTGGTGTGATTGTTTTTTCTAAGGAAATCGAATCCGTATGAGTGAATGACTAGGAAAGGTGGCAGAATAAGTGGATGGGATCTGATAATTAAAATGAGAGTGTTGGGCTCGACATATCCCGAATAAGGGGAGATCATAGAAGTGGAATAACAGGTCACCTCGTTGTGGTCTGATTCGATCGATAGATCTGCCACAAATCTGTTTTTTGTTAGCTAAGTTTCAATTTTTTATTCCTTTTTGGATTAGCATTCTGCCGAAATTATCTCTTTATTATTAAAAACATAATTTGTTCTTATTTAACTTTTTTTTAACTATTATTATTTTCTTCTCTTTTCTAAACAGCTCTTGGAGCAACCTCTTATGTGGCAAATGGCTGTTACTGCTGCGGCTCTTATTGTGCTCGGATGCGGCTATCTGGCGGCAAGGTGAACCCAGATAGAAGAAAAAAATCAACTTACTTCCGTTCCCTTAACGCGATTCCCTGCGTTTGTTCCCTGTCTGTTCATAGAGCACAGGGACAACACCCAACCGGAAGCATCGTAAAGCATCTCATCTTAAAATTACGGAAAAAAAAACATCGTTAACACCACCTGTTAATCTTTCGGACCAGTTTTTATATACTTATGTGGAAATGTTTCATTTATATTAGCGTTTCTTGTTAGATATAAACGTTTCAGTTAAGGAATGCATTTCGCATCGAAGCAAAGCGTCAGCAGAAAGGAGAAGCGTTCGGTTAGAACCCTCACAATTAGGAACAACGTGATAAAAAGACATAAAAAATAGTTAACTTTATTGGAACGCGAATCGTAAGAGAAAGATGATAGGAAGCGGAAAAAGAAACGACAAAAACAAAAACACTCATATTGGTCTCAGCTTGCGAACGTGCAAGTAATTTAACCAAATAGCGTTTAGGGGACAGCGTTTCTCTCGGTTTTCGATAGTGTTCGCTGTTTTTCTACTCTTTTGTGCCGAAAAAAAGCAAAAGAATTGATTGCAGAAAAATGGTTTCATGGTGTATGGGAGTCTTCAAAAGTTTTGTTAGATTGGCCAACATGTCCAATAATGCAGTGCAGCATCCCGTCTCCATAGCTTCGGATCGTACAGTTGTGAGTGTTGCATTTTCGCTGCCCACCTTTGAACGCATCCGCTTAGGAAGAGAAAACTTACCAACATAATATACATAACTGCTTACCATGTAGAGTTAAAGATGTCAATTCTGGGACTAGTGCATAGTGCAACGTAAGTAAGGTGGCGGTAACCTGACGAGGGGGATAGGTAGCGTAATGTGTAGTTTAACTGTTCGATTTAAGCTTAGCAGTATTAGACAGGCAGACGACGAACCCGCGCCGTTTGATATCTCAGATTTCAGCGTTTGCATTTCATTGCCCGTGTCAGCTGTGGCGTTGCATTTGCGTTACGGTGCCGTTTGTCAGTGAATTTTGTTTTAACACAGCTCGACAGGAAGCGTTTACATTACGTTGGATCTCTTTGTTGTACTTGTTTATACCTTTCTCAGAACCGGTGGTTCAATCGAGTGAAACGAACATCTCTTTCCTTCTGCCATTTTGAAAACCAACCAACGTAAATGATCGTTCCGTTGTTGGTTTTAGACATAGGGCGACATTCTCTTGTATCTCATTTTTTTATTTTATTAAAATACTACACGATCACGTATCGCCGTATCGCCGTACAGTTTGTAGTTAAAACTTTTTTTTATAACGAAAAAAAGATGTTTAACCGTACTGGGAGAATACGGGTTACATGGTCGAATTTAAATCTTGTTTTAGATGAAACATAAAATGCTGAACAATTATGGCAGCATTTTCGTAGATGTTATGAAATAAAGCTAACGTAAAACTGTCGCACGGAACAACGGAGCGCTAGTGATTAATCGAACATAATTTGCCATAGAAACGTACGGAAAGTCGAAGAAGCGGTTCAGTTTTACCAACAAAACGTTATAAGCTTGTCTTTGAGTGACAGCAAAAGACAGAGGAGTTTTACAAGAGTAAATGCCCAGAAAAGAGCTTCCTCGAAATAACATGTAAATCATGCAAAATCGTCCCACTCGGTGACGATCAAACGTGAAGGAACAGTGCCAACCCGCGCGTGTATGCAACAAAAACGTTTAGCCTAATTTTGTACTGTTAAGAGCCACGGAAACGATGAATGCGATGCCCGTGTGCCGTAGCTATGTAAGGACGCGCAAAAACGAGGTGCCTTCCGACAGGCTGTCCAGTGCTTACGTTACGACTAAGATCTCTAAGCTAAGCATGACGTGAAAGACAGTGAGCAATAATAGCTAAAAGTGTAGCTCGGTACGTAGTTAAATGCGTTACGTTGGGAAAAGTATATATACATATATAATTAGTTTATAAATCAGCAACCATAAGCATGCAAAAGCCCGCAGTGCGAAAGCTTTAGGAAGGGAAATATGCAGAGTGTGCAGTTTACAGTGCGATGCAACCAACATCGCACAACACCGCTGTGAGTGTTCGTGAGCAGGAACAAAAAAAAAAAAGAAAACGAAAAGATTAACCAATCCTAGAATCCAAATAATTGCGAAAAAGAAATTGTCACTGTGTTAGGTGCCCAAAGATTTTACCTTTTGTTTCGCTAAATACTTGCTATTGTTTTGTTTTGTTTTGCTAGTGCTTCCATCTTCTCTGTCGACTACAGTATTTGCTAGCTTTCTGTTCCATACTTTATTGCACGCTTCATTCTATCCTTACCCTGCTACTACAGCATGCAATAGACGAAGAAAAATAGCAACTAAAGATTCGTGTGTGTTCACATGGGCGGAAGGCAAAGACAAGATTGATCTCAGTATCGGTACTCGACGGTGTTTGTTTAACTAGCGCTTTGGAGCTCGGTTAGGTTTTATTGTTTTGGCACATTTTAAACACTCGAGGGTAGCGAAATTACCGCAAACGAAATACATAATATAACGACAGGGCAACTCAAGTCGAGGTGCAACACAGATGCAACAACAAGAAGAGATGCTAGAGGCAGACGGTTTCGTTTCAAACGGTACCGTTGTTGGTGATTATTTAATAATTTGCCTCTGGGAAAAGATTTACTCTTGCACAACATTAAAATATGTTGAACTCAAGAAATGCACTCGAATGACGAAAAAATCTGCACGCCTGCACAAAAAAGTAGATTAATGTTGTTTTTTTTACTTTTCGATACTTAAAGAAAACCTGCACAAAACTACAACAAGAAAGAGGAAACCTTGTTTGAGTAGACGAAAACGAATAGCTAAAGAAGAATACAATTCGGAAACAAAACATATTCGGAATATATCCTTCAAATTGAACCTAGGGTACCGGGACCGATACGGCTTCCGAACCGGGAAAGAGAGAGAGAAAGAGAAATAGTGAGGGAGGGTTTTCGATCGTTTTTAACGTTTCAATCTTTTTATGTTGTGCTTTTGGCGTACAGAGAGGGCTGTGATGTAGATTTTTGATCTCATTTTATTATTTTTGTTTTGCAAGCAGGAAGAGCACGAGGGATCGTGAGGCGAACACGAGTCGGACGCAAAATGGTCTGGTGAAAGGATGAAAATAAAGTTTCATCATATTAATTTCTTGGGAAGTAAAATAAGAAGAAAAAAACAGAAAAAAATGTTTACATTCTAGAGAAATAGACCAACAGATACACTAGCAAATAACCGCGCATCCTTTGCACGACACGTATGAAGCGAAGGTACGAGATTGTCCTCAAGAACACGAACATTGCTGAGCGCAGTGTCACGTGGTGAGGCATTTTATATTTTTTTACCTTTTTTTTCTTCTTTGTTTTATTTGTTGCTTTGTAAGACGTTTAATTGTAGATCATGTCTAGACCATATCGAGAGTGTCCGAACAGTGCATTTTTATTGGTAGATCAAGTGCTCTTATGCGTAAGGCCAACCGTCCGGAAATGATCGAAGGATCGTCCGTTGCCGGTAAACAATCGTGAAGTAAAAGCCCGAGGAATCGTATGCGACTCCTTTTAGATCAATATATAGCGATAGAACCGTACATTTTAAATAGTTGTTGGAAACTGTATCTTTCTTGTATGATCGTCAATAAAACATGAGATAATGAAAAGAAAAGCAATACTATTGCGTAGCAAGACATACGATTGTTTTTAATGGTATCACATTAATTAGACTAAATGCGTGGTCCGTTGGTAAAATTCATGTTTCTTCAAATAAAATAAAAAGGATGATTGCATTACATTTTTGTCCACCACTGTGTAACTGGGATTTGTTTCAAATAAATGGTAGCGCTAGCTGCCACTAGAGTGCGCTAACACATTTCCGATGCGCACTGTGGTCGTCGCGATTCAAAAATAAACATGTCGGTGCAATTTCCGTTACTAAAAGATTTATAGTTTAAGGATGGATAATATTTAGTAAAAATACACAACAAGTAATGTTATTTTTTTTTAAAAACGTCAAGTGAAAAAAATTATTTATATTTATAATATTGTCTTCAGTTATCTTCAACTTCCGCTATTTGATATATTTGCGTAATTTCAGCATTGAATGTAGGCTTTACAGTAAAGTATGAACTGTTTCTGTATGAAAGCATCGTATGAAAACTATGCTTTTGCAAATTTACATTAAAAAAAAATTTACATAACCGAAAAACATAAGATTGATTTATTAATTTCAGTGTCATATTTACGCACCCGAGATGTCATAGCACCTGCGACCGACCACTGTGCTACGTGCCGCAGCTCGCGTTCGTGAAATTGAGATCGGTCTTCTTCCTCTCTCGCTCATTCGGTTGTCGTGCTTTCGAGCGGTCGGACGTAACGCTGTTGTTTTGCACGACTTTTCCGCGTGAGTTTCCCGAATTTCCCGCGAGCCGGAAAAACAGGTTCTTCAGTCATCATCGGCAACCCGACGGCAAGTGTACGCAAGTGAAGCGGTTAGCTACCGTGCAACGGCAAACGATTCCGGGCGTGTTGCGACGTGTGTTTTTTCTTGCAGTCGAGAAAAAGAATAAGCACAGCAATCGGCATTCTTGCTTGCTGCGTGTATCGTTGTGTAAGTGTAAGCTAATTCCAGTGCAGGATGGGATCGGTTGTGCTGGGAATGTGAATTACAGCCCCGCAAAACGTAGCACACATTCAACCGGTCAATTGCTTTTTGCATATTGTTTTGGGTTGATATGTCATCAGCTGACTTGGTGGTTGACACACGGTATCTATCTCGTGCGGTACGCGTGGGCAGTGCAGATTGGAACGTTTGGCAAGCGAAAACTCGCACTGATATCCAGGGCTGAATCCACCGTAGGTGAGTCAGCATTTGCCAGTAACACTTTAAAGCCCATTTGCCCATTAAAGCCCCGTAGTCTGACAAACACAGCGTCATGAAATCTTAATGCCGGCTCTAGTAGTTTCCATGAAGCGGCCAGATGCTTCGGCCCTTCTTGTCGGGGGCTTTTTTGTTGTGGCAAACCGTCAAAGCTCCATAACAACGGTGACATCCTCGGGCATTCGTACTCATTCGTACGAAACGCACGATGAAATGTAGCCGTGCTTAAAATAAATGCTCCACCAACTGCTACCGCTTGAATCCATCCCAACGGAAGAAATAGTCCTGCCGGAACAAGTGTGCGTGCGTGCGTGTGTTTGTGTGTGTGTTTTGATTCGTCGCCGATGTCGGGTGCATCGCATCTCACTGCAGCAAGTGTTTTTTTTGCCCGTTTGTTTTCATTCGTCCCTTATGCTGGGGACCCCAGTGCGTTATCCGGTGGTGTCGTGTTTTGGTTGCGTGTAACCTGCTGGGCTATACCTGCCCAGAGTGCACAGTGTATTTGTTCAGTCGTTAATGCACCAAACACGGCACATATCGTTGTTACCTGTTTTAAAGAGCATATCATAAAAGGTGAATAGCTGATGCCACACCAGTCTCGCCACCTTCCCATCGCTTTACTGTACAGTGTGTGTGAAGAGGCGAAGTAGTAAAGAAGGCAGTCAGTAAAAAAGGAGGCGATGCCCTTTTCATGCGTGGTTCGTGCATGTGTTTGTGTGTGTGCGTGTGTGTACATAGGTGTTTTGGGCTCTTCGATCGTTTTGAAGAAAGAAAGAAAAAAAGCGTGAAGACGATCGAAGAGGCAGTGTGCTTTTTTATTTCAAAAAGAAAAATCAAGTGTGATCGATCTGTCAAAATAGTGGTGCAGTTTAAATTTATGTTTATCGTTTGTTTTTTTCTCTTCTCATCTTCAACAGTGTTTTAGTGTAATAACAAAGAAAAAATCCCTTGGCAAGGGAAATATTCATGTTTAGGCGAATTTAAGCTGTGTTCTCAAAGTGCAATTGTTAATCTAAATTATTGCCCATCTCGGTGTATTTTTGTGTTGTGTTACATTGTTAGTGTTGTGCATTATTTTTGTTTTACCCGTTTCAATCACATCGAATAAGAAATCCTGATCAAAAGCGCATCGTGGTGGTGTAGTTTACGTCAGCAAAAGGTTTGTTCTTTTACTTGATTTAATATGTGTTCGTTTTATACTAGAACAATTTCTTTCCAATATTCCATGATCGTTGTTTGTTATGATCCCCACAATTGTCACAGTTTCATTTAAAACAACTTCTTGTGGTTAATAGCCATAGCTACACGTCACAGGAATATTTTGAGCACAGTTTGCATTTTGATCACGAAAATAAGAGCTATTTTATAGCATCTTTTTCGTGATCGTGAGCTACGAATTTGCTCCCAAAAATGTATGCTCCACCACTCTGCTACGGTATGCATGCAGTGCGTAGCTTTTTTTTATTATTTTCCAACATCCAAACGTCAGCGCAGTTAAATGCTGATCCGCGTGAAACGTTACTGTGTGACATACATAAAAACGGCACCCGGTCGTGTCGCGGTGGGGACGACTAGTTTCGGGAGCGACTTTCCTTGCCAATTTCGATGCAAAAACGATACGCCATTTCGGGGCGTACAGAAGGAGGATTTTCGCGTCCAGTCAGGAGTTTTTTTTCTGTTATGTTCACCTATCTCTCTCCCACTTACGTCTTATGCTGTGAACCAAGTTGTTACCGTTGTTTCTTCGTGGTTCTTTGGTGCTGCGCGTTTCTTAACGTGCACATTATCGCGAACCGATATAAAATCTTTTTTTTTCTCTCTAGTATTACTTCCCTGTATTGCCGTTGTATGCGTGCGGCGGCGAGAAAACGGGCTATTGGTGTGTTTGCTTAAACCGTTTATCCGCGAATAAAATAAAACTTCGCGAGACGGCCGCGACACGCACACGAACGCGCGCGCAGGGCTTGTGGGGAGGCTTTCTGGGGTCTAATACACGTCTGGTCCCCCACCTCTCCCACTCCAGTGTTGGACGGGTGTTTGTGTGTGTTTGTTTCGATGCGGAGATCCCCCGCGAAACGAGTCGAATGCCATCGATTCCACCGTCACACGTCGCGCCATCATCGACGGATGGCCAGGCTTGCATTTTTTGGTATCACAACCGTCGGCCCTCCGGCCCTCGCCATTCACCTTCCTCCGCCAAGAGGACCAACCATTCGCTTTTCAAAAACACGCGGAAAGGGCACACGTGTGTTTGTGTGTGACTCTTGGTGACGATGGAAACCGCGTCGCCATGGAGAGCTTCTATTATTCTCGAACAACAGAAGCGCAGCTTTGTAGTGTTGTTTTTGCGCCGTATTCTTCTTTAATTTACATTGCCCCGCAACAAAACACACCTACACACGTAGCGTGGTTGTTGATGATGTTTGTTGCTATCGGATTTGTTTGGTGGATTATGTAGTGTTGTGTGTGGTTTTTTTTTGTAATATTTTCTCAACTTTGTTTTGGTCAAATCGTCGGCCTGTCGGGCGCGTTGTTTGTTTCAGCTTGATTTCATTGCCTTATTTTTCTTCGCCCCACACACACTCACAAATACACACGGACTCACATCTACAGTGGAGTACAGTGGTTGCGTCGACCTGCTTCGACTGCATTCCACGGTCCGGGTGGGTTAGAAAGAACACGAACGAATGAACCGTGAAAGCGCAGAATGGAAGAGTTTGGTGGCGAGCGACGGAGACGCAAAGCTGGCCCTTTCGGTGGAAAGGGACCGCAAGCGAGAAACAGGTCGAAGGGATGCTTGAATCGCTCGGAAGGCTTCTTACTGGCCAGCGAACAAACACATCAGTTCGGAAGTTTCAGCCGTAAAAAAGCTTCACTGTACGAAGGAAAGCAATCAATGGACATTTAAATGGGCAATCCTTGGACGCATGGACTCGTATAATAGAATTCAGAGCTGTTATTAATGATTTGGTGACCACGATGACCGGCACGGTACATGTTCCAACCAACCTCGGAATTGTTGATGTCCATCAGCTAGCATTAAACTGTACCACCGTGTCCTAGCGGCATGCCACAGAGAGACCCCAATCGCAAGAACTCGTCGGGTTCCGGTTACGTCGCAGTTGCCGACCGAACGAAGGAAGGGAGATATTAAAGTTGCATGCGTAGCAGCGTACATAAGAATGTATGAGTGTTGCCTTGACTGGGCCCAAATGAAGCATAAGCCGTGTGGGGGACTGTTGGCGTTTTATTTTTGTTTTGCACGTTGTCCGTCCAAAACGTTCGTAACGTAGTTTTTTCTTGTTTGCCATCATCCGTTACGATACGTTACACAATGTTTCATTTTCATAATTCAGCCACTATTTGCTGTTTGGCGGGGTTGATTTTTTCAGCAATGTAGAATGTGTGGGGCAACTTGTAACCGTCGATATTATCGATACATTCTGAAGGCTGAACGTGGAAGGACGTCTTATTACGCTTCCTATCATTCACACATATACAAACCACCACGAGAACACTTGTTTGGGAGCATAAAAACAAAACATCCCCAGAAACACATTCAATGCTGGCGTGACGCAGTACCAACATCAAAGAGCAGAACATTTTGTTGTTCCATCGGGGTTGCAAACATAACTTTTGCTTGGTGAAGGTCCTCAACCGCCTGACTGCAATGGAGCGTAAAGGAAATTTGTTTATTGCGGCCGTTGCTAAGCAGCGTCGGCATTTCGGGGGAAATCAAAATAAAATTCAACTGAATCGCAAGTCCCCATGAACCATTTCTCCAGTCGCCCACGGTCATTCCCGAGAGCTGTCGATTAAATGTACGAAAAACAACTCACCTCTTCGTCTTGCTGCGTGTTGATTCGCATTGTGCTCTAATCAAACCCGGCCCGATCGATGGCGGTTAGAAAATTCAAAACATCCGGATCGAAATCGGATGCCGACCGCTTTCCCAGCAACTGGCTCTTTATGGGGATACCATGGGATACTGTTTGAGGCGGTACGCTTTCACCACGGTGACGAAAATCAACATCTCGGATCCGGTGGGGAAGCCCGAAAGCACTGCCATTAGCATTAATCAGCGTACCATCGGCAAGTTTCGATGTCACCCCGTGAAGCTGACGTAGCGCGCAGAAGGGCAGTCTTACAAAAATAAAGGCGTAGGAAAAAAAAACATGTGATGGAAACGAAAACATGGGAAACAGCAACCTGTAATCAGCTTTGAAAAAGAAACTTTCCTTTGCCACCAGTAAGAAAACACAACGATTAGCATATTGGAAAGATTCGAGACGAGGATAAGTGAGTTGAGCTGTAACATTTACAAAATGTTGAGTAAAAAGATATTACAATGCATAAGGTAATGGTGTAGGGCGGTCCGGTTGTTGGAATACTGTGCATTGAATTATATCAAACATAACTTCAAAAGCTGAACCTTCATGTTGTGATGTTTACATCAATTAACCTCGTTAATTGTTTTGTTTTAATACAATACACAAATGTATGTTTGTTCGTTCGTCTGGCTAAAACTTGAGAATGGCTGGACCAATCTTGACGGTGTCTTTGGATGTTTTGTTTTTTTTTGTCCAACGAAGGTTTTGGGAAAAAGAAAAGTAAAAACCGAAAAATTGGAAACAAATTCAAACAACGTATGCTATACGGACGTACGGAAAAGGAAAGTGCAACTATAGATATATCGAGTTGGTATGATTGCCCGAAATTAAATCAGCAAACTTCAGAAATTTCCCACGATTAGCCCTTCATCACTTACAACTTCCGAATTTTCTGTAACGGAGTGAGATGGGCAGTGAAATTCTTTGTGGATGTAGCTCTGCGTAGGTCTTTTGCGGAATAAGAGTTGGGGCTCAACACTAGTACCCAGGTCTTTCCTGCCAAAATCTGATGAAAGTAACCCGGCGGGTAACCGGGTTGGACATCGACGATCTTCGAGTCCTTGATCCTCGAAATACAGAATATCTTTGATGGAGATTTCGTCCGCTGTCTAAAAGGACTGGTCTGAAAGCACGCAGTCTAAAGAACCCCTGGCATTCTGGTTTCGATGTTGACTTGATGAGCTTCAATGCTTTCCGAGACTCTTTGGAGCTTCACAATTAAAAGGACCTTTGACCAACGGAGTAACATTGGTGGAATATTCAGTAATCCAACATAATACAAATAATAACATAATGCTTTTTTTTAACAATTTTTGCAGATTGAAATTGAACAATTTGTAAGTCATACTGTTGGTGAAGGATTAGACTGTTGATGCTAATTTGAATTTAAGGACTTCTCTAACAAAGCGGACAGAGCCGTACCCAAATTTAACATATTCTACATTTGGGGGCCTTGAAGATCGTCATCGTTTATGAACCGAAGACCATCCTCTAGGATTACGCCCGAATTCCAGACTTCCGGAACAAAGGCTTAGTGTATCAGTTTCAAGTTTACATGAACTTCAAGAAAGAAATATTTTCAAACGATTTAAAAAAACAATCGTTAAAAGCGTGTTAATATCGAAATCTGATTTTTTGTATGAATCGATTTTTGATCATTGCATGAAGTATATAATTTTTGGTCGGAATGAAGTTCATTAGGATCTCTCATTTATGTACAGGGTGTGAAAGCTAAATTTGACAGTTGCCTAGGAAAAGGAAAATAAAGGAAATATACATTATTTAGATTAATTTTTTTTGACAATACTGCAGGAAGAACTGACCTTTATACTTAAGGATAAAAAAAAGGTTTTTTTAAAAGACGATTATGCTATTGATTCCAATCATTTGAAGTAGCCACACTCGGCATCGAACAGGGCCTCCAGCCGGCTCCGGAACCTGCAGCAAACTCTGGCAAACGTGTCCCTAGGAGAGTCTGCAAAAACGGAATCAATTTTTGTGACTAATTCCACTTTGCTGTTGCTGGTCAATCTACTGGTATCTCAACTTCGCAATAAAATAAATGGCCCAACGGGAGTTTGGGCAATTAGGAGGACGCTGTGAGTTTATATATTATTTTTAGACTAGCTTGTGTTGATATGTTGAGAAAAATACGATTCACCAAACAAAAACACTACTTTAAAATTACGTTTGAACACCCTGTATACAAACTCAGAGGTAGTTGGGGATTTTTTCCAAATTGCTTGACAGAATTCATCCCTAATTTGTCAACAACATTTTATTTTCGAACTAAAATGGTTATGGTTTTTGCAATAAAAAGGCGAGGCGCTTAAAACCCTAATAGACCATAGAAGAACAGTATTGTAGAGGCCGTTGTAAAAAAGCACCACCAGTAATTAAGCAATTATGCTATTGTATCTCGTCCATAAACGTATAATTCAATTACGTCGATACAAACATTCGAAACGGATTGGAGAAAAACAAAAAAAAAACCCATTTAAACATCCATTGACTACAAATCCTTTTTCCTGCTCATCGCACAGTGGGTCGGGTAAATGCAATCTATCTCATTGGATTAGTCACAGGAGGACAATAATCCGTCTATTAACGGCTTGTTTCAATGATGCGTCACCCTTGCCTCGGCTTGCTAGTCATCCTCAGCCGTAGAATGGAGTTTTAAAAGTTGAATCATAAAATTTTACGCACCTTTCAATCAGCGGCCGGCTCGCTCACTCCGGACGGGAGCAGTAAGTAAAACATAAGTCCATTAGTGTCACACGGGTAGGGCTAGCCCAAAATTCTGGTCACGTTTGCACCTTCACCGGGCACCTTTCTTTTCTCCATTGGCCGATGATTTGCCTTCCTTTTTTTCCATTTTCGGCCCATTGTTGGAAGACGAATTGGGCTGTGTTGGAAAAATGTTGGAGACACATTCCAAGTCCCGGGCTCCACGGGTGTGGCAAAAATGTCTCAACATTTCGGTCACCCTCCTCAGGGGACTCATTTTCCTTTAATATCCGTGGCGGCGGTAAGCTCACGATTCCGTTTTATAAATGGCCACTCCAGACTGGTTGCATGGGCACATACTTAAGTCCCCGTACCGGACCGAGTAGTTTCGGATCGAATCCGGTGTGCGACCTACGACCAGTTTATGTCCCGCGGGAAATAACTTAAATGTTACCGAACCACCAAACCTGACTGGACGTACTGTTGTCCCCAAGTTGACTGCACGGGCCCGTGTGTGTGATTGTGCATGTTAAGAGTTATGTTGCTTCAACACACGCCACGTGCGAGCGCTTTTCAACAGTCCCAGAAATAAACCCAAAGGCACCGAAGTTTCGTCGGTGGGTAGTCGACAATCGGCCATTCGCTTCCTGAATGGCACGATTCTGGCAGCATGACGCCATTGCTTGGTGTGCTAACGTGTTAATGTTGTTTGGAGACTTGCTTCCGAAGGATAGTGTTTGTACCGGTTCGGCTTTCTACGGCTTCGTTCCGTCGGCCTACCTTACCATGTCATCGAATGAATTACCCTGTGGGCAGTAGTTTGCCGGATTGTTAGCATAGTTTTTAGCATGCTTTCGTTGTTTAAATTTGACCCCGGCAAAGAGGGAGTTTTTTAAGGGTGTACTACAATCACATGCAGAAATGGATCTTGTTTAGAGTGCGCTTGAAGACACGGAGTTCATTTATTATTATGCCCCTAATCGAATAGGTAAATACAATATTAGTTTTCAAATAAAATGTACGGAACGTCAAGATTTTTCAACACTTTTTAATTCGTTTTGGTTGGTTTTTAATGTCAGTACTTGAGGAATTTTTCAGAATCAAATAACAGTCAGAAGCTGAATTTTCCTGCAGTATTTTAAACACAAATACAACTTTAAACTTACCCTGCAGTACTGCTTGCCGGTGATCCATTTCATTTCCTGTGTGGCTTTTTACGTTTGTTCACGGAAAAATGGCCGGGTCCGTACATCTATGCGGTTTTTGCTCTTTGCCGAAACATGCTCTATGCTCGGTGTACAAAACATAAATTTGCACTCATCAGTTGTTGAATGAGTTCTGCTTTTGTTCGGGGTACGGAAAACCCAGTGACCGTGACCGGAATGAAAGAAAATTAAAATGCACACAAAATAGAGAATGAATGACAAGAGGGCACATGAAACAAAACAAAACAACTATTGCATGTGAATGCACACAATAATGCAAACGCAATACGAATGGAAATGGAAACGATCGATTCGTGAACAACAAATAAAAAAAAAACACTCACTCACACATAAACACTAAAATATGCTTTTGACCTTGTCCTTGGACGATATCTAATATTTGTTATGCCGTGTTGGAACAAACGCCCGAAGGCAGGTGTTCTTCGCATCGTTTTTCGATTGGGGACAGTTATGATGACGATTGCCATGCGATATGAAATGCCACCGGGTTCCCCACGGTTGATATGATTTCCCCAACTTCAGGGAAGAATTCGAAAAGAGAAGGTCAACCCATTTTATGAGCACATTTCGCTGCCGGACGAAAAAATAAGGGAAGAACAAACAAATAAAATATTTCGCCTCGGAGGGGGGTTCAGCAGGAGGGGAACGGTGCAATAATAGATTACTGGTCGGACGATGGCATAGATTGACAGGACACGATTGAATGTCCGGTCTGGTCACCCAACGTTGGGATGAATATTAATTTCCTTTACGTCAGCTTCTCTCATCTACCCAAGTATGGAGGCATGGCAGTACTTGAGCGTGTACTCCCAGCTTGCAGAGCTGAAGCATTATTGGTTTCGTATGAACAATAATACGATACTATTTTTGATGAAGAATTGATACTTCTTGTCTCTCTCTTTTGCTTGGCGTAACGACCTATTCGTTCAAGTCGGGGCCATATAATGGCTTACAAGACTTATTCGATACCATGTAGTTGGATAGTCAGTCCTGACTTCGAGGGAACGGTCCGGGTGGGATTTGAACCTCGGTCCTGTCCTGTTGATACTTATTGTTCAACAACTCAACATGGTCAATTCAACTACAATACATAGTCTACATGAATAAAAATGAAAATATGTAACAAACTATATATTCTTCGAAAAGTTGATTACTGTGCATTCCTTTTTGTGCTGTGCTAAACCTCTTTGCTGGATTGATTTTTTTTTTTCATTTGGAAGACCTATGAAAAGTGCTAGAATGTTTACTTCTCATTGCGTCATACTTAGATCGCACGTTCAGCAAGAGTATTGGCGGAAGAAAATGAATTGATTTAAAACATTCCGTCTTTTTTATCGGTGTCCTGGGTGATTTTCCTTTTACTTGCTTTCATATCCGTTTTTCTTGGCCGTCTCTCCGTTTGTGCGATCGCCTGCGGCAACTTTGGTCGCGATATTTTATGCGTCACTGGAGCTGCAGGAAAAATGAGACGCCCGTTAAAGGGGCAAAATGGATGACGTTGGTTGAAACGCGTCTTCCGGTTGATTATGGTTTTGTGCTTGAAGCTAGCCGCTCAGTAGCTGCGAAGCTACGGGCATCGAAGACGTTCGCTTCCGGAAGACAGAAACGACAGCGTAGACGTGCGATGAGAGATACAAAAAAAAAAGGCACGCCAGACCCGAGTTCAGTGATTGATTCGGTGAGACGATGGTGTAAGTGATAGAAGGCGTTATCTTCCGTCGTCCATAAGCCAAACGAACCGCGCAAGAGTCGACGATTGGCAGACGCGAGAGAAAATAACTGTCACCCAAAGATGGATGGATTTCGCTTCCGATTCCGCGTGCTGGTTGTCTGCTTCCTGCGCGAGCAGAAGGATAGCCATTTATGTTGGACTCGGGTGGGTGCAGTGTTGTGACGTTGGGCTGAAATATTGACGATGGATATTTTAATGATACACAGCCCGGCTGTGATGGGGCAAGAACGCTGGAATTGATACACTGTGAGCTATTGCAACCCGAACCTAATCGATCAATTAATGTTGTCATTCGATGTGTCATGATGGGTTTAGTATTTCAATTAATTATTGTTCCCCGGTGGATCATTGTAAAGAAATAGGTAGGAAGGGCTAAAAGTTTTGTGAAGAGTAATTTCATCTAGTGGTGAAACAGATTAGCTTAGAGTAAGTGATTTTTGGCATTGAAAAAATATAATAACACATATGATTGTTTACTTTATCATACGTCTTGATATGTGATAGTGTCGTCGTCTGAAAATTATTTAATATCCCGGCCTTCATGACGGACTGATCAACGCCTTTACTCCAGTCATGTTTCGGGCTATCACTCCTCTCCTATTCAAGCGGACGGCCCAAAAAACTTTATGAACTGAATTGTTCGGTGTCATCCGCATGACGTGACCCAACAACCGGAGCTTAACGAGTCAAATCCGCTGTGTAATGGTGAGTTCATCGTACAACTCATAGAGCTAGTCATAATAACGTTTCCTGCATTGACCTTCAACGCATAAGAAATCAAAACCCTTCTGAACATACTCCTCTTAACCGCGACTAAGAGGGTTTCATTAACTTTGCACAGACTCCTTGTCTCTGAGGCGTTTATGAGTACTTTATAGGTTCTATATAATACCAGAATCGACCGTCATAACAGGTGTTCTGTGCTTCCTCTGACTAAAGAACGATCGATTGGCAGCTAACCCTGCCCAAGCGCGTTTGTTAGCAAGGCCACTGCAGTTATAACCATCATTTGAGTTTTTGCATCGTGAACCTCAAGTCTGAGGTTTTTCGCCACGTGGTCAAACGTTTGTAAAACATCTGCTATTTCAAATAAACGTAAACCAGTGATGTCTATGTCTTCAGTGAATACCAAAATCTGGATTGAAAAAATGATCGCTGAGGTTTTTTTTTAACCCTCGAGTCATGGATAGTGTTCTTTAGCACTAGCTCGAAGAGTAGACATGTTCATCGCGTTGGCGATTACTTAGCATGTGGCTTTGACCATTGTCATTGATCTCTCAGTCTGGCTAGCTTGGCCGAGATTCCTTATCAGCTCAATGCGTTTATATTCTGGATATAAATGTAGTATACGGCTTTGAAGCCAATAAAGGGATTGTGAGAAACGAGTTACTGCTACGCTACTTTCTTCAAGATCCGTCTCATAGTGAAGATCTGGTTAGTGATTAATTAATCCTTTCTGAAATCCTCTTCTGGAAGCTTCCAACTACCTCTCATTTTTCTCATCATTTAACTCATCTGATGAAACAATAATTCTAGGCGATAGCATAAGTAATATAATACTGAACACAGTTGATAGAATATAGGCAAACATTTTATTTGTAAAATAATGTCGGAAAACAATTTAATAATACACATTTTTGGCAATAAGAAATGTCAATCCTAATTTACCCATCCTGTTACGGTAGCCTACAGCAAATGATATACGACGATCGATTATGATGGAGGTAATTATGCTAAATATTCCAAAACAGCAGAAATCCTACCCAATTTAATCAGTTGCCCAAATTATCCGACTTAATTAAATGCCATTTTAGACGGGCAGCTTAATTTTATTCATTTTACCAAACAATAAAAAAAAACCAGAAGCTCACAAAATAATCAATTTTCTTGGACTTTTCCCTCCCTACCGCCCGGCACGTTCGGGATCGTCTCGCAATTTAATGAATGGTTCGGGCAATTTTAGACGACAAAAAAGAGAAAGTATATTCTAATGCCCACACAGACGGCTTGCCAAACTTCACGCACAAGCTGACGCAGCCGGTTGGAAAGTTTGTTGGTCCCGGTTTCTTCCGTGCCGAAACTGTCACTCAAACATAAATCCCGTGTGCTTGGTTTCTGGTCATCTTAGCCGTCTCGTTCATCATCCGCAGCGTGTCTTCGCCCTTGTGCGCGTGGGTTTCGGTGGGTTGGAGCTAGCCAAGGGCCAATGAAAACAACAACACAGTGCCTACGGGGGTTTGTCCTTGCTACCGAAACCAATAAAACAAATCCTATTAGCAATTTAGTGTATAATTGGAACGAGCCTTATTGAAGTGTCGTTGCTGGCACATAATCTGATGTCGGTTTGCTTTTTGGCCTGGATGGAAAACTCCCGAAGAGAGGTGTTATTTATGCGGTGGTGGGAAAAGTGTTTGAGGCGGTATGATTGTAGGAAAAAGTTGGAAAAGGGATGGAAAATCCAACACAAGCAAGTGACGTCTTGCAATGTACGAGTGTGGGTGCCTGTTTGCTGATTACATTGCCGTTGGTGCATAGAAGTTGTGCCGTTTAATTGGAGCTCAACTGATCCATCACAGAGCACGACCACCTCCACGACTCGTTACCAATGCCTGGCGTGTTTGTTTTTATGTTTTTATCCATTCAAAGTCCGCCCCAGGATGGTACAATTTGATGGTTTAACTCTTTATCGCGACCGGCAGTTGACTTTCCCTGGAACTCTTTCGCTGCGAAGGAATCCCAAAAACCTCCTCGGTTGTTTGAGTGCGCGAGAGAAAATTTATAATTCTACGCGCGGTGGGCGAAATTTCGTCTCGACCTTCAGACGATACCGCAACGACGGATGACAAATAGAGAAACCGGTCACGTGCTGTGAGTTTCGTCGCAAAGTTAGCAGTTTGTTGTGGGCGACTACGGAGACGTTCTTAGACGGTCGGACGATTATTGTGGACGACGGAGAGAACCTATTTGTCACCGAATTTGTTTCCCATCGTGGTAAACGCTTTTCCGGCGGCTGATATTTCACGCCCGATTGGCTGTGCTGTGCTTGCTCAAGTAGACTGATCGGTTTAGTTGGTTTTTTGCTTCTTCCTGTGTGTTTTTGCTTCGTTGGGGACGAAAGGAACCAACCCAGGGATGGGTAAATATTTGTATAAATCGTCGCACTCGCCTAATAGAGTGGTAATGAATATTAAAGAGATACTCAAAAATCGATGCCTCGTGAAGAGCATCATCTTCGTTGTGCGTACATTCTTTGAACGCGAAAATCGAATCGATTATCCTTTTGTTTCCGGCACGTGTGTGCTCGTGACCAATATAACGTCCATTCATTTTCCTTTAAGCGGCTAGAATTGTTTCAGGATTTCGCTTTATCTCCGTATGTGTGTGTGTGGGATTGGAAAAGGCTTACGGGGTACGATCGATCGGGGGAAAACACAGGAAACAAACAATTTCCATTGTCAACAAATGCTCAACAGGAGGGGTTTTTTACATTTATTTTGTCGAACCAAGTTGTGCAACCCCGTCCACTAATCAAAGATGGTGTGGGGATTCTGATAGAGTAGGTCATGAAAAAAGGAAGGAATTCTACTGTGGGTGGGATAAATCAATTCCAGCAGTAGTCCTGCCGGCAAAGGCAAACAGGTTACCCAATGGGTCAAATGCGGAAAAATGAACACAACGTTCAGCCGAGGTCTATCCATCTTTTCGAAAATCTGTTTTGCGATATTTCCTTCACCCACTGCAAAGAAAAAAAAACAGAAGCATTGACTCACTGCAGCAAAAATGGCAAGTAGCAACACTTTTTTTCCCCCGACCGTAGCAGGAAGTTCCGGAAGCACGGAAGGGATCCAAATAAAAATCCTAACCCGTTCATGTCTGTATCTGATTTTCTCGCAATAAACATCCACCGGAAGTTTGCTCCCAATTGTCACTAGCGTTTGTTTGCCGGTTCCGCCTCACCACACTCTCACACAATAACGAAGTCACCCCTCAACGGCAGTCAATTGCCGCCGTTCCGTATCAGGCAGGGTTGAAATTCGAACGGGAGCAGCAGTATTCACTTGAAAAGCTTGATATCGATCGACTGATGTGCGATTATTCGCACATTTTCTTTGCCTGGGGTGCGCTATCAGTTGCACGGTTTGCTTGGCGAATTGGGTGGGTTACTTTTTTGGATTATTTTTTTCCAAACGAGGAAAAAAAAACGGAAGAAAAAAACACATCCTTTTTCCCTGTCCTTGTTTTGTGCTACCGGAATGCTTGGGTACGTGTTGCTGGTGGTGCGAAAAATATTGACAAACCAAAGTGGAACTTCAATGACGAATACTTGTCGGAAAGATAGAAGCAGACATGCGCTGCCACAGGAATGGGAAAAGTTATTGAACGAAAAATAGAATCAGTACCATCAGCTGAATGGTTTCGAATGGGGAAAGGGATTCTACTTAAAGGGCTTTTGAGAGTACAGGCGCGAAAATGGTGCGAATGGGAAATGTCATGAAAAACACTCCCATCGCTTTGAGGTGACTTGAGGAACCTTTTCCACTGAATCTATTCAAGAATATGCATATTTTAAAACCGGTGCCGTGTGATATCGGATCTGAAGTTGTGAATGTGGAGGGCAGAAAAAGTTCATTTTTCTCCTCTCCAGACGTCTGGCGCACGGTGACAAAACGAGTGACGCGATTTGGCATTCTAATAGAATATTTATTCTCCCTCCCGTGACATTGTTTTCCACACTGTGCACAATGGTACTTTACTGGGCTTGTGTGTAACGTTTGCTGAAACAGTGACGGAGGTGGGTGGAATCGTTTTCCACTTTGGGTGTATCGTTTGCACGATCGACCGGGTGCAATCAAGTGCGCTGATATGCTCGTGTTACATTGATTTTACATACCGTACTATGTTTTTCCTCCTGGAAGGACGAAACATATGTCGGGGGCTATGGTTCGTTGATGTTCGTTAATGGTGGGTGGATTGTGCTTGGCCCTTTCCTTTATTTGACACCTCGAGATGAATTATGGGATGTGCGATTAAGTGATTATAATTAGCGATATTACACTCAAGAGTGATATCAAGCGGTTGTTGCCATTGTTTGAAGTGATGTAGGCAGATGTTGTTATGAAAAAAAAAATGAACGATCAAATTATCGTTTGATGTTTAATTCTTGAATGCATCTCTCTCGTGATTTTGGAAACGTTAATACCAATCTAAATAGTAATAGCGTTTTCGTGTAAAAATTGTACTGCTTCATATATTTAGTCTTCGCTCAGGGAACTTTATTGTCGTGAAGAGATGAAGTATGAGAAAGCATCGGGCACCCTGAAGCTTATTCCCTTCGCTGTCAAAGGAAACCCCCGACATCGATTACCCCGGCCAAATCCCGTTGACACTGCTCGAAGGAAAAGTGCGCAAGTATCAATTGATTGCTGCCATTCTTCGATTCGATCGGTATCGAATAGTAACACCTGCGACCTGAGAAACGACTGCAGTATTCTACGATTGAAGCAAACATCTCAATGCCTTGGTACGACCTCGATGATGGCAACGACTTTAGCGCCATATGCTATGCAAAGCCGCACACAGCGCAAAAAGCAGAAATACAGAAGACGGTATGTAGGCAGGGCTTAAACGGAAGGGAAGTTAAGGTAAATCCTTTTACCAAATCACTCACACACCCCGTTTGCACCACGCGGTTTCCAAGTGCCATGCACAGGCACTTGTGTTTCGCCTTCCATTTCCCATTATGTTGATTTCATTTCGTTCGGATTGGCTTTCTGGTGGAGGCCGGTCTGCCGGGTAAGGGCAGGATAAAGTCCCGAGGAAAACAACAGCTTTTACACCATTGTTTTAGCATTTAGTACCACACACACCCACACATAGCGACAAAGGAAGGTTTCTGGTAGGATCCCGCTGGTACGGTGGCGAGATTGCAAGAGGAAAATTGTAATTGCAAATCAATTCTAATGTCATTCAGACTTACTTCGTTCGCTTCCGTTGGTGATGTTGCAGCTGCTGTTTCGGGCTGAGACAAATAGAGTTTTGCTCGGTTCAACGCAAGAAGCGATTCGGACCTTCTTTATGACCTGATAGTGGAGAAGGGGTCATTTTAGGGCAAGGGTACATTTCTGGATGATGAACGTTTATCTGAACGATTGATGATGATGATGGCGATGAGGACGGAGATGCAACGTAGCGAAATGTGGCCCTCGATGTTTGGTCTAGTGGAACACGAACATGATGATGAAAATCCTTTTGATGTCCGTGTGATGTCCGCTTGATCAAAGAGCATGTAGTCCTGCGGACGTCTGAACGTTCGGTAAGATGTGTGCATGCGTTCAAGAGCAGTATAGTTCCGCAGTGGTAATCGCAATAAATTAGTTACATTTCAGAAGTGCATGAGATGAATTAAGAAATTAGATTGTATTCATCGCCGTCTGTATCTTTACCATTACATAGCACGTAAAACAGATAGCTCGGCTTGTAATGTTACTTACTAGAAATTTAAATTTAAATAATCAAATCAGGTTAGGTGTCAATTAAGGTTTTTTTCTTATCTGACGATATAACTACTGAACATCGTCTTCTTCGTTGTCTCCCAATCGAGTTTACTCCATCGTTCGGATGTATCATCGCGATCATTCTACGTCAGTGGTCGACAAAGCGACGAGTCGCGAGTCGTATGCGACTCTTCAGAACGGCACTTCATAAAAAATGATTTAAATCATTGTAGGTACGAAGTCCTTGCTGAAATGTCCATACTGTTGGTTAATGAGAATAGTAGAACCAATTTTGCATGTTGTTAAAATGTTTCTCAAGTGCTAGAAATCCTTCTAAATCCGTTGCTGTATTCTATCTCAATTACCTTAGGCTTGTGTCATGCTATAAGCAGTAGAATTAATTTTAATCATTTACTAGTTGGTAGTATTATGCCTCGGACAATCCTAGAACTCACCATTCCAGCACTCTGAAGTCGGCTATGAAGCTTTTTTCTGAAAGGCAGATTGGAATGTATTTACTAAAAGGCTTCCATACACAATCTTCCAGGCTTATAACAATCTTCTATTTCTCATTATCATCATGGAATTTACTGGAATCGCGATAATTATACAAGCAACAGAAAGAAAGGATCTGTATTTCCGCAATTACGTTCCAATATTTTCGAATATATCCTACATCAGACGTACACGTGGGTTATGTACAAAATTTCACATTTGCACTTCATTCCTTGGATATTTTTATGAAATTTGGGTCTTTACTGGAAGAAGTTTGCCGACAAGAATTGATGTAGTACATTGTATAGACGGTCTGTCACGCCTTCTCTTGTCGCGTTAACGGTTTCAAAATACTTGAATAACTGGATGATTCGGTGTCATCTTCATTATGACCTTTGGATACCAGATAATTTAAATATGCTTCGGAGTATTATCAACTCGACCGTAGCAAAGAGGTTTTATATGGTCGATCGTCGAGTCCGATGTTCCCTTCAAGGTTACTTACCGCGATTCCCAAAGTAGTCCCTGCAACTAAAACACTAAAGGAAAAAACATTATGAGTGGTAATACTCAAATATTAAAAATTCACAGATCAGCCATAATCTTTCTTTTATGTATACTTTTTGCTTCGATGTCACCATTTCAAATGTTATTATTTCATAATCTACGAAGTAGTGTTCTAGCTTTTTGTTGAAGTTTAATTCAGCCTTTTTGCCGAACAATAGTGTTTCTACTGTTTACAAATAGTTGAATGAGGTGATGTACGCATGCATTTCAGCAAAATGGATCCTAAAATATATTCAATTAATAATTAATTTTAATTAAATTAAAATATTTCATTTTAGTTGACTTGTATTGTCAAGGATTCGAGCATAGATAAACTTATAAAAAAAACATCAGGTGCATGCTTCATATTACGAACATTTTATTAGTTTTGGTGTAAGAAACAATGACACTAAAAACAAATTTACAGAATTTATTTATTAAACGTGGTCGCTGGATGAAAACAGGTTGGGTTGGTAAAACTAGTTTAGTTTATGGATTTGTTTTGTTTGGAAAAAAAACACTTGATTCTTCAACGAGGAAGCGAAGCTTGAAAGTATGACAGTTGAGTTATGTTTCTCTATAACAAAAATTAAAGTACAGTAAATAAAACAGAATAACGATTTAACATCGTAAATGTACTTCTACCTGGTATTCAAATTTTACTATTCAGTTGTGAAACTTATGATCAAAGCCAATGCCAATAGCGTATTCCCCGGGTCGGGAAGATTTAATTGCGAGATGCTTTTTCATTATTGCTTCGAGCAATGACCGTTTGTCGCAGTTCCGTGACGCCGGCAATTTTCCACACCGCAATGCAGTTTTACCGTTGAGTTGGTGGCTGACATTACTACATTCTTCGCCGCAGCTATCTTTCACGCTTAACCACAGGCCCTGCATGACTGACCGCCCTAAGCAGTTCGCGGTCAGCACTCTTTACGGTTCATTGCGTGTCCGTAGTAGAGAAATAGTGGTGACTATCCAATTCAATTTCACCAGTCGTCTCGGTTTCCCAGCACCGAATCGGTTTGTTCGTTCGGAATGGATGATTTTCGTACCGCTCATTCCCTCATATTTCTTTTCCCGCTCTGGTATGATCGACTTCTTGCGAACATTTTCCAACCATTGGACGTTTTTGTTCCTGACAGTGCGTTAGACGCGCGTTAAGTGTAACATGAGGAACGCTTTGATTACGTACAATTTTGCTAGAGAATTCATTTAATGAAATGTAGGTTTTGAGTTAATCGTCAAGTCGAGAAAGTGAATGGCTTACAAAATGCGGTTGATTTAGAGATCATTTCGTTAGTCAATGTATAAGTCATATCCTACAGTTATGAACCTTTAAGAATAATAGAAAGAAAGATAAAGTCTAATTTTGGAATTGGATGACTTTCGTTACTTAATTTTTAGGTTAGAAAGATGTGACGAGTAATTTTTAACTCGCGAGCTGTTTTGTTTGAGTCTGATGTTTTATCCTTAACATGCAAAAATTACGGTTTTCTCGACAAGAGAAATATCATATATTAAATTTGAATTATTTTTATTGTATTGTCATGCAACTACTCTAACTAATGCAGTTTAAATAACCTTCATGTTTTATAAAACACGGAACATAAGCATGTGTCAATCATTGCTGTACCGAAAAGTTGTACCCTCCCACGTTTAATACAGCGCGTACCATAATTATATGAACATTAGCTTTTTTTAGATTTACATGAAATCTTGAAGAGATAGATTGAGAGATAGATGAAAACAATGATCGTATAACTTGTTTAAAATGCTATTATAGGCGATTGGTTAATATTTTCTTATTTTTCATTAATATTAAATAGTTTTTTTATTCATAGAAAACGACGGTGTTCATAATATTACGCATGTGTTTCTTAAAGAGTTTTTTTCTATCGCAACATAACCACAACTATTTTTGTGTTTTGTTTTTTGCATAAATTAATATTTTAAAAATCGTAACGAATTATCTCAAGGCGTTCAACTTCATTTTACACTGGAATACAAATATCAACGTTTTTACTTTTTCTTGAAGTAAGATTGAGTTTTGCAGCTTTATCACAAACTATTTGTCATATTTGTAATTTATATATTTTTTTTAAAAGAATGTTTAATTTTTTTTGTAAATTACATTTGTTATTCAATTAACAAACATAATAAATTATGACCTCTGATGTTCCTGAAATAAAACAAGTAAACTTGGATGGAAAAAAACATGATAAAATACACAATTGCGAAGACTTGGCGTTTTTAATGTGATATTTCACATAAATCATACGAACATTGTTTTTATGCATCTCTTCTAGATTTCCGGCGAATTGTAAAAACAGTATTAATATATTTATGGTAGGCCCTGTAGCATTGTTAGAAATGGAATAATGTTTTTTTTTGTATGCAAAATAAACTCAGTATGGCTACTAAAAGCAACAACGGTAGGCCCACATCAAACTAGGTCAATGCCAGACCCAAATAATATTGTGCATCGTTCCATTTGAGTGATTATTTAAGTCTACACCATCTCGCACTCACATTGCCCTTGCAAGAAACGTGGCGAAGGCTTGAGGAAGCGCAGAATTGCATTCGCTGCTCCGTTCTGCTACCACATGGCCCGATCCAGCACTTATGTACTCATCGGGCCAAGTAGTAATCGTTGTAGCATAACGGCGACGAAGGCACAATCAATCGTTCATTTGGATAGTCGTTAAAGCACACAATAATTGAATTTATGTTGATGCGAATGGCATGAAGCATAGTCGATAGGTAAATTGTGTTGAATAATTATGGCGGTTTATTTGTGTTGACATTTACACTTTAGGGACTGCATTCATAAATATTTTGCGAAAGGTGAAGTGAATCATGGTATGCAGATTATTTCAAAACAAGTTGTCTTGTCCAGTATGTACATACTTCTTCGTCATGGGCTCTTTCTTGTCTGTGAGATCATGGAGTGTTATAAAACAATATTTTTTATCATACATATTTCCATATGTTTCATTTTACTTGCCCCAACGTCCATGATAAAACGCCTTAGTGAGCATATTGCCTTAATTAGAATTCAGAGTAGGAAATCTTGTTCCTAGATTGGACAGTGTTATCAAAGCAAAACGCCATACTTTCTCGAACAAAAGGTTCATGCAAATTTTCGATAATGTAGGTCTACACATTTGCACTGAAGGCTTTGTTAGCGATGATCGATAGGAAAGGATCGATTGTTAGCTATAATTAAAATGAGATTCCATCCATGGTTGTTCCTGGATGAGGTAGCAGTTTTGCGATGAATAATGCAATGCTGCTACCATCGAAAGTTATTCACAATGGAAGGGTTTTCCGAAAGCTTTACCTTGGCTGTTCTAAGAAAGGTAACCATACGCGTTTGGTACGCAAAGGCTTTAGACAAAAGCAATGTTTGCGTTTCATTCTGTTAGTACACGGGATGAAATTGGTATCATGGGAATGTTCAAACACGAATGAATATTTTAACATTATTTATGTGGCATGATTACTCTTCACTTAATTTCTCGAAATAGTATTTTATTGAAATAATGGAAACGTTAATGAGAATCTCATTTCCTGGAAAATTAAACTACATTCCTCTTACGTTAGATGTGCCACAACACAATGCGTTGTAATTAAACCTTTTTTACCCATATTGTACTTCCCATTAGAAAATTTTGATTTGATTCCGAACAGAGTCAAATGTCAGGTGTATCATGTTAAAATGCTTCCTACACACGTTTTGGGATCGATTACACTGTGGGAAATAAAACTTACTTTGGTTATACTATAATTAGAAGAAATGTATCTGGCAATTAAAGTCTACAACAGCCTAGCAGTTTTGCATTTTCTATTACAACTTTTTGAACTCATCAAGTTCGCAAATTTAAACAATAAAAACTTTAAAAATAGTGAAAAGCTGAGCTGAATAAATATAGCTCCACCATGTAAAGGGAACAAACATAATTTTTTTTGGTAAAGTTTGTTTTGGTTTAGTGGTAGTTGCAATGAATTAAAATGAAATTTTATTCAAAAATTGTTTTATCTGATTTGCGTGATTTAGACAACAATAGGGCGTGCACAGCGTCATTCCCTTTGGAAAATAAATATTCAAATTTCATCATGTTCTAGATCTCTTCTTCAGGGAAACTGGATGGCAAATCTTGTATAATTTATTGCAAATTTTCGAGACTGATCATTATAAGGTCTTAATTTCGTTTGACCAACAGGAAAATGCCACGGCTCACAAACTAACACCTATTTTTTCCCTAACATAAATTGAAGCAATTCGAAGTATTCGAACGTATACTGAACATTAGGATCTTCGAAGCACATTTCAAACTGTTTTCCTTTTTTTTGTGGGAAATCAATCAGACTTTGATCAAAAAGTTTCAATATCTTCATTTTACATAGTTTTTTATGAACCTTACTTTCCAAACGTAAATGTTGTACAATATCCAAACATGCTTATCTAACAGTTTTAAAACATTTCAACCTGAGATTAAAACAATTTGCATGGAAATTGCGAAAATGATAGCCGAAAACATGGTGTTGCTATTTTTATTTGGCGCAGTGTACATCAGATGGTTTTTAGGGTGCGCAACAAAACACGAATTATAAAAATAACGTCTTTATCGTCCTTCTTTTAGATGTCTTGATGCCCTTTGGAAGCTTTTTTTATCTATTTTTAGCCCATTAGATTATTTATAAATATTTTGCCTTCTCCACACTCTCATTATACACACATCACGAAGTATAATTGGGCTGAATTTCATATTCCTTGCCGAGGAAAACTTTGCAAAAAGTGGTACGCCCTTCCAGTTCGATGTAGTACATTGTGTTGCGTAGTAGCGCCATGGCATGTGTGGCGTGACGATCGCATTAGCCACTTGCTCATTGCGGTAGGGAATCCTTTCGCCGAGAAAACCGCTAACTAGCCAAAAACCAGAACGCCTCCATCCTCGGAAACCATTTTCCCCACCATCCGGAGGTAAAATGAAAATGGGCCGATAATCTCTATGTTCGGGCGATATGAGGCTGGCAAGGATTTCCCCACACGGCACAAGGTTAGGGAAACAACCGTACCGTCTGGAAGCGATAGCGTAGGAGCAATTGTGTGTGAATGTAGCTGACGTTTCACCCTGACTTCTTATGCTGGGAATTTGCGTATGAGGAAAAAAAAGGAAAAGCAAGCACCCTTAGGCTAGGGATGAAAGTGAGCAAGAAACGGACCAAAACTAACTGACAACAGCGAGCCAATACGTTCAGGCATGGTTGTGTTGGGTGCGTGATGCTACGAGCACATCATTCCCACGAAAGAATTTACGCTTTGTCAGCACCATCAACCACATCGCTTTCTTGGCGGTCTTTAAGATACAGGTGAATTTGCTCGCCGGCGTTTGGGTGATTTAATCTTCGTGGAAGGATTGGATTGTGGATTCACATCATCTCACAATCAACCCCATGCGGTGGGAGAAAATTGAATCCCTTTTTTCTCGTATTCCCTTCCTCTACATACCGCGCCAAACAATCAACATCCAGCTACGGTTTGCTCGAAACTTTTCTCATGACGTCAAACGTCATACAAAACATCGATTAGCATCATTGCTAGATGCGCATGTTACATTCTTCTGCAGTCTAGAACGTTTCGTGCTATTTTTCTTATCGGTTTTGGTAAAAGCGGACCAAAAAAAAAACACGATCCTTTGATATACAAACTTGCAAATGTATGTTCCATTTCATTTTATGTTGGAAACATAATTTTGCCTGCTTCTCCGGAACAACACACCCTGAGCATCCTAGCAATCGAACGCGAATAAAAGGACTTGGCTGTTCATTTTCCTTTTTACCAGCTGCGAAATTAACCGGCTTGCGAGCGCTTGGGGATGGATTTATTTCCATTCGAATTAGGATGAAGGTTTCTGCAGACGCTTTGGAACAGAATGGAAGCCGGTTACATTATGGCGTATGGTTCATACATTCACGTAGCTAAGATGAATATTCAATTGCGTGAGAAATGAAGCAAATGAAAATCGGCAACAATCGGCAAGGAAAGTGTGTTGTTGCCAGGAGGCGAATGAGTTTACGATGTCTGGAAGGCAATATTGTATACATTTTACTGCTTTGGTGGAAGAATTCTGGTACCGCTTTGGGAGGGTTTTACATTAATTGGTACGTTTTATTACATCTGCCATAGCAGAGCCGAGCTTTACTAAACCTTCATGAGAAAACCGAGAACAGAGCATTGCTTATGAATCCCAATTCTAAAAACATGAAATAATTTCAATATGGTTTTCAACTCTTACCTTTTTTTTATATTTTTATATATTTTTAGAATGTTCTAACGTGCTTTTAGTTATCACGAAAAAATGCATTACGTAAAGAAAAGTAAAAATAATTGTTTTTAAAAGATGGAATACAATCTCCATTTATCCGTTGACAGCCAGTTTGCAATTTACACTGAAGTTTCAATTTGCGCAATTAGTTTTGATTATTATATTTTAATTTGAACCATTAGATCTCGTTGATCATTCCTAACATTTAGCGATTGCAACCCTGTATGCTCCAATTGCCAGAATATTGTGTACAAATAACAAATAAATTATGTTGGAAATCTGATAGCTACGTGGCCGTTCCATAGAGCTAGACCAAATCTAAGGAATGATCACTTGGAAGAGACAAAAATGTATAGGTTTAGTAAAAACCCTTATCGCCATTTCGAGATGGATTTTCGAGGTGGGGAGATTGAATGGGTCTTCCGACTGATATCTTTTGAGTTTTATTTAATTTCTATATACGTTGCCATGTTCTGATGAGAAACAACAATTTAATCCATGAAAAATAACCAGTTTGATGAAAAAAATACGTTTGGGCCCACTTCTCATGCTTTGACAAAGTGTCCAAAGCAAGGTTAGAATTTAAAAAATATACACCTCAAATCTCAATCGCGCCATCAAATGTCACATCATATCATCAAAAAATTCCAATTAAATTAAGTCTTTCATAGCCTAATTTTTTTCTAAAATAAACGAATTAATGGAGGCTCTATTATTCTTGTTTATTAATCTGAAAAAATCGGTGTTATTACATTATTTGAAGAAGAATATTCTTTATTTGTTAATGAATCAATTATTATAGTTGATTTCGCATTTTCTTTTTCTAATACTACTGCTGCGTACAAGGAAGCGGTCCAGAAGGGATTTTGGATCGGTCCTGTCGTGTAAAACCGGCACTGTTATTGTATCTGCCACCAGGCCGCTCTCGGTCCTGATTGTAATAATGCTAAGCCGTACTATCGATCAGCCAATCCTTCCGAATACGTTTTAATTTTTAATTATAATCCTTCAACCTTTTAACCAATTTTGATGTCAAAAAGGGTCACCATACAGTACAGAAGCATTTATAAAAACTAAAGCAAAGGTTAAACATCGGTTGCGCAAAATGAGAGGCCGTTTGTTATTGTTGAGTTTTTTTTTCGTTTTAATCATGCAAAAAAGTACCTTCCTTTTGTGTGAAACGGATAGGCGCCAAAAGATGGTAAGCCACAATAGTGTGTGCCTTAAGTAATTCATACCAAAGGCGGCTCACCGTGGTTGCGCTTTCCCATGTAACCTTTGTCCTAACGTTGCAAACAACCCGACCCTAATATAGAGCTTCGAAATTCCAATTGCGGTTCGCGTCCAATTGAGGTTTCTTCGTGCTTAGTACAGCTAAGCACGCAAAATTAGCATAAGCTTTGGAAAGTCATCAAAATATCGCAGCAACGATCCTGGAAAACTCTCCCCCTTTGCACAATGCTCACCTGCGGCCAATGCGTCGACGCACCTGCTGTTCCGTCGCGAAAAAAGGATCAAATGATGAAACAACGGTTTGACCAGTCCCTCCCGTCGGGTTGGGTCTCGTCCAACTCTTTGCCTGATGCTATTCAAGGAAAGCTGTCGTTCGCCTGCCAACGGCACATTTCGGATATTTTTGCTGCTGCTTTGAAGTTTTCCAGCGTAGTGCGGTGTGCGATACAGTGGTTTGACACGGTGGTAACGCTTTTTGGTTAGTTATAAGCCAATCCGGTCAACTTCCATGTTACAGCTAACCACTTCATAGGAACATGCGACGGGATGGAGTTGTGAAATTCGTTACAATGTGTATGTTAACATGCTGTTACAAGTGAGCTATTGTCCCCCATTCCACGAAACTGCGTTGTAGATTTTGTAATTCATGCGTGTACAGAATGATGTTGGGAATGAAGCACTATCACTATTGTGAATTAATCGGTAAGCTGATTAGCGATATTATTTGGTTGTTCGTGTGTTTTGTTCGCATGAATATTCCATTTGTGACGCTGTAGGAAGTTTAATTATTTTAAATTTTAGAATCATTGCTGGGAAGCGACAGTACGTGTTGCTCCTTCTTGGTTTTTTTCAAACTATATTTAGTACATAAAATATTAGTGTACGCTTTATCAAAACTACCAAATTCATTGGATTCTACCCAAGCAGCCACCAGCAGGTACTTTCCTATTACCCAGTCATTATATCCGCTGTTTCACTTATCATGCTTTCGAAAGACACCCGAAGCGTGAATCCAACGACAAGAGTAAGATATCTTACCATTCTTACCACTTTTCATCGTCAATGGCAGGGAACAAAGTTTTTCTTTTTGTCTACCACCGACAACAAAAGGCATTAGCAATTGTCATGCCAGCATCAGCGGACGGTGGTGGAGAAGCGTGTCCTGCCCGACCGGGCAACCAATCACCGTTGTCGTTATCCTGCACGTTTGCTTGTTTTAATGACATCCAACCGAGTCGGTCATATGACGGCGACGGACTACACACGCTAATGGCGGGAGCGCACTCAACAAAAGTTTCCCACCGAGCCCACCGTTTTCCCGGGGTTGTTGTTGGCAGTTTAATTTGAGCTGCACTAACGCACGACCACGAAGACAGTACTGGAAATGGGAACCCGGTAAAGAACCACCTTGCAGTGAACCACCTAGTTGCAGTAGCGCCGAAGAAGATGACGATAATGATGACAGTTAGCTGAAGTAATCGCGCTCGTCAGCAGCAGGGGGCCACCTGAGTGGATCGAAAACTGTTCACCATGCGGTTGTCTTGATGCCAGAAGGAATAACTTCAGAGCTTGAAGTGAGTAGTGAATCGCTCATTCTTGGGACGATTCTCAACAGGATGGAACGCACAATTAGTGTCCCTTCGGTCTATCTGCCGGGTTATCACAATGCTTCAAGTTTCGCTTCATGATCCTTAACGGGTGGAGAAACACATTCAAAGTTAAGCACTACTTCTCAAGGCTCAGATTTTAACATCCACCCGTCAACCTTCCATGACTAGTAGGCAAATCTCATTTAATTAGTTTCCTTACGTCATGGCCCCAAACGAGTACTGCGAAGCTAATTCCTCGAACAGCGTATGCTCAATCGGAAGATGGCTTGTGCGTTTGGTTGGTGAAGTTCTTCACAGGAAAATTTGGACAAGACACATCACAAAATTCCCCGTTGGTCACTGTCAAAGCAGCACCGCCTTCAACAAACGTATGTCTTGATCTCTTGATCACACTCATTCTAGGTGTTAAAGCTATTTTCTGTTCCTCTGCTTACTACATTGTGGAAGTTGTGATTTTTTTTCGTTCTTTTCGTATATCTTTTTACATTCGCTTCTTGTTTCCATTGATTAGTGTGAGGGTGTAAGTTACTTTCTTCGAACAGCACGATGAACCTCACAGAGAGCACAAGACGAAGAAGATACTAACTACATTTCTCCACGAGTTTCATCGCAGTAGGAGTGTATATGGCCTTGGCCGTCTAGAGAAGTTTATTCTCCTTGCAGAAAGGAGCTGAAATTGGCTTCGTCTCGCAAAAAGACGCAGACTGTCTCGTCTTGGTTGCTTGTGGAAATGTGTGTGTTTGTGGGTAAGATTTGTTATTTCCAGCATCCCCCCAAACTTTGCTCCATTTGTTGCGCTTAAGCCGAAGTAACTTTTCGTCACTTTCGTAAGCTTTCCCTTCTTGTAGGTGTTCAGATAGCGTGTGTTGCGCTTGGAAACGTGGAACAATTTGTTTCACCAACGGGGGAGGGCTATGGATTTTTGGAAAAGTTTGCCACCTGCTGCCGCACAGTAGTGGGGCAAAATGAATATTAGCGGGAAAAAGAAAGAGCTTGCGAAAGGAATCGTGCATGTGGGAAGGAAAATGAGAATGAAAATTCGTACAGATGCTGGAAACTGAAACCATCTCTGTTTTCAAAGTGTGGAAGAGTGTGTGCGGTGCGTGTGACCCATTTCTATATATTAACGCCGGTAGCAAATGTGGTAATGGCACTAGGAAAATTTAGATCTCCGGCTAGACGACCCTTTTACCCTTCCTACCACAACAATGTATTACCGCCATATGTGTGTGAGTTTTTTTTTAACTTTCTGCCACGCACACAGAAGACATGCATCGTGACTCTCCAGAGCCTTTCCCTATCGTTGGTCGCAGACGATAGAAACTCCAGAGGGTTCTTTATACGTCCAGCCCGTAACGAACGAACCCAACTCGCAACCTTTTTCTCCCCATTACATGCGAGCTTCGCACCATTCCGTGGCACTATTTCTTTGCAAATTTCCCACCACTGCTACCGTGTCGGGTTGCGGGCCCAAAGCATCAACAGTGCCATCGCAAATCCTCTTGTTATTGTCATCATTCTGTCGGCTCGGGTTGAGATTTGAATCGTACAATGCGCTTCTCCACACACGACACCGCCATTATTGTGCTCGCAATTTATCAGCATAAAACCTCAGAATGGAGGAAGGGCCGTCGAATTAGACAGTGGGACAGGAAGTGGCACTCACATGCACACAAGCACAGCGGATCGTGATCTCCGATCCTTGTGCATCCACGTGGAAAGCCGGTATGTGCACGAAGATACCGACGGTTGGAAGCGTGTACCACATTGTTGCCATTAAACTACCGCCACTGCCGCCGGAACAAACCGTGCGCCTTCCGCGCGACTGGAAAAGGTGTACGTTTGGCAGGGAATATGGTTCGAGGGAATGCGCTTGTTTTCTCTCGGTCGTTGAGCTGTTTCATTATTTTTACCATCCATCACAATGGTACACACTCAGCAGAAGCTTCTCATCGCTGGATTATCTACGAACCTACGAACCGGGTAGATTATGGGAGGGATGGGCGGCGACAAGCAGGGCAAAACTTTTCCGTCTGTCAACCGTCGGAAAAAAGTGCCTTCCGGTAGTGCAATTGCACCCAGTGTGGATGTTTCGTGTGACAGCTGCATGTGTGTTTGTGTACGTTCCGCATGGCGATGATGATTACATCCGTCGTTCTGGCGTTTGGCGAAGGAGGAAGATGTTTTCAGGCGTGGTATCGCCGCCAGGTTTGGATATCACAAGTCAAAAGAGGTCACAGCTAATACGGTGTGTAAAGTCAGCGCATCAGCGATAGTTGATGCAGTTGTTGCATGCGCATCAGTAAACTTTGTCTAGGTTTCGTGCTGAAAGCAGGTCGATGGTAAATGTTTTCTGAAACCTCTTAAAGTTAATCAACTTTGTGCTGCTGGGTAATTCTCGGGAAATTGTTCGGTAGCAACCGCTGCTTTTGTGGATTTGTTGACATTATGTTGACTTTCTGGAAAATAACGATCGATCTATGTACGAAATGTTAACAAACCAACATCAGTAAGATTTCTTATTTTTTGTTGTATTTTAGCCTTCTGGGGGTTGAACCAGTAAAAGCTGCACATATATCCTTTCTTTGAAATAGAAAGTAAGATTAATTTCCAATCTATACACAACATTCACTTATGATCATTCATAATATGTACTTCAAATTTAGGAAAAATGGTATTATCATATTAATTTTAAAAGTAATAGTTAGAGTAAGTTGCCGGGTGCAAAGTATTCGTTTAACTGTCCCGTATCCCACGCCTGCCTTTTATCAGGCCACAACAATCCATTACAAACTTTTAGGTAGATCATATAAGAAGTTCATTAGAATAAAATGAACATGAAGTTAGACATACAGTGGTTTCAATGATTATATTGACAAGTTCAACGAGATGTTGAATTGTTCGGAAGATGGCGTTGGCAAGTTCAGCAGAACTATTGATTGACAGTAGATTTTTGTGGCTAGCAAAACTGCTGCTCTAAAGATACAGTGAACATCTAGTGTACACCTGCCCTTTCCTTAGTAATGGCGTTGCCAGCCACAGCACACCACAGTCGCTCAATAGTTATGCAGAACTCGTCAACGCTATCTTTCGAACAATTCCACAACTCGCTGAACGATATGCTCGAACAAAACCACATCTCGGTGATCATGTCAATAATATGCTTGAAATCCCTGGTCTCTAGGATCAACCAAAACAGTCATGAGGATTCAAATGCGAGTATCTGGAAGATCACAAAGTTGTTCCAGTATAAGATTGTTGCCGTGTGGGCTAGTGCAACATCCAATTAGAGCTGCCAGTGCTTTTCTCCAAGCAAGTGAAACAAACTAGGGGCAAAAAAACATTCATACATCTAAGTTTTGCGTTAATTATGGCATTGCATTGGCGTATATCAAGCGTGTTTCCTGGAAACGGATTGAAAACCAGGTCATGTTTCTTAGACGTGCCCAATAGGGCAGGCCAACAAGGAAGAAGAAGAGGATATCAAGCGTCAACCATTATCAAATTTGAATACTGCCCACATAATCATCACCGACGGTGAATTGTAGGAATGTTTATATTAGATACAGGAATATTTTACGTTGGACTTTTGTGAAAAAAAAATTCTTGAGTAGTGTCCTTAGAGTGGAACATCTTGGCTCGCTCCAATTGTTTTTAACAATTAGTAGATCACGAACAACGATAGATAAGATGTCAGGACCATGTATATTCTAAAGCTTATACATGAAGCTAACACTGACACAAATGTCAATACAAAATGAGCACAAGGGGAATGTCCATAAAATAATGAAAGATGACGCACGCTTGTATTCGAACTATTGGAACACCCTAGATGTGATGGGATATTAAGATACACCCATGTTTCATATGGATATGCATATCAAATAAATATATTTTGTCTACTTCCTATGATATCTTTTATGGTAGAATTGAAAAATGTGATCGATGGATCACCTAGAGACATTGGAATATGATTCACAGTAATGCCCATAAATGCGGATCAACATATTATTAATATTTTTACCGCCCCCATATCGGTAAGCACTTTTATCGGCAACCAACGACTTTCCAGATGCCATTATTTGTCCAGCGCAAGCAGCTCTTTGTGTAAACGTTAAGCATTGCCGTTAAACTCTGCGCCATAATGATAAAGCACCGAGATAAACAGCTTCCATCAACGAAAAAGTCACAAAGTGAATTAACACAGCATCAGCAGAGAGCCCCGAACGTATTTGCAGCGGGCGTCAATATTCAATCAACTTTCGTCAAACAACATGGCCGTAGTGTGGGTACTGGCAGCATGATTAAGGCATGATGTCATGAACCATATGATGATAAGTATACTCAGTGCGGGGGAAGGGTTTATGGTTAGCTTTGGCTCAGAAATGATACGGTGTGTTGAGCTATCGCTTTCTAGGGCTCATGGAAGGAATATTGGTTGTGCGATGTTGGTATCTTTTCGTTGGTAAGTTCCAACACATCCCAAGCTCTAGTAAACTTTCGGCAGTAGGTCTAGACTGGGAAAAGTCGATAAAAGTTACTACGTAACAAGAGTATTGAAGTTGATCCGTAGGAAGAAAAATCATCCTTCACAGTTGATCTCTTGCCTGCCGAGAGAGACCTACCAGGGGGGCCGGGTGGTTGACAAACGGAACTCATTTGGTGGTAGGGTAGACGGGATGGATAGATAAAACACATGTCTCCTATTTTCATCCTGTTGTGCCGTCGGTCTTCAACTACTGGGACGTTTGGAGTTTCGAATACTTCCGTAGTTTGGGTCAAATTTCATCACTGGTGTCAACGTTGGGCTGCTCCGTGCTTCCGCACGATGATGTAACCATTTCAACCAGCCAGCATGATTTAGAGCAGCGGAAGAAATGGTTTTACTTCCCCAGAAATGGGCCCAAAGAAGAGCGTGTGTAAAGTGGTTGCGCTATGATGCTAGCTAATTTATGAAGTCCACTGCATCCCAGCATCAGCAACAGAGGACTATGTGGTGTGGTCAGCTTTCTCGGTTGGTTGCCTATACTATCATTCCGTATGCCCTTTTGCGTCGTGATGGCAAAAGTTTTTACCCCTTCTTTTTTGTACACATCTAAAGTGATCCCCTGTGTATGGGTGTTCAAATGCACACGTATGCAAACCGAGCCCAGAGCGGCAGAGGTTCGTGCCTTTGTGTGCAGAATCAATTATCACCCGTCGTTGTTTCCAGACGACCCTGGCAAAAGTATGTGTACCATATTAATTTCAAGCTGGGATTCTCCATTTTCTTGCTATGCTTCTGTGTTTGTGTCCGTATATTGGCCGATATTCACCTCCTGTGGTGTAAAAGCGTAGCATTCCTTATGTTTCCTTTTTTCCACCCTTGCTTACGCGGCCTCCTCCTGCTTGAAGCTTTGGTCGTGGTAACTGTTTGGATATCGAATGAAATATGCATACTGCACATGTTGGAGCAGTACATTCCTCCACGACGTTCGTTCGTGCCCTGCTCCACCGAGTCAACCCCGGGAGGATATCATGAATAAGGAATTACTGCTTTTTGGAGTTGAGATTTTTTGTTATTGAAACAAACGTTCCCTGCTCGACACGATTGTACGGCAGTGTGGCCATTACCTCCATCAGTCGAGTTGTTTGGAGTGTCCTACATGTGTCATGAATTTAAAAGGAAAATGGGTTATGTTTATGTTGGCGCTTTACAGGAAAAGATATACGTTTACTACCGATTCGTAGCAACTGCGACGGAAACAGAACCGAATGTATAAGATTGTTTTGTTGGGCTAGTTGTTTGTAGCTTTATAGAAAAATGAGATACTATTTCGAAATACTCTTCTTGTCATCCTTTAGAAAAAAAACCTCACTGTTGGTTGGTTAGTTTTTCAGTGTATAGTACTTTGAATATTAAAAAATCCTTTGTCTTATTCACGAAAGGTGCTTTGTTATCGGAATATTTACATAAAAAGATAAACACGAAAAACTGATTCCGGTAAACTGAGAAAAAAAGGTCCGTCTTTATTCGGTTGTGGCTGATTAGTTATGACCAGCCGAGTCCAAAGTTTTCACGAAAACAATTTCCAGCCCCAGCGTAGTCGTGAATGTCTGTTTAGCCTCGGAAAAGAATAAATTATCCGTCCATCCTTTCGCTTTCGTTCCGTGGGTTGGCTTCACTGCTTAGATGGTTCTATTTATTCACAGCAAGCTGTGAAAAATTTGCTTCCTTAACTCACCGGCCGGTACCGGCGTGTGCCGGCTTATACCGTTCCACCGAGTAAATCTCCTCCATAAGCGCAGGGGGCAGGTTGCTTCATTTTCCATTTTTTTTATGAAACTCGCTCCAAAACTTTCGCGCAGTACTATCCGGCTAGAGGACGCTTTCAATAGCCAGAAAGTCGAGAATGTTTCAAGGTTTCCATCTCGGTGTCGGTGTCTAGGTGATTGCGGTCATTGCGGACAGGGATTGTGTCGGCGGGCGGATGGATAAACGTAAAACGGATTAAGCCACTAATATTTTGGTGAGTAGATTACGAACGTTCTGGAGCGCTTTTTCCATTATTTTCCTTTCACGCTTTCGCTTCCTCCCAGATGGGGATATTTTGCGGGGAAACCCGGCGTTGAATGGTAATGGAATTCTGTTCCAATTGTTCAACCGTATCGTTGTGCAGATGTAAGCGACACTAGATAATTTTCCCGCTTGGACCTTTTCCCATTCTGGAACCGCCCATGAGAAGAGGGAGAGTGTAGCCACAATCCATTACGTGCGACCGAGAGCAAACGGGTTATGACCCCAAAGGACATTCTGAAACATTTGCTCCCGTCCGGTACCGCACTGTAAACTTTGCAAGTGGTTACGGCTTAGACAGAATGAAGGCGTTAGGTTTTAACGACTCAATATGGTGGCCAAGCTATCTCCATAAATCGTTAAAGCAAGATTTATGCTAAGCTACTAACTTACTGTTACCGTATGTCGGCTCACATACCGGGACACTAGAGAGAACACACAAAAAAAGTGCAGATCGACCCCTGTCCATGTGCAAATGGAGCGAACGCATAGCTCTTAGGGTATTTTTTGGTTACATTTTTCTTCCGGTTTTCCAATTTAGAATACTGATTACTTCAAAATGGTGAGCTGGGGTTCGGTTGCTAGAAAATGGTTTACTTTACGATTTGGGGGTTTTATTATGTGCTTCACTAAAGGGAAGATTTTCCAACACCAACTTTTTTTTCCTTCTAAGCAGGACATTCGAAGTGATACTAGCTCATAGGGGTGAAGTAACATCGTCCCGGAAATGTGTAAACTCTGGTTAAAAAATGTGCAATATACCGTACCGTTCTCATTCATTTTGAGTACATTTTTTGTCATTACTTCCACCTTTTCAACGTGGAACTATGATAAAACTAACCAACCACCCTGAAAGCTCACGGCACCAACAAAAGAATGGTGGAAATGAGCGTAAAAGCTTGTTAGTTCAAAATCTCTGCCGGCATGTTGTGTAGTTATATGCCGGGGCGTTTTTTTCCCTTTGGCTAAACCATGTCACAGGAAATGGGCCAGTGTCGGTGATACGGTCACCTCGCCTATGCTGTGGTGTAACAATAATTCACCTGCAAAAAGAAATATTCCCTTCGATGAATGGGTGAAAAATATGAAACGGAAGTACGGTCCGAACGATCAACATGAATCCGATGACACGGGGAACTGTGTACTGTGGCGTACCGTGTGTTTACTACTGTAGTTGTAGTCGCCTTTCATAGACCACCGAAACTAAGCAAAGAAAGGAATAACTTACTTTTTTGTTCCGTTTTGTTTCTCTACTTCCTACCTGGATGATTTATCAAATGCAACAATTTTCGTGTAGACTTCCTAATATTACAGGGGTCTTCAGTTCTCAGTGTTGTTGTACTTCAGTTTAGGGGCAAAAACAAAATTGTGGCATTTTTTGTTATATTCTAGATTCGTGTCTCATGAAGGATTTGAAAAGGAAGAGAGAGTAATATGAATCTTCTTTGGGGAGTCTGATTGCTTGCAAGCAACTATTCGTGCCATAAAAGACATTAAGAATCATTCCTTTAATTCAAAAATATATTCAGGTGTATCGTTGTTTTTCAAGAACAACTAGCTAGTTAGCAAGTTAGTTGTATAAAAAAAATCCAGCCAATTGTTTTAATACCGAGATCTTTCATTTTTTTGTTATTGTATGACGGCCATGCCGTATTAGAAATCTTTCATTTTTTATGTTTTATATTTTGCACCGAATACATGCTTCGTCTATGACATCTCAAGAGGTCTTGGCCTACCATTTCTGTCTTTCATGCTATTTTTTTTACCTTTTACAGAATAATCAGTGGTACGTGTGGTAGAACAGTCCTGATACTATTAAGTATCAACTTAAAAAAAGTTGGATACTATTAACACATTATAAAAATCTGGAATTTGTTCGCTTTTATTCTCAGGGTTTTTCCCATTATTTTACCATTCATGAAAACTATTGGTAAGAATTAAAAATTAAAATTGCCTATTTACCAAAAGAAGTAATGAAATACTTCAACTGCTGAAAAATATAAAAAACCATAGATCCAATGGAAGTACCACAAATCACTAAAAAGTGTTCCATAATTCAAAGAAATAGCATTTGCAGGAAAATAAACGAAAATGTAGTTAATTTCATAACAAAGAAGCGTGTTTTTATTTCAATAAATGAAAAAGATGTTACTCAGAAGATAGAAAATATAGATGGAATATTACAGCGCCCTAATAGTGAATTTTATTCAACATGGAGACAATAATAAAAGACTGCAAGACTAAAGAGAAAAATATTGAAGAGTACCTTATTAGGTAGTTATGATTCAACAGTCTTATGAAATCAGAACATCCAAAAACAGCAGTGGAGCCGATTTAGAACGTGCTTAAAAAGCTCATTGTACAATAAAACACCCGATAATTATTCTATAAGAATAAAATAAGGAATTTTACATTGTTAAAAAAGGAATGCTTAAATGACAAAAAGCCATATTGTGCGATGGAAACCCTGTTCACGAGGATAACGCTCCACAGCGCACGAACTGTCGGGCGAGGTGGTCCACGTGTTGTTTTGTTGCACAGTGAGGCAAAGATAATGTCGCACCCTTGCGTCATTGCTATCCGGTGTCGTTTGTGCCTTGCCAGAAACACAGGTACCGGCACCGACCGTGGAGCATATTTATGAACCGGATTAGAATGACTCTACGCTAACACCCGTGATTTGTCAACCGGTCCACAGTCCATGAGAAATGTATGAATCTCACTCCCGTGCCGTCTACGTAACGGCAACCCTATACTTCATAGGGTTTGGCATATTTGTGCGGATTCCAGCTTGCGAAAAAACTTTTCTTCGCGTTTCGTAGCTACTTTTGCGTTTTGCGACTTTTCCGCAAAAGGTGAGCTATCTTTTATAAGCTTAGCTTCGTTGGTAAATGAAATACACGCCAACGTCTGCGCAACAGACCCCTTATCTATGTACCGTGCGTGTGTGTATTCTACGATTATCCTTAATGCTTGATGGGTGCCAAGGCTTCAGCGCGGTGTAGAAGTTATAAGATATCATCTCCCGCACGGTGGTTGGATTGTGATTTCGCGAATGGATGTACACATTAAACCGTCTTTCTGTAAAGAGAGCAACAGCAAGGCAAACCATATGTCAACTGAAATGGTTGGAGGTGGAATATATTTCAATCCAACCTTTTGCCTTTGGTCGTCAGTATATTTATCTTTGGGCGAATGCCTGCAGTATGTGCTGGATCGAGCGGTGCAACCTGTTGCTGCCTGGCTGTATTTCACGAGTGTATGTGTGTGCGCTATGAAATAAAAAGCACCATCCCATGGGAACACGCCAGTGAAAAGGCTGACTGGGTGCTTTTTTATGGTGTGTAATAATCTGTAACTGGTTTGTTTACTTATTTTTTCGGGATCATTCGTACGTCTGTTCGAGGGAAAAGAGCAGTTCACGATTAATGGTGTGCTGCTGTGCTATCGCAGCATAAGCTCTCCTAATGAATGTTTTCATAGCGTGTGAGTATGGCAAGACCGTTTACTTAGCGCCTAGCGAGTGCTAGCTTTTCTTACCGAGTGATGTGATCATATATTTAATGACATAGGTGAATCATTCTTTCGTATGATGAAGCGTAGTATCATTTGTACTATGTAAAATGGTGAAGAAAATATTGAATTGATTATTTCATATTATGGTATTTAGTTTCTTATTGATTTATTTATTTATAAACTACATTATTACGGCCACGAAGCCGTTTTGTCTAGTAATTTAGTTTCTAACTAAACTATATTTATTACCTCAAAATAATCAGATGGCACATTGTGCAACACTTTGTATGTTTTGTGTACCACCAGTTCTTCAAGAATTTGTATTTCTACGCAATTGAACTGTTCATAGGAGAAATGTTTCACTTCCAATATAAATTTTGTGTAAAGTATATAACCTTGATATAACAGTCAACTGCTTATCCTTCCTGCAAATCGAATCTGATTGACGAGTCAAACGAATAATAGCAAATATTGCTAACTGTTTTTGTTATCCCATCAACTCAAGAAACGATCAATGAATGAACTTGTGAAACGGATCGGAAACCATTCATGGAAATCACGGAAACTCAATAAAACAAACTTTTTCTTTTGCTCCGTAGCCACGCTACAGATTGCAGCGTAAGAAAGTAGGGCCCTAGTTTCAGTCGCTATCCTTACCGATGATACTTTCTCATTCATTTGCAAACCAATCGTCATCGATCAGAAAACCATCGTCATTGCAATGCTCTCGTTCTTACTGATACCATCGTTCAGGGACAAAGTTTTTGCATGGAAAAAGTAACTGGGTGTAAAAAGTGTTCGTGCTGGAAAATAACAGATAGCTACGGGTCAAACGGGAAAGCGAAATTGCGAACGTGACGATCAAACCAAAGAGCAAATTGTTTATCGAGATGATGGAATTGAATCTTTTTCCTACGAAACCTGCCTTACGTAACCTGCAATTTTAATACGAAGCTGGTGTAAGGTCATCAAATGTTTTCATGCAAAAAATGTACGACGGAAGAAATGTTCGCCAATGCTGTTTAGTGAAGTACGGTGACCACTTCAATGCAACGTAATTAGGTTATTTTATTCAGCAAACTATTTCGCACTGAGTTTGTGAAACTTTTGACTGAAAATATCGAGCATGAAAAAAGTGTTCACGTTTTTGGATTTGTTTTACTATTAGAAACGTCCATTATTAAATTAATCGAGTACAGCCACGAAGCACTTGACTTAAACAATTATAATAAATTCAATACAAAAAAATTCCTTAAAAAATGACTCGACATACCAAAACAAAAAGAATAATATGGATGTAATTCGTTAAAATGTCCTACCAATGAGGTGGACATAGAGTTTTGAGCTAGAAGTTAATCTAAAATATTTGTTAATTATATACAAGAATTGTGCATAAATTCGATCGTAGTTGTATATATAGAAATGTTGTAATGGGATTTTAAACCAAAAAGTATTATAACAAAAACAGGTTTTGTTTGAACATTTAGGATATAACGAGTTACCATGAAAACTTTACTTTTGACCCAAATATCCGCGTCCAGAAGTACCCGTCCATCATACAATTTAATTTAGACCACGAAAGGAAGTTTTAAACATGTCGCAATAAAAATGATATTACTTAAAAGGATTACTTTCACCGAAACTAACCCATATTGCAACAGGACGTTATTCGTTTGCTCCATTTCCCGTAAAAAGAATTCAGCCATGATCTTTTTATTGTGGCAAAAGGAAGACGATCCGAAGTTGGTATAATCGTCCGAAGACATAAATCCGCAATGGAGAAAAAAAAAGAAACCCGACCGGCACACTATGAAATGAAACCTAACCCACTTTTCGTCCTTCGAGGTACAAGTGGCCGTCGCGTCAAAATGGGAAATGGCCCGGCAGAGAAAGTAGTGGAAAATAGTATCAAAATCGAAATTCCATGTCAAACCCAGCTCCGGAACGAGCTGAAGCGTACGAAGAAAATGGGCTTCAGAAATCCATCTGGAAAGCATCCAACTGACAAGTTTTATGTCCCGTTGTCACCGTGCAGAAGCCTTGCATTGCAATTCCTGAGCCGTACGGACGGGTGAAAAATTGAGCTCTAGCAGCTATGTGCCATACTGTTGTTAACGAGGGTATTGGCGAGGAAGGTTTCAGCCAGACCAGTTTTCGGCAGTGAATGGGACGAAAAGTATCACCCACTGAAAAGCGCGTAGACAGGAATGTTTTTCTGCGGATATTCCTGGAATAGTGGCATTGTCGGGCTCGAAGAATGTGTAATGCTGTGGATGAGCGAAAAGTCTGACACTATCTCTGGTAGATGTTGCCAAGCGTCGTGTGCTGTTGGGGAAGTATCATCTACCACCGCCGTGTCGTTTGGTGTTGGTGACTGGATGGTCTCACATTCGTGATGCTAGCCTCAAACGAGTATCCCCTTTTGGGGTATGTCATCGACTGCTGTACCGTGGAAGTGGACCCAAACCGAAGGATCTACTGAGGAAGAAGGATCGCAGTAGCAGTTTTGCTTCATTTCGAATCTGAAATGATGAGCTTTTCAGTAATTTTGTGAAGATATTATTTTCCATGCTCCAACGAATAGAAGCGACATTTCCCCGATATCATCGCATAATGGTGGTATGGCAGTATGGGCAAAATGTGTTGCTCTTTGTTCCCTGTTATCATAATGGTACATTAGAAAATGAATATATTCGGAATACCATGTTGGCTCGGAAAACCCTAGCTAATGACAGTAAATTAGAATCGAGACCGGTATAATGAAGTTGCGCATGGGAAGGAAAATGGTTCGTTTATTTTTTTTATAAAGAGATAGGTCCTTTCTGATATCTCCGTTTGCCAGTCACGAGTTGAAATAGCTTTTGGAGTATTGTTGATGGTGCATAATGTTCTCTTCCAAGGGACCTTCAGACCATTAAGATTATTGTTGACAATAGCAGTTAAAAGAGAAAACCCTCGCTCAATAACATGTATGTAGATGTTTCTCTTTAACGCACCCTGCCCTATACGATGTTTTCTTTCATAAGCTGATGTCAGTTTTCCGGAAAAGAACATCGGATTCCATGTGCGTGTAACCGCAAATTCATTTTCTTCTTACGAATAATCGATACAAGCTCAGCTACGCACTCCTTCCGTGTTTCAGTTACATTCTCAACCACAGAACTGTGTGTTGTGTTATGCTCAATCACATAAATTAATCATGCACATGTTTTACCTTCCCACAACATCCGACGGCACCAGTACGGCCCACATGTGTTTCCACTTCTGTTCGAACCAAGGCTCCGCTTTCTCTTAAGCATCTTATCTGCCCAGGGTGGTGTGCGGTGAGTCTTTTGCCCAAGTTTCACGCAAATTTTAGGTTTCGTAGATTCGAGATTTGATAGCTTCCAGGCAAACCGTTTCCCTGCCTCTTAAAAGCTTCCCTCTGGACGGAAACGTACGCACAGTCTCACGGTGTAGGATGATACTAATGCCAAAGCAAATAGCAGGCAATATTTCATCGTATCTCGGCTCCGTAAACGGCAGACATTGATCCATTTGTTTTTCGCTGCTCGATCGATTGATCGATTGATTCGTTCGCTTGCCGGTCGCCTTCCGAGCGTGTTGGGTTTGAAATATTTCCGCTGTTTCATAACTGCAGGAAATCGTACGAAATCAATCATGATCTACGTATCTTCATGCCCAAGCACACGCACAGGACGGGGTTTTTAAGCCCTAAAGTTGGCGAAGAAATCTTCACCACATTCGTTGCATGTCACCGTTATCAGGCTTTCTGTTGCTCCAGGTAAAGGTTGGGTACTCATTACTCATCACACGGTGGACCCGTCGGATTATTTGTTTGAGATGTTCGTAGCAGAATAATTTTTCGATCGAATGAGATGGATGACTGGCAATGCCATGTGCGGAAAGGTTTGTCAATCACTCCCCATTGCATGCCATTGGCAAATTTATGCTCAACGTTCGCCTGGGAAAATGAGGCGAACTGCTTCACCGGCGATATCACCGGTTTGCGTTACACGCGTACCGGCATGTGTAATGATGTGTGTTAATAAATGTCAACATACTTCTCGATGGTGTTGTATCAATTATGAACCGCATCCTTAAGCAGTCGCGCTGCGGCAGTGCTGTTCGATATGTAGCACACAGCAGAAGCAAACAGAGGAAATTTATGGACAACTTCCATTCTCGGGCAATATGCTTGGAAAGTTTGAGCAGCTGAGGATGGGATGTTCCATTGTTGGGTGCGTTTGCCTATCGGTGATTCTCGTTTGTCTGCATAATAAATTACATGTACGGTTGCGGTTGATGTAAACAGCGAAGCATTTAGGATCCCTCGAGTGTAGCATTCGCATGTCCTTAGACAAGCTTTGCTCTAACATTATTCCATCGGACAGTCGCTCCGAGTTAGGCTTTATCAAAACATGTTCCAAAAATATAATTTTTTTTTTATTGTTTTGTGCAAAATATAACCTCTGCTGACGTTACCAACTCATCCTGTTGTGCACGATCAAGCTTAACATACTACCCCGGTAACATCCACTTATCTCTCACACACACCATGATTTACCGTTCCGTGTGCAAGATTTTTGTGTGCCTCTTCACTCGATAAATCAAATGCTTCCTTTTCAGCTTTCTAGCTTACACGCGAGAAAAAGCTTAAAGCAACTAGTTGTTAGCCTTGAGTTGAAAACAAAATTAATTGCTGACAAAATTAATTTCATCACTTATGCCGGCATCCCATTTGTCTCATCTGCCAATGCTAATGTGCCCTGCGAAGAAAACATCACTTTAGTATGTGTGTGTGTGTGCGAACCTCAGACTGAGTGTGAACTCGGTTGCGATAAGAAATTAGTCTCACATTGGGTCGCTCACCAGCTTTGGATGATTAGGCCGGGTTATGGAAAGTAACGAGCTCGAGCAAACGAGGTTAGAAAGTTAATGAGGTTAGTAACGCGCGCCATTTATAAGGTTCTTTGATTTTGCATGTGTGGATGAATTTCTTGATAAAAATGGTTAATTATCTCGTTGAACTTCGGTTACGAGGATAAATAGAATTGCATAGAGCACACGCAATATTTTTGCGTAAACATAAATTTCATATTTTGTGCTAGCGAAATACGAACACTGATACTTTTCTCGAACAGTTTCAGTCACTCAGATTTCCTCAGGAGCGCCGGAATTGAAAAATTGCCCTTGCTCATAAGGCTTTTTCTGTTATCCCAATATTCTAGGTCTTACCTTTTTGTTGATCACAACAAATATTGTGTAACTAATGAAATTTCATGCGATTGTCTGTTTTACGGAGGATCCAGGATTAAATGACATCTTTATTAGTTATTACAACTGAATTCATGAAATCCGTATTTCGTTCAATTATGAAATAGAACCAATGTAAAACATTTTCCGCAACTGGTCAATCACGATGTCATTTCCCGTTAGATAAGTTGAAATCACAAACATATCAATAAAATTTAGGCGTTTTATTATTATGATCAAAATGTTTTGTATATGGTAAATTGAATATTGAAATTATTATTACCATCAATCTCCATTGAACAAAATATGTATTGAAAATACGATAGTGCTGTAATTTATTCCGTTACTATAAATCCCGGGCTACCAGAATGCAATTAATCAATAATTACACTAAAATAGAGTATTTACAATAAAAAAATCTTCATCATATCAACGGTAAATAAAATCATGTTACATTCTGCAAAATTGTTCAAAAATCGTTCTCAAAAATTGCTCAGACTTGGGAAGATGCGCTACAAAGGTCTCAAAACGCGATTCACCAAAAATCACTCGTGAGTGCCTAAGGTTAGGAGGAATTCCTCAATGTTAGTGGGCCTCCAGCTTAACATTTTTAAAAATTAGTTCAAGTAACGTTCTTTATTTTATTCATAAAGGACGACCAAGCCGTATTGCTTTACATAACGTTCTTAAGACCTGCGAAAATTTCAGTTAAATCCTCTGTTCTTGTTCGCTTTAATCAAAATAGAAAATTTAGTAACAGCTGTGTTTAACTGCTTTTGCTCACATGCAACTTGCTCCATTACGCAAACCGAAACCATTCCTCGGTATCCGTGCCATCCCCCCACAGACAGGGAATGTCCTTATGCATTGTCTACACCACACAGTTTGTATCCTTTCCGTTGCAAATCATGCAAATAGTGCAATCGAGTTCTAATCTTGCACCGCATGTGCCTAAAGGCAGCAACACTCAGAGAAAACAACGGTCTGTATGCAAGTGTGTGTTTGGGGCAAAATAATCATCTACCACGTCTACTGGCACTGTGGCGGACGGCACTATCACGATGGTACTCTTTTCGAAATGGTTACGTCTGTAACTGACGGTACACGAGGGATGCCTTGTAGGCTATTCCGACTATGTTCCTAGCCGCTTCCCATTTTCTCCTATCCGATCTTCACACCGTTCCACAATCCAAAAGAACTGTTTCCGAGGCATTCCCGCTACAAGGGCTCGCACGTTCGTTGTATGTAATTATCGCAAATAAAGCTCTCGCATGAAATGTTCCAGTCCTCCTCCTCCCATCGCCTTGCCAGTTCCTATCGCATTCAACTTCATTTTAAACCTGATGACTCCAGTACCTGTGTCTTTTCTCCGTGTGACCGTGCGACAGTACGACAAACCGGTGGAACGGTTTTTCATTTGTTCCACGTTGGTTGCCGCGTCTTTCGCAACCCTTCCGAAAATATACCGTACCTGTTCGGTTTCTTGAAGACTTCTTTGACGTTAGGATCGAAAAAAAAAACAAAGCAAAACCAGACTAAACCTTCTCCTCTATTTGGGCCGTTTGGTGAGGGTGTGGAACGCACGTGTACATTTGCCTTTGCCGCGATGTTTTATGCTGCCGTACCGTAGCAAACCACGCTCACCGCTTGGCAAACCTGGTTCGCATCTAAACGCATTGTGCACGGTAGAATGCAGAGCAATGCGATGCATTCGGGCCACAGAAAGGGCTGCTATCGTTCGGACGCTGTGGTCCCATTTCTCAGGCCCCCATTCTACCCCGTTCTTGATGCATTTTAAATCGCACCGCGACCGTACGCGGCTTGATGCAGGAGACGAACGCTCGGATGAAAGCGATGATTATGCAAAACCACACCCTGCCCGGGTGGTAGAAGCTTTCTTGGAAGCAAAGGGCGATGCTTAAATGCAAACGGAATGCAACGGAATAAATATCACCGCTAAGCCTTCCCTTTTGCGAGTGGCGCGAAAAATTCCTCCTTCCATTTGGTCCGAGCGATCGTTCTTCTGCTGCTGGACGATCATTGCGAGTGCAAAGGAGATGCGGAAAAGATGAATTTTTCAGTACTCTTCGCAAGGGCAGAAAGATTGTTCCAAAATATATAAAAAGGAAGTTTAAAAAGAGAATGAAAAAAAAAACCTTCCTCAAGTGTGGCTGCGCTTCAATGCGTCACGAAGTGCTTCTTTCAATTTTTTTTTTAATATGTTTGTCGATGTTGCAATTTTGCGAAGGTGGCCGTTTCACTGTCGTGCCTTTATCGCTTTAGGTTGGTATTTTTGTGTGCGTGTGTATACGTTTCATTGAACGAAGAACCAAGCGCGAAAGATCTCATCAACCGTCGGATACGAAGCGGATATATAGAAACAGCCAAACATTCCTCCATATCCTTGGTGAAAATGAAAATAATAAAACCCCGAAAATGAAAACGCGAGCACACAGATAATCCCTCGGAGGATCACGATTTTCCTGTTGGCTTGGGTGGTTTGAGTATTTTTTGTTGTTGTTGCTTTGTGCTCTTGTTTTCGATTATATTCTGATTACGGGGTGGCGATGTGCGCGGTGTTACCGCCTCATCGTCCCCTCATGGATGGAAGCCGCAAAATATCAACCCACAGAAGAAAAAACAGAACAAATCTTCCTTTTCCACGCAAAAGCAAACCTGGCTGGTCTTACCTCAAAAATGTGCGGCGTAACGAAATTGATTACCACTTTGCTGGCGGACTCTTTCCCCCCTTTCCTTCCCGCCGTCTTGGGACGTGCGGCTTTATCGAATCCTTGATTTGGTTCCGCTTGTATTCCGTGCACCCTTGATGGTGCGTACTTAGCAAGCGCTGGAAGGAAAGTGCGGCGAAAAGATTATAATTTTTGTATGCATCTCACATCTCATCAATGTCTTTTCTTTTTGCTCTCGCTCTTTGCAGGATGCCATTCCGGTGGATCATAGCTTGATGTTTATGGACCAAGAGGTCCCAAGCACCCCGCAGCACCATACGAACCTGGATCCATGATCCACGCCTGTCCTGACATGAGTACCCGCGCCGGCATAACGTAGTGTTTGTGTTGCAGCGTGTCGGCGAGGAGATACTGGGTGGAGCCAGTGTAAGCAGTGCGAGTTCCGGCTCCCGGAAGCAAACGCAAACGAGACGTACGACGTGACGCTTCCGTTCCTTCCTCATGACGACCACCAGACGATCCGTCGATTTACTGTGTGTTGTGACTATCAGCGGGCAGGTGTACTGTGGCGGGCACGACGGTGTACCGGTGGGCGTGTAAAGCCGGAAAGCCAGAGCGGAACGAAAACACTCTGCAAACGCGCTCATCGAACCGATATCGGAGAGCGGAAGTCCGGGACTGACGTTCCCGGCAAAAAACGTCAAAACCATCATCGTTAACATCGTTCGGCGGTACGTTGCGGGACCGATAGGTGACACGACGTCTTCCCACCACCGGAAGGCATCAACAGTGGAGGTGCCCCCGACAACACCGGGCACCCGTTCGGTGCGATGGAGCTGAAGGTATGGGTCGAAGGAATACAACGAATCGTGTGCGGAGTCACGGAAGTCACCACGTGTCAGGTAAGTGTCGGGAAGGATGGGGCAACAGGGGTACCTATGACACCCGGAGATGCTCCGGCAGCATTCGGAACACTGCGGCAAACCGACTTACCAATGCTTTTCCACTGGAAACTAACACGTAACATGAAAGATACAACACGGGCGTATATGCCCCCATGTTGAACTGATGGGTTTACATCTTCCTGTCAGAAGCATTAGCAGCAAATTGAGTACGATGCATTAGAATTGAATTTATTCACCAAGGTACTGTATATGGTTTAGGGTTTATGTTGCATAAATTATGCTTCTTAAAAGCTTCTCGCGTGCTTGTTTTGATCCGCGCGGAAAGTTTGATCATCCATTGTTCAGTCCTTCTGCCCTAATAAGTTTGAAATTCGAAAATTTTGTTAAAAAAAATTAAAAGCTGATTGAAAACATTGCAGAACCAAATACTCATTAGATGATTGATAGGCCATATGATTCAATTGCAGAACTGCTGAGATTTGCGAAGTGGAAACTGTTGTGGAATTATTGCAACTTTTTGAAATCAGAGCCCGGAATACTATATATCGAGAGTAGGAAAACAAAGTTTGATTGAATTTCGATGTAACCCTGGATTGAATTCCCATCGATTGAGTTAAAATCCAGCGGGAAAATCCCGGGAACAGAATCGTATCGATTTGAAAAAGGCTTCGAACAAAAAAGACTACAAGTTCGTTAGGAGTGTTTGTTCCATTTAGAAGCGTAAATGAATTAAACAAGATTAGCTTGATTCGAAAGCCGTCCTGTTTCGAATTGGCGGAGGTCCTAAAATCCTTCGGATATGCTGTTTACGTTAGGATATTTATGCTCAACTAATTACCAGAGTTGATCATAAAGTACAAATTTAGAACTCATTTAATTGAACTTATAAAAGAAAAACAAACAAATCAAATTGCAGAAACAGAAAGGACAAACTTTTACGTGACTTCCAGTTGAATTAAATTTGGAAACGTGAATCCATACGAAGCACGGAGCGGGTGGGCAAAAACTCCTCATTCGCCCATGTTCGCCGGTGCAGTAAATGTTTATCCGTGATTTGTTTTTGCGCGGGAATTAAAAAGAAATCCAAACGACATAATCCTTACCCGGCGGGAGATTCTGCAAGGGTAAACGTGCAGCTTGGCAGACGAAAATGGCAAGTGGAAGGTTAGGTAAAAGTACTGCATCGTTTTCTTGCCGGATTCTGTACGGCAGCTTCAGTAGGTTCTGGCGCGCTTCCAATCGCAGCTACGAGCGTCAGTGTAGCCCGGCGTGAGGAGAAGCATATGAAACGTTTCCCCAGCTTTTTTTTCTGTTTGCTTCAGTAATTTTTCTACTTCCCACGCCCATAAGGTGCCTGCAGCTTCATGAGCTTTAGCTTCGTAAATGATGCGTCCCGGAGCAGAGGAACAAACCACAGCCAGTGAAAGAAAGACGGGAGAAAAAATAATAATAATCGTGATCCCACACAACGCCATTCTGGGTGTGTTGGTTGGTGCCGCAGGAAACGAAAATGGGTTGCGCATGATAACGTGCTGTGTGCCCCTTCGTTCCCTGCCACCACACCTTGCTTCTCGCTGTTTCCCGTAATGCTTTCCTCAGCTGAACGCGGGACTATCCTGAATCCGTTCGCTCCGGTGGCCGCTTGAAACGGGCGTAAGGCTTCGTTGGTTCGTGTCTTTGGGAAAAATTGCTTTCCAACGACGACGATCGGCTGGCAAGTGTGAAAGCTCAAGGATACGATGGGTGCGGTTAGTCGTAGCCTGGGGGGAAAAATGTCATAATGGAACGAATCACGTGTCACACATCACGAGTCATAATTCCGGCTCGTACCATCATTTAGCATTCGGACAAAATTGAGTTGCTTTTGTTTCGATTTTGTTTTTTCTCTCATTTTCTATGCGTAGGCATAAGGTTTTGAAAAGGTTTATTCAGCCTTTGTTTTGTATTTTTTGTTTTCTCACTGTACTGAATCTGATCTGTAATGGATTGAACATGGCTGATTCATGAAATATGAACGCGTTTTTAAAAGAACATGTAAATAATTTAAATATAACTTGCGCTTTCAACATGGCAAAGAATTGAATTTAGAATCGAATCAAATTGATTGGACAAAACTTGAAGCCGTTATTTTTCTTTATGTTTGATAATTCCTGCAAATATCATGTGTTCTGAAAAATGATGATGAGTCCTTCCTCTTACCAAGACATCAAGAAGAACGAATTACTCTCTAGAATATTTTAAAGGACTATTAAAATGTTTGCTACTGATCACAAGTTCTAGTCTAGGCGTCACTTTCTGGTTCAGCTATCTTAACATGGTATGGAATTAATTTGGAAATAAAGAATGAAAAATTCATCCCAATTATCCAGATTGAAGAACACGGACCAGGCATTGTACATTGCGAACTCTCTGAAATTACAATAAATTATTTTATTTTAGCAACTTAACTAAGTTGTATGTTTGTACTACATTATAGTGTATACATTCTGTCTATCTTCGTTTTTTTTCTCAAAATGACTAATAACCCAAATCACTCAGTCAGAATTAAGCATGAAAACAAATTGAAAGTTTGTTAAATATACAAAAGACCTTTCCATAATTACTTGGAAGGAGCATTTTGTTACGAACCATCGAAGAATTCCCAATTCTTGTACTTAGCAGCCAGTTCTCTGTTTTATCAAATAAATTCATAGGAACTTGCGCATCGTGATTGTATAGAGATTTAAAACCCGCGTTTTTGTTACAATTGATTATTAACTCAAGCTAGAGAATATGTTAATAGATGAAATTCCAATACATAATCTGTATTTGTATACAAATGCAAACATAAATGGCTTTTTCACACTCTATTCTTTTAAAAATTTTCTGAGATTTGCTTTGGAAAGATTGCCAACTACTGTTTTGGAGGTTAAAATACACGAACATGGTAGTTGTTGTCTGAATTTGCTCTATGAATAGTGTCTGACTTCATATTGAGATTGTTTACTTTCTCTACTATCACCAGCTGATACAAAATTTACAATTGGATAAACATGTTCAAGATGTTTTTTTTCTCCAAAATCTCACCATACGATAACACTGATATGTATTTGCTGTGTGTGTTTCGCAGGATGTCGTGTTTGCATTGGCACATGCCACCGGCAAAACGGGACGCTTTACGCTTATCGAACGGTGGCGCAATAACGAACGGCTGCTGGCACCGCACGAGAACCCGCTTAAGATTCTTATGAAATGGGGTGAATACTCGAGTGACGTGCAGTTTATCCTGCAACGGTCCGATCAGCAGCAACAGCAGAAAAAAGAAGCACAGCAGCAGCAACATCAAACGCCATCATTAACGCAAGCTCCTCAACAGTCCCAGCAGCAGCTACACCGCCAGCAGCAGAAGCTAAATCAACTCAACAACAATCATATCGGGGCGAATGGCGGTGTAACGAATGGCAAGCATAGTGGTCCAACGTCACCCACAAGCCCTAGCGGCAACAACAATGCCACCCCTATTATCCCAAACGGTGTGCTCAGCACACATAACCATATCAACAACAATAACAACATAATCAGTCAACACTATGTGCAGCATCCGTGCAATGGTGACGAGCAGCAGCAGCAGCCGCAACAGCACCATCCCCAACAGCATCAGCACTCAAAGAGCAAACTTCATCAAAACAATCTAAAAAATAGCGCCAACAACCAGCTTCATCAACACGTACATCTCCAGCAGCAGCAGCAACTTCACCATCAGCACCAGCTATCCTCATCATCCACCTCGTCGGACCATCAGCAGCAGCGGTCGCATCAACAGCAGCAGTCGAACGGCGTCGGTGCGTTAATTCGAACCGGAAATGATCCTTCAAATGGTTCGGCAGGAGGTGGCCCAGGAGTGGCGGCGACCGTAAAGCAATCGGAATTGATCATCTCAAGCAGCAATGGTAGCGGTACGGGCGGTGCTCTGGAGCGTGGCAAGGAAACGAGGAAAAGTCTCAATTCGTCCGGGTGAGTACATCGTTCAATATATGTTCACGTGGTTGTTGGGGTGTTCTTCCTTTTTTCGCTTTATTGTATTCCATCGGCTACGATGCTTTTTTTTTTGTGTAGCGTTCGTTTCGATTTTATGTTGCCATGGGCTTGTCCGACTGGCAGCGGCCGGCATACGTTGGGACCACCTTCGACTATTAATTTTCCCTTTCGGGCATTCGGACCATTCGGTTCGCTCGACTTTTTATCTATTTTATGTTACTTTATGTGTACGTATGCTCCGAGCTCCTCCAAAGTGCTAGGTTTTTGGGTACGCTATTTTGATTTTCTTCGTACTTTTTCTTCGTGCTTTTGGTGAAGGAGCGTTCGACAATGACGCAATACGTCCAGTGCGAAGAAACCGGCACAAGTTTTCCTGATCGTTCACTCCTGTACAATAATTTCTCGGTACGAATGGGACGGTACGGTGGGTCAAAATGTGATGTGGCGTCGGTTGGCTACGAAAGAAGAAATTCCAATTTTTTCATTCAATTAGTTCGATACGGGCTGGTTGGTTGATCCGACTGATGGTCATGCTTTTTCTTTTTTGAAGAATAATATGCAGACGGCAAGCAGGATGCAAGTTTTCCATAAACGTGATGGTTTCTTTGGAAGATTTTTCCCGAACGAACTTGGGGAGATGATGATGGAATGGAAGAAAATACTTTCTATTGACTAGTGAGGCAATTTTGATTAATAGTTTTCCAGTTTTCATTTTCGTAAAATTAGAGCTGGAATATGTGCAGAACATAATTGATTTTGAAGTTATGAAAGACAAAAAAAACAATTAAATTTTTATGATTCGGATAACATTCCAATCAGCCAACTCTGGTGTGCTTTAACTATTCACAATTATTACTCGCACTCCCATCTATTTATAAACAATCCAAAATGATTTTCTCCTCCAAACGTTCCATACGTTTTTCTGCGTGTCTTTCGTACAAAACGCCTTCTTCCTTCAGAAACTCATAAATGTCTGTGATTTGTTCTGGATTTACCTTCGCATCGCCCAAGACGTGCAGTACTCCGCTCACACACCCATAGCCGTGCGGTAAAAGGAAATCGAACTTTGGCCGAAAATTATCCACAAATCAAAAATGGAGGCAAAAATTGCACCCTATCCCGGAAGTATGCCCGAAGCAGTGGAAAGAGGGAACCGTTTCCATCGTAATTTATATTCATTTAAAAGCTTTCGCTGGTTAATAGTGGTACGATGGGTAGGGACTAACGGTGGTAAAAGGCAAAAACGAACGCCACACAACACAGGTTGTTGGGGGTTGGGTCTTTTTTCAGTGATTCATTCGCTTTGATGAAAAAAAAATTGCTAATAGTTCGTGGTTTTGCATAACATATTGCTATTCACGATTTTTTTTTCGTGAAGTGTTTTCTTTTTCATATTTGTTCGTATAAAATTCCTACTGTTGCAGTTTGATTTTTTAATTTATTTTATAAATTTAATTGCATATTCATTAGTGACACAAGTGCACTGTCGGAAATAAAACACATTTTATAGCTGCGCAATCCCATATGTGTATGTTGCGATAAAACAGAAAACTTTTTAACGAGGTCATCTTTTACGAATCTCAATCGCCGGGAGACACATTTTCGTTGCATCATTTGATGAAATCTTTAACACAACGGTATCAATCACCCACAATTCGAAACAATCGCTTCGATCGCTTCGGCGAGTTCACTCGGGGCAAAAGTCATATTACACGATAAACGAGAAAAGTTTTAAACCGGCCGTTTGAATAGATAAAGATGGCCGTAGGAAAAACCTTCCGATAAAACTCTTCCCGAAGCAACTAAATCATTCACTTGCCACCCATGACCTCGACTCCGACGATCCTTATCGAACCGTTCCCTGTCTTTTATTTCCCTATTTGCTTCGTGCCGGTTAACTGGAGCGTGAATAAATGGCAATCAATTTTACTCAAGTTTTGCTTGAGAAACTCGGCTCCAAGAATGTATAATGCTCAACATTCCCAGACCGGAAGAAGCGTTGTGGCTGCTGATATATCGAGCCGATACTGACCGGAGTGAAATAAAACAGGCGTATAGACGAAAAGCGGCTTCCCCGCTCTGTTCGAAGATAGGCCTTCCGTGTACTATTGTTGCAACCGTGAGGATCTGTTGTCTACACGTGTGTGTGTGTGTGTGAGTATGCTTTTTTACTAGCATCATTTTCTTGGGCTATGGTCAAGTGGAAGGAAACTGACGAACGCCGTTGTGTTTAATCGGGCAAAAGTTTTATCCGAGCGAAACACCATCAACGTCCTCATCAATGGCTTAACCACTGGCATCATCAGTGCGGATATCTGGTTAGAAAACGAAGGCCCAAGCATCATTCCATCGTAGTCCGTTCATCCTTTCGAACAAAAAAAAAACACAGGGAACAAAACAAGCACTATACCTTCCCGAAACTCAGCAGCAATTATTATTGAACGCTGTTCGGATCGATGCGGGATCATGCGCAAGTAGACAATGCGGAAGTCGCATCATGCAGGGAACGCAACCGGGAAAAATGCCTTTCGTCCTCATTCATACTTTATCAGTCTCATTAATGCATAAATCTACGATCAGCAGCAATCGTTTTCGAAATCGTTATCTCGTCGAGGTCGAACACTTCTGTATGGGAAAGAATTTCCGCAGTTTTTCTTCCTCTTTCCATTTTTGTCCTACCATCCGGAAGCAATTTCCCACTTTTTTTTTGTTTGGTGCTGCGTGCAACAAGAGCAGATTTTGCCGAAGTGCCGAGGTCTTTTTCGTCCGGAAGTTGTTATCCATTTTGCTAACCGGGCGTAGAAGTCTATATATGGTTCTCCCAACCATCCGGGTTCGCATCCCTTCCCAACTTTAGCTTCAATTTAGCGACGCTAGATTTTATCTATCGTAAGCATTGCTTTATGATGCTCTCCAGTTTTTTCCCTAGCCCTTTTATTCCCGTTGGCACCGGAGTGTTGTTTTTTTATTTTTTTGCCTTTTTTCCGACGCTTCCACAACTTTACCTATTGTTTCGCACACCTTTGCCTTTGAGACTGGAAACACTCGTTTGATATCCTTTCCGGTGTCACCACTTTCGCCGGGCTTTTTACTCGCCCGGTAGCCGATTAAATATTCAAACTGGCATTTTCACGATAAAAGCTGTTGCTGCATGTTTCGCAACCTTCCGGTTTCGAGGCTTTCCGTTCGCATGCTTTTGTTCTTTTTTCCCCGTTCTCTAAATCGTTTCTAGTCAGAGGTACAAATTCTTCATTAACACGCAGTATGGTTTGTTTTCCGTTTTGAACTTTCTCGCTTTAAGAGTTGCATGTTTGCATTGCTCTAGGACAGTGGTCGGCAAAGCACGAGCAAGTCTTGGAGAGTTTTAATGTGATTGTTTGTCGAACATCATTCATAATAACATGATTGAAATTTTTCCAACATACACTCATACAGCAGGTTAATGAATTTTCCATTTAGTTAAATATTTTATTGAGAACTTGGCATCCTACTAAATCTCATAACTCGGTTCTGAGGTTCTGCCATACTACAACGAGCTGAAATCACAACGAGTGTTTTAACAACTACTAGTTAGAAGTACAATACTACGACCAATTAAATAAATTG
>KB663832.1:9296824-9316570 GCA_000349025.1 Anopheles minimus
CTTTGATTCGCGCTATCACCCACGTTAGGACGACCGACAAGCGGCGTTTTCTAACACCTTGTTTTATCGCCAAATCGATTTCTTAAAATTGAACAATTATTTTCCACTTTTTGATACAACGGACTATACTAAGTGATTCGTCCAATGCATTCATTATGCATTCATCACTCACAGGTTCTATTGCGTAATCGTTTCGGAACGATAATGTCGGCTAGAATAAACCACCAGTACGATCCGCTTCCTCTGTGTGAAAAATGTTTTCCTTTCGCGTGTTTTTTTCTTGCTTCGCTGTGAACATTATCCGCAAACTTTTAATCGAATCAACCAGATTAATGTGCTTCACCATGCTTCATGACTCGCTGCACGGCTGTTAGCGTCGATTTCCGTCCCACGTTTCGATGCGAAGTTCGTGGAAGTTTTTCGCGTTAATTTACCGTTGCAATCGCGGAGAGGATGATAATAGCATAGGAATGGACGTTAATAACTGGCAATAAGTAACGCAGACTTTGATCAAATACAGTTGTTGTGCACCGATATCGGTGGTAGACGATATCGTAGTCGATGTATTATGGGGCTCACATTCCCAAGAGAGTGAGGTACAAATTGTTTTAAATCTTTCTTTGATTTCTATATTTAATAAATTTTAACAGCATTTTATCTTCCATAATGTCAATAGTGTAATGAGTTCACAAGAGAGTTTTGATAATCGATTTATTTATATTTAAAACCTTATTATACTGACAAATTTAAGATCGCCCTACATTCACTCGCGATCACTAACCTGATGTGATATGCAATTAAACAAAATGCCGTTTTGATGAGTGATAAAACAGGACGATCGCATTTTCATGTGAAATATTTTTATGCTACAGTTGCCACACACACCCGCCTAAATTGACGAACAGCTCGGGCCTGCCCGTCGATAATCGTGTTTATTGCCCCACCCGGTATGCTGGAGGAAAACCAAATTTTCCTGTTTAGCCGTAATTACACTTTAATCATTCTCATTTCCCATCCCAACCTCAAGGTTGGTCGAAACCGAGCATCGTCGCCTCTAATTATTCCACTTCCGCCGGCAGTTTGTTTTCCATCCCGTACACGGTTACTCTTTTCCACTGTTGAAAACTGAAATAATAATAATAACGTGAAGCATAACCTATCACTGATGATAAACATGATGATGGTGACAGGTGTGTCATGCTGTGACGATGCTAGTCATTGATTTTGAACACTTCCGTCTCGATGGGTGAAAAGTGGGTCTTTACCATCAAAACCCTGCGCCGTATCGTATCAAAGCAGGGACCACTACCTGTCAACCAGGCCGTCAGTGAATCGAGCGGAAAAAAATACAAAATCATCTGCGGGTACCTTCGTCCTTTCGAAACTTTTCACTCCTCATTGAGCACTGAAGGATAGCGATTATGACTGGCGGGCTATTCCGGACGATGCTGTTGATGGAGTGGATGTAATTTTGTGGAATGTCACTTTTGTCAGGTAACTGTGTCGGGACACCCCGTTGTCGGCTTACCGGTGGGCAGAACAATCCACGCATAGATTGTGTGCGGGTTGGTTGGTGACAGTTCGATACGCGTACATTCGATGATTTCGTATGACCCGAGTCGTCGCGCTGGATAAGTAGCGCGGTGGAAATGAAAAGCAGAGCAAGAAATTGTTTGTTAATTTTCCAGCACTGCGAATGACAAACCGAAATCAACCGTTTGCGGGCGAAGCTGTGAATACAACCGGTTTGACGAAGGACTGGGTTGCTGACAACCATTACTTCATGATGTCCGGTATTGTAGACCGTGGCTTTGGAAAAATCGTTAACGAGCGTGTCCAGTAGGTTGGCGGCTGTTGACACAATGATGACAGCACGCTATCGGGTCGCTTGTCTCAAATCCCACCATTGCAGTAAAGAAATCTCCTGCTGTGTGCCAAACCGTACAATTCCGAACCGAGTCCTTCCCGGCAAATCAATTGGTAAGGCAAACATTCGAAAGGAGCTCTAGAACGAAACAGTTGTGTTTAAGTTTTCGTTTAGTTTTCCATTTTTTGCTGGTTTTGTTGCGCGATCTCGCCTGATTTTATCGGTTCTCCGACAAGTATGATGGTTGACAATCATCATCCCAAAAACCTTTTGCCAAGCAACCGTGCGGCCGACTGTTCGAAATGTGGTGCTGCTGCCAACGAATCGATTTTAAATGATTCCCTTAACGGGGCGGACACACCCGGACCCGGGCGAATATTTGATTGTTTTATGTTCGGTGCTTTATGTTTGACTTACGTTTTTGCGCGAACTGGAAGAAAACTGTGCCCTCGCTGTGCCAGTGCTTTCGCCACACGATTCGCTAAATTAAGTTTGCCTCAAAACTTCGTTTATCCTCTCGAAACGCAACTCGAAACGGTTCGGCGCTCACTAGAATCCGAGTGCGCGGTCTAAGCTGGAAAGTGATGGGAAGGTAAATAAATCCGAAGCACCACTCGAACAGCTTTGTTTGGCAGCTGCGAGTGGAAAAAGTACACCACGGCTGGTTCCAGCCGAACCGATTCGAAATGGAAAATACAAGTTCACCGTTTGTGGTGCTAGCAATTCTGAAGGCGAGTGGAAACCATCAGGTTACCTATGTTTTGTGTTTAGCTGTAATGGAGGTAACACTCGCCAAAAAAAAACCCCAAAAGACAAGCAAAACGAAAACGATGTATAAGGGCCGGTTTGAAGTAGCAACAAAAAATCACCACCAGGTTGTGTGGCAACGATTGGAAAAAGGTGTTCACCCTTGCAATGGTTTGGTGAGGGTTACTAATTGGGTAAGCGGTTTGTCGATATTTTTGGTTTGTTTGCCACTTTTTTTTAACTTGTTTCTTTTTTTTTACGATTAACGGACGGTTCTTGGCAGTGTATTACTTACACGACGTTTCCGCACAATTTATATGTTGGTTGGTTTTATAGTTTAGTGAAAAATCAATATTTTTTACAGTTCGTTAAAAGCTGTACTAATTACAGCTTTTGTATCCATTATCGCTTTGGAAAAGTAACAACAAACATTAGTTTAGTTTAGTATAGTTAAGTTTATTAATCGGTCTTTACGGCTTTTTAAGGGATTGTTTTAAAAATATGTTTTTTGTTTTTCTTCTGTGCACTCTTCTTCAAAATTCCATGAATGATTTTTTTTTAAGTTGATCGGCCAGTTCATTAATAAATCTATTGTTAAATTAAATTACATGAAACAAATCGAATTTAAAATTTTCAAAGAGTTAGTTTTCCATGTAAATTATATTTTAAACGGTTTTCATCGCTTGTTTCAAACGATTTTTTTTATAATTTTGTAATAAAACAAAATTTAGTTTCACAAGATTTTTCATGGTTTAACAAATTATTTCGGTATAGTGGTATATAACTACACTATCTTTCAGCGTGATATGACCTGGTTCCATATTCATTGCTCGATATTAGCTCCATCGTTGCTCGAAGGGATCCTAAGCTTTCAGAGTTTAATCATAATAGACTACGCTATGCTTCCTGATCAATTTTGTAGAATTCCAAAACCATTCAATTAGCAAATCAAATTAAAATGTACCTCATAGGCGTGTTAATTGCTGTGAGAATTTACCCCATTACTACTATTAAGTGGAAGTTGCTATACACTGGATTTTAATTAAGTGGATCACTTTCCCAGAACCAGTAGAATTCACCTGACTATTATTGAAACATGATGGAAAACAACGTTCCAATCTTCGGCAATAACAATTAAGATATCATTTACTCTCCAACGAATTGTCGACCGTATTTCATCAAGCACATACCACATTTGTTATACAAACATTACTTGCCGCCTAGCGAAGGGTGGGGTTAGGAAGGTACACCCATTTTACGAACAACTTCATGTACTCTTTTTATAAAAAAAACAACTGATTGTGATGTTGCATGCGCTTGCACGTAACATTATTGTCCGCTGACACAGATAAATGAACCGGACCGGTTGCCGATCTACAGATGTACGTTTCCCATTTGACGATGCATCACTCGTCGGTTCGGTTATTACACCTGTGTCTGGCCGCATGGTGCTTCCACTGCAGCGAAAGTCAATCCGCCCATCAGCAATGGAGCGTTGCTGCATTTGGCTGCCAAACGCTGAGGTGACACCATTTGCTACCTTTTTTCCGACAGTAGCATGAACGTTTCGAGACTTGCGACCTGTGATGATGACGGCTCGGTGCGGAATGATTGCCGAGGCTGCACCCGTCTGTAATGGCATTCACGGTTCAATTGGTACGCTTTTGTCTTTCGTCGAACGTGGAGGTAACGGCGCTGGTATCTCACAAAACGTCCATCCAGCAGTCGATAGTTCGGTGCTTTTTGTTGGAATCGGAAAAGCCACTCACGTGAAAGGGGTTTGTTTTCGATTGGTGACCGGTGCCCTTTCCGGTGTTACTTCCCAAACGCCGCTCGTTTCCGTGCGATGCACCTAGCGAGAGATAATTGTGAAACACATGTACGCTGCAGGATAGTGACATATGGTGTTATTTATAATACGGTCTTTTTGCGTTACATCCCCCCATCATAGGGGGGGAGTCCAAAACAAAACATCAGCCGGAAGTAGTTTGTGTCCATGCTGCATGATCCAAGCTTGAACAATTAAAACGAGTCGTAACGAAATGAAATTGCCATCGCGCACTTCGCCGTACGGGAGGATCTCTCGTGACTCCAGCGAATAGTCATGTTGACTGAATTTATGTTCGAAATATCCTTTTTGTTGTGAAAACTGCTTCCATACGAAGAGATAGAAGTTGGAGGGAGTGTTGACTGTATCATTACAGCCATAGTGTCGTTAGCATACTACAAAAAAAAAAACCTTCAGGGGGTTTTCCACCCCGTGTCGCGCTCATGGTAATTATGCGCACCAAGCGGTCAACCGGATGTTGCATAAAGATCGCACAAAACAGTTCTACATTATTCGCACGGCGCCCGCCCACTGTGTGTGTGTGGATGTTATGGAGTATTCAGAATTAATGGTTGGTTCACCATGTGATGGAATTATTTTATGTCTTGCTCGGTGCTGGTTTGCGCTGGATGCTGTGAATATAATACCCCGTGTGCCAGAAAGATATTATTCCCTCAGGGCCGGGAGCAGGCAACACAACCGGAAGGATAGATTCGCTAACTTTTTCCCACCTCGTTTTCGTTTCCGTGCGGGGGGACGCTTACAAACGGCTCATGAGCGTTGTTTTTTGGACAGTTTACAACGATTTGAATTGCTTCAGTGTAAAAAGGAAGCAACCCCATTTACAATGCAAATGGTTAATTTAGTGAAGAGGCATGGGACAGCCACCCTCCGATGCTACCGTTCGTGGGCTGGTCCTGGTCCGATCCTTGCGCCAGTCAGATTTGCCATGGTTGGTTGTTAGTGTCCGGCTCGTACTCTCATCAACAGAATGGTCGTTTTGGTTGAAAAGATAAAATAAAACGCTCAGCACAAAAATGACAGCAATAAATCGTGCTCAACCCGTTCGTTTAATGATCTCGATGGGAAGTTCCGGTAAAAGTGCGCACCATTTAAAGCTTGCTACAATGGGACTACCGGGAATTAAAACTTTTTGCGCTTGCAGAGTTTCATTTCGCTTTTGGTTCGCACTTGAAATCGTTTGATTTTACATAATTTACCTTGAAGCGCAAAATTAGATTGTACTCATGTGTACCGTTTCGGCTAGATGGATATTTTATGATCCGCCACTCAAAGAGCCTGTATATATGTCGTGTGTAAATGCTTCGGGTTCATTCCATTCCGCTATCAAGCACTAAATGTGAGCAATTTCCCCGGCATTCCTACAGTAAGGAATTTTTCTCAAAAATATGCTTCTCTTGCGAATGTACTCTGCCCAGATATTACATTTTAAGTGGTGAATGTGTAATGGCACAAATGCACATAGCCTAACATCAAACACACGCGAACACAGAGAGCCGCACAAAAAAGGAAAAAAGTAAACTTTTCAAAGAAAACTTTCTGCAATCATCACCGTAGCGTAGAAGTGGCCGTGTTGTAGCTGACACTTTTAACCCCGCAAAGTCTTTGTTGGATAAAACCGAAAGGAAAACCGGTGGCACTTGCACGCGAAGAAAACCCACCGTCGGGAGGTGTGAAGGAAAAGAAAAGCAACAGCAAACACTGATCCCGGCCCGGACAGATATCCTCCCGTGAGATGGTAATGCTGCCTGTACCACACTTGCTAATTGCAGAGTAAGAAAATATTCGGTGAAATATTGTTACTTTGTTTCGACGAGCGTGCGCCCGGTTTTTCTCCGCTCCCCGTCCAGAGCCAACAACACAAGACGGATCGATGTCGGAGAAGATGTCACGGAAGATTTACAACCATGGAAAATTTACAGACTGCTGGAAAGGTGTTTTCATTCGCTGTCACCCAGTCGCATGAAATATACGCCTCCGGAGGATTCGTCTTTGGTTAGATAATAAAGCAAACACAAACTTGGTCAATTTTGGTCAATCTTGGAGAATTTTGACCATGTTATGGCAAACGAGCGCTCAAAATGTCTTCTTCAGTTTCAAATCTGAATTTCGATGTAGTTGTATTTTGGCAACCTCCTTGTGCAGAAAAGGGATCCTTACGCAATTCATTCACTTCGGGGAAAATAATTTGTTTTCAATGCCAGTGGCTTTTCCAGTGATTCGTTCCATTTTCAACAATTCCCGTACCAATCCAATTGCTTCCCCAGTAGCAAAATCATCATGCTTTCTCGCTCTTCCTAACTTACGATCAAGCCTACCAGAATGGGAAAACATGATGATTTTCCTACTGCGGTAACCATCGTTTAAAACGTTCAAAAACTGAAATAACAAACACGTAAGCTTTAATTGAATCCTTCAATCGGGAAACAGTTTTCCCCGAAGCTCCTTCTACTGGAGTGGACGCCCCATCGCTGATGAGCGATTGTGCCTGTGATAGTTATTTGATTATGCTTCCCGATTTCTCGGTAATGCTTTATTAGTGGTTACGGAAGGATGGATGGATCGGCAAGTGGCGGACACAGGAAATCGACAAACACTGACTCATTAAAAAGCGTTTCAAACTTTTCACTGGGTTTGTTTCGTCGTTTGTCCCGTGGAGGTTTCGTTCCGAATGTTGGAAGGACCCGCCGGTGGGGCGGGAAAAGTTGGAAGAAATTTTCATTATCAGATCCTTTCAAGGTGTTGCAGATAGAAGCGTAAAAGGACGTTCAGCCTCGTAAAGCATGCTCGGTAGGACACCGTCGGTTTGATGGCCGAGCCGGAAACGTAACAGCTTGGCAGAGAAATAGATTTTCGTTATCGTAATCTGCAATCAAACCCCAGACCCGGGGGGAACATGATCCAAACGTCCCAACGAACCTTTCGGGTCTTAAGCGGAAAACAATTGCCAATCTGCGTTGTCAAGAATTGTCACCCTGATGTGTCCCTTTTTCGGTAGATTTTGTTGAACGGTCGATATCCTTGTTCATCTAAGCCTCGAACCAAGCGCCAAATCCTCTCACGTCTGACACTCCGTGTACAACCGCGGGTAAAGGACAATTCTTCCGCTGATAAGTTTGACTCCGTCTGTCCAACGTCGGTACCGGGTCCGATTGCAAGTTGTAAATTAACGTCACCGGTTGTTTGAAGTTGCTTTATTCCAACATTTATCTTCATGATGCGTAGGCGAAAGTGGCATTGGCAACGGAGTGCTAATCAACACCGAACGTCACAGTAACCGAACGATGAGCCTTCAGGAAAATGGAAGAACAATCAGAAAGGATACCACCAGGAAGAGGCGCAGACAGGGCTCCGAACAATCGGATGTCCCGGCCGGTTTTGTGTCGTTCGTTGTCATCGTTGATGGTGATGACTCGTCGGCTTGAAAGAAAGGAAAAAGTCAAACCCTTAAACGATACGCTGCGGTTTCAAAGTTTGTGCTAACGTTGACACCACTTCAAGGAGATGCAAGGATAGTCCAAAGCACTTCCACCACAACTGGTCTCAACCGGGCTCGTCGGAGTGATCTTGCTAATGAAATAAAATAACCGCAATCCACAACGGCAATGGGCTGCGGCTATGGGTCTGGATGCTTAACACGAGATGAATGTAGGCGTTCTTACTTTAGAAGCCACTACAGGACCACCCTGAACGCATTGACCACACCATAAGCTCGAAGAAAGGTTTGAAGTAGAACCCAAAATTTCAACCCTCTTTCGTTTGGTTTGCTGGATGACTTTCGTTGGTTATGGCCTCGCCTTCAGTATCACCGGTTACGAGCGTTCATCGATAACCCGTCCATTCTGACGGAATGTTCGAGCCCGGTCTCTACATAATCAACCGGCCGTTGCCTCGGCTCAACGATGATCGATTTATCACTGCCCATGGAAGTAATGCGTATAAAGTAAGCATATGCGACACCGGATTCAACGGTAAACCTTTCCGGCCAGACGAACGTCAAAAAGCGAAAGCATCTCTCCGCCATCGTTGGGGACCCTGCACGCTTCAGTCATAAATCATGCGGAACGGCAAGGTGTCCACTTTGTTGTGAAGTGAGCTTCCACTTTCGATGGGTGAAGTTGTTCGCTGGGATGGAAATGGAAAGACATCCATTCACCTCCGCTCACACAGAAACACGCGCGCGCCACAGTGTCACCGTAGTGCCACGTGGACCTTACTAACCAAATTAGTGTGTCCAGGTTGTAAAAAAGGGGAAAAAGGGCATCACACCAGTTCCAAAGCCATACTTCTTTTACCATCCACTGTAGCTTGTGTGTGTGTGTGTTTTTTTTTTTCGAGTGCAATGTGGTCATGCCATGTCACGATGAACCACTGATTCCTGGTCCTGTTTGACCTCATGTGTCTCTATCTCGTAACCCGTGGCCCGAGAGTGGCTGAATCACATTTACCAAACCAAACGATGGAGGTTTGGTCTTTCCCTGTGTATATATGTGTAGCTTCTTTTTTTTTTGCGCTGCCAACAGGAAAATGGACTCATTCTATCCGAACCCTTGCCCTTACACCTGTCTCACCGCTAACGATGGTAGCTTGGGCAGACTTACGTCAGGTTCCGTGCTACGCCCGGTATGTTTGCATGACAACGGTGAAGCACTTCCGCCATCACGAACGGATGGAGTTGTTTGGTTTAAGTGCACACAACCACACATACACTGGTACAGGACAAAATCGCTACACACAGGTGGTTGATGAATTTTTAGTGTCTCGTCGTTGGTATTTCTGTTCATAAAGAAGGTAGCCTTTTTGGTTTCGAAAGAATGTAATTACATTTTTATGGCACAAATATTTGCTCTAGCATAATGTAATTATTTTTATCGTCTAACACAAAATCACAAGGACAAAGTAAATTCGATACAGGTCCATCGTTTTTTTCCTTGCTCAATAATTGTTTATTACTTGCTTTAATTAAACAAAATGATAGGTATTAAAGATGATACTAAGATAACATTGGCAAAGAATAATAACAAATTTATTACGGTTTTCGAATTGTTTAACATACATATGGTGTTCAGTGTACAGAAAAGTTAAAAAGCGAGTAGTTTATCAGGTTAGTTGGTTTGCTAGCGTCTTATATACGATGACAGAGGCGAATCCTAATATAAGTGAACTGATCGACCGAATTGGGCATCTTGAGTTACAGTAACAAAACTTGCGATTTAAAATAAGTATCATTTGTTATGTCAGTAATTTATATTTTGTCTCTTTCTTAAAGATACTCTAAATGTACTTTTATAATACTGAAACACTAATGGATCATACGAAAACATATTCATGAGTTAAGTGTTTCAAATTTGTATTCTGATCTGCAGTCTTGGCTGTGATAAAGTATTCATTTTATTTTATTGGCAAATTAATTTCTCAAGTCAACGCCTTTTTCCATGAGGAGAAAATTAAATATTCAATCAAAGCTTTAAAAGGTGGATGGAAAGTAGCAAAGGTAATTGCTGACATACCTGACATAGAAAAATTGCTACATCCTTTGAACACACTGCAGGAGAATGGTTATATCCCGTAATGCAGATAATTCAAAATTGTTCAAAAATTATCTTAAAACAATAGAAAGTTTGACAGGAAATAAGCAGGACAAGCGTGTCGCATCTACTAGTCCACAATTGGAACGGAAAAGCTTTACTATTAACTCAGTAAACTCCCCTTAACTGTAGACTACACATCATCATACCTATGTTATGTACCATTTCCGTTCCGTTTAGCGCTAATTTCATTGACGGTGGTCGCACAGATGTGTTTTTGGTTTAATGTCGTTGTACGCTTTCGATGCATGTTGCAAAACTTCTGTTTTCATCAGTTTTAAACGTTTTGTCACGATTGTTGGCTTACGGGTACCCCGTCATAATGAGCGCAACCGTGCCGAATGGTGTAATGCATGTTAACGGTCGTGTTATGCTACGGCATTCGCGCCAGGCAGTGGATCGTGTTGGCACAAATGTTTACGGCTCCCCGATCAACCACACCACATGGAGTGAGGTCTTGTGTCTCCCAAGTCGTGTGCGCAGTGAGGAATGTGTCACTATAATTTGAAGCCAGCAGGCATCACTTTTCCCCCAACGTGCTCTATCAAGATGAAGGCGTCAAAGCTGTAAAACGTGTGGTTCGGTTATTTTTAAACGTTTCATGACGATTATGACGAGTGAATCAGTGGTTATGGGCGTGGGTCTTTGCGTTTGTGCTCATTTTTCCGCTCTGATTCTGTGCACTTAATACGATTTGTTTGTTCGCCGAACCGTTTGCTGTCATCGAGGTGCTAACGTTTGGGTTTGTTCGTCAAAATTCGAGCATTTTTGATGATGTACGGAAGAGCAAAAAAAAAACATCAACTAAACAAAAGCATAATGCTAATTTTCATACTTTTCCTTTGGTGGTAAAGCAAAGCTCCAAGGTTTCATGGCACAGCAACTGATTTATTCATTCTAAAGTAATTTGTTCTCTATATTTAGTTTCCCGTTTGTATTTTACTGTTCCGAAAATTCATTACCCATGTCTAACAATTTCCTCAGAACACTTAAAGTGTATCTTCTTAGAAATTCCATCTCGTGGCACTAGTGAACAAGCGGTCGTACTTTTGACCGAACCGCGCACAACTTTCCGTACAGTGTTTTTTTTTTTGCACAATTGAAAACATATTACCTCCCACGTTCCTTGCAAAAGGTAGTCATATTTGCATGCCTCTTTTTGTGCTGTAGGTCAGTTTTCCTTCCTTTCCGGGAAGGTTTTTCATTTTCGCGTCCATTCACAGCACTGCCTGGCGCGTATGACTCCAAACACAAAGAGGCACTTCTGCTGTGGTAATATTACTTCCGACAGCATCACAAAAAGTGTACCAACAGTTGAGTCGCTTTTCTTTTATTCTGTACTAGTTTTAGATGAGGCACGTTTTTTCCTCCCCCCCATGAGCGTTCATGCCGAAGCGAGAGGGGCCCATTAGATGGGAAGGAATAATAGCGAAAGTGTCGAAAAAGTTTGACTTTTGACCAGTTTTCCCGAGCATGCAATGAAGTTGTGCCGCTCTGCTTTCCCATCGCATTTGTACTACAATTCAATTTTCAACTCATAAAGATTATTTATTCAATTTGCTCTAGCGCTTACTCTATCGCTCGCACTGTTGGGCTGTGAAAGGAACCGTTTTTCATTTGCCCGTATTTCGAGGGCTTTGATTGGAAGTTTTCCATGATCGTTTGCAAAAATAGACTCCGGAAAGTCGGAGGGGTTGGGTTGTGGGAGGGTGGAAAAGTTGTGTTTGCGCATCCGTTGAGTTTCGGAGCACCCGGTTAAAGGCTTGTTTTGCTGTTAACGATATTTTTGACGCCACTCTCGGACGGCAGATGAGGTAATCTGAATAATTCGATTTCAATTTGGAAGTCCAATTTAAGTTGCTCGTCGCCAAAACAGTAGCCTGGCTGGTTGAAAGATTGCTTTTGAAATTCGTGTCCACTGCACAAATCATTTGCAAATAATGAACACTTTCCTGCACGGACGGCGGGTTATTCATTCGCCTCATTATTAGGGGTGCGCTAACGACGGAGTCAGTACGAATAAAAAAAACCCCCCGTAGAACATTTTCCTACAATTATCACCTCGTACAGGTAGATGGGACAATAAGTAGCACGATTTAAATATTTATCCTGTTTAAACAATACCCAGCACAAACAACAATCATTCTTCATTCGTTTCCACTCTCAAGCATTGAGTGTGTGTGCGTGTGTGCCTTCTTTTCTGATTGTTTTCCCGAAAACGACGTGGCAAAGTAAAATCCACTAAATAAGCTCGGGATCTCTATTAGCACAAGCTCCTTACCGCAACACGGACGGTGGGATATGTTGTCCCATAAGAACGGAAAGGAACAACAGTGCGAGCTACAAAAGCAGTGTAAAAATACAACTGGCAGTTAAATAAACTACCCGGCCATGAATGGTGGGAGTAATATTGTCCGGAGCGAAGTAACGAATAACGACAATAAAAACTCCTACACACGTACTTTTCAGCAAACACAAAACCAGTGCCGAAACAATGGTGGGTTTGCAAGGTTGAATGAGATGGTTGAAGTCGTACGAGCCCGTATGAGGCTACTCGCGACGAACGTCCAGCAAACACAGAACGTCCTTTTGCGCTCACGTGTACAATAGTGTGCACTCCTTTACACTAGCCGCCATCCTTCCGATCACAACCCCATCGTTCTTATTACTGCTTTAGCGCTATCGTGCAATTTCCACCCGGTAATGTCCTCCGACGATGTCTGGCTAGAGTTCGACTAGTCGTCCGCATCGTGCGCTAAGCAGGATTTTCCTAACCGTTTCTTATTATTTGAATGCAGTTAATTTCCTTTCAAATTAACGTCTATTTTTAGCGGTATTTTTCTAAAGCTTTCAAAATCCACTACATGAAAAATGAACTCATATAAAGTTTTTCTCATGTAAGTCACTCATGTCACTGTCCAAGGATCCCAGAATTGTAAATAAATCCGCACCAAATCCATCCTGTAAATGGCGCCTTGCCACGGATATATTAGCTCTGCTCACGTATCCCTGGCTATCCGGCTATTCTGAAGTGTTTAAAAAAAACATCGCAAGGATCATGTTACCATGGAGGCTAACAAAGTCCTCGAAGTGAAACTGGAAGGAAAGAAAACAAAACATAAAACCAGCATAAGAAATCGGAAAGGAAGGTAACCGCATACGACTGCTCAACCTGTGTTGTGTTCGCGCCAGAAGGGTCAATAAAATCTATTGATTTGTTTTTACGTCCAGCTCACTTCCTCTGCCCCACTTTCACCACTCGTACATTGCTGATCCCCACCTGTAGGAAGCCGAAATGGAATTCAGACTTCGGGCAGCACTGGCATCCTTCCAAGGATACGACCACTAATTAGTTGGGGATTATTCGGAAGTAATGTATTCCTTCGGCGAAAGTGTGAAGGTGTCTGGGCGGTTTTTCTTTTACCGTTGCTGCATCATTGTGTTCGTTCGTTTGTTTTGCTTTTGCCAAGTGAAATCTCTCAGGCCGTTTATTAACTAAACAGCCGCACACACCAAATCATCGTGCCTCGCAGGCATAGAGTCAAGGATGGGCATCGGATGAGCAAATTGAGGCCAATATGGTTAGGCCCACGTTGAAGTCCTATCACTTTTCACGCCCACTGCCCACCGGGTTGCCTTGGGGGGAAGCATGTTTTGGCAACACGCTCGATCATCGGCCAGGAATAAACTAACAGGACATCAACGATGTGGGAATTGGTTGGTTAATTGGCACGAATTCAATTCTCGTCTTATTTCCCGCGTGACACGACTTCTAACGACGCCGTGCTAGTCTTTGTGCAACGTTTTCCAATCATTCTCGCTATCGCAATTCAAGATTTGAAGCAAAGTCATACCCGCTCGGTAGTGTATGGGTCAAATTAATTATTTTTTCAATTACAAATGACTTTTTCCCGGGCTTTTAGGCCCATTTTGCGTAACACAAGCGCTCACTGGAAATGAGCAAAGAGTTGACGGCAGGGAAGGAAATGGAAATTTTAATAATAAATCCTCCCGATTCCGATTGCAATTGATTTGTGGCTAATGGCAGTGTTCCCTGCTGATGAATAACTCATTTTCTACGTTGTGCATTTTGAGGCTTTCAATGTGGCTTTCAATTGCCGGAAATCGATAAGCGAAGCTGTGCAAGCAGGGGTGTTGCATATTGGACTGTAAATTGAAATGCACCTCCATTTCAACATTCCTTTCCCCGGGAAGGCAATTCTCTGCTTCCACAAACTATACTCATTTTCAACTCATTGGATTGGGGTGGTGACTCCCAACAGTTAGAGTGCATGGTGCAAAATATGAACTGACGTTCCAAATCGGCATTCCCGGTACCGAGCCCCGGGAAACTTGTTTGCAAATACGCGTGCTGCCAGAGTTACAAATACCGCAAACACCCGTACGGCTATTTCTCGAATCGGATATTCGCAATACCATCGATCAAATGGCAAAAGCCTGCCGAACGATTAAATAACTTCCGTTTTCCCAGCATCACCGTTGCAGGTACTGGTAAATGGACGACTTCGGTTTTCCGTCACCCAGCATGAATTCCCGTTCCGATTATATCGCAGTACACGACGTCGGTGGTGATGGGTTGGATAAATGAAGTACAGGTGATTGCATACCGTTTTCATCTCTCCGGATGTGGAGAAATCAATACACCAAGATCGGACCGAATGATTACCGATGGTGTCTAATAATTAACATTGACCCAAATATTAGGTGTCTTTACACCTCCGAATGGACGATGATTGCCGGTGTAGTATGGTGCGTGTGAAATCGGACGAAATTATTCACCATTCCCTCATTGCTGTTGGCTGTTGGCACAAGATCACGCGGGTGTACGTGGAGGCGAACGTTCGGATGGACCTGACTGTCGAAGGTTTTTGTTACTTCCGGCGGTTGTTCCTTTTGCAAACTGGCCGGCGATTGAATTAATTTGCGTTAATTAGTGCATTCAATCGGAATTGAACGCGGTAAGGCGACCTTCCGTCTCGCCCGCGTAATACTGCCCGGGCCGGAAAAGTTTAATTAAGCATGTCACCTTTTGAAATGATGGTTTGATTACAGAATTTCCCATCTGGTGTTCGTGATCGTAGCATTTGCCGAAATCAATTATAAAGTGAGTAGCAGAAAAAAGTTTTCAGACAGCTTTTTTTATGTTGACTATTGAAAAAAAATCATGTTACTACCATGATTTAAAATTTATCGATTAGAAACGAATGTAGAAAAACGAAAAATTTAAATCCTCCCATAAAATCCGATAAAAACACAAAGGTGTAAATTTTACGCTGATTACTTTGCAATTTCATGTATATCGTCCTATATATTTCTAAAACACTTTGCGCGCCTGTTTCAGCGTTGGATGGAAAGCACAATCAAGGAAAGTGTCTTGCAGGGCTCCATCTCCTTCTTAATTTCAGTGATTATGCCCATAATGTCCACCCTGCCGCCAATATTTACGAGAAAAATTCCGTAATGATCATGGCTCATTACGGCAAGGCAAATGGAACAAATAAATAATGGTACCGTAATGGAAATGGAGAACCAAAGAAATGTTGCGAAAACGGCTGCCTTCTAGCTAGTAGCGGCTTAAAAACAACACACAGAAAAAAATGGCTAGAAATGTCCTGGGAAAATTGCCAACAGTCCAAGGAGGGAGTCAAAAACCAATATTCAATAATTTTATTACATCCAGTCGAGTTTGTAAAGCCCTCTGTAAATCATCAATCATCGTAAACCGATCAGTGTCTTGCAGGAGGGCGTACGCTCCCGCTGACAGCCAGGGCAGAAACGTTTTCTCTTTTTTCTCACTTCATTTAAAGCGAGCTACACTTCTTGCAGCTCGGAAGTAAAAATGGAGCTGGGTGATTGTTTTTACATTTTTTTCTTTTCATCGCACTGTGATGTTGTTGTTTTGAGTCGCTGTTCTGGAGCCGGTTTCGCTCGGGAGGCTACAAGAAAACTCAATCCACTGAGCTGCCATTTCCTGCCGGGGGGAAAACCGACGATCCGACAGACCTGGTGAATGAAAAATCGTCGATCCTAATTTGATTTTCGGTTCTTATCCTTGTCGCCGGCTGGTGGGCAACCATTGTAAGGGAAGAGTTGGAGTCTGATGAAGTTAGCAAATGAAAAATTGAGATCAAAATGGCACGACGAAAACCACAGCAGACAAACGAAATGGAAATGGATGGCAGGGTACTTTGAGGCATTTGGAACCTCATCGGTTTCCTTCGTCCTGTTGCAATACGGTCACCACGTGCGTCGAACTGACGAACAACGAATCGCTACTGTCATCGGAGTGTATAAACTGCTACGCCGCAAAGCTTCATCACGCAAAGCCACAAAACCTTAGCAAAGTAAAGTGGAAAGGATGGAACGAAAAGAAAATGCACCATAAAAAATAATGTTCCAACACACACAGCCTTCACGGGTGCCGTTCCCAGTGAATGGAGAATGCGGACCCGTTTGCCTATCCACGGAAAGGTATACATGGAAAAGTTTAAATTAGAATCCAATCAAACCACCTTTTCGACCTGGGACCCAAGTTGGGGGTTTCGGACCGTTTTTCCGCCCCAGCCCCGAAGAGATTAGACGAAACTTTTCCATCCTTGTGCGCCAACCGCAACAACCACCGTAATGTGCGCGCTTGTGTGCGTGTACTTTGAGGTTATAAGACGAAATGACCAGAACTCAATCTAAACTCACAGGACAACCAAAGCAGAAAGGGAGGTTACGGGTTTTCTTTACGGGTTATTTTCAAACAACGCTTCATACGGCAAAACCGCAAAGCTGTGGAGAATATTTTTGTTATATTTTTAAACTTTTCATCGTGTAGCTGTCCTGCTAGCTTGTAAATTATGTGACACAGTTAATGGGTTTATCATTGAACGGAAGTGAACGAGCCGTTCAAAAAGATCTAGTGGTTTTGCCCCAAACCTGGGGGCCATTTTGTTGAGTCGTCCATTACCTGCTGCACTATTTGATCGTCCGTAATATAGTTTTGTTCATGGCACGTGAAATAAATGCTTTCGAAGGTACAGAAATATCGACGTTCCAGTATCGATGCGTGATAAAAAAGCATTTTTATACACCATTTTGCCCAAACACCCTACCAAGGATGGGAAGGAAATAGAAAAAAGGATAAGCACAAACACCACAGGCACAAGCTGGCACTCGGTTCCGGTGCCGTAATGAGAATTATGAGAATGAAATCATTGTTTTTACGAGACACAGCAAAACCGTACACTGCCCGCTACACTAACACACTAATGCAGTTAGTTCACCTTCGAACTGGCGAAGGTTTTGGGCGGTGCAGGGCATTGGCTACTTTCGCCTTAAATTGGACCATGGTTTGTATGTGTGCGGACTGTGTGAGAGCAACAAGCAGTCCTTCGCAGCAAAACAAAGCGTAGTATGGTTGCCAACGGTACACGTTTATGCTTTATGCTGTTGCGACACTATAGCTAGCAGAGAAACTCCAGTGCGTCCGTTTGCTTCCCGTATCAATTGCGCATACGAAGCATCCCACCGCAATTTATACTTCGACGTGAACGCGGAAAAGCCACTGGGCCACATATGGAGAAAAATTACATTTATTAAGCCTGACCCTACACAGTTAGCGATTGTCGCGTTTGCGACTTTGACAAAAGTAGCCCAATTTTCCAAAACCTCTCTGCGACTTCGGAGCTGTCAAGTTTATTTACGTTTTCCACATACAAAGATTGTTTACATTTTGAAACGGCCGGGATACTAGTAAGCAGCATCGAAAGAAATTAAGTGATTAAGAAATAACTTTTATGTTGAGTAATTTAGTTATAGATTTGTAAAGGTGAACTTCCGGAAAGGATTTTTTTAGATTTACCCGAAAAGTTTATAGCAGTGCAGGCACAGCCTAAACGAATGGTAAAGGATTCATCCGACTCATACAGGAAGATCATCGGTTTAGGAGGCTCAACGACACCATCAATAGAACCAACCACCGCTACTCTGGTTCACGATATAATATTTTTCAACACAAGAATGTTCACTTTGTGTTCCTAGGTGCCGCTACGGTGAAGGAAGCATCCGTTGCTTCGCTAGCTTCACGAAAGTGTGTTGATCGTTTGGAATGATGAACCAAAATTTAAATACAGCTGATGGCACAGTTTAAAAAAGGTGCCTTGTTATGTGTATTTTTATAAAAAAAATGAATCGGTACGCACCGAACAGCCCCACACAAATTCTTATGCCTGCTGTTGCTAAGCATATATATGCAATGCTTAAAATATGATCATAACCGTTGAAATAATGTATACCTACATAAATATTATATATATTTATTCTCATCTGACTTAATTTATTTTGTGCGATTGATTATTAAAAAAAAAAAAACATTCATTTGAACAATTCTGCCTGTAGCCCAGTTGATCTGTCAAAAGTTGCGATCGCGATTATCGCAAGTGTATATAGCGACAATCAGCAGTTTTTTATGTGGAGTTTCGCAAAAATTGTCATAATCACAGTCACAAACGCGATAATCGCCAACAGTGTAGGGTCACGCTAACTAGTAGAGTTGGAGAAAAACTCAAAATCTATAAAAATAAAACAAATCACGAAGCAAACTTTCCAAAAAGCTCCCCATAAAAAAAAACGAACAAATTCATATCAAAATATTAAATTGGTTGCTTCAATGGACCTAAAGGTGACCATTTTTAAGAGGCAGAGCGATAAACGGTAGCGTGATACAGATAGAACAGTGGAAAAACACAGGCAAACCCACACACTGTATAAATATTTACATCCTTTGTTCTCGAATCTCTCATTCCCGCCGGTTTCTTTTTCCCACCCTCAAAGCCACTTAAACCAACACAACTGTCCAACCATTCCAGGGCGCTTTGCTGCTCATCTCGTTGCCTGGGATCTGAATTGTCGGTTTCCCATTCGAGTAAATGCTCCCAAAAAAAAAACGGGGACCCCATAGCTTTTATCGCTCCATATCGAGCGATTTTCACCTGTGGGCCAATTTGGTCACGGGCGACAGTTTATATTTTGCGTTGTTTTGTTGCATTTAGCACGGTGCCAATGTTGTGTGCCTGTTCTCCAGTTTTTGCGCACCAGGAAAGCACGAGGCGATACGATTTTGCTACGATTTTGCTACGATTTTGCTACGATTTTGCGTTGCTACCGGAATTCATTAAAATGTCGAACGAAATGAATCAGCATGAAGTGCATGTACAGCACGCGTTGGTAGTGCATAATTTAATTGAGGTATTTTTAATCAATGCCTCAAGCCACAGCCAACTCAACGTGTGGGATTGTTTGCAGCATATCGATTCGTAAAGGACCGGAGGATTCCTTTTTTTATTGGGGAAATTAAATGATGCGATCAACAGATATTTAATTTTTGCTGTTTTTAATATAATAATTTGTACAAGTTTCAATATTATACCAAGCACTGTATCATGTTTGTCCCATTTTAGAGCGATGAATATGTAAAGGACATGTCTAGGCGTGATGTCCATTATTGTGGTCCCCATCTACCAGTGCAATTGTCCAGGACGGGACTCCACAATGGAGATACAAGAGAGGAACCACAAGGGACCAAAACAACTAAAAAGTGGCCCCGTTCATGCCTCCATTTTTATGCCATCGCCCATTTGTTCGCTCTGTCATCACCCGATTGATGATTTTATGCTTCTTGTGTGTGT
>KB663832.1:9328922-9351589 GCA_000349025.1 Anopheles minimus
ATTCTATTATATTTCATTTCTAGATAGGTTATGAGTATTACCAGTTTGTGTCTCGGCTAATTTGAATACGTTGTAGCTTTATTGTGTAAGAATTTTCATAACTCATGAGTCCGGGCGTAACGAATATTAAGCTTGTTGGCTTATAAGCTACAATCTTGGGCTGTGTTACTTAAAAACACGCATTTTAAAGGATATTAATTGTCTTTTCTAAATGGGTTATTTCTATTGGAAATGTAGTAATAATTGGTGTAATATTATCGTTCAAGGATGCCTTTTGTAAGTTTTGTCAAATATGCCGGGTTTTAAATAATATTTTAATAAAAAAAAATTCATATTTTGTTTTTATTCCGATCTGCGTCCAGTGGCTAGAAACCCTTTTTTGTTAGTTAAAGAAATAATTTTTCAATGAGCTTTAATTTTAACAGAATCAGTGCATTCTACATTTCTTGTTTAACTATCATAAAAACATTCAAATTTCCTTGATGCCTACGTCACGCAGTCACTTTTCAACGTTCACTCTGTGGTTCATGGTTTGTTACAAAAAGACACGCAACCGGCACTCGCGCACCAGAAAGCCACATCTGTATCGATTACGGACGAAAGAACGCCCCAATACGCCCACTTATTTAGTCCCCACCAACAGACTGTGGCAACAAGGCAAAAAAAATCTGACGAACTGTTTGAACGAAGGGCCAGAGCGTACGCCAGTAAGGAAACAAAAAATAGACACACAACGAAGATAAATGATGATCAAATATAATTTGACACCGGTGTAATCTGTTGTGACGAAAGCGCTGCTCTCCGTCGATCCTTTTCCTTCTGCTGTACTACATCTGAAACTTGGTATAAAATGCCAGTGAAAGACATTAGAAAATAGTGAATAGAATGAACCAAAACAAAAAATGTATCCCCGGGTAGGGAAAACAGAAAGCTCATCATCTGCCAAAGTTTATCTGGGACGACGCGTTTCAGTTACTTTTCAATAGCCTCCCGTGCATAATCAAAACTTTGACGGAAGCATCTAATCGAGTCCTTTTTCTAGTGTGTTCGGATTTGTTTTCCCCTTTTCTTTTTGAAGCACAAAGTTCTAGCGCTGTACGTTGGAAGGTTGCAACTTTATGATTATTAACGAACCAACAGCAACGAAGCAGAACAGAGCTTTAATGGCCGCTTCACGGATACTCTGCTTGGGAATGGAAAGTGTTGCACACCGGTTGCAAACACATTAAGCAAGTGGATTATGTTCCGATAATGCTTCACTCCGAAAACCATAATCTGTGGCTTGGGTGTTAGTCAAAGATTAACAAACCGGTGTTACGATTTAGATGCAAAGTACGCGTGCGTACAAAATCCTCGAGCAATTAGTGAAACGTTAGGAAGAGCTTTTCCATTGGTCGGGTTATGGGAGGAAAGTGTGTTATTTTTTGTTCGTTTGACAAATTACAAGATTATGGTGTTAATATGTGACGATTTGCTTTACACTATTTCGTCCTATTATAAAAGCAGCACGTTTGATTAATATTTCCGTGTCGCTCGTCATGGTGCACGTCTGTCACCTTGCGGTTGCACGGTTTCGGTCGCTTGCCTTCGTTTCACGGTACGGTGGCCGGGACTCAATGTTTAATCAAAGTTCGGGTCGGGCGTTTTTCTGCCGGTTCTTTTGTTGAATCTCGCTCTACAGATTTTTGCCTTCTGCCTGATCCTAAACCGAAATCAAACCATCGTACAAAGCATCTGCTAGTGCTACTTCACGCTGAAAACAGAACAGTTTTGCAGGTGTGTGTGTATGTCACCTTGTCGTGTAGTTGCAGTAGCTTTAGCTAAGGAACGGGGGAGGCAAAATGGTAAAAAGGTTAAAAAGCCAACCGTGCACCGTACCTTCAAGTGGTAAAGGTCCGTATCCGGAACCGCTTGCGTCCTGTCACCGGAAGCGGAAATGAAAGTCAACGGACCGACCGCCCGAAACAACCGAAACAATTACAAGCGCAATAAAAGTTGTATCCTCGGGTGAGCATTCACGGATTGTGATTTCTTTTTTTTACTACTTCTACTACTATTACTAGTATATGCTCGAGAAAAAGAGTTGGCTTGATAAAACCAAACTCGGTCCTTACCGTATTACGCGCTGGCCCTTTACTTACCGCTTCCTGCAGGCGTGCTATGGCAGTGAAGAAAAAGAGAGTGTGCGGCCGAGAAAAAAAAACACCAAAAGACTGTACAATTCTACAGCCAAAGTTGTTCGTTTTGTGTGGCTAAAGTTGTTGCCAGTAACTTTCACACCGAAGCCCTTCGGAAGCGAACGGATTGTGCAGCAGCTTAGAATGTGTATCACGGTTCGACATTATCACTCGTATCTTTTTTGCGGAATCCCTTCACAGGGCTTCTTTTTATTTATGAAAATCGGGCATTCGACATTTGGGTCGATTCTGAAAAAGGAATTTCCTATCTGATACCTATTTTGTCCTTTTTGTAGTACGTTCGATGTTTTCTTTATTATTATTTTTTCAAAGTTTATTGACTGTGTTCTGAGATTAGACTTTCGGAAATCATAAAATTTTATTTTTATATTTTTTTCTCATACTCATCTCATGTTCTCAAATATCGCCTAGATCGAATTTCTATTTGAGTTCTAATTTTTTTTTCCAACGTTATCTACCACAGTATTATAGGAAATAATTCTAATCGTAAAAAATATTGTGCTGTTTGCAATCCATTTAAAAAAAACCCATAAAATATTCTCGATCTATTTCACTGACCCAGTAGAGATGGGCATTACGGTTCTTTTTAGTGAACTAGAACGACCCAGTTCTTAAAAAAGAACGAATCGCGAACTTCGATTCTTTCGCTCTTTTTTCTCTGAATTACATTTTTTAATTTTATTTTAGTTCAATTCTCTCTTATTTGTACATGGCTGAAACAAACGGACGGTTTATTGAGTGAACTAGATTAGTTGATTTCTCTTTTTTCATGTAGCAAAATGCGACGCAAGGTTCTTAGTGCGAACTAGTTCAGTTCTTTGTCATTTTTATAAGACAAAATGCGTCGCAGGGTGCTTAGAGAGAACTCATTGAGTTCTTTTTTATTATAAAAAAAAAACAAATGCCACGCATAGTTCTTGAATAGAATTTTTATTACTTCAAGTTCAACTATCATATAATATATTTAACGTTTAATGAAAAAAATCCGTTCATTCTTTTTTTAAGACCGCAAGAACCAAGAATCACTGATGCGGTTCAACGATTCTGGGGTTTTTTTTTTGCACAACTCTAGTTGTGAGAAGAAAAATCTATTCCTCGTTAAAATTCCTGCTCTGTGTTCTGTTGGAAGTCGTTATCCAAATTTTCCACACTTTCTAAAATTCCAAATTCGAGTGTTTTCTATAATAAATTGATTTTTCCATATCCGACCGCGTGTTTTGTTTTCCAACGTGTAAAGAATTCCCGGTAAAAGCGTCGAATGTAAAAAGGGTTCGCGTTACGTACGTTCTCCCTGTTGTCCGTGTCTCCGTGGTGCTTTCTTGATGTGATTTATTTTTTACACGTCGGTCACCGCCATTGCATTACATTGTTTTGCACAAAACATTGCTCGGGGATTTTGAAAGATTGAACAAGTGTACAATATTTCGCTGACTTTCGAATTCGGAACATATCCCAAAAAACGTCCGTTTTAGCATGGAAATTGTTGTTGTTGAAAATATTGCGCACTACTCTCGAAGGGGCAAAGTGGGACGGTATTTTTCTACCTTTTCTTCTATTATTTACCCATTTGACTCACTTTTTTGTTCGTGAACATTGTTTTACTCGGTTGCGGCCAATCGGAAAAGGGCAAAGGTTTTGCATCTACATCCATAAATTGAACGTATGACAACAGCAAAGGTCGTGCGGGACTTTTTCGGTTTGTTCAAATTTGTTTGATTTGAAAAATGATCCCTCCGCATCGGATCACAAGTAAGGTTCGGGGTGCTTGGTTTCTACCACGTTTGGCTTGGAACGATCTGCGCAACATCTTCGCTGTTGTTGCGTTTGCTGATGTTCCGGATGGTTATATCCTGTGTAGATCTTTTGATTAAATCTACAAATTGCATAACGGATTATCCTATATTTGTATGATGTATTCTTAATAGCTTGCTTTCTCAAGTGGGAAAACTCTTAAGGTCAAGTACATACTTAGAAGGCATCCAGAAATCTCTTGAAGTTGTGGTGTCTTGAAAGAAGAGAAAGTTTAAATTTATAAATTATTTTTCCCAAATTCCTCCACTGAATTCAAATTAACTGTAACTGAAATTTTGATTATTTTAGCTGTATTATGGGCTTTTATAAATTTGTCCACAAACTTGTGCATGTAAAAAGTCAAACATATATTTGGAAACGGTTTATCTGAAATTGTGTGTATGTTTGTGAGTCAGATATTCCGTATACAGTTCGCCCAGAACTGTTCCGTCGGACATACGACCTCGAAAGTCCTCGGTAGTTCTGATGATCTTCTTTTCTCATTTTCTCGACAAGTCAGAGCACATCCTTCCACTTCAACAGCATACTTAGCGCAACGTGTACATCCTTTTAGATGTAATATTTCTTGATTAAAGCGAAGTCAACTTCAGAAAGACACTTCGTAATCATCTCTCCAATCACCGCAAAACAACTGTCCTGTGACAAGTAGCTCCGGATAAAATTTATAGTCATGCTCGAATTTGTTTTTAGCCGTGTTTTAGCGAACAGCTTCCAAGAACTTCTCCTTGGAATGATAAGGTCACTTTGCATACTTTGCATGGTCATATAACTAACCGAGGGGCCAGAACTAGGCCAAGTCTTAGCCTGAATCATCCCGGATCGTTCCTCCATACGCAGTTCTTACTATCCTGCTGCTGAGTAGATAGCCGAAGATGTCAGAAATGACGAACCAAAGATTGTTAGATGATAAAGAAGAAAAAGTACTTCTCTAACTGTTTTGATAAGGGTTGTAACAAATTAAATAATAAATAATGTCATCGAGTATAAAAATTATAATAAATTATAATTTCATAATGAATTCACCTCTAGGTGACTAAGAACTCGTTAACAAAAGCTCCAAAGTTTTAATATAATCGTTTAATCAATTAGTTTTTGTGATATATAATTGTATGTTACGTTGTACAAATAATGTCTCTGATTGGTTTGGCCTTTATAACTTTTATTTCTATTAATGGCCATTTAAAACTTACCTTTGTAGAACGTTTACAGGTATAGCTGTTCTGTAAGGATTCCATGTGCAGAGAATAGGGGACGACTAAAAACCAAAAACTGGTAATTGAAACATAAAATGCGCGAAGTTCTTGCTGCCAGGCAGAAGAAAGAATTTCAATTCCCGTTAAATATTCATGCTAATAATTTCGCAATAAAGCGTTTCCAACTACAGTGCCACAAGAAAACTGCCATATAATTATTACAATTTGCTTTCGACGTCCGCAAACAAAAAAAACGCTTTAAGGTTGGAAAACTTTTCTTATCCAACTGCTAAACACTGCAAGCGCTTTGACCTTCGTTTCTGGACAGTAGTAGCAGTGTGGCACAGAATTATTCACGGCCCATTATCACCTCTCGTAAAACCCGGAACAAGGTCTTCCGGCTTTTCTCGTTTATATCATCATCCCACACCTTCCTGGTTGGGCGGTGAATTTACGACACATAATTCGTTACAGTGTACTTTTGTAATCCGTCATTCGGGCAAACATACGGTGCCGGTTACTCGTTTGTTTATTCAGTACCGGCACCGGCGTGTGAAGGATGATGATGATGATGTTGGCCAGCGTCTCTGATTTGCATTGGAAAATGTGATTGCTGCAATAAAGTGAACGGGCGAGTCAGCATCACTTGGGAAGTGCAATTCATTACGCTAATGTGATTTGTGGTTTGCTGTGCTTTTGGTAAGACGCTGCGTTTCTTATCGTCCATGATAAATCCACTAATATAATGATGGTTTTAGAGCGTTACTTAGCATTATTCGCTCGTTTATTTTATCGCTCGCCGGATCGTTTCACATCTGCAACACAATCTTTATTAACGCCGTTCCATCAACTTTGTGCAGTATAACTCGTGTTAAGGTCAACCCCATGGTGGTGGTGCTCTTAATGTGGTGCCTATTACCGACGGTACCCATCGTCTGGTTGAATCCGATGGTCAAAATGCACGAATTATGGACGACACTTCGCCGCATGGCTGAGAGGGAAATATCTTTATTTGCATCCGTCGGTAAAAGCTCGCCATGGGATGATTGCCAACCGCTCTCGGAAGCCAATTTTCTCTTCCCGAAACCGAAATACTAACACGCACACTTTACGCTGCCGAAACTATAATGCTGAGTGCTGATTTATGATAAAAGCGTAGCGCGGTTATGGATGATCTTTTCCCGCAACAGTCGTCTGGGAGTGGACCACTTCATCATTACACCATTTGGTCGGATTTGTCCTCTTTTTTCTTTCACGCGCCCATTCATCGTCGTTGAGTTATTGCTGGTCCATCGCTTCCGTTTCGGTTGGTTTGGTTGTTTCCTGTTTGCTAGCCAGGGACATATACACACGAATTCGGTTATTTCATCGCATTTCCACCAGCGAAGGAAAGTATCACCGGCCATACACTAATGGTTGCAATTTTTCTCCATTATTTGTTGCTGCCACTATTGACATTTGTGGTTTTTTTTTCCATAAAGCTAGTTAGTGAAAGGTCACGAAAGCTTCGCACGGGTTTCGAGATCAAAAGACTGTCTCGGAATCAGCATTGCGAATGTTAAATTTACCAATCAGCATATGGCAATATTTACACTTTTTGGATATAATGTTTTCTCAAAGACGCACTGAAATTTTTTAACCCACTTTCTTCAAACATTCACTGAACCCACTTCTTTATGAAAAAGCTTCAAACGATGGGTAGAATACCAGTTTTTCTTGGGCATATTCTAATTCAACATGAAATAATCCCATGGTAAACTCCAAATATGTCGTTTGAACTCGAAACACCGTCACGGTTTTATGTATAAAAGTTTTATTTCTTAAAAATCAGTTTCTTTTAAATTTTGTTTAAAGTTTATCTTTTTAATAACAAGCAATACGGCCTTCATCGTGCTTCATATGAAGGCCGTATTGCTTGTTATTAAAAAGATAAACTTAGTCTAGGACACATTTCACATTGATTGGAATCTTTTCATTTTCATACGATTGTTTTATATGTTCTTTGTTGTTATTCTTAATTTTCAATTCTTTTGATTACTCCCCAAAAAAAACGGTTAAATTGTTATATGCACACGTGTATTTTTGAGTCAGCATATGTTCAAATTATATAATTGATTTTCCTATCAAAGTTATACAGTGCGTAGCACAACCATATGGACACCTGTTTTTTTTTGTTAGATTTACTTAAATCTTTAAGAGATAGATATATAAATTGTTCGTATGATTTGTGTGAATTACAATTTCACGTATTTTATGTTATTTTTTCTTCATATTTTGACGTTCATAAGTACATTTTTTATTGCATAAAACCATTTTAAACCATTTTTAAATATTTTAAAATGGTTTAGATCACTTTTGGAATTTTTAAAATTTTGTAAACGTATTTAAAAAGTTTCTTGTTTTGTAAATTATTTATGTTTTTTTTTATAAAGTTACCAATCAAAATAAGTGTATATGTTGGTAAGTCTGAAATGAGAACAGAAGCATCACTAAAATAGAGAAAAAAGTTAAAAAAAGTTACATGTACAGTGAAAAACGGTCTAAAAAATGCAATAACGAATTTTTAAAGAAACCAAATCGTCTACCATTCGGTCAGTTTCTGGCTTAGTGAAGGAATGTAATCATCCTGCATTTTTTTCATATCAAACAATCATACGATCAATATTCGATTACAAAGGATTTAAATTATTATAAACTGTTGAGCCGTATCCATAGGTTGGTTGCACAATTGGTCTTATATGTTACTTGTAAAAGTTCTGTTTGTGTTATTATTTTCATCATATTGGTTTTTTTTTCTGTCTCTTTTTCAATCTAGAATCTATTTGATGTGCCCTTTTATTGTGCCTTGTTTGCAGCAATATGGCTGGAGAATAGATTTGTAGAGAAGTTTTTGTCTTTACTTATTCTTTGATTTACGGTTTGTTAATCAGTAAAAGGATCTTGATGGCACTAAGTATTCTATTATCAATGTGATTTTTAAAGATCTTATATTTATCAAGTGATACTCCTAACAATCATATTTTGGTTCCAAATATAACTCAATTGTTCAATAAAACAAACAAAGGAACATTTTGTTTTATTTGCAATTGCAATATTTAAATTTTTCTCTTCTGATTCTTCTTGCTGGAACCGCTCAAACGAGCACGTCTGAATTACATGGCCTGGTTGCCAATCCGTTTCCAGGAAACTCGGCCAAAGGCTGCATTCATCCATCCACTGGTACATCCGATCTCCTTCAAATTAGACTTCACTTGTTCCAGCTATCGAGCTCGCTGTGCTCCTCTACGCCGAATGCCGAACAGGTCGCTGATGAGCATGACCTGCTGGGTCGTGCATCAGTCCGGCATCCTCATCACCGTGCCGCAACCAACAAAATTTCAGTTATTAATACTGAAAACTCTCACATCATCAAGTTTCACAATTATCCTTTCAAGCAGATCTAAAAATCGTATAACTTTCTCTATTCGCTGCATTTCCATGCAACGCTAAATCCATAAGTCGCACAGTACACACTATTCCCTGGAATCTGGCAGGAAGTTAGGTTAGAACCATCTGCTAATCCAACTAAACAACCGAGAACCCTTGACAGTGTGAAATTCCTTCACTAAACACACATGTTGTGCTGGGTTTCCGCTTTGCCGATCGCGGTTTTCCCGAAGCCACACTGCCGGAGGTTGCAGTGGTGATAGTACCGGGAAAGCGGAAAAAAGACAAACCAACGCCACCCCGCAGCCGTTAATTCCACTGATTATATTGTCTGGCGGGCCGGAATTGGGAGGATTAGGCTAGAGATTAGCACCCACTCGGAAGAGGCTTAAAGTGGATCGCGTTCCACACGCATCGAATCACTGTCCCGTGCCCCGAGGAGAACCGAGCGGGGTGAAAAAAGGGGGCAATAGTAAAAGGTAAGAAAAAAAAACGGATAAACAAACAACCAGGCGTCTCCATTCCGGGCAGATGATGATGCTGGCGGCGGCTGGTTAGTTTTCCGTCTGCCCTAACTAAGCCTTCCGGCACAACGATGACAGGTGTTTGGGTGGTTTATCGCATCGTAAAACGAGCACTAACCTCAACCAGCCGTGGAGGATGTTGATTAGTTCTGCGATTTGGTGGTTAAGCGCGTGCTGTGTGCGTTGCTGTCGTTTGCACACGTACACGTACATGGTCCCATTCAATTGCAGCCCACCGTCACAATCGGTACATAAAAGAGCCGACGACCCACCACACACAGCCACGTTGGAAAAGAGCAACCCTAGCAATCCAATGGAATGTTCCAGTACGCGCTGCTCTGTCCTGCCCACATGAGCCAACCGGTCACGGCTGGTTCGATGACGGTACGCGTGTATGAGTCCACGGGTTTGGGTACACCATCGTCTGGTGGGTCGTAATTCGATTAAAGTGTTAATTGAATCTGTGGCGAGCCAATGTTTTTAATCGCATTAAACACGTTGTCACCGAACTCGGTTTGGTGTATGTTTTACGCGCTCCTTTACACGTTTCGGGATGGTGGGGACACATTCAATTTATGCGACCTGCGGGATGAAATCGGCACACAACGCTACCCTTAATGAATCGCGGACAACGTGTCGCCCGGCTGGTTCGAGGGTTACATTTCTCCACGCTTATAAGCTCATCATGAATGTATGGAAAAAACACAGCAGGAAATAAGGAGATTCGAGCTGTTTCCTATGAGTTCAATGTTTTCCGCGGAAAATTACGCGCTATTTTACACCACCTTTGTTCTTTTCATTAACGCTCGCGAAGGCGTAAAGATGACACAAATTATTTCTCGCCAAGTGAACGCCCTCAGGTAGCGGTGTCATTGACCGAATGATTCTCCACCCGGCAGCGGGATATCGCATTAATCAATTCAAAGAGGAGAGTATAAAATGGTGCACGTTAGCAAAGATGGCACTCCCTGCTGCTGCACAGTGGAAGTAAATCGGGATAAATATGTTTTTTTTCTATTTGAAGAAGAAGTTTTTATTTTTAAATCAAAAGCAGATACTTACATATAAGGAAATTGCAAAAATTCGATCTTGAAACGCAAAAGTATGGGGTAAAAAAAAAGCTTTTCGAAGTAAAGTAATGAAACAACTACGAAACTAACTAGCCAAATGAAAGGAGCTTTGTTATCAATAATATTTGCCTTAATACTGCTGCAATGTCACTGTTTCTGAGACTCTGAATTTTTGTATATTTTTACCCTTTTACAGTTTCGAAATTGACGATGCGTCTAAAACACACTCTTCATTGCAAAAAGATCAATTTCTCTATATGTTTTGGATTTGCACATGTTGTAGGTACTTTATCCGGGATGTTTACACATATTTTTAAACGTTGTTCTTTAGTGTTATGATTTAAAAAAATTTAAACCAAAATGTGGAAATATAACATTCTAAATAAATGAAATTTAACTTGGAGACACCAGAATTTGTTAGACATTGTTTAGAAAACTTATTTACATTTTTCGAGAACCGCAAATGTGTAGTTTTTACTGAATTGTTGATGATTTTTTTTTCTTCCAAAAACAATGGTTTTCTTTCCTTAACTTTTATCTTGCATATTATAAGGACACATCTTGGTTTATTCTCTACAGCTTTGTACAACAACATTTTCTCTTGCATATCTCTTGTGTTTTTCCAATTTTTTCAAAAAAAAAACTGGAGGTCTCATAGGTATGTTACGTACTGGATACAAAACACATGTTGATTGAATTAAAAAAGTTATAAAAATAATCAATCAATAATAAATCGAAATTATGATCTAAATAGTAATATTTCGTACAAAAAAGTCCTCGTACAAACCCGCGATTTAAGAATAATTTTCACTGAAGAACGGCCAAGCCGTATACCTTTATGCATCAACTTAACAATTAATAATTTTAATTAATTATTTCAACACAGTTTAGCGAAACTTTCAAAAATTCATATAATCATATTTTTATCTCGCCATTTTGTATGGACTGCGTCCACTGTGGTAGTGGTAGTGATGTAAAAGAATGCGGCAAAAACCTGTTGGAGGTAACATTTACAGCTTATTAAAAAAAACACGCAAATTATGCAAACAACGGTCGGGGGGAGAAATTAAATTTCTTGAATGCTTTCCTGGACCTCTGCTTCGGTCACTAGCTGCAAGCCCCTTCTCGGAGGACGGAGGTTCTCGCAGGATCACACATTAGTGGATGGAACCACCGTCCGGGGTGCAACTGTTTCATCGTTCGTGGAAAATTCATCCTGCAAGACACGTAGAATATTTTCATATTTCTTTCTTGTAGTGAAACATGAAAAGCAGATTGGGAGCCAGAAAGATACTTTGGCCAGGAGTTTGTAGAGCTTCACTTCAGTTAGGGGGTGGAAGTTATGCATTTTAACGACCTCCTAAAATGGATGCCTCCCCCTCGAACAGATAGCGTTGGGCCGGAAGAAGCTCACAAACAGTTTCCTACTTCCTGGAAATACCCATCAACCTGCAACCACCACAACCACAATGCAATCGTCATCGCTTCCTTTTATTATATGTCTGGTGTCACGTGTTTGCGTATTTCTGTGTGTATGGATGGTGTGAAAATGAGCTTCTCAACAATCACGCGATGTCACGCGGCTGGCGTTGGGTGGTCTGAACATTATCATTTTACGATGAATTTTATACCGGAAGTATATACGAAGTTTGTGTGTGTGCGCATGCTGTGTGATGAAGCACCAACCATCGACTAAATTCGATTCGAATTTAATACACACCGCCACTAGGAAAGTGACATTATTGTCACATTTCATGGCGACAACATAAATGGTTGGAAAATTGATAAATCGTGTTCGTTCGAGCTGACGACGGCCATCATACCACGATCGCGAATACACGAGCGAATAAAGGCTCTCAAATGCTACAGTTTCTTTTTTTTTGTTGCGTTGGCCAATGTTTTCCACATAACTCGAGGGTGAGCTGTGTTAGGGTGGATGACAAAGGCAAAAACCCCCGCCGTACCAACAGCCAAAAGGGGTGTGTATCGAACACTTGTTTTAAAGGGATAAGCGACAAATTGTGGGGCGGTGGCGTTGTAATGTTGTCACTTGAGCGATGGTGCCGTCGTTCCGTTCCTGTCGAGTGAGTGATAGCAAACGTTATTTATGGTGCATTTTAAGAAAAAGTTCATTCCCTGCCCTGCTGAAGCACACGAATCCCGGAGGAATTTATGGAAAAGTTAAAAAAAAGTACGTAGAAGAAACAGTCCCTTTCCGACGAGCACCTCTGTTCGTATCTGTCGACCGTTTGGCAGGTTTGTTGGAGCTAGCAACGGACCCAATTGTGAGCCAGGCTCCCCAACTTGTGTGTGGAGTTTGGCAAGATTTATTGCTCACTGGCTCGTGGAAAAATGTTCTGCCACTTCCACCGCGCTGCAACTTGGAAAGTTCCGTTTTTTTTCTAATTATTTGTTGTGAAGTGAAGAAAAATAAGTGCCTTATGCCAGGCACGCTAGGCAGATGATTTACATTGTTGGACAAATGAGACACGTGATGTTTAGTGACGACGTATTTGTCAGGTATTGTCAGGAGATTTTGCCGTGCCGTTTTAATTAGTTTTAAGCTTTTTTTGTTAATGAAATATTTTTTCTTCTATGGTGCTACAAATCTCTACAGATGTCAAGCACAACTGCCATTTCTAGCTTCCTTGACCTTTGTTTACCCGCAACAGAAAAGATACGGATAAATACACTGGGTTGCAACGAACCTGTATGATGAATATTTACAGGGAAAATGTTTCTAATTTTACAGTATCCCTTTTTGTTTTTTGCTCATAGAAATTTCTGCAGATAAGAAGGGGAGAAATTAGAAAAAAAAAGATAGTTTGTTGTTTTTTTTTTAAGACAACTACCTTATTATACTATTCCTGTTTTGTTTTTTTTATTGTGATGATTTTTTATGGAAATTTTCATTTTTTTCACTTTTAAGAAAGTCAGTCTATCTATAACTGAATGTAAATTCCACATTTTACTGATATATATTTTGAAAGTTTCCTAAAGATTACCTAAATCCATTTTTTTTTACAAAATAATATGACAGAAGATATATTGATATCAGAACATCTTCTGAAATTATTTCAAAAATAAACATCTTCAAAAATTTAAATTATTTTAATTATGTTTTTTTGGAAGTAATTGGATAAAAAATCGTGGAGATAACGATTGTCCAAGTTTTTGATGTGATTAAGTAAGTATCTAAAAACCAAGATACTTAAGAAGTACAAGATATCTATCTATTGAAAACTGTGAAATAAGTATCCTAATAAAAAATTTGAAATCAATTGTTTCCCAACTTTTCAAGTAAATCTTAGCATCGATTTGAATATGGAATAATGTATATTTTCTCACGATGATGATTTTACTTTACAAACTGTTATTTCGTAAATCATCAAGTAAATAAAAAAAATTGGAACGCCAAGAAAACGCCCTGGGAAAATCTAATTCTACCAGTTGAAAGTAATTGTTCATAAATCTCGGATATCGTTTAAAACTCATCTCATTTGCAATGGTTCTAATGCAACATGGCTGTCTTGTGCACATGGTGGCCGTTGGATTGCATCGTTTCTTAAGTTCGTATCCGAAGAACCATAAGTTTGGCGTCAATGCAACGACGCCGTTTGGGTAGCATGTGGCGTTTAGCGCTCGTACTATCGTACTATCACCGTTTCCGATTCGTAATTGCTTTTGCAACACATTGTGCGATGCATACTGCGTTTGTTTTTGCGGGCTCGTACGTAAAACGGCAGCATAGTGACGGGACATTTCGCTACCAATCCACAAAACCAATCGCAAACAATTAATTACTAAACGTGCCTGTCTTCATTTTCGTGCATTTCCAGATCAAGCGGAAAGACGGACCAGCACCACCATCCGCATCATCATCATCATCATCATCAGCCACAGCAACAGCAGTTGCACCATCAGCAATCTCAGAAGCATCAGACGCAGACGAACCAGCAGCAGCAGAACCAAAACGTTGGTATCGTCCGGGGGATGGTCCAGCACCAGCAAAAGTTTGGCCACGGTCAGCGACATTCGCCCAGCTCGACGACGGTCGCGCTAGCGAAGGGTGGCGTCTCCACGACGGTAGTGCCCAATGACCACAGCAGCAGCAGCAATAGTAGCACCAGCAGTAGTGTGAGCAGTACCGCCAGTTCGAGCTCGAATGCGTCTTCGAACAACACGAGCACGAGCAGTGGCATCGGTGGTAGCGGAGGCAGTGGTGCATCCGGAACTAGTGGCCATCATCAAAGTCATTCCACGCAGCAACCACAGCAACAGGGTACGACGACGACACCGGTCGAGGCGACGTATGCCAGCGTGATCAAGAAACCGAAATCACACACGGCAACAACGCCGGGCCACGGTAACAATACCAGCACCGCCGCCGGTGGCAACAATGTGGTCGGCGAATTTAATGCAGCCGATTTGCGCAGTTCGCTCGACCGCAAGGTGAATGGGTTGGTGTTTAGTAACGGGTTGAACGAGCGCGTAACGCAACCACCGTCGACGTCTCCTTCGGGTGGGATGGCCGGACCGCAGCAACCGCCCGCCTCGGCTAGCGTTATCGTCGGTGCGACACTGAAGCCCGACCATCAGCTACTGCAGCAGCAGCACCATCACCACAATCTCGGGACGATGGGGCGGCACTATCACCATACGCAGCTCCAAAATTTGCTTTGCACGGACAATCAGCAGCATCTGGACACGAGCAGTGTCAGCAGTATCAGCAGCTCGAGTGTCGGCGGTGGTAACAACTCCAGCAACCATCCGTCACTGTTGAACGGTTCCACGACCAACTCGCCCATCACGGGCATCTCCTCGAATGGGGCGCTGGTGCCACCGCCGTATCGGGATCCTCCACCGCCACGGAATAGCCCACTGTCCCACACGCTGACCAGTCTTAGTAGTACGGGCTCCGGTACGGGGAGCAGTTCCCAGGGTAGACGTCCAGAGAAGGAAGGTACCCTCACGGGTGGAGGTGGCGGTGGATCATCGTCCGCTTCTTCGACTGTGTCATCGCTGGTAGTGGTGGGGCCGAGCGGAACGGAAGAGATACTGGTGGGGAGTGGTGCGAGCGACAGTATACCGCACGTGACGGGCTATCGGGAGCTGATGCAGCTTATCAAGTTACAGCGCGAGAAAATCAATACCCAACAGGCGGACCTGTCCAAGGTAAGTTTCCATGCGGGCATTCGGTTATTAGTATCGCTTCAGAGGTTCACCCCAGTACGTTGCGTTTGGCATTGTGTTCGTTCCGTACCGATTGCGAACTAACCTTCGTCCCCGGGGCGGTTGGAGTCAAGCATTGCGGATGGATTTCACCAACGTTCCCGGTTACACCTGACCGCCTGCCCAATACTTTATTTTTTGGTTTGGCTTGGTTTCCCTGGTTCTTCCGAGGTGTTCTGGTGGAATTCTTCGAAAGGAAATCGAACGGAATACAAGGGGAGAATGGTATTGTGTCGTGTTGGGAACCACTCTTAAGCACTCAATGGTAGCGTGCCCACAAGAACGACGATAATGATGCCGACAAGAACGAGACAATGACACTTGGAGTGTACTTCAGGATACCTCTCCGCTGTCAAGTGCATTTTGGCTTTCGATCCGTTCCGCCCGTTTCCATCGGGCTCTTTCGCCTGACCCGGAAAAACCGTTGAGTGTTGTAAATGATTGTCGTAATATCCTTGGAGTGCGTCCTCAAACGTATCCTTCTCCAACCGTACCGTCCTACCACTCGTAGGCCAATAATGTAATAACATTTATGCTTATTCCCCCTACAGCAGCGCAGATGTTCGATTGTTCGGTATCACAGCGAAGCGCAGCGCTAATTAACGTAACATTTGCTAATGAAATGCTATCCACTTGCTATTCTGTTGCAGTACGACACGGAGATTGTCTATCTGGAGAACCGCAGCCGCGAACAGACCGATCAGCTCGATGCGATTGCGCAGGAAATCAGCAAGACGGAGCAGCAGTACCGGCAGACGGGCGATCAGCTCCAGGCGTACCAGTACGTCGAGGAGGAAAGCGAGCTGGTCCGGCAGCAGGAGAAAACGCTCAAGTCGGAGATAACGCTGCTGCGGTCGAAGCTGGCCAACTGTGAGACGGAGCTGCTGCAGTGCAAGAACAAGATCCGGCTGCTGATGGACGAGATATTGGTGGAGCAGCGCAAGTATAGTCGACAGTACGATCCGAACCGACAACAGCTGTTGGAGCGGGCTCTAATGTGTGAAGTTGACAGGCTGCAGGTGGAGATCGACCTGGCGGTCCAGAGCACGGACCAGGCGAACAAGGCGCACGACAAGCTGAAGGGTGAGGTGACGCTGCTCGAGGGTGCGATCGCGGACAAGAAGAAGCAGGTCGAGAAGCTGGTGCACGAGATGAAGGAGGTCAATCTGCAGAGTTTGGCGGTGGTGCCGCCCGCGGACGAGGTGCGCCACCTACTGGAAGGTGAGTCCGAGTGTAAGAATCAACATGTTTTTTTCTTGGTTTTCTTGCATGGGTTTACGGAGGTTTTGCTTTTCATTATTATTGTGGATATTCTATAAGTAAACAAAATAGTAGACGCAATTAATGAAGACTTGCAAAAGAGTGTATCATGAGTGTTCAAGCTTCGAAATTCTTTAAATTTGGAGGATTCATGGACACTTGAATGATTCATTAACGATTCATGAATCTCGTCTAGAATCTCTTAGAGATTCATAAATCGAAAGAGAAACATGAATATTTAGGGTTTTAATTTTTCAATTCGTTTTATAGAGACTTTGGGTCTATTGACTAGCATTTTAGCAATCATTTCTTATACGACATATTTTAAATTCATTCGCTACCTTTAACACATTTGTAATAACTCTACTCTAACTAGATTTCGATGTCCATATTTACAGCTTTCAAAGATTTCAAAACAATTCATCGTTTTTCCTTATTGCATGATAGAATTTCGTCCGTTTTTCTTAATTAAAATTTCTTTCTTATATTCGTCGCACTCTGTCAGAGTACGTCTGCCTGTCATGATGTTCCCACAGTAGACTCATCTTAAATCTGTTTTTGTTATCTGATTGCTGCAACGGAGACCTGTGTGCCCACATTTGAGGCTCGTTAGAATTACTTACACAAGATTTTTGTTGTTTCCGAAGGATATATGGAGCAACCGATGTTACCCATCGAAGTATATTATCCCTCAAATTCCACTATTACTTTAACAAATCCTGCACGATACTGTTCTCCACCCATGTCCTTTCGTGAAAGATGTTCTTCAATCCCTGATGTTTTATGTCAGCGTCCTTTAACTATTTGTAGCAACATTTGCAAAGGCTCAGCTATTACAGCTCTTTTCAAGCGCAGCCTTGGCTTTTCTCTGTTCCCCCTTGATCGGCGAGGCTCTTGTCGTCCGCCCGCTCCGTCCATAGGTTAAATCCACCAATGAAATTATTTATGACGATCTCAACTCAGGTTGTACTTCATGCTACATTGACCAATCAAATGTTGGGCCCGGTTGATATCGTGGTAATTCCTCATTTCGTGTTTGTTGTCTTATCGCTTTAGCAGTTCAGATATGTTAAATAATGGGTTTATTGTATTTAACAGGTTTGTGTGTGGTGTTTGTGAGAAATAAGCAAATTACTTAAATTTAACAGCGAAGAAGTAAAATCCTATAAATGTTGTCCAGTTATTCAACATGCTGGCTCTTTTTTGGAATGTTTTCTGCATTTTTTAGAGATTTGAAAATGGTATTTTTATATCAGCATATATAAATAGTTTAATATTTTTGGGAACTTGAATTGCAAATTTTAAAGCTATGAGCATTTATTGAGTGTTCATAATACAGAGATGGAGTCATTCATTCGGTTAAAAAAGTCATTCAGATTCTGAAATCATAACTAATTCCAGACTATAGTAATAATATAGGTTTATGGGAATAAATGCTAATTTATGGATTCGCGTAACTTTTGGATATTATGAAACTATGAAGATGTTGTAATACTCATCCCTAGCAGAGATTCGTCTAGATTCACGGATCTGCATTAAGTTGCATCCAACACTAATGCATGTAAACCTGTTAAGTTTTTTTTTCTTCATTTGTTATCTAAATGCCTCTTTCCACCATTTCCAGTTGGCTCGGTAAAACCTGGCAGCACACGACGCATGATTGGATCCCCACGGCAGCTGGAAAATGCGGTCCCGACGAGTAAAAATCCGCACGGTGTATGGGTTTAGGAGGTGCAAATGATGCAATCAGCCACTCAGCAACACCCGCTTGCCCACGCAACGGGACGCCGTGTGGAGGCAACCGCAAGCCAACAACAACACAGACATACACACAGGCGGATATTATTCTTGTAATCAAAATGATGGTAACCATTCTCAAATGTGATAATCGTTGGTAAGAGAGCGCGCGGCGTACAAGTGCAAAACAAAACAAAAAAAAGGAAAATGGATAGACAGAAAACCGAACGCGTTTAGGAACGCGAATTCGGGACGAAAGCAGATGCAGAATGAAAATGCAGGAAAATATTACACACAGTCACACATTCACATGCTCCCATCCACCCACGTGTGCGTGGAAATAGCTGTTCCAGATTATTTTTCTTATATGCTTCCTTTTTCTGTTGCCCCTGAATCGAGAAACTTCCTGTGTGCCACCGTGCGAATGTGTGTCGGTGAACAGTGAAACCACCGGAAGCTATGGAAGGAACATTTCAGGGTCCAAACAATGTCCACGCAAATTGTGCAAATGCCACAAGGATCTATTCGAGCCGGCACAAAAGTTCCATTCCTGTTATTCGGTTTGTTAGAAAGGGAAAGGCGAGTGAATGTAATGTTGGGTCATAGATTGTTATCAATTAAACCTAGGTATTAGATTTGTTTTCAAATGGAAAGCTTATGACAGTGTGAAGCAACAGTTTGATAGCGCGTGTTGTCAGCAAAATCAATCTGTTAAAAACTCCAAAACCTCAAACAGGTGGACAAAAGTGTGTTTTGTGTGTATGTTGAATGCCATTTTATTTTTAATCCTCGTGCTCGCTAAAGACTTAACTAATAGAAAATGCTTTAAAAATACTTCTTCTTGCCAGCGGTTGGAATGTCTCCCTAAGCGTATGGGTGTGCGTGCGTTTTGTGTTATACAGTACGTAGCATAATTATAAGGTCGCTTTATTTTTTGGAAATATTTGAAAACTCCTTCATGTTACATAACTATAGAGACACTTGGGGAACATTTATTTTGGAAATAACGCAAACAATCATTTTAAAGTTCGACAAAACATTACAACAATTGTAAATGACCCTAGAATAACGTAAATGTGTTTTTAAACAAAATTTTTAATGCTCAGCGAAACTTGGCATGTAGTTATTGGGGTCTTTTAGCTAGATTTCTTATATTTTTAATTTTATTGAATCATGGTTTAACAAATCTTAATGCGGCAATAATTATCTTTTAAAATATGTATAAACTTCCCAGAACAGGTACACACAACACACGCAGAAGCAAACTAAATGTAGAGAGAATGTGGTGAATCGCTTTGAATAATCGTCGTGAATTTCAAAAACCAAAGGTAACAAGTTACAACAATTCTGTCATAATATAGATATCATGGAATTCCAGATATCTTGTTATTCTGATCCTTTTATCTCTTCTGCTAACTGTCACATCTACAAGGTATAGAAAAAACAGTTCCAATTCATTACGAAGTGGTCATTTTTTGTAAAACTGATCGCGGAAATTAAAAAAAAAAACATTTAAAAATTGGTTGTTCTCTATAACTACTAAGCAAAGTATAATTTCTGCTTATCTCTTAAATTTTTCAGTTATTCAAAAAAAAAACACAAGTATCCCTATAGTTATGTTACGGACTGTATAAATACAGTCTTTCCTCGAGTTACGCGACACTCGCAGTATTTAATTGATAAACATGAAAGTGAGCTTTGCTAACATTTTGCAAAGTATTCTGTGTTTTAAAATATCCACTATAGATTACGAATTATCAACAAAACCGGCAAATATTAACATTTTGTCCCTTCAACACACAATATAACGTGACAAACGATATTCGACTTACGCGAATTTCTGTGGAATGCATAATTTGCGTGATTCGGGAAAAGACTGTAAATGTTTATAATTGTTTTAATATATTTATTACAAATGAACCAATAGTTTCATTCTATCTTTCTCCATCCGCGACCTCTTGCCACAGGGCTTTAACGGCACAGTAATGAAACTTAAAGTAGTACATAAAGCAGAAATACACCACGTTTGCACGTGTGTACGTACCCTCTTGTTGAAACAGCATCCATTGTGTTTTATTGCCATCAAGTGTTTCAAACACGTATGCACACGTGCGTCAACACGAACGCTCCTAGGTTTTGCGTAAGATAAAAGCGTTTGCATAATGGCACGGCTAAAGCTCCATCCGCTGCATATGCAGTTTTCCTTCTTTTAATCCCCGCACACAAACACACGGCCACGCACAGGATGAATGTGAGGATTTGGTAGAGCAGGATTTCAAGCGGAACTATCCACTTGCACACGCAAACAGACACGTTTCATTTAAATGCAATCCACCATGGAAGGTTTAGCCTTCGAGAAGCAGTGAAGTAAAGGGTTTTTAATGGAAAATGGTGCGCGCGTGTTTTTCGTATTTGTTGCCCGGTTAAGCATAATTTAAGTATAGTTTAAAACAACAACAAAACAAAATGGACGCAATATAAGAGATAACTGTGGATTTCATATTACATGTAAAGCTTAAGTTTAGCCAGTGGTTAATAAGAGATAAGCGTGTGTGTGTTTTTTTGCTTTATTTTTATTTCGATTTATTTCGTAATTTGCTTGTAAAATTATCCGGCAATGTACATTTAATGTGCGCAATACTTAAATGCGCTCTTTGCTTGTTCAACACACACACACACACACACAGCAGAAGGCCACACAAGCTAGGATAAGGAATGTCACTCGTTTTTTAATACAGTTAAGCTGTTAATAATGTAACGCGTAGCCATTAAGTGGTTCGTTTTTTTTAGTGGATAATTTAAGGGAAAAAAAAGAAAGCAGAAAACAAGGCAAAACGATAGAAAAGAAACACAACAAAATTACTACACCAACAACAGCGTAACAGCCGTTGGAACGAAACTTAAACCACCTGCGTACATGTGCATGAGCCGCTTACCGTACGCCCTCTATCTGTATGTGTGTCGGTATGTATTCATGAGCAGTTCTATCTCCTTGATCGGAGGATTTATTTTATCCGGATTGATTAAGTTACTCAAAACGATTCCCCACTCTTCCTTGCAAAACGGTTTCAATGTGGATTTGTTTTATTTTACTGTTTTTGTTTTCGTTCCGTTTTGTACAATATTTTTTGTTTGTTTTCTGACCAAAACTCCCCATACATATCAAAAATGCGTTCCGAAGTACGTTTTTGATAGTTTTCTTCTATACTTTTCTATAAGTACCACAACAAAGATGTAAAACTTAAAGAAACATGTCGAAATCAACAAAACAAATGCTATATCACGTAAATGAAACACCAAAACCTTTAAAAGATAGCAAGATAATGATAAAGAAATACTAAAGTATGATTTATACACTACTGTTCTGCTTTAGATATGGTGCAAAAGGTGTAAATGTACTCCCGACTGGAAGAATCCTTTTGTTTTCAAACTGTACACAACCCATTGGTAGTGCCAGAATACGGCGAAACTACTTTTTTTCCATTGGAACAAAATAAAAAAAGAACAGTAAGGATAAGCAAACTCTAGTAAATAGACGGAATAACAGACAGACAAACAAACAAACATCCATAAACTGCTAACGAGCTGTTGCCTCAACAAAGTTATTCGGGTTTCTAAAAGGTCCTTGACGGTGTTTTGCCGTCATCAGGTTCATCATCGTCAGTGTTGCTACTATTGCTCTTGCTGCTGCTGCTTCTTGCAATGTGCCGAACGCTGACGAACGGACGATAGGGCTCGTATAATAAATCGTAGTTAATCCACATTCAAATAGCAAATGGCTTTTGCGTTGGATCCGTGCATTGCGCCCCTTGGCGAACCGTGAAAAGATGCACCGGAGCAAAAACAAACACATAAAAGCTAGTTGTTGAACTGTTGAAAGTTTGAGACAATACTTTTACACACAGAATATAAAGTGCTGTATAGGAAAAGTAAATCTGCATAGAAAAAGTGGAACTGCACAGAATTTGTGTTATTTGATTTTTGTTTCAATTTCTGTTCCATTATTGTTTAGCTTTTTTCCGTTTGGCTACTGCCCACTTTACGGAGAAATTTGGGAAATAATGTTGATTAAAGTAAAAACCACCAGAAATAATCAAAACTGTTTGTAAATGCGGCCACTCTCTCTCTCTCTCTCTGCCTCACGGCACCTTAGGTGTGTGGGAGAAAATGGTATGAGGTGTTTGAACTTTTCAAAATTGTTCAACTTTGTCAAAG
>KB663832.1:9355044-9377121 GCA_000349025.1 Anopheles minimus
TGCTTTATTTTTATTTCGATTTATTTCGTAATTTGCTTGTAAAATTATCCGGCAATGTATATTTAATGTGCGCAATACTTAAATGCGCTCTTTGCTTGTTCAACACACACACACACACACACAGCAGAAGGCCACACAAGCTAGGATAAGGAATGTCACTCGTTTTTTAATACAGTTAAGCTGTTAATAATGTAACGCGTAGCCGTTAAGTGGTTCGTTTTTTTTAGTGGATAATTTTAGGGAAAAAAAGAAAGCAAAAAACAAGGCAAAACGATAGAAAAGAAACACAACAAAATTACTACACCAACAACAGCGTAACAGCCGTTGGAACGAAACTTAAACCACCTGCGTACATGTGCATGAGCCGCTTACGGTACGCCCTCTATCTGTATGTGTGTCGGTATGTATCCATGAGCAGTTATATCTCCTTGATCGGAGGATTTATTTTATCCGGATTGATTAAGTTACTCAAAACGATTCCACCACTCTTCCTTGCAAAACGGTTTCAATGTGGATTTGTTTTATTTTACTGTTTTTGTTTTCGTTCCGTTTTGTACAATATTTTTTGTTTGTTTTGTGACCAAAACTCCCCATACATATCAAAAATGCGTTCCGAAGTACGTTTTTGATAGTTTTCTTCTATACTTTTCTATAAGTACCACAACAAAGATGTAAAACTTAAAGAAACATGTCGAAATCAACAAAACAAATGCTATATCACGTAAATGAAACACCAAAACCTTTAAAAGATAGCAAGATAATGATAAAGAAATACTAAAGTATGATTTATACACTACTATTCTGCTTTAGATATGGTGCAAAAGGTGTAAATGTACTCCCGACTGGAAGAATCCTTTTGTTTTCAAACTGTACACAACCCATTTCTAGTGCCAGAATACGGCGAAACTACTTTTTTTCCATTGGAACAAAATAAAAAAAGAACAGTAAGGATAAGCAAACTCTAGTAAATAGACGGAATAACAGACAGACAAACAAACAAACATCCATAAACTGCTAACGAGCTGTTGCCTCAACAAAGTTATTCGGGTTTCTAAAAGGTCCTTGACGGTGTTTTGCCGTCATCAGGTTCATCATCGTCAGTGTTGCTACTATTGCTCTTGCTGCTGCTGCTTCTTGCAATGTGCCGAACGCTGACGAACGGACGATAGGGCTCGTATAATAAATCGTAGTTAATCCACATCCAAATAGCAAATGGCTTTTGCGTTGGATCCGTGCATTGCGCCCCTTGGCGAACCGTGAAAAGATGCACCGGAACAAAAACAAACACATAAAAGCTAGTTGTTGAACAGTTGAAAGTTTGAGACAATACTTTTACACACAGAATATAAAGTGCTGTATAGGAAAAGTAAATCTGCATAGAAAAGGTGGAACTGCACAGAATTTGTGTTATTTGATTTTTGTTTCAATTTCTGTTTCATTTTTGTTTAGCTTTGTTCCGTTTGGCTACTGCCCACTCTACGGAGAAATTTGGGAAATAATGTTGATTAAAGTAAAAACCACCAGGAATAATCAAAACTGTTTGTAAATGCGGCCACTCTCTCTCTCTCTCTCTGCCTCACGGCACCTTAGGTGTGTGGGAGAAAATGGTATGAGGTGTTTGAACTTTTCAAATTTGTTCAAATTTGTCAAAGTGCAAAACCTCACAAAAGATGGATCTATTTACGGAAATATACACACCCACAGACGCATATATACTATATATATACACACACACAGTAGTTTAAACATTCTTGCTATCTTTTTATACACGCCATACACTCACACACACAAACCAAAACACTTTTTACTTCATCTCTTTACATTTCACAAAAAAACATTAAGCAAAAATAGAGTAAAACGAGTTGAAAACTCTACACAATCGAACAGCACACCATATAAACAATTCTAAATGACTAAACTTATAGACAGCAAAACAAATGCAAACAAAACATAAACGGTGGAGCAAAGTTTAGAAGAAAAAAAAACAAAAGAAAGATAAAAAAGAATGTTAGAAACAAGAAAACAAAGAAAGAGAATGAAATCATATGGAAGAAGACAAACATGGCAAGAAAACAATCTAAAGAGCTTAAACATATTGTAAAACAAAATGAAAGCATACTTTCACCGCACGCGTACAGATATACCAAAACGATCGGAATCGGCATTTTAAAAATAAAGCCATTACAATACATGAAAAGCACAGAAGAAGGTGGAAAGTAAAAGAAACAAACAAAAAAGCGAAGAATAATATAGCTATGGTAAATAAGTAAGCAAAACACAAACCGCCCCGAGTTAAACTTTGTTACAGTAATATGAGTTTAGGAAAAGAAAGAATGAGAGAGAAAGATATATATACATATATAGAGAAGGGATTAAAACAGAAGGTGCCTGCTTGAATTGAACATATGGATCAACAATTAACATTACATTACAAGCCGGGGTAAATAATTGTTTCGTTTTGCTGCTACACTTTCGGTTCTGTTGGAAGTAGCTTTGGATAAAACATTTCTTTTACAGTGGAAAATCGTGTTTGCAAATGAAAAATTTAAAGGTTTGTTTTGGAAAAACGATAAATGATGTTGTTTATGAATATAAAACACTTCCCCACGCTAGTATGAAGTGATAAAAAAAGTAAGAGAAGAAATTTGTTGGAATTGAAGAACACAAAAGCTAAATGAATTGAGTAACTTTATGTAAACGAAGTGCTAACTGTTTCTTTTGTATGAAAGTTCGAAAAGAGAGAAAGTGCAAGTGTAAAAATACATGTACTAAACAACAATATACAAAACCGAAGCAAAGAAACCGCAAAATTGGAAAGAAGTTTCATACAGAATGGAACCGTTACATGTAGTTTAAAGGATGGGTTTAAGTTATAATCATTTGCCAACAAAGCGCAACAAAACAAACAAGACGGAAACCTTGTAGTTGCCGCCGCTACCCCTAGACAGTAGTAAAGTTATACGTTTAATGTATTTTATTCTACGTCGTATTCTTATTATAGCAATTCCCTTTTTTAATGTACTTACCTTAGGTTTAGCTTAAGTAGATGAATTTACATTCAGCGCTAGCGTGGCTATTCAGCAAGGGATGGAAGAGTTGCACGCGTGTGCATTTTCTTTTTCTATTTCCGTGTAATTTTTAATCCGTTTCGTTTGCATTTCATATTTTGCACAGCGAACACAAAACTCATCTGTATGCTGGATGTATGTACTATGAAGCAAGATTTTTTTTATTTCTGTTTGCAATACGCGATGAACCAGTGGGTGACGAAGAAGAAAGGCAGGAAGAAAATAAATGGAAAATATAAACTGTTGAAATGCTGTTCTTTTACTACTTTTTAAGTTGTATTCTACTCTTTTACTTTAGTTCTGCCCTCCTGTTGCATTTTCCAAAAGAAAAATAATTTTTCAAAATTTGGAAAACTTATTTAGGAGCATTTTCGATACTTTTTTTTCTAAAACATGTGTCTCGAATTTTTTTTTTGCGTAACCAAATGTGTAATTGCGTCAAAAATTCCATGTTTGAAAAATATAAAAAATAGAACAATGTGGAAATATTCTTGAGACAAATCACCAACTCCCTACCACTCACCCACACCCCAAGAAAATTCGACAAAAATTCCCTGGATGTGTGTGTTGGATGTGCTAGTGAAAATCATGGAAAAAAGATTATGGATGGTGTGCCGAACTCTTCTCTTCTTTGAGGAAAATTATCAACACCTCACACCGCATCCCCAACTCATGAAAATTAGATAAATTTTGTCTTTCACTCTAGAAAGCGTCAAAAGATCGGGAAAACATCTGGAAAAATTCTGGGTGGTGTGCTCGAGGCAAATTATCCACCCCTCGATCTTTGTAATTTTTGTATTGCTATTTTCATGGTTTTATCGCCTTGAAATGAGCGTCTAAGCAGAGAAAAATCTGGGAAGAGCGGGAAGGTGTACTAATGGTCTTTCTTGCTAGAACAAAATGTGACATTGACAAAGGTTTTCATAAAGAGACACTGTAAATTACCTGAAGGTCGTTCGATTCATTCGTATTTATTTGGTGTTACTCTCCACCGATCTTTCAACGGACTCCACTGGTTTGCCTGTGTTCTTGCCAGCCGATTTCGCTTGATGGTCCAAAGATCGCTGCAACTTTTGGCGCTCCTGTTCGCTTTGTACGGGCGATTCAATTTCCAGCGTAACTGGTCCATCGTTCTGTATGTGTACCTGCATCATAGCCCCAAATCGACCGTCCAGTACACGTTCCGGCGCGTACTGATCACGCAGCTTCTTCAGCAACGATCCGTACAGCTGCTGTGCTTCCGGTCCCTGCATGGCACGGCTGAAATCTGGCCTGTTTCCCTTCAACCGATGGTACAGTGTAAACTGACTGACGCACAGTATTTCCAGGCGCTGATCAATGACCGATTCTGTCCATCTTTTGCCGGTACTTGGTTCATCGAACAGGCGCAGATTGAGCAACTTTCGTGCACTAAAAGTAAGCAGAAGCCTTTACTCGTACTTGAACGGGAAGAAAAGCTACATTTCTATAGCATACCCACATCCACTCCACATCGTTCGCATTATCGTCGGCGGAAATGCCTACCAGCACGCACAGTCCACGGCCAATCGAGCTCACCACTTCATCGCCAACTGCAAGAACGGAAATTTGGAATAATGGTTTGGTAAAGTACAATAAAGCATTAAACAAATACATACCCGTCACTTTCGCAGATGTAACACGCTGTATTATAGCTTTCATTGCTAATTATACGGAAAAATTGAGAAAAAAAACGCGTCTAATTGATGCAAAACCGCAAACACCGGCGATACCGGCCTATCCACATCAAATGAAAACATTGAATGTGTCAAACTGATCCCCTTGCCATCTGTCATTCAACTGTCATTTCGGAGCCCGGTGAAAATGCCACATAAATGAAAGGTGTAAACTACAGGTAGCGTTTCAAAACGACCGTTGGTGAATGTAGAATGTATTGAATGAAAATAATTGTTTAGTTTTTAATGTGCTCATAATTCATTTCATCCTTGCTGTAGGTTAAAACCATTACAATTTCACAGCATACCCAAGTACGCTTATGGTAAAATAGGAATAGAAAGGATGCAAACCACGATTTACAGAAAATTTTGGCTTCTTCTACTCTGTGAGACAATCCCTTCGGAACTACTAACAATAGGGCCTAGGGCCTGTCCGAATTACTTCACGGATCTGAGTACCAAGTATACCAATACCATCACTACTTTAGGGCCGATAACTTGTAGTAATTTGTCTTTGGCATGTGGTTTCAGCAACCACAATCGTCAACGCCAAGCATAAGGCACAACCGAAACGACCAGAAAGGTTAAATAGAAAACCGAAGAAAGAAAAAGATTACAAATCGAATGCAAAACAATTTGTTTTACAAATTGAATATGCCAACCTGAGCGTAATTGCTTGAAAATACCTAATTGAGTACTGAAGCAGAAGAGAAACAAAACTGCACTTACCTCACATACGACCTAAAGTTTTCGGACGTTGGAATAATAGAGCGAATTCGTTTGGTTTTTATTAAATTAAAATGTATTATTACAAAAGAGAAAAAAATCATTCCGTTATGTTTTTGTTTTGTTTTAGGAGATACATGTTCGCTTATATGGTGTGTATTCATGTGTATGTGGGTGTATGGGGTTGATTGGTTTAGGCACAAACAAAATTAAATATGATCCTGCGCCGATGGGCGCCATCTCCTTTTTCCATTCAGTAATGGTAAACGCTGTCAGTACTGTATGAAACAGTGCCCTCTCTTTTTTTTGCATAAATGCAATAGAAAACGTTGGAAGTTAGCAATCAATGCATGTGCATGCATTCATACACACACCCCACTATATAAAGATGATAGTTAAGTTGTACGAAGAAGAAAGATGGAAAGACACAACAGTTATTACACAAAACAAACAAAAAACAATCAAACGAAAAAAGAAGGAAAAAAGCACAAGATTTTGCTCGCTTTCCATTTTCATCACCCATTCTTCACACCTAAGCGCTCGTCCTCGCTTTTTCTATTCCATTCTTTGCTGTAATTGGGCTGATAATTTTATAAAAATTATAATAGCAAGCACGATTAAAGTTTGAATGAAATTGTTCACCGCCCACACACCGACAGCACGGGCAGTTTGACCCCAGGGCCAGTGGACAAAGATCAAAGTGTGAGACACTAGGAAGCGCAAACATTACTCGGGGTTCTTTTCCCTCCGGCGGGTGTTTGGGACAAAAATTACATTTACCAAAAACACACTAGGCTTCGATCGGTTCGACACGCACGATCGTGTGCGATCGTGTCCTTAAACACCACGCACACACACACCCACACCGAGCGCCCGTTCGCAAACGAAATGAAACGATTTCAGTATAAGGCCAATGGGAGGTTTTAAAGGTTTTCTTCTTTTGTTTCCGTGTGTTACAATCTACAATTTGGAACCGAGAACAATTTTCCCTACGACATTCGTATGCCCCCCGTTCGTACACTTACATTGCAATATTTCTTTTAATATTGAATATCGATTTACCTCCACACGCGGATGCTATTATTCTCCTAAATACATACACACAAATGGGTTTTGTGTTTGTTTTGCTTTCACAGTTCACTATATTAAACTCACATCGCGTTTGATAAATATGGAATTTATGTTTCCTGCTCGTATGTGGTGTGTGTGTATGTGTTTGAGTTCGTTTGTTTTTTTCGTCTGTAAGCATCCCTCGTTCTGATACTGCTGTCTGCTTCTGTGTCTAAACGATCGATTCAAACCTTCTCTTTCACACCTTCTTAACGCAACGGCGCGTCGATCGAATGATTATTATAGTATTCATTAATAGAAAGAATTTATTACTGCATGTATATAGTGCCATATTAGTTGCTTCTTCTTCTTTCCTCTCGCTCTCTTTTTCGCTCTTTGCATCAAACACAACTGTATTTCGCGCACTCAATCTGGAAATCTCGTATGTTTGGTTATCTCTACACGCTAGCAGACCTCTTGTACACAATTGTTTTATCAACGCGTGTTCTTTTGCCCCTTTTTCCTTTTCCAAACATTCGTTTAATTCGTTTTGTTTTTTTGCTCGATTTTTCTTTGCGATATAAATTGTCCCTCGAAAGACTTGTACGTGTGGATTTTGAGGGGGGAGATTGAGTGTGTTGCTGTGTACTTTTGAGGTAACGCTACATAATTGCAACAGCATTTTCACACAGAAAATGTATCATTACGCTTACTACTTTACGGGTTTGTTTTGTTTTTTCTTTGTTAGACTGAACAACAATCTATTACCATTTTGTGTTGTACGACGCCATTTGTCGCCATAACCGACTGAGTACCATCATTTCTTTATATCAACCCTACAGTTGTCGTTTTATTGATCACATCTTATGCTATTCTCCGAGTGTTCATTTGCTGATTTCTTTGTTTGTAACTGCTGGTTGTTGGATGGATTTTTTTCGTAGGACGTAGGACGTGTATCGCTGGTTTGGATGTAAGAGTTTATTCTGATTTGTTTGCCGACTGCGCGCTAGACGACGATTATGTTGTTGACGGATGCGATGGAGGATGTTGTCTGTCCTGTCTGGTACGACGACCACAAGCAAAAGGTTCGATCGTTTTCCTCTTGTTTACCACAGTCCGGACGAGAATCCACCGGGCGGAATGCGATTCTTATTGATAACATGGCCACCTCCGTTCAGCGACGGCACCGTTGTGTTGATCTCAGCTGCACCGTTCGATTTGCTGTATCCTTCGCCAGTTACCGGGTTGCCGTCTACGGTAAGAAGAAAAATTCGAAATAGGTACAATGAGTAACATGCAAAACAAATACATAACATATACAAAATCCTGGATTTCGGTTGGAAACCTTAGCTGTGGGTGGGTAATTTTCTTAAAAACATCATTGGATATTGGCTGCAGTGGTTGAATGTAATAGAGTCAGGGGGTATAACAAATATCTCTGCATTCAAACAGTTGTGCTCGAAGCAATTAAAACCGTGGAAACCATTTCTTTAAAGCCGTTACGTTATGCATGTCCATTGCGTGTGTTAGAGAAGATGGGAAGATGAGGTTTAGTCACCTTTTGCAGAAGTGCAACCAAAGTTTATAGTTATAGGACACAACAAGTGCGATACACCCGTGTTCGATTACACGCAAATACATCCCCCCAGGGGACACTTTTTATGTGCAATTGCAGTTAGAGAGGATTTGGACTTTGGGGATACTCCGGGTGGAGTGATACGGGATAGTGGGTCGGGATGCGGCACGATTTACCTCCTGCTCCACGTCTCGAGCTAAGCTTCCGTGGTTTGTCGGCGTAATCTTCGACTCCGTTGCCGGTAACTGGGTTCCGTTGCGCAAACCGTGGCGAGCGTGGTGACCTTGGCGATGCTAATGTGTTGGCGAGGGAAAGCATTGAAGTTTGGAGTTGAAAAATGAAAAAGGGGGTTAGTGCAAGCGCAGCAGAGATATATGAGAAGCGTCAAAACAGCTAACATTCGATACAGTCACAAGTCACATCGAAAATAGGAAACGGAAAGATACAACATTTTGTCCAATTGTTGATAACATTTTAGTACACAAGCTAACGGTGTCAATCGCATGCGATAAATCCATTTGGGAGCTAGGAAAACTATTAAGTGATACAGGATCGTCCCTGTTCGGAAAGATTTTACTCTTGGTGCTCAGAGTTCCGGTTTCGGCTACCTTTGCCATTGTTGCTGTTTAGTCCGATCGGCTCAACAACCGTATCGTCGTGTTCGGTCACACTGATGATGATGTCATCACTGATGCAGAGATTAATGTTCGATGCATAGGTCGGATTCAGCGTTTCGCCACTCGGATAGAACTGCAGCTGACGTCTGGGCGAGAGCGGTGGCATCATGGCGGCCGCCGCCGAATCAAACGGAGCCCAGATGCCACCGGGTCCCGCCATCGATTGCATGCTGTGTTGCTGCTGCTGTTGCTGCTGCATATGTGACCGGGTGGACGAGTAGGCTGAATCCGGAGATGCGTCTTCCTCATTACCTGTTCCGTTATTGTTTGGTTTCGTCAGTTCGGTAGTGTGGTTTTTAGTAGCGAGGACATGAAGCAGATTAAGGGATGCGTACAGAGACCAGACAGAGCGGAGAACGCATACACACAAAGAAGGACGTGACGATCATCGCAATAGCCATTCAGAGGATCGTTCGATGTGTGAAAGTTACGGGTAGATTACATACAGATACACACAGAGGCCACACAGGCAAGCGCATTCCAGATCGGGCAGGTTAAGAAGCCATTAGGAAAGAGATAAAATAGAAAACATTCGGATTCCATCAGACGATAGAGGTTTTTCGGTTTCACTAAAGAAGCAACAGTACTACTTCACGTGCAGCAGATGAAACTTTGCAGCCATATAGCGAGCTTTGATAATGCGCTCTCTAAGAGACATCTCCACAACTGCTACTACGCCCGGTGCCCGGTACGCTGATGATGTGCTTGAATCTTACAACGTAATGTCACACTTTACCGAAAAGAAGGGTGCGGAGTAATGGCGCGAAATTAATGTACAATGAGTTGCGAATTGTGACAAGGAAGACGACACCGCAATGTGCATTAGGCAGCGTTACACGACGTCATAGTTGCGGAAGAATATTTCTTCTACCCAAAAACCCATTCGGTCTCGGAACATGTACCAGCCAGTGGCTATAATCTAGATCAAGAACTAATTGCCCTCCCGCCAGTATAAAGCCATCAGCTAGGCCTTCCATCACGGCATGGGATCGTTTGTGTGCTTTAAACTAGTTCTCCCATGAAAACAAAAAAAGCGACTGGCGCTGCAAGAATTCTTTAACCACCCCTAGACAGTCATGAACTGGAATGAAGGTGAACCTTGATTGAGGGGTGTCTCAAGATTGGGTCCGTTTCTTCGTTTGCCGACTGCTCTACAAAGGGTGCACCTGAGCGGAAAATGAAGCTAATTTTGTTTATGTTTTACTCGTCACATTGGTTACGTGATTTTGCGAATGTATTGGTGGGCAAATTACTGGAACCGATGTAATCCATTTTCCCCTGTTGATCAACCCCCGGCAGAGGATGATGAAGAGCAAATATTTACAACCAAAACAGAAAAAAAAACTTTTAAAAGGGAAATATAATACAAGCGGTACAATTTTATCTATAACTCATGCTTGAAAATGTCAACTTTAAATCAATTCTTGCAGCAATAAAATGTGAGCCGGTAAAAATATAAAGACTCAAACAGACAAGTTAGCGTTTCGGCATGATTATGAAGGTAATTTTGATGAACTAATGACTAATGATGTGACCCATGCTACGGGGGTAGTGGTGGTTCCCCCATTCAAACATCTACTAAATGGGGAAGCAAAATTGTTGATGGTAGCGAGGTAAAGGTAACACAATAATTACCACCCCCTCGGGTTAACAAACTTACTTAATCTCCTCAGGAAAACTGCGTAAAAAGAACAAATTGAGAAAACACAATTGGGTTAACCATAAGGCGACATCACACAAACAACCGATGACGCATCATCGGCACAGCGGAAAAGAACAATAATCGTAGTCATTGTCCCGTGGGTAACTCCCGAAATAAAAACAAAAGAATCGGTACTGCACAGGTAAATCAAAAACGGCGCAATTGGCTTTGGAACGTCGTCAAGGTTTTCCTGGGGTTTGATATACCTCGGGAAGCTTCATCGAAGGTGACGATCAGGTACACAGTAGCGGATCTGTCAGTGATCCGGAACCGATGCACATGATCGAACACTTTGCATGCAATTGTCATCGCTATTGGCGAAACCGGACCAGATTCGATTCGAGCACCCTGATGTGAGGTGATCCATCACTTATTGGGTCATGGTAGGAGAAGTTCCTGTACAGTACAGAGCATGATATTTGTGTAAATCGTTCACGGATCCGCCACGTTAACCTTCCAATCGAGCGTGAAGTTCATGTTCAAAAGCGTCATGTAGGGGTTGATAAATCTGGTCACACTAGGCCACCCCACAAATAACTCGCCCCCCAAAAAAGCAGCACACACAACTCTTTCTACACAAAAAAAACCATCAAACAAGTGCACACTTCAACAGCAAATGCAAAAAACAACGAGTCCTTTAAGAGTAGTGAGGTGTAGAACCCAATTCCCCGATACTTACTGTGGCTGGATCCATTATCCGAAGAAGCCGACGAGATGTGTCCATTGCCATTGCTGTGTCCATTGGTGTGATGTCCATTGGCCGTGCCGTTACCGTTCTGGTGGGCTACTCCGTTCGATTTGCCGTTCTGGTGCGGTTTGCCACCATCGGTATGATCACCGCCAGCCGGGTTGCCGATCGGCAGATTGCTCTTCATGTGGTTCTTGGCCGGTGTGAACGGACGGTTCAATTCGCCAAACAGACGATTGTGCGAATCTTGCCCCTGTCCGGTGCGACGTGGAGTTTCCGAACCTACGGCAGAAAAACAATGCTATGATTAGTGCTGACCTCAAAATCAAGATACGAGACACGATCAACTGCTGCTGCTGCTAGGATTAGCGGGTTCATCATGCGTCAAACACTGATGAAGATGTTGTGCGGGAATATTGGCGTGTGATGCGCTGAAGCACTCATGCAAGCGTCTCAACACATCCACAACCCATACTCCCGCAACGCTGTTGGGACTCCCGTAACGATTGGAACGATTTCTAGCGCTACATCAAAACAACTATTATTCTGCAATAAGGATGGACATGGTGATGATGACTGTTAACAACTCTATGTTTTCAACGCTACTTAGCTAGAACAAGGACATGAACAGTTCGAAAGAGTACTTCAAGTGATTAACGCCTCCAGAACATTACCTTCAACAGAATTGTGATTACAGGTTTAGCAAATTATTGAATGTCTCATTGGAATAACCACTACACGACAACTGTCCTACAAATGGCGTAGGTATCTGCCACCTACACGTTGCACTGGGGACCAGATAATAAGATAATGCTCTCTAAGGTAATGTGATTACAAGCGCCAACTAAACTGGCACCTTGAGGAGGGACGACCAGTGTTGTGAGTGGCGCCGAAGAAAATTGCTCCATCTTTAGCTACGAAAAAGAAAAGCAACAGAAAAAGGTGACAACACCATCCATGTCCCCATTGTCCTCCAAGAAAACACGACCGATTGTCACCTTTTCCGATTTTCTTTTTCTTCATTCAAACGCCTCTTGTTTTGAACGGGGAACATTAAGAAAATGGGCATGCACAAAAAAAAAAAAACGGTTGAAAAAGAAAAACACACGGAAGAGTTGTGTGAAAGGAATATCTTACTAGTAATTTGGATGGTTCAAAATAAGCCCGAACACAATACGACACTTGATTATAGAGTGGATCAGAAGGGGTTTTTTTCGTCTTTTCCTTTTTTTTTTTTTGGACATGAAAACAATCGCTACGACAACGGTGAGCATGAGAAAATGGGGCAACATCAAACGCGCTTCTACTTGTCGAATGCTAAAAGTAATCGAAGCGATATGAAAAAGGGCCCAATCATGAGCGATAATTTGATGATTACTTCATGATGGCTAAGCTGTTACGAACAATAGTGCGTATTGGTATGGTAAAGACTAACAGACAGGGAACAGGGGATTAACGAAGGGACTGTTAACTCTTAAATGAAATTTAGAAAAAAAAATACGACAACAATACATTTAAATATTCAAAAAAAGTACAGATATAATTATTATTACAAGCGAATATAGCAAAAGGAAATAAGAAACAGGCCAACAAGGGATTGAACAAGAAACGAACGTTCACAAACAGAGTAACGGAACTAGCAAGAATGAGAAAGGGGAAAAAGAAGGATATTTAAATTTCGAGATAAAAAGTACCAAGAAAATAGTATCGATGAGCTCCTTGCCGAAAGACTGCACAGTGTAATAAAAAAAAACCATCCAGAAGAAAGATATTGCATTAGAAAATTTAAAAAGACATGAAGGAAAAGTTGATAATGAAATGGTAAAAAATGTGTTCTTGTGTGTTTTTGTTTCTGCACTCTTCATCTTTGGTGTTGTTTATCTGGCAAGCAAATATAGCTTCTTTCCCACTTAGGAACTAGGAGACCGTGGTCGGGAAAAGGCAAATAAAACTTTATGGTTTCACTGCAGATTTGTGCCATTGTTTTTTTAGTTTGTGTGTGCTTCTGCCTCATATAAACACAGCTGGATGGGAAAATCCCTGGATCATTCTGCGGTCCGTTTGTACCCGGCTAAAGTGCTTTGCACAAACACAACTGTACACTGTTAAACCAACATATATACTGCACTTTTAACATAAACGCACACACACACAAGCATCCGGAAGATGCATTCCCATGTTTATGATGCTCTGTCGGGGACACTTTCTGCCCCTGTGGAGGTAATGATCCTCGACAAAATGAACATGTTCATTCTCGATGTGAAGTACTCGCATTTGGTCTCCTGAACATGTTTACACAATCTGCAACACATAATGTGACCCTCACACTGTGCAAACAGACATACACACACACACACTTTTACAAAACACCAATACCGTTAGGAACCATAATAAGCCGAAGCCATTTGATCCGTTTTCATAACAACTTGAGCATTAATGTTGCTTCGATTGGTTCGATGTTGCTGTCCCTGAGGTGTGAGCCCGCTCAATCGCGACAGGCACTGGGAAATGCTTACCATTCTTGTGGGCATCCGATGGAGCCGCAAAGATGTTCGACTGCATGCGGTTCTTGCTCATGGTGCGCGGCGTATTGGGTCCAAGTTGATCCGCTCCGAAAAGATCGCTGCTGCCACCGCCTGGTGGTTTCAGAACTCTGCAAAACAGAAGCAAAAGAACGTTATTAGTTTATGAATTCAATTCAATTTCAGATTTTTCGCCTTCTTTTAAAGTCTTCAGCAAGAAAACATACGGAAAATCAACGATTGCTACTAATCGATAAAGATGGCACAGTATTTGGGCGTCGTTGTAACCGTAGAAACTTTTGAAATAATGGCTAATATTCCACTCGAAGCAAAGCGTTATCTTTCCTAGCAATTGTACCGCGAACCACCTTCACTGTATTGTTCGATTGCAGATCCACACTTCAGCAAACTAATATCCAGGTTTTACAGCACTGTTTCTAAATACGCTGCTGCTCAGTTGACTGACCAGGCTGACTAGATTCTCCGTTATGGCTGCAAGGCAACGGAAAGGATATGCGAACGGCCTGCTACGCTCGACACAGAGACCTCCACACTTCAACCAAATGCATGTGTGTATGTGAAGGTTCTTCTCTGCTTACAAGCGCTGTTTCATTCTTTCTACCCATAATGTTGAATGAGAGGGTCCCTACTCGCAAGGCTCATATTCCAACACTCACACACCCGTACAGGTAACGGCTCGCTGCTATGTGTGTTTATGTTGTTTCGGTCGCATAAAGAAAGGGTCCCCTCAACAACCAGATGCCAGGTACAAAACTGCGCACAGGGTAGAGAGGTGCGCCGGGAGTTGCTAATTGGCGTTGGCAGACCGACGTGGCAGAAGGAAGCGTCGTCTCGGAAATGGGCAAGGTGAGGATACAGGGGAAGAGAAGGGTTTTTATGCGCAAGCATCACGAGACGTGAGGTACCGGTTCCGAAAGGTAGAGCAGTAGGAGGCAGTCAAAAAATACACGATTGCTATGCTAACACGGTACACGGGTAATAGCGGACATCTCGCATCTACCAACACAACGCACGTAAGGATTGTAATGAAAAGACGACTTTTTTGGGTCAAGTATTTACTTTTTGGGGTTCTCGAGCGATTCTTTCTTTTGGGTTTCGATTCCTGCAAAGAACCTGACGACACACGTGTTGCGAATGGTGCCGGACAAACGTTCCAAAGTATGTCCGAACGGGTTGGGTTTGAGGCAGTGTGTGTGTGAGAGGAGGCAGGAAATCAAGGCTCCGAAATCAGATGTTGGCCGGGGTCAAACTGTCGTCGGTTCGTTGAACAATTATGCCACCCCAAAAACCCAAACCCCAGTCGGTCAGTTCCCGGCGTATCACACAGCGGGCACCTTCAGGCGTAATAAAAATTACAATAGTGAGTCACGCACCTTTGCTGCCGAAATTACTGTGGGCACACTTTAGTGGGCCATTTGTCACGATGGTGTGCGACCACTTTCCAGGTCGAGGTTTCCCAAAAAGCGCACACAAACCCAGTCGGCAACGGTGTCTGGGTTAATGAGTGCCTAAGGATTGCGACGACCTTGAACAGTCATTTGGGTCGGTTCTGTTGGCGATAAGCGCGCGCACACGGAGATGGAACCCCGTCCAGATCTTGCCCAAACGTGCCCTAGACACGTTCGTTGCGGGTGTCGAGATCTGCTCGATGTAGAGTTTTAAAGGTACGAGAGCTGCAATAACTGAGGGTGCTCCGGATCACTGGAATCAATTGTGGCGTGTGTTTCTGCCGCTCTGTGTATAACCTCAATTCGTGCGGTGTACCTTTAATCGATTTAGATGACAGATGATGACACCTGCGCCGGACGGGCGTTCCAGAGTTCCGAACATTTCTCCAATCATATACTCCGTTACGCGTGACCTACGGGCGGTACTGCCCACCACGATGGTGACGCTGACGATGCCCTGGGAGAAGTAAAAGTGAGAGAAATTCCATTCCTACATTTGTCCGATAGCGCCTATTGCCGATCATCTGAACAATCATCAATTTTTCATCGCCACAAAACGGACGCTAAACTTAATCGATCGATCGATTGTCTGATCGCAAAATCCGTTCAGTCTAACCTTCTCCACCTATCGACACACGCACGCGAACAGGGGGGCCCGACTTTAGGGTGGAGAAAATTGAAAATTTGCTGCCTCACCGCTGCCTGGGACCGTCCAAACGGTTTCTGGGATCCCAATTTTGGGTCTGATTGGGCAGCGGGATTTTACGATCGATGGGAACGTTCTCACGGGCAGATTGAAAGTGACTAGCGATCGCTTCCTTTTCACGCTGGTTCGTCGCATAACAAAAATCTGTCACAAATAGGATCGAACGGGTGTGTGAAATTTTTACCATTTTGAAGCAAACTGGTCCTCGCGCACCGGAAGCTAGCTGTTTTAGTTTCGATGGGAAACGAAAAGTCTATCGCTTTCCAATTTCGTAATGGTTAAGGTGATATTCTTGCAATTCAGTTTTTTACCAAAACAGCAAATCGCCGCAGTACTCGATGCACGATATTCGATTTTGAAAAATGACAGATCATTGGATTTTGCGTTGCTGTTTGTATTCTTTAGTTGGCATGAATAATTGTTTCAATGTGGCCTAAGGAACTTACAAACTATACCTTACCTAACCAATTATCAATTGCCGCTCTCAACTACGTTAAATAAATGCTTTAAGGTGATTTTTTTAAACTTTAATACGTTACGTGGCAATCAAAATGTGAATATGTCGAGTAGTTCATACGAGACATTGATAAAACAGGTTCGTTAAAGCCATAGAGTCGCCTCCTGTGGCCAATACCTAAGTGGACGTAGTGATGTAAAGCTCTAGCTGGAATGTTTACAATAAGTCTTGTTAATAGATCTGGAGAATCGGTTTCATTGGTTAAAATTTTAGCTACGAAGATGCTCTGAACAACCATTCGTCGATGTTTCAAAGACTGGATTATTATAATTAAACAACTTATACGGTAAGGAGCGTCGTACCACAGCTTGTTTTTTAAAGATTAGGCGAGTATATTTTTTTAACTGACTACTGTTTTTTGATCCAGATAGCCGGACGAGAACAATACTGAAGTACAGACCGGACTAAAAACAATTAATGGGACTTCAGGCAATGAATATCCCTTATTGTAGCTGAATGACGATTTACGAAACCCATTTTGTACGCTTTACTAATTATGGTCTGGTAGCGCGCACGGTAGAACCGACTTTACAGTCTAAGATGACTTCTAAATCACGAGTAACAAAAGTCCTATGTAGAGTAGCAACAAAAGGCTTGTTTTTCCCTTGGAAATGTCATAACGATACACTTGTTAACGAAGATGAACAGACAATTGGTTTTATACCATACACAGAATATGTCGGTTAGTTCCTTAAGTTTAGTACAGTTATATGGAAAACGAATGACATGAAAGATACTTATGTCGTCGGCATACAATAAACAATTATAACTAGCTACTTCGGAGACTTTACATTGTTTTGATTGCATGATAACAATGCACTAACAGACGAACATCAACTAACGATAATCTGCAGAAGCTGGTACATGTTTATTATTAACGATATCTTCAAGGAAATTCGACAAACGCGAAAACTCGACACACGCTAAAGCATCCGGTCTCAAACATTAGTGTATATCGGAGAGCTGCTGTAACTCAGAAACGAATTCAAATGATAGAAAACATTCTACAATTGCCTGAAGTTATGCAATCAGCTGTCCAAGTTGTAATGGATGTGACGAAGATTTTCTAGTGGCCATTCGTCTCACTGTCACCGATAAGATCTTTCCCGTCGTTGACAAATTCCAATTAAAAATATTAACCCGCTGCTTCGTAGCAAACCAGTACGGAGGGGACCGTTTTATTAAAAACCATTCCGAGCATCGATGCGACCAACTTCAACATGGGCTCAAGTGCCCATTCCATATCGGCGTTCCCGATTATACTAACGAGATTTAAATTCCTCAAAACGCCATAAACCACCTCCACACACATACACAAAAACTCCAAAACCATCCCGAACCATAAAACATAACGATTTGGGCATAACGACCAACTTGAAATCAATCTGCGGAGTTGCAGCATGCGTGTGGGGACCCGCGTCGATTGAGACGTCGCTACGACAGCAACAAATTGGAAAGCGTATGCATCTGAATGCCGCTGGGGCGCTAAATAAGAATGATAATCCCAATGACCCTAGTGCTCCGCATCGCCGTCGCACAACACACTTGACTTTGGGCGGTTGGAGCTTATATATATTTTTTCCAGATCGTTAGACCTTTTCGTGCTCCTTCCGGAAACTCTGGCACTGCACACGGATGGTGAGGAATTTATGCTCTCTCGCGCCTACTACACCACACTCTGACGCTTTCTCAAGTGGATGCTTACTAGTGTTTCCCGCTGGGAACCACCCCATCCGGCAGTCAACTTGTCTGTCGCTGGGTGCTTCTCCGTTCCCGCGAACTTGCCAGACCGAAAAACACGCACTACGGTCCTCTAGTAGGGTTTCCATCTGATAAACATATAAAATGAATAGGAAGAAACACGGCCTCTAACAGCAGTGATCGCACCTTTTCTTCCATTTCCATGAACCCAACCGCTTGGGGCTTGCAAGGTGTCACAGCGAAAAAGCGCCCGCGGAGTGAAAACGTTCATGAAATTTACATAAATTACGATGCACCCCCGATGACCGTTGGTGCATCGATCAAAACAAGCGTCCCCTGGGGTGATGAGAGGTGTTGCCGTGGATTACACTCCGTGGTTCCGTGGCTCGCAAACACACTCGTTAGCACCTTCGGAAGCTCGGGACCCAAATCCGATCAATCCGGCGCACCAATTTCGAATCGGCCAGTTGGCACCTTTTTGCCTCATCATCATGCATTTGGTGGTGCATTGCGCCCGATGCATCATAAATGGCCATCGCAAATGGGCACCAAATTTGTAGCAGCCCTGTTAACATTCCAGCACGCTGTACAGGATCGAATGGCTGAAGTGCTTTAGGGGGAACTTCTCGCGAAGGCAAGTGAATGCAGCCAGTGCAGTTGAAGGTGGTTGCTTGAAGGCATAGACATTCTAGTGCGCTACAGCGAACACGAGAAATTGAAGTTAGCCAGAAGCTTACTACACTATTCAATTAGTGCTTCCAACGAGCTGTAAACAATTTGGGAATTATATGTAATTAGATGTAACATACTCAAAAATAAACGGGAACTGGAGGAACGATTTGGTTGAAGAATTATTCTAATTACTATACTTTTTGGTACATTATTGAAGAATTCAGTTATATGATTATTTTTGTTGTTGATTGTAACGTTTTACATGTTTGATTTAAGAATGCGACAAGGTTTTCGTCAAATTATGTTTAAGTACATAGTGCGTTATTACAATTTTATAATAATGTCTTCTGTATGTCTATTTACACAGAATCATAAATGCTCAGAATAGATACTTGTATCATGATCTTCAAAGGTCTGATAAACGTTTAACATGCAATGCGAGATCAAAGAATATCAAATTAGTTGTTTGAAATTTTCGTTACGAAACGGTGGAATGTAATTTGTTAAATTAATTTAATAGTCAAAAATAAAGGTAATGTCACCAAGTTATATTTGTTTACAGTTTTGCAACAATTCTTCTATTGAGAAAGATCAATATTGTCCAAAGTATCGATTAACCTCTCTAGGATTGCCACTCACATATCAATTCAATATTCATAACACTAAAATTAAAATAAAATAAAATAACAACAAAACTAATAAAAATAATGCATAAAAGGCATAAAATGTTTGAAAGTTTCAGGAGCTTCACAAGAAAAGTTGAGATGTTTTGTTAAAATATAAAGAACCATACCAACAGTTTCCATTGTAGATTTCTACGTTTAAAATCTTAACGAAATACGGAAACATTAACCAGAAATCCGTTTAAATTGAGTTGGAAATGTACATAACTATTGAACACTGACTAGAAATACTTGCGATCGATTTTTCTTACAGATAAATAATATGTATCCCCTCATTATTAACAGCATAGTTCGTATCAACATTTTCTTAAAGTAATGTGAAATTTTCTCCTGCTTCAAAGATGTATCTACTAATATTAGCAGTGTGTGATACAAATTTTCCAATTTTGTTACATGAAATTTTGTAAAAAAAACTTTCTATGTAAAATTATGTTGCTCTTACACGTGGCGTTGTGCTATTGCGTAGAGGCTTTCAAAACATTCGAAATAAATTACCGTAGACCACCCAAGATGTCTGTCCTGCCTGGAAAAACTTGACACACCCGCAGTTGTCTTAAAATTTTACCAGAACAAAAACAATTTCATGGCTTGGTGGTTGGCAAACCCAATTCAAGTAAAACCTCCGTGTGCATCAACATAGAGCTAAAGGCAGTTGCAAACCGCCAAAGCTAGAAATAAACGCTTCTCAGCACCTTTGGCAAACATAAAACAATTAATTCGATCATAAACACGATCGTTGATGAATATTTACAAACACACAGGCAAAATGTAAAAAGACGCCGTTTCGTCGATCGTTGGCCCCCGACCATACACATATGTATATGCGGCATATACCGAACCGGTAGCAATGCAATAATGCTTTTCACTTCAGCCCATTTGATGGAATCCATTGCTTCACAATAAAACATACCCTTCTATTGCAGTACCTCGTGTGCAGAGCTGCTACCACGCGAGAATGTTGTGTGGGAAGAAAATAAATTAAATTTAGTTCCACCATTACTTCGCTCCATCATTTCAGCTCAACGGTGGAGCTCATCGGTTTAGATATGAAGATGATCCATTTAAAAGAAGAATATTTCATTTTCCATTCGTGTGCCGCATGTTGGGGAAGGTTTTTGTTCTTCATAGGGGAATGTACTAACACCCTTCACCCGAACGGTGTGCGGAGGCCGATCTTACATCGATTGTTTGCTCGCAGTAGCTCGTCAAACACCCTGGAACATTTTGGCCCGAACGATCATGTGGTCCGGGGGAATGCAACAATTGCCACCAACGGATGACGCAGTGCTGAGGCTTTGAGAAAAAGCCACGGTTCTGTGCATTTCCTACGGGACGAACATACACCCGACAGACAAAAGAACAATCTCGATCTTTGCACAATCGTCAATACTTCGCTTCTCGAACGGCCATACAGCCAGACTGAGCTGAGAATACGATGAACCCGTTATCCATTCCGTTCGTGTTCGTGCTCGGATGGAATGGGAAGAATGTGGCGTGTGCAGAGTTTGCCGAGCGCCATGAGTTCTTGAAGATAAGATAATGGAAAATGTACCGCGCGTCGGCATGAACGGTGTGGTGCAAGAAAATGTTAATAAAAATACACCATTACGATCCCGTTTGCATCATCATCTTCATCAGCCATCGCCCGCTGTCATCGTTTTTTTGTTCATCGATCGTATTGTTGCGGGTGTTTTTTTCTATTATTAAACCAATTCGTTTCCCAACCCGAAGCTATCGAGAGCGATAGAGCTGGAAAAGCTCCATCCGAAGGAAAAGATGTCAGCTTCTATTTGCAACAAAACCGAAGCGGGAGAGAGAAAAAATCAATTGAGGCCGGGTGGTACGTAACGATGGATGTTTTTTTTGTAGTCTGCCATTGATTTACAAGAGTTCTATGCCAAAAAGCAAGAGGCACAACATAAGTGAAATTAAAATCAATTAATCTCATACCGCATCATCGGTAAACCAAACCAAGCTATTGTTCCAGCTCATAGATCAGCTGATTTTCACCAGCCCACGTAACAAAACAATGCAATTACAGTGCAATGGAATGCGAAGAATCCAACGTCAGCCGTTGGTAACTGTTAATTTGCACGAAAATTATCACCCACCCACCCATCGACCGGAGCATGGAATTTTCTTTCTCCACAATTGAAGCTGCACTTTTTATTTACACCATTATTTTCCCCCACACAAACATATATGTGTGTGTGTGTGTGGGCATAGATAAAACGGTGCATCTTCTTGCACGGGTTGAGGCGATTATGATTATTGCTAATTAAAACAACACCCGTTTGCTTTGTGGCCCCTTCTTCCAGCGAAATGCACCGGGAAAATATCTCAGCTAAAATTCCGAATTAGAAGCTAGCGGGATTGAAAGAAATATTTTAATAGCGTTTGTTTTCCCCCGAGCTTTCGAGGAGAGGCCGGGTGGTAAAACGGTGTTTCCTGTTTTCCGTTGTTTGCTTCATTTGTTTGTACGAGTATTTGTGATGTTTGCGAATTAAACTTAACCTACCCCGTTGCGCCCGAAACAAATTGAACGGTAATTTATGCTTTTGTTACGCAAAATCAATGCAGTTCATTACCTCTCACACATACACACTCTCTTCTAGGGGTTTTTCCT
>KB663832.1:9385871-9522839 GCA_000349025.1 Anopheles minimus
TCATGATTTGAATGACTCCTCAAAGAAAATTCATGTGAATGAATCTTTTGAAAACATTTATTATGCACAACCCTATAAAAACGATAAAACATCGGAATACAACACCAATTTGGAATGCGTTCGTTGTCAAAACGTAATCAAATACCAGCGTGCCGCAAATCAATCAGCACACCCAACCAGACCAAACGACTTCTGTCCCCATCCGGTAAGACTGAATCACAGTTCCAAACACCAATCATTAAACATTCCCGGTGACATGTTCGTGTTGAAGTCATTTTTCATCGCAAAACATTCTTCACCCGGTTTGAACCGACTCCCGGAACGTCTCGTAAACAAATCACAAATTATAATCTGTCCCATCGCTCGGAAACCACAAAACGATCTCGGTCTAGGTCCACGGTGTCGAAAAGGTCTGCCAGCCGTTTCAAAGATCTATTGCTTCTTCCGAGTCTCCGCCCCGATACCCACTGCTCCCAGTGGAAAAATCTATTTCGGTCGTGTCTGAGGAGATGTTACATTGTAACGAGCTGTACGGAAGGGAAAGCATATGGAAGTTTACGACGCTACCAAGCTGCGGATTATGTGTGGAAAGCATAAGCATAATGGCAGGGAAAGTGTACTGTTTCACCACAAAGAATAGTTCGTGTCGTATGTTGCCCCACCCAGCGCGTGCATGCGAAGAATCCTTCAAAGTACAAATGAATTGCTTCCAAGAACGTGCACGTATTGGTTTTTTGGGGGCATTTGCGAGCCCACTTCCAAAGGCGTTCTAATTACACAGCAAAGACAGTAAATCCGACAACGCACGGCGAGTGAACTGGGGCAATTTACCAAAATATATTCAACTGTGCCGTGGAAGTCTTCCAAGCGGATCATGGGAATTCGGGAACTCTCAAGCACCGGCACTCGTCTACAGAACGTTCTGTGCGTCGGTTCAATGATGTAGCTTTCGTGAGTGTTTACGGTGTAAAATCGTATTAACTCCAAACGGAGTGACTCGACCGTATAAAGCACTGGTTAAGCCCTTATCCCCGCTCAGGCTTAGCAAAACATACTATCACCCCCCGCCGGCGAGGAGAAGCCAACGCCCGGTTTCCAGTTTCTTTTCAATCGGAAATTTTCAATCGTTTCGTTACACTCTAGGCAAACTACGAACTGGCTGGGCCTTATTGCACTACCGTGTTCTCTGTCGATCGCATTGGACATGGGGTTTCCAGCAACCCGGGACAGGTTGTTCCCCCAGCGAAGGCTATGGAACCCGGACAAAGTAAGCGGATTAATGTGGCTTCAGTGTTGCTGGATGGCTTGACGCCCCGTGGAAGACGAACCTCATTCATACGAAAAAACATATACACCGGGTAGGTTCATTGCACACGTTCCGAAGATAGAGGAAGGCGATGTTTTGTAGTGATGTAAAATAGGGCAGTTGTATAACGCTTCGCAATATAGTGAAAAAATGTAAAGAAAAGCTTTATAGTGATCAATTTCAATCTGGAAGGATTTATTGTAGCCGCAATTACTGATACTATCTAATTCACGTTTTACTACTTGATAGTCTTCATTTGCCCCTCTGTTTCGAACTAGTTTCAGTCGGTAGATAGGTTTACAACCAGATATTTTCGAAAACCGACTCTTTCTATCTATCTTGACCTGCCCATCGGCTTCTTATGGGACGTTCAATAGTAATCCATCGGTCAATTTTCAATATTATCTTGCCTATTCAAGGATTCCTCAACGCTACCGTTTATTAAGCCACCTATCGTAAACATTCCTTCTTGCGCAGAAGGAAAACCAATTGACATTCCTGGTCGTCTTCGGTAACAGCTGATACGGCTGACATGATAACATGATTTCTCCCGACTGTCTCGCACTGAACGATGTCTAGTGTCCTTCTTTTTGCAGGCTTGTCCCGGCACAAGGTTAACTATGCGCGCATTAACTAACTGCTGGTGCAGCGACGAGTTTAGGGCGTTGGGAGTATAATTTTCACCCAAAGGCGCGTATGTGCAAGCCCGTCCCGATACCCGTCCATTAGGCGCCAAATGTCTGTGCACAAGGAAATTAAACATGACACCGGCACGACGTGTATCGCGGGCTGCTTCGCCAATCGCCTAACAAGTGTAGTGCGCTGTAATACATGGGCACGCGGCCAAACCGCGGAAACCACAGGCGGAAACACGAGAGCTGGAGGTGCGTAGGGCTAGACGGACCAACACCGCAGATTACGGAGACAATTACGGGATGCGATAATGTCTGATGTATGTTTCCCTGCACCCTTTTATGCTCGGTCGACGGGTCGACCCGATTAGCGATCGTGGCTAGAGTGGTTGTTGATTGGCCAACTGGGTAGGGTTCAGCAAATCTGGGTTCAATGAGAGCGTACGGAACGGCACACACTCGAAACGAAGCAGCATCTCTGGTGATATTTGATACCTCACTAAGTTCTCTACACCCAACTAATAGACGTTGACGGTATTTGAAAAAAGGATTTACGAACTGCGCTAAGCTAATCCAACTTGAGCAGAGCTTGAGCTGTGATTTAACCACAAATATCACTTCTCAATTGCACTCTCGTGAATAGCTACGACTGATGCCATAGAAGATACACACGTGCTGAATCATCACACGTCTTTTACTTCCTCCACCCTGGTTTGCTGCCCATCATGCCACGATGATAATGGGCTCCCGGGACGACACAGAATGAACGGGATTCACTCCACCCAACGGGAATGGGAAACAAGAGAATCGTTAACTAAGTCACCGCAAACACCACTCAACCCAAGATCAATGACCACAGATAGAGCGTGGTTCCAGATCCTGGAGAAAACTCCAGAAGACGGGCGCGAGAGATGTTAGCTTTACGATTATCGCCCAGCATACATACACACCCGACCTGGAGGTATGTAAATTTTTAGATTTAATTAATTGCATCGTGATCGTGCGCTCGGTCGCGTATACCTTTCGGACTGTTTGCCAGCGTGCGTGTGAGATGCACCCGTCCAAACGATGGACTCGGAATAGCACGTGTGAATGCTAAAATTAATTAAAATAATAGAGATAGTAAGATGATCTTTCGCAAAAGGGTTCTCGGGCTAGGCGGGTTTGCTATTATAATGTTTTATGCTTTAATATCTATCCACTGGCCGACTCATTTCCGACGAACGACCATACGAACTTACCGCTTCCCGGTAGCACAACTCTGGTTGCTTTCGATTTCTGGACCAAATTTCTACCACTTCCTTCTTGCGTGACGTGAAACGCGAAATGACGTTATCAGTAAATAAATTACCTATCGATTAACATTTTATTGCACTCATTGGAGCACCGCAATCGATATGATCATGGATCATCAATTTCGGTTACTGCGCCCAATTGCCTTCGAACTGGTTTCGTTTGGAGAGAGGAAAAAAAAACAAGTCATCAGAGGAAGGAAAGTTTATGGAGGCTGATTTTTGGTGATAAAATTATATGTTTCTTTACGGCTTTGGGGCTGCATGCGTGGTTGTACGTCCGTTGGGAAGGTGTGATGGATGAGCTCGAACAGATTCCATGCACCTGCGGGTCATATTACGACGGAGCCGATCGTTATAAACTTCAGAGCGCAGAAGCGCGAACTAAATTCAACGATACAACTTAGTTTGATTACGGTTTCTTCGTTAATTAAGCCATTGCCTGCAACGGAACACAATGCGTGAATCGTGCGTGTGTGGTTGACAGAAGTGATTAATGTGAGTGCTTTATTTTTATTAAGATGCATTAATGGACAAACGTTAATAGAGCATTCAATTCTCATTATAGATTTTTCATATAAAAAAAGAAACATTTTTTTTTGAATTTATATTTATGAGATGTGAAATAATTTGAGAATCACAGATATACTATAATAAGATATGTACAAATCCAAAGGGAAATATAATTCACCAGCTTGTATTTACCGCACTGGGAGCCTTATCCTCTCTAATGCGGTGTAAACAAAAGTAAAAATTAAAAATTGCTTCATTAAGGGCAAACTATTATCTAAATCTCGTCATTAACCCTAGACCACCTGCTTTTTGTTTCCCACAGCCGTTCGAAGGGAAAATCTACAGTTATACACGCATTAACCTGATCAGTTTTCTCCTTACAATAGTAACCCTATTCGGTGTCTATACATTTTTGTTGGGCGTTTCTATCTTCAATCATACAGCCATATGCAGTGTCCAGAATTATGATTTCGCTTCCCATCTTTCACGTGTCTCGCAGCGAGTGCTGCATGTGCATTGGTGCACGAAAAATACAGCAAACATTGGTTTACGAGGAAAGTTTTGATGTATCTTTCCGAACGACGCGTGTAGGTTGCGGCGCAGTTGGAAGGAAAAGCAAAACTGGGCGAGTTTTTCTCTTTCACCCTTTTCCTCCCCTTCTCGGTCCTTTGCCTTTCCTTCCACAAATCGCTATCGGATCCAATGTCGATTTGGTAGCCGCATCTACCGAGCCCCCTTGTATGCCAATAGTGCACGCCGACTGCATTACAAGAAGCACCAAAGCACTTTTCCAACTTATGATTAATGTTTCTCAGTTACACAGCCTCCACCCATGGTGATTGCATGTTGGAAGCGTATGATAATCGACAGCCAACTTCATTACCGACACACGACCAACTTTTACGACCGGGGAGAGAGTAAATAAGAAACTGGCAGCATCATTCCACATTTATCGTAAACTACCGATCACGCTCTCTCGCTAACAGTCTACAAGATGAACATGTTTAACCAACGCTCATTGAACAGCAGCATTGAGGAGGGAGAGCGGACAGCATGGAAAATTGCCATTGCCTCCCCATTCTTCCGTGTTGCGATCGATCGGACTGGCAACCAACGGAAGGTGTGAAGATTTATACCGCCCTTGCCATCGTTATTCAAACGTTTAAGAAAACTGTCAAAATTTCAATTTACCCACGGCCTACGCGCGACAGTAGTAAAGGTAGTTGTAAGTGTTGCATCCATTAGGGGGCCGCTCGGAAGCATTACCATAGGTTACTCCCGTAGCCCGGTAGCATTGTCATCATTCACCGGCCCACACAAAACAGGGCCGGGCAAGGCAGGGCTTGCGTCGTGTGTGAGGGAATAGTGTTTGCCTTTTGTAAAATCAGTCTGCAGCCGCAGTGGAAGAACGGGTGAAAGTGGCCATCTAATTCGACGCATCTACGCCACGGTAGGAGAGCGTGAAAAATATGATTGATCGCCTCCAAACCGACCTGTGCAGCGCGCTGTGGCTAGCAGAACTCCCCTTTGTGTTTCTGCGGCTTATGGAAATTCGCTGTACGACTGTCACTGTGCGGCGAGCATTAACTAATTAGGGACAGCTGTAACGATGGTTGCCATTTGCCGGAATGCACACCGATCGCGTCGCGTTGAGGTTTCGACAAGGGATCGGATCGTGATGGGATAATTTAATTAAACATCCAAACCGTTGTAACGGACCTGCACTTAATCGCTACACCATCAACTGTCACACACGATCGGGGCCGAGGGCCGGGTTTTGGTTCATTGAATTTCTGACAGATTGAAAACGTTGGGCCGGTGTTGTTTTGCCGGTTTGAAGTAGCCGCCCCCAGCTGCCAGCGGTTGTCTCATTTGAATGATTATTTGCTGAAGCAAACAGCGCACAATGAACTTATTTTTATTGCTGTAACTTTCCTCCCTAATTCTGAAGACCTTTTGAAAAATTGAAACTCAGTAGCGGTACTTTGTAGAGGTTTGTCGAGGAAGTGAATAAAATAATAAAATAAATCTACTAGAAAGTGGGATCAAGTGATTGCGACTAGAAGCATCTAAATAGAGGATACAAACATTAATCTGAAGCAAAACACTGCTCTGAAACTGTCTAGAATGTTTCATAGTAAATGTTTTTTTTTTCTGCGTTTTCTCCCTTGAAAGCCCTTGGACACCTGATCAAGACACATCTGCAACACCATGATCCGACAACGGACTTCCTGTGCTTCCATGCGAGTGTACAAACCGATTTACTGCTGCATCACCTAAGGGATATCTTAAATCCAAACGCACGAGAACATTTTGCCCCAGGCATCTAACCCAATGGCTCCATTTTCAACCGTCCTTAACGATACCCCATTGCGGTACAATAAATGGATATAGAGACACCGGTACACCGGTAGGGCTTTTTGTTGCTCTTCCGATCAGTGGAGATTAAAAGATCTGAGCTACACATCTCGGTGATATGGAAAAGGGCTTTCGCTAGCACTGGGGACAACCATTGTCGTCAGGTGAGGAAACGGTAGTTTCCAAGATATGTTTGAGACCCTAAATCACAACACCGCCAGCTAAAAGGTGGGCACCCAGTTTCGACCATTAAAGCGCGATCATTCCCACATTTCTCCCTAGGCGAACCGCCGAACGTTTCGTTGAATGATGAAGATAGTGGTGGAAGTTTTGACAGTTACGAGTAATTTGTCCGGGTTTGTTGATTTCTCTCTATCCCACTTCCTCTGTTAGTCGCTCGTTCAAACGCACAGGTTGCGAAGAAAAATGGACGCAACTTTTATTGAAATTAACTCACCGGCACCACACCGGAAGGAAATGACCGATCGCTTAGATCGTTAGTGTGCGCACTTACCTAAAAAAGAGAAGAGAAAAGAAAGCAAAAAAAAATGATTAGACGATTGCATTCCATTTGCATAGATATGGGAGAATTGTGAGTTTCTATAGCAATATTTTGATGCTTTTCAGATTTATGTGCCAACCAAACGGTAACGGTTCACACTTTCACTGCTTCCTGAGACGTAACATGTGTAACCGGAAAGAAACTTAATTTAACAGGTTTCATCCCTTTTTTGCTCCGTAGCCATTTTGCTACGATTATGCAAACAATAGGCGCTAAATAAAGGTGCCTTGATAAACATCTCCGTACGAAATAAATCTAATCCGTGAAATATGGTTACTCTGGTCCGTTAGATTTTAAAATGTGCAAAAAACCGTGCGTCGGAGGCGGTATTGGCCTGCGATGCGAGACGGGTAATGCTCAGGTTGATGTACAGGTGGACGCACTCAGGTGCAACTTCACCGCTGGTTCAAACTGTTCCAGACTTCACAGGGATTCCGTCCAATAAAGACAAACAATATGAAGGTGTAATGCGGTGTGTCTGTGTAGCTTTAAACAGAATAGTGGCTTCTGCTGATTCCAGAGGTTCACTCCATTAGCTGAATTACAACTATGAACATGTGAGAAGTGTATGGTTTTAATTATTCATTCATCGTTTGGATTACCAGCAATGCTTTCACGGCCGCTACGTGTGTCATAGTCAACCGAAGCCGTCAGCAAAACCTCAAGAGTGTGTCAGATATGCTTGTACATACGATATATTATGACAGTTGAAGTGTGTAAACGCATTTGCATAAAAAAGCATTATGACCGCTACCCCACACCGTTGTAATGTCTCATTCTTTTCGGACAGTTACAAACAAAACAGGCACTCTGCATATAACTGTTCCTCAGGAATCTGAGTCAGCAAACGTCTGGTCCAAAAATTAAAAGCTCATAACATTTATGATGGTTCCAATTTTTTCTTCCTCTTTTAAATTTTCCCGTTCCATATAAAAAGCATGCCGGGGCATTTGTTGAACGAACCGAAATAGTGCTCGATGAAAGTTCACTGTTAATCAACGTGTACTTTAGCGGTCACATTCAGGCGAGGAAGACCCGGGGTTTCTTTTTTGCTGCTGCTGTTGGATGTTATTCTCTGACCGACTGACTCCCCGTATACATGGAGCCTAATGGAATCACTCTGGTCAACGACACGTCCCCAAGGAACGACAGCAAAAAAGGGGAGCAGAGATGCGGAACCGAAATCGTCCACTTCCGGTGATCACCTGTTGACCAGCGGCACTTTTACGAACCCCCCCCCCCCCACACACACACACACACACACACACATACTACCGGTGTCGGTGACTGACAGAGAGCTTCCGAAACTGCAGCAGCAGCAGCTTTCATGTGTAATTATCTGTAATTGGCGGAATCTGTTCCCGATTTTTCTATTCTGCTCGCACACGTGCGCCATATGGGAGGGCGGCACATGAGGGCGGACTGGGATGGGTGCAAATGGAGCAAATTTTTGATATATGGGACACGAGCTAGCGCAGGCACATCACACGGATCATTGCCACATTTCGGTGTCATTGAACGGTGCTACTGCTGCAGTGTGCCTTAGCAGTTTATTTTCAACTGTGAAAATGTGGAGCTGTGTGGGAGGAAATCAGTTCTTGTGATAATAAAATAAATAAAATAAAATAGTTATGTTGAATATATTGAAAAAAAGCAGCAATAAATCATGCTTCTTTAGATAACAGGAACATATCCGAAATTAATCATTCGTTATTAAAACATCACTATCATTTAAACCATTGCATAAACAATTTACTAACTAGAACAGGTATTAAATAGTTACAACTTCAAATAACCCCTCTTCAGATATACACATCGGTGAGTGCATACTGCAGCCATGCATCTACGGTGCAGGTAACGATGTTCGTCATTTATCGAAAGGGAATTAATTAATGTTTTCCTTCGTTACATCGGTAAGCTACTGCGCAGCAGACGGGAACCATGGTTGATTGAAAAGTGAAACATAAACCTTCAGCGAGTGTTTTAAATTTTAACATGAGGGGAAAGATTTCACTACCACACTTTCTTATGCAGACAAGTGCACTTTGTAGGACTAATATTTGTTCAGGCGTTCAATGGCGTTAAAACCCCACGAATGTGTGTTGGTCTAAGATTATGAGCATAAAAGGAAAAATAATTCTTTTTCACCATACAACCATTTGAAGGCCTTCCATTACGGTAAGTAATTCTACCAAGAATCGAGGCTTCCGAGGCACCGTGTACATTAGTTGTAAACAAAGTGCATATAAACATAAAGGAAAAGTTGCACTTCCACATATGCAGGAAGAACATCTGGAGCATCAGTTTGTACGTCAAACTGTTCGCCCCCGTTGTCTTCTTTTGTGTGAAGAAATTGCACCACTTTCTCTGCCGGAGCGAGAGAGAGAGAGAGAGAGAGAGAGCGAAAGACTAAAGTAAACCACCGTTTAGCCACCCATCAGCCGGTAACATGACGTGCGCACCACACTTATGCTTCATTCCCCGGCCCAAAATGTAAGACTTCCTTTTGGGGCTGCGAAAAAGGGAGGCGCCACTGACCGTGATGGGCAGCATACCGTGTGCGTGTGTGCAAGGGCACCACCACTAAACATGGGCCGGCTTAAAGCAAAATAAGCACACATAAAATACAGTTTAGTTTGATTTTACTCTTTTTTTATTAGTTCAACATCCGTTGCGCTATTTGTTCATCCTTTCAGTAGCTTCAAGTGATGATTTAGTAAATATCAAATGCTAAGTCATATGGGCCATTACACCCGTTGGGCGGCAAGAGAGCAACGAGCGACCGGTGCAATAATTGAGAAATTAATAATTTATCATTGAATTACTGCTCCGGTGGTGGAGACATCCAGGAGGTAAAGAGGGTCAAATTCGAACAACGGAGAAATTTTCGTGCAGCTTATGCTTTCCATACCGCGGTGGGTCTTGATTTAGAAAGCTACCAAAACGTCCGCACTGAACTAGACTGGGGTTTTAATACCGCGATGTGGGTCAACAAAACAGTTTTCATAATTTATAAAAATTCTATGCAATACAAAAAAATAAATCTACAAATTCCCTATGTTTGCAATTCAAATACATAAACAAGGTATTTTTTACATTTTACCCCAAAGTGACCATGACACTATTCCAAAGTCCACGATAGACATTTGCTTTCCACGGACCATTTGCTTTTCCAAGCGTAATGGGAAAAATTGAACTCCTTACAGCTATATTCTGCCATATCAATAATCTAGATTGGTTAATCCGTTCTTGCCGGGTCACAGTGACCCGACCAATTGGTGGGGGAGAAAAAGTGTGTAAAACACCAAATAAATGGGCAATCGACCAAACGGGCACGGAGCACTATTCTGCCTGTTCGCAACGGGCCCCAAACTAAACGCACCAAGTATTTCGAGCTACTGCACGTCGCACAACATTTAACGACTAGCCGATGCCCTTAACCCAGCTTCAACATCATCCAACTGCCACTAGCTCCCATGCGGCCAGGTATCGAAGTATCACTTTTGCCCTACATTTTTGGTTGTTTTGCTTTCTTCAAGCAGACTTGGGGCGGCTGTCTTGAGTTTAGCTACACTTTACTGGAAAGCACAGTTCTACCGATAGAACCTAGATAAATAAAATAACCATGATTCTTCACGTGCGATATATGCTGGAACTGTTCCCGAGAACTGACCGGGTGCACAGGCCAACTAACAGCGGTTCAGGTGGCTTTGGTAGGTTGTGGAGGAAAATATGCGACATTATGCTGCATAGCAAATTAATTTATTCGTCGAAACCATCCCCACCATAAAGAGGACGCTTGGACGGTCGGGAACCGTACCGCTTTCGACGCACCGACCACAACTCCTTGGCCCCATTTGAGTGCGAGGATTAGGTGGGTGGTACCAGATCCACATAGACGCAATTCAAATTCGATTTCTAGGTACCTGCTTCCTAAATTATTATGTGAGCACCAAATGAACCACCTCCTCGGAGAGCCTTGCGGTCGCCCAGAATGTCTGAGTGGGTCACCCGAAAAATGGATTACACGAGCAAAGGATTAGGATCAACTGCTCTATCAACATAAAACCGAAATTAAGCACCAAGGTCAGTCAGCTGGTTGGTTCACATCATTTTATTCCGTTGGTGACCGTTGGTACTGCGCACAGCACGAAAGAACACATCAATATATTTTATCCAGTAGTTTCACCATTCAGAATAGTGCTCAGCAATGGGAAAAGAAAGTACATCAGTTGTTTTTCCCCCCAGGTAGGTGTTATTAAGGTTCTAGACATGTTCCCGTTTTAGATGATGTAGAACTTATTCTCCTCGAACAATCCACTCACGGTTTAGGGAAAGAAAATCAATACATTTTTCCTAGAGATTTTCCTAGTCACTTGCAGATTTCCCCGTTTTTCTTTTTCGTTTTAAGATATACCAAAATTCCAGTTTCTTACCTTTTCTTCGTGTTTCCAACATTGTACAGCTCGACGTGCTTGAATGCAGCGTATGTGGCCATTTTATCTGTTTTGTTTTACTTTTTTCGCTGGTGCGGTAGAGTAAAGGGAAGCTACTGACGCGACAGTGTACGCAAAAACGGAACGCAACCAAATAAAATCAAACGGAAAGCACACACTGATTATCACACACTGTTGCACGCGTTTTTGCGTGAATCCAGCTGCAACACTGCTGCGTTTACGGGCGGGTTTTTTTTCTCTTTTGTTGGTTTACAACTGATAAAGGTAACGCTTAAATCACTGAAGCTGTTGCGAGAAAGGGAAGTTAAAATTGATCACACACAAAATAAATTAGTGTACACTACTAGCTTGCTTATTTTTGCCTACCATATAAAGCAAACACTCCTTCGGCATGCTTTTCTTACTTAAAGGCAACAGACTTTGTGCTACCTAGAACGATTCACACAGGGAACCAAACAAAATGGCGAGCGAAGTTAAGGCTCCTTCCGTAGGCAACTGTCAACTGGACGAGAAATAACGTCCGTGCTTCGTTGGTATGAGTGTTACATTTGCGCTCTGCAGTCTTCTCCATAATTCTGCAATTTTATGTGTATCGTCCCAACGGGACGAGAAAACGAGAAGCATTCCGACAGGGTAGACACCGTCTTGCGGTGTCCTAGGACACTCTGTATCTCGTGCTACAGAAGACCAAACGTTCAGTATTCTGCGACACACTAGTCCCCAAACAAGCTGCAATCGATAAAACAGAAACGAGATGGAGAATCGTCTGCCAGCATCCAGCACTTTTAGTGGTGTGCGTTCACCAAGGAATGCCGCAGTGAGTCATCGTGCAACGGACACTGCCACCGTCCAAACCCCCAACCGGGGATTCCCCCAAACAGGAAAACTCGGCGGAAAACCAAGCCGTGCAACATACCGATGGTCGATGAATGAATCCACCGTGATGCTGCAAAAGCTTCGTAAAATGAGACAACGCAACGTACGGAACGCGCAAATGCGAATCTCGTGCAATCGGTCGCTGGAGAACGTAGGAAATGGTGCACTGAATTGAGAGAATAGAACAAACATTGCGGCATCACTGCTCGCGGTACTTCGACAACACCGAGATGGTAGCGTGAAAGTGAAAGCGAGAAAAGCATATTCGTTCTATGGTGGGTTAAAGGTTGGAAAGCTTAAAGTTTACTCGTTGCTCCCCAATAGAAGGCAGCGAGTGTTCGAATTCCTGGAAGAGCTTCCGGCTCATCTGAGCTATGACGTCAGCAATTGTGGTAACGCTCTCAACTAAAGACTACGAGATCTCAATGGAAACTTCGTTGACAAAGGTTATGGATGCTGCGGAACGGATGATAAGGTGCCAAAACACCAAGGCAGTAATACGGCAGTGGGAACCGTCACAAGTGAGAAATCGATATAAAATTCAGAACATTTCATGGTCATGTTTAGTGCGTCAATAAGTAAAGCAAAACTGGTGGGTTTTGTCAAATTTTTAAATAAAAATAAAAACTTCTACACTATTTTCATGATTCTCATTTTATCTCTTATCACATCTCTTCAAATATATTTTCACATCCAACCAACCAAAAAGTGTTTGCTTTATAAAAGTAAAACATGAGAAATGCAAATAAAATCTCAAAGTCCATTTTGTGAGTGCAAAGAAGGAAATAAAATGTTTATGCCATTTTCATCCATTTCATCCCATTCTAAACGGCATTGATTCGTTCCGTTCATTTCATTTTCACTTCACTAACACTTCTTCGGTGGTATATTTTTTTCCCTTCCAAGCCAAGCACTTTTCACCATTATCGTTCCACACCACGTGTCAGACATATCATAGTTCATTGTCCTAATGTCTTTCGATTCTCTACACCTACAGGAGCGGCAATTCTAAATAATCGCAAACGTTTTCCTTCTTCTCGTTCAGTTTCGTTTTTCATTTTGCTCAACAACAAAAAACACCACACCAGGATAGAAGAAAACAATTCCCATTCGATCCCCAACAAAGCTTAATCCCCAGTTGTTGGGGAAGTAGAAGGCAGCAGGAGGTCCGACTGTCTAGCCGGAACTGCTGAGTGGTAGTCCTTTAAGTTGCTCCAGCTGGGGTTCTCCGTTTGTGGAAAGGATATTATGCACAAAACACACAAACACACAACACTCTCGTCCACTGGCTGGGAGGAAAAGGCAAAACAGTCACACACACACACACACAAATGGCACACCACTGTTGCTGCTCCCGTGGCAAATGTTCGGCACATGAAAATAGTCCTCAGTGCAAAAATGCACTCCACTAGATGGCCGTACACCGGGAACAAAAGGAAAAAGGGAAAACTAAATGAAGAACACAATAAAAACCCACCACTGTACGAATGCGCACGGTACAAGGCTGGAGTTTGGACTAAGGTTTTATTTACGGTGCTAGCGGCATTTTATATGGGCCCACCAAACCCCACACGAAAGTGCAGCATAGATCGAGCGAGAGAGCGCGAACCCCCCCACGTACAGAGAGGGCCGCATGTCGGTCGGAAAATCAGAGCTCCGGCGGCATGAAGAAAACTCGATGTAAGGGAATGGAAGCGACAGCATTCGATTCGAGAGAAAAAGAGCGAGAGAAAGAGCATTTGATCCAGCCGGCAAGGCACCATCACCGCCTTACTTGTGGGGTGGAAAAACCTTCCAAGCGTTGAGGCGGTCTACTCTCGTCCAGTGCTCTCCAAGTTGATGTTTTTCTCAGTACATCGCGTCTAGCCGTGGTATATCTCATCGAAACTGAAAAGCCCCATCGGAATGTGGGGGGACAGTGCAACATTAAACTCCCAACTGTTCTCTTCGAGTTTATCGGGCGCTTGTGAAAATTCTCACATTCTCTCCCATTTCCCTATGCCCAGATACAGACCAGCTCCGGGGGAGTTTGAAGCATAAATTGGTATAGCATACCTAAGAGCGAAAAGTTATGCTGAAGCATAGAACTCACGGAGTCACTCACAGAGCGAGATTGTGATGATCAATGTTAAAATACAGTTAATAAAGTTAAAAATCCATATTTACTTATATACTTAAATTTATAAGATATTTACCGTTCGGTTAGCAGCTTTGGCTTTATGAATGCAAGAGCATTAAATTTTTAATATTCATCGAAATGATTAGTATATTTTTTAGAAGAGTAGTTAATCCTAGTTGTCGTTTAATTTAATCTTATTTTTTTAAAAACATTACACCTTCTACACATCCTCCATATGTTAAACACCAAATGTTTATATAGATATATTTTACAGTGTACCTGCTACTTCAAGCACTCCAACATTGGGAACTCATCAACAATGCTCTCATAGCATAAAATCAGAGCATAGAGAGCATTAGCTTATGAAAAAACAACATAATATACAAACAGAGAGCGAGAGAAAGGTAGCTAAACATAACATGATCGTGTGTCTTGTCTAGAAGTCAGCTGTATGTTTTTTATTTTATTTGTTTATTCTCATCTCTTACCGACCGATCGCCCCAAGTTTCCACTCCTTCCTGTGTTCAATCATTTTCTTAAGCCGTTGTCTATCAAAAGATCTAATGATTCAAATTTCGTTTTCTATTAGGGGAGGATTTTACGCAGCAAAGCTTTAAGGGAGGTTTTTTTTATTTATTGCATGTGTCTGTGTTGGTTGGAATTGTGAAGCAAACCGTCAGTTTAATTTTTATTCCCAACATGATGACAGACGCGTCACGATAAGCCGGGATTACGAGTGTCTTTCTTTTCTATTACCATTCCAAGCAGGAAATATCGCAGACCTTCGGCCTTATTTTCCCTTTACAGCTTAGTGCAATAATCTTCATTGAATGTTCCCCCACTGACATCGATACCGTGGGTGAAGGTTCTTGCTATAATTTTCTCCGCTTCCACTGTATCCATCATCCAGCATTTGGGGTAGTGCAGCTCATAATAACAATGGCACATGATCGTCTTCAATTGTGCTTTTCGTGTTCGACGAAGTTTGATGTCATTTGCGTAAATCATCGAACAACGCACCACCGTCGTACGGTGCCGGAACCATGGAGCGTGATGGGCAGAAATTAGTTCTACAGTTTTATGACATGGGCCACCGGGTTATGGCAAGATGTTGGTTGAGATTCCTACCACGGCATAGAACGTTCGATTCGGTCTAATCCACCGTAAACCACGAAACGATACAGTCGTTTTGTTCCTCACTTTTTTCTGCCGTCTTGGTTCAATGGGTCTTTGTCTGGCCGACTGTCCTCCCGTCTGTTTGTTGTTCAACCAAGTGGAAAGGTTTTTATTTTTGTACTGACTATACACCTCAACAACCTCAAAATCCTCCACTTGCCATTCGAATTTACCCGCACATTCCTTTTGCCGGTCCAGTTTTCGGGATGGCGTTTTTGTGAGCGCATCCAGGCATTGCATACGGTACGTGGTTTTGCCGCGTCGTTCCATAGATTAGTGGCGTCAAATCGACTTACTAAGGGCGGGTGGGTAAATGACATTTTATTGGCTCTGACTGTTGACGCGCCGCCAGGTGACGCGCGTGATTTGATGCGTTGCGTTTGTTTTCCTGTTTCGATCATCCGGGTGGACAGGACAGAAGGAAAAACATGTGCAAAAACAATTATTTTGCTTTGCCTTCATTTTTTATATATGTGTGTGTTTGACATTGAATTACCACAATTAACGTACAATGAGGAATGTGCCATGTAACGCGCTTATAAAACTTTTAGTTATTGCATACATGAGTAGCTTCAACATGATAGACTCAATCACAAAATAAAACTTTTAATCTTTATGTCACAAAGGTTAGCATAAACAGTTCCGTTTAAAAACTGCCACTTTTAGAAAGAAATTTCTAGCGTCGTGATAATACAAAAAAAGCAAAACAAACGTTTGTGTTATGTTTGAAAGTGTACAATTCGAGTGAACTATTTAGTTTTATTTTGCTGTCTCTCAAAACATATCCCCCATTCATTCCCAGTTTCGTACGTGACACGCTTTGAAGACTTTGAAAAGATATTTTCCCTTTCATTGATGTACAACCACCTGCATTGGGAGTGTTTGGTTTTGTTGTTTTCCGTCGTTTGAAAACAATCACAGTACATACGTTCCGTGACATGCAAAATACTTTTACTCTCGCACGAAGAGTGCTCATACGGAAGAGCACTGGACAACATGGTCAACCATACCAACGCGCAAAAGCATCCTCTTTACAATCAACTCAATAATGCCATCCCAAAAGAGTACAGCTTTTCGATTTGAAAGAAAAAAGCAATCGGCACAAACCGTTTGTTCCCGTTTGGAGCACCTGTTCCGTATGATAATGATGATGAGCGTATTTTTCAAGTGGCAATCTGCAAATTTTTCATTGTCAAACAAAACGAACCTTCTCACACAGGAGATGGCTCTTGGTTCTATCCCTCAGCACTCGGCAAGAGCGCTTCTTCCATCGATCGAAAGTGTCCGAAAGTGATGGAATGCTCTTGAAGGGAGTTAAATAAAAACCCACTTAAAGCTTCACTTTCCGTTTATCGATTTCCGGACAGTGCGCGACTGTTGGTATGCGGGGGATTCATCCTATCGATTGCCTGCGATTGAACTTGCGCTGAGGAAAGTGATGCTTCCTAGCGTTTGCCCAAACTTTACATCCACGTCGGTTCAGTGTGTACACACAGCGATCTTCCGAAACATCATCCGATCGAATCCACCGAAAATTGGGTCGACCAAAATCACGACCGCTTCGAAAATCGAGTCGCTTGGTTTACTATCTCGCTTGTGTTCACCCCACCGTCACTGTACCGTTTGTTTGGCAATGGATTGCTCGAGTGAACGGAGTTCCGAAGGTAAGCAATGCTAAGCATTAGCAGAAACTGAGCAAAAAAAAACCACCATACACACATATAGCGAAGAAACTTATATCCCATCTACATCGTACGTACGGCCGCATGTGGCGTTTTGAGCGGAACCAAGCACAAACCAGCAGCAGCGGTTTCGCGATGGTAAAGATGGTGGAAAAAGAACAACATCCGACATCCGTAGACCCAAATCCCGGATAATGCTAAGCTTAGCGGTGGCATTAACGGCGTTTCTGGCAGGTCGGTGGAGCATCCCAAGCAGATCCGAAATTGGTAGGAAGAAAAGGGAGCTCCCAGAGACGTTCGCTGAGGAAAGGAAAATGCAAACCCAGGTCCAGGTGAGCGCAGCTCTTCGCGCTTGGTCGCACTGTGTGGCTGTGTGCCGATGGGTTTCCACCCCGTTCTCTTAGCCACATTTTCTTCGTCACTTGCTAAAAGCAAAGAAAACAAAAAGTCTGGTAAATTTTCCTTCAATGTTCTTCTCTTTATCTTTCTCTCACTTTTCTCTTCACTTACCATTCGAACCAAACGAAAGGCAATTGCAGCGGTAGTAGCGGTCTATTTTCTTTTTCGCAAACTCTCTGCGCCTTACCGCAAAAATAAAAACCTTCATCACAAATCCATGAACGATGACGATCCATGAGCGGGATTCCTGCTGGTTGCTCTGTTTTCTTTTCTTGGCTGCTTCATTTCATGATTATATTTATTTCCACACATGAGGTGTTTTATGATTTATAGAAACAACAGCACGACGATTGGCGTGGCCGGAGGTGATGGAGCCGTATGATTCGGGCACGTTCGTGTGACGTTCGATGAAATTCCGCGTGTTAGCTACGACTAACGTGCAGCAGTGGGTGTATTAAGTTTTCCACCCATCCTCTTACTGGGTTAATGTTTTATTCACCAAAGCGGAATCGTGGTCTTTCTGGTTTTGTTTTCTTTCCCCATGTCATGTTCTACAAAACTTTACCAGAGCAACTTGTTAACAGCGTTCTCTCTGTATGTTTTGAATGATTTCGCTGTTTTCATTATGTCATCGCACGTCCGAAACATGATCGGGTGGTGTGTATTATTACCAGATCCTGTACATGTACAGGCCACCCAAAATACATGTCCCATGTGTGTTGGGTAGATCACATTTTGCAAGGCACGATCAAACATGAGCAAGTGAATGGACACATACACTTCCGCATTGCTGAAGTTTAACAAATTTCGGAAAGGAGAAAGCGGATTTTTTGTTTCTTTTGAGCAACAATATTATTGCTTTAATATAGCAATAAATTGAATAATCAGAAGTTGCAATACTTGCCAAAAAAAAAGAAGAAATAGTCTGTGTCGAAGTAGAATATACCAATAAATTGAAAGAGTCTGAACAAAGAACGGTCAAATTTGGCGATGAGTGAATTGTTTTAGAATCATATATTACAAATAATCATTATTTTACAGATTCGTGACTCTGCAAACATATTCGAGTATTCTTATAACCTGATACCTATAATGTTTCATGAAATCCTTAAAACCACGAATTTCTAATAACGCATGATTTTACGCTGTGTCGTTTTCAAGATGTGCAATAATTGATATTAACCAGATATACATTTCCCTTCCCGAATGCTTCCACTCCAATTAGGATTAGTTACTTAGCTTAAACAGTTGTAATATTCCATCTCCATAAAAAGTCTAAAGCTCAAACATAACAATATAGTAAAATGATCATACCTTAACATCATGATCACGATGACTATTGAAGAAATATGAAATCTAAGAGCTATTTGATAGTTGAACCATAATTCGAATTAATAGAGTCTTCTAAACAGTTTAAACGAAATCAATATAGTAAAGAAAAACAAAATTCCTGCATCGATAAACTTTCAAGGTCAAGCACAAAATATTATCCCATCCATCGTACCAAATGAGCACCTTTCTCCGGCGTAATATCCGTCATTAGTTTTATCCGATCACAACAAACAAATTTCTAAAGCATCTCACAACAACGCTTGCATTTCCAGTAAGGGCAAACATTCCTTCAATGCTAGAAAGAAAGAAAAAAAAACGCATTCCATTCCGTTCGCCTCCTAGCTTCCTCCTGCATGCGCAAGGAATGTGTATCAGACGGGGCCCAAAAACGAAACTGCCCAAAATCTCACCATCCCAAAAATCAATCTGCGCACCCTGCGGTGAATCCTAAGGAAAACATTGACCGGGCGCGACCGATTTCGTAGCAAAAGTGAAAGGTGATGTTCCCATCGTACGCCAATGACACCGGGGGTCCGAGAGTAAGAACACGGGCCCAATCACACACAAGCGCGTTCGCGCATACACAACCACTTTTCGGCGGGATTTGCAAATGGTGCATAATTTCCTGTACAAGCTACTGTTGGGGGCTTTCCAATCGTTGCCCGTTGCACAGTGTTATGATGCAACATATTTCTATCGGTCAGAGAGGGAAAACGCGCCAACCAAAACATCGCCACACTTCACACGATTTTTTGTTATGCTCGCATACGGAATATTAGATCGGGGAGATTGTCCCACAAAAAAAACGAAATGGAAAAAGGGAAAACACGTCGTTCGTCTAGGGCGCAAGCCAATCCATCTTCTCTCCCCAAATCCGAACAAGTGCCGTTGCATTCATTCAAATCTCATACCAGGCAGGACTCTCGTTTGCTTTGATTTCATCACCCGGATGGCCGTCTACTGGGCCAGCGCACCTTTCACCCAATTGTCAATGGTTCGTGCGGTGTGATACAAGCGCAACGGCGATTCTCTTCGATCGGTACACAAACAGATCTGCGCTTACAATTTTCTTCCGATGATTCATGGGTGCATTGCGTTGCAGAGGACCAGTGGACAATATTTTGTGAGTGATATAAGGGAAAAAACACACACAAAGCAGAAAGGCACATAAATTCCTCTATACCAAAGTCTTTGAACCGTGCGCACAGGAACATCAAACTCATCCATGTGGCTGGGCGACTGCACGACAAAACGTACCGCAGAATGGATCAAACAGGACAGGTGAAAGGCATATCTGTAGCGTTGGTATGTGCGCCTCATAATCAAACCGCCATCAGCAGTCGGCCGTCGTCCTCCTGCTGATGGAACGTCCCGCGAATCGGAAGTTGACTGCAACTTTAATTAGTTCCGAGACAGCTGGAGGTTATTACTTTTTGCTGATTGGTACAATGGCTGCACCATCAAATATATAAGCTTCCTTGCAGAATTAGACAAAAAGTGTAGATCTTCTCCGAACCGTCCAGATTGATTTGACGAAAGTACCCAATTGCATGATGACGTTGGCGGGGACTTCAACATGAACTTACCTACAAAGAGAAGGAAAAAAATGAAGGAAACAGTTAGCAACAATGACACGACGGAAATAGAAAGGAAGTTTAATTGATGTTTGATGATGATCCAAGATTTCAACGGTCTTTACGCACATGGATTACTTTTTCTTGGGCCACTTTTATCTATTTATTGAAGATATCTATAACAAACAATCATAAAGCTCAAAATGGATGACAGCTGACAAAAGATTAGCTTGGGATTTAGATTTAGACAGCCATACGCTTGTAATAAGGGCACGAAACATTGAGCACTGCAGTCCAAAGAAACATAACTCACACACAAACAGTTTGGATTAGTTCGACTATTAGAAATATGTCATGTAAAACAAATAGTTGTGTTCCACCGTAATGTGTCACTTATATCCCGGATACAAATAACTATACCGCACGATGTACGAGGTGCAATAGAATTGTAAAGGTTTTGTAAAATTTTCCAGAATTTAGCAAATTTGTGTCTGCTAGTAAATCGAACATAAACCTTTGTTAGTTCATTCAACACACCTGAGTCAATATCAGCTCAACACCACTCATTTGCATTGAATTGCAATCCGGTGAAATGCTAAAAAAAGGGGTGCAACAACTTAGCAGTCGCTTCTTGACAAGACCTAGGATACAAATATTTCTATTTCCATGCTGCCGGCACACTAGCAGCATGATCGTACTGCGCAACATGGCACAAAGTCAAGCGATGCAAAGCGCGAAACGATTATGTTAGTTTACATCTCACCGTGGCCAGTGTCTGGTGGTGCTACAGACCAACATTGGGGACTCGAGCGCATAAATTTAGCCACCGCACGAAATCAGCAGCAAGCGAACGGAAACGCGAAACATAAACCGTTGCTCTCCACTCAGAATGCTAATATGCTGGTTCAATTGAGTGCAACGAGTGTAGTCACCGCACATATCTATGTGTGTTGTGTAGCGCTCCAACACTTGCTACGGTTATGTCATTCCAAGCACGCCAACCGCCATCCGCCACATACACACGGTAGGCAAACCGTAAGCCATTGGCTAGGAGGGCCCGCGCAAACTGTTCTCCCGGAGTGGGTTTGGGCCCGGTTGGTGAGCAGTTAATTCTATTTCTGGACCATACATGCTCTACTAAGACGGTGCACACAGTGCCACGGCTAGCGATAGCATCAATGCAGTCGCACGCACACGTACCAGGGGTGTGAGTCTTGAAGATGCTGGCGGATGGTGAGATCTGGTACCCATCTTGAATGAATCATTTTCACCGGTACAACGGTTGTGTTGTGATTTGTCTAGACTTTTTTTACCGTCATCTTCGGAAGATTTCCCGATATGGTGTTTATGGGTGTAAAGTTTTCCTTTCTTGCTTGCTCGGGTGAAAGCAGTTCTTTCTGTTCGTTGGGACGAGATAAGAATTCTTAATTACTCAAGCGCAGTATCGATAGTGAAATCAATAAAGAAAGGTAACAGGTACACGACATGTAGAGGGCACGGTTCGAAGCGATGGCCGGGACAACAACTTGCATGCTTTCCAGACAACAACTTGCATTTAATTAATCGCAGTTTGGTTGGAAGACAGGGAAAATTATTATAATTCGATCTATATTTTGAGAAGTTGTATTAGTTGTAATATATATCATAATTAGGTTTTTGATATTCCCAGGCCGATTCCAGAGTTACTCCTAAGCCACCAATGCGATTACACCAAATCTAAAAGTGAGTTTTAGAGGATTATAGCAGATAGTAATTAATAATTAAGACACTTACAGGCATATACAATTTAACATCATCCGCATACATTAAGAAGTTGACAAGTTCTCCAGCAAAACAAATGAAACATCATTAAGAGCAGAGATGTTGGTAAAAAAGTTCAATAAACAATCTCGAAATTTAACAACGTACTTTCAATATCTAAGCTATTCAAAAGTTCAACCCTTAGTGGTAAATTATGAAATACGTTGTCAAAGGCTGCGCTCGGGTCGGTGTAAGTACATTTTACTTGTTCCACAGTTCATACAGTAAGAGACAAGACGAAGAGTAATCAATTGTAAATCTAATTAAGATAATAAGAGAGACCAGAAGTTCAACAATTGCTCAACATATTATTTTTACATATTTAACATTTTCCAGCAAAACTCAAGATCTGCACGTTATCCCGGCCTATTTCAGAACCTAACTCCAACTCTTAAACTCGTAAAGCAAATTGCTCATCGTAAACTGTTTTACATACAACGATAAACTATAATTTGGATTAAGCTAATCAATATTCTGACACGTTTTAATTACAACCCACCGGACTGTGTGTTTTGTACATACACATCGTTACACTTTCGCATTTGCAGAACATTCATCCCCTTTTCCATCATCCTGCCCATGGAACATGATGGCTGGTTTCTTTTTCCCACCCCATCCATCCCCGTGCTCCAAACATCATTGTTTGTTGGGTGGCCGGCGGATTAGCGGATCCGATTAATTTTCATTCCACTCCTTTCGAGCCGCCTAACCCACTATTGATCAGCAATCAGCCACGGTCTGGCGCGCACGAAAACACCCTTGGGAAGGTAATAATTTTCATCCCGACACAGGCAAAACTTAGCTCCGGTGCTCATTAGAAAAGAAACACGTTGTCAGCCCCGTCGATTGCCCATCCGGTGACTACGATGTGTGTGTGTGAAGGCAAAGGGTCCTGTTGGGCTGCTACATGGAACCATAATAAGTATGTTTTGTCTGGTGCAAGCCAACGACGGTGCATTGATTCCTGGCCAATTCAGCTAGTCAGTGCAATGTACGCGTTCGTCGGCGGAATAGCAATGAGACGAATTAGGGAAAATGTGTACCCAGGTGCCGCGTTCCATCATAACTTGATCCGGGATGTTTTGCGACGTATCTGTCCCATGAGCTGTGCGTGTTGGTAGTGGGAAAAAAGCGAGATTCCAAAACATTCCCCCAATGCTGCGGAGAACGGTCTTGGGTTGTGGTTTGGTTTGGACGGTATTCGATGCAGTGATATGCTTCATGTGTGCCCGTGCAGTCATAGTAGATGGTTCGAGAATGATAGGAAGTAATTAAAGTGCAGTTACTAGGTAAGATTATCGTGCCTCGTGGTTTTCTTACCGTGGGCGAACGCTGATGTGCGTGTTGTCCCGTTTTCTTGATGCAGCTCGCAAAAGATCGATTTTATCCATTCAGATACGCGCGTGACATGGTTGTATGGTTTGACAAACAATGGGTGGATACTAGGTAGTTTTCTTCCTCTCTTTTTCCTTCGATTCGATTGAACGGTATGTATTACAAGATACGGTTGAGTTTACAGTATAAATTACTATTGAAGAATATATCAACACTCTGTCCACATGATATATTAATCGTGATGCTTATCGAGCTTAGGTAAAATGTAATTGTAAATCACTGGGCCTTGTGTGCTAAAATCCCTGCCTCAAGAAGCACGTGCACAGATTTTTTAAAACGCTTAATTATTTTAACGACTCATGACGGCTTTTTTCCAGCGTTTTTCCAATTAACTAACAGCGCTCTTTTACAAAGTGAAAGTATCATGAGATTCCAGTTCAAACTGCAGGTCTTTATTGCAGCATTCTCATTGGAACGACCAACTATTTCATTTTTAAGGTGTTCTAATGAACAAACGCTACAGCTCCACAAACAAACTCTACCGTTGCACATGGTTGGCAAACAGAGCGAGAAGAAACCAATTGGTTAAACTTTGCCAATTGTGCCCATCATTAGCCACCAGGGAGCAACCACTCCGCTGGATGGCACTCCCTTCGCTAGTGTCCATTCCACGTCTGCTGTGTGCAATTTTAGACACGATCGTGGTCATTTAATTGATCCATACGCTCAGTGTGCTCTGCGTCGGGTGAAAATGTCAGCTTCACATTACGGTACGAGGGCAACCACCGTGATCGTGCGCTTGTTTCGACCACGATCCAATCGGCAATTGCAGGAAGAAATGGCTTAATAACCAAGCATAAACCGATCATGTGTCAAACGTTCTGACAAGCCGTGAGATGGTCCCATGGTTTGTATTGCGGCGTGAATGGAAATTGTAAGCTTACTCCCCCAGGGTGATCTAACCCAAATGCGGGGAGGCGAATCACCACTAAACAAGCAAAATGGAAATATTTTTCATTTTGTAACATTTCAATTGATTCAACCATTTCCTGATTGCGATGGCATTCGAGAAATGACAAATGCTGCAACAGCCAGGCTGAAACAAGAGCTTCCACCAAACAACTCCGGAGCATTATTCCAGCGATTGCACAATCCGAACGGACAGGCGAGGGTATCGTTCGCAAATGGGAAAATAAAACCACGACCGGGCGAGCGATTTTCCATCCCCTGCCTGGGGCAGTAAATCATTCTGACATGATAAAAACGGAAACATCGTCGATCTGTCAACAATCATTAAAACCGAAAGCCTTAGTTTGGGGGTACCGGAGTTTGTTCCGTTTTATCTTTGACCCACACATGCGCTTTCCCCCAGGGGAGCCACAAACGCGCCGGGTGGGTGGTTGGCTTATGTTTTAATTCTATTGCCCGTGCTGTCATTACTTTTACTTTGTGCTCACATACCGCGGTACCGTGCCACGCTGGTGTAGGCTCGTGCCAAAAAGGTAAGGGAAGTATGACACAGACGACGGTTCAATAAAAGCTCAAGAAAAGCGATTTCCATCGGAGGGCGGAAAAAAAACGGCAAGCTACAATTCATTCCACGAGAGCGCGCTCGTTTGTGTACGCTCGTAACGACGACGACAACGACGGCATTAACGAACAAACGAACTGGACCGGCGCAATTATGTGGAAAATAATTAGAGAACGAATGATCTTTTGACTTTTCCGAGTGCACTAGCAGATTGAGCGATGCGGGAGGTGGAAATACGAAATAACCGAGAAGAAATACCTTGCTAAATCAATGAAAAGTGGCACAAGCACTGTGCAAGGTGGAAGTTGCAGTATACGGAGCACTTTATAGAAAGAGAACAAAAAAATTGAATGTTAATTCACATCTTCTATTTGTAATCCACGTCCAAGAGCGATCGATTAGACTAATTTGAAATAATTGAGTCACAATTTTCAAACGTGTTTGCAGTAAGACAACTTTTCCAACTCCCACATGATGTCACCGCGAAAAGGGGGAAAAATAAAGAAATTAACGAGCAAATCGTATATTGATACATTCCCTCATAGTAACATCAAAACGACCGCCATGAAAACGCACGCAGCAGTACCGTTTCAGTGTCGACTCGACGCTCCAGTTATGACCGCCGCTAGGGCAAGCAGATAATTAATAAATTACGTATGTATGGCAATAATTTAATCTACGTACACGCGTTCAACAGCGAATTCGACGACTTGTGTGGTTTTTCTTCCCCGTGCAAAAAAAAAATGGACACAACGGAAGAGAAACCTAACCAGGCTTTATACCGCCTTTCAAACACCTCTCTGCATTGGATATTCATCGTCCAACTGCTATTAACTGCATAGAAAGTGACCTGCATATTGCGAACGGTCGGCTACGACATTGTCCCAAAGAGGAAGCAAAACCGCGGGAACAACAGAAGAAATGGGCAGAATCAAAATGTAACGAAACATATGTAATTGTGCGTGAGCCACGATCACATTTCCGTCAACTGTCGTGCTGCATTGTTATGGTCGGTTCTCCGTCGGGTAGGAGCTTACGCCTATACAAAAGACTTCAACGGCGGTGAAAGAAACGAACCGTCGGACACATGCTCGATAAACATTGTGAAAACGAATAAAAACGGGCTTAATTCACCCTGCAGTAAATGTGTTTAATAGGAGTGGACGTATGGTGATTTGATGGATTAGTGACGGATAGCAGTCAAACAATGATGTGTGAGCTGTTTTACATTGAAAACAAGTTTTAGTTTAAAAAAAAACTACGCGTTACTTTCTGCGTTATTTGAAATTTCTTCGTAGAATTTATCAAGAAAAATTTGAGAGATAAACAATTATGTAAACTTCTAACTATTATGAATGAGTGACAAGTATTAAAAAAAATATTTTAACGAAAATTTTACTCGCTTAGTTTCATATTCGTAGTAGAACATATCGTTCAATACTTTAAATTAAGCGTTCAAAAATTATGCCAAGACGCATGAAATAAAACGGGGAGTATGGAGCTACAATATATGCTAATTATCCAAGGCACACACCGAAAGTAATTAGTAACTGTATACTTAATCAACTATCTTAGAGAAGAAATATAAAATTGCACACCATCAAAAATAATGCCAAATACAAAATTTAAAGAAATAACAGTTACATAATTAAATTTCAAATTAAAAACAATCTTATATAATATCAATATGACGGTTAAATGCATATTTATTTTTGACAGAAGTATGAGAAGCAATTTTATAGGGGGACTTTAAGAAAATTCAATCGAAATACATTAGAACAATGGAGGACATTACGGAAATGCGATATTATGCTACATTAACAACAGAACAGCAGATTTGAAGCGCACCTATATAAATAAGAATGCAAACATTGCCCAAAAAAAAAATACATTATTTTCATTTAAAAGGAGGAACTTGAAACTGTAAGTCTAAACCAGGCCAAAGGGAAGAGTCCTATTTGAAAATAAGTATATCTCATTGAAAATCAGTTTAAAAACTGATGTACTTATGTAAATGTACGTGAATTTTGTAATAGTAACTCAAGTGCTCATAGCTCCAACAAGAAGAAAAAAACCCAAAACCTATTGCAGAATAAATCATTCTTCCAGCAACATTAAGGTGCGACCCAGAATGCATGAAAGCACACTTTTCTCATCCCAGCAAAGGAATGCAACCCATCTTGCCTATAAACCTACACTGCGCACATAATTACTCAAGCCCTCCAACCAGCCAGAGGTCGCCTGCATCCATCCCGGTGCAGGCATTATTTTACGTCAGATTACCGCTAGTATTGCAGCAAGATGCTCCACCGGTACAATGGCACAGTATTTGGCTTCTATTTTCTTTTTTTGCGCGCTCTCACTCGCTTCATATTTCTTGGTGAATTCATAGCAACAACAAAAATGGGCGCGGAACTTAGATGGAACGGCGAAGATAATTACCGTCCTCTATCGGCGTGTCATTTCGCATCTCGATGCGAATGACATCGCGCGTGAATTATGCTGCGAAAAGGAGGGAACTTTCGTGCGAATTTATGAAACGTAGCCCCTCACAGTGAACTTGCGTTAAGGCCATCGTTTTGCAAAATAAAGCAAAAACTCACAAAAAGGGCGTAAAATAAAATGCTGTTTTTTTTCTTCTTCAGTTAAGGTGCGGCCGATTCATCGATCGTATCGTAACAAAATAGAACTTGAAATTGGAATGGCTTTATTACAGCCCGAACACAGCAATGTGCCTCAAATTAAGACAGGATAAATACAGATTGCCACCGACACCGACCAAAGTGTGATTAATCAAAAATACAACATTCGAACATTAACTGTTTCTTTCACCGTGATAAGATTCGCCAGAGGGATATAATTTATTTAACCGCTTATTTATTTAACAAACCACTGACCTATACACGACCAAACGTGATTGTTTTGTGATCGAGTTTAACGATTCCCAAAGGAAAACAAGAAACGACAGTGCACGACGTTATCTTTAATTTCTTCTATCTGCTACGATCGAGATTAATATTAATTGTACACCGGAAGTTGGGGAGCGATTAGCAAAACACGATACAGTTTGCAAGAGACAGTTTTATTTGAACGATAAATGAACAACGAACGAGACGATGACACAAGCACACTCTCCGAGAGGCGAATTATTTTTGGATGGAAAACAAAACCACTGCCTGTGTTGCACTTTCCAGTTTCTCCACGGATGTTGATCATTTGGAGCAAAATGTCAAAGCAGTCAACCAAAAACACAGCTTTAAAATAAGCTCGCTTGTTCGCTGCATTCCATCCATGGATGAGCCTCATTCCCCGTTTTGGTGCCTTTTTTCGATGTAGCGGCTGCTGATAAGTTTAATGGTTTATGTATGAGGAAGGATTAATGATGGACATTTTACATTCGTTTGTAGTTCACCTTCGGCGGCAGCTTTCGATGGACGTGGAGAGAAATTTTCGATTGAAACAGCTACAAAAACATACATTGACCATTTAGCTTGTATGTTAAACATTATGCATGACAGCATTTAAGTTTTCAATCATAAAATTCAATTAATTCACTAACTTAGGCGCATCATTTATGATGCTGAAAATCGTCTCTCTAGTGTGATCAGATAAATAAGAAAAAAAAAGCTAGACTGCCATATTGCATTAAAAACTGCAACACTCTTGCACTTTACCACCAGCCTTGCCAACGCATCGTTACTGCTTTCCGTTGTAGCTATGTTCGGGTGGTTTATGCGCTGCCTTACAATAATCTTTGTACCAACGCTGCTGGCAACCGAGCCCCCGAATGAATTCCACCGGCATAAGTATATGTAGGTGCCATTAAGTGCCAACGATGGTGACGGACGAAAAACAAGCCACTGCTTCTGGCTCTCCGTCGGATTAAGTAGTGCTGGCCACCATCAAGCAAACACCCAGCAGAAAAAAAAGCGAAAGATCAAGCGGAAACATAACGAGTTCGTGCACCGTACGAAATGACACTATCGCAGTTATGCTGTACAGAACTAAAGGTACGTGTCTTTGCCCGGTCTCTGAAGACAATTTTGCCACTCTTCGAGGGCCAAGCATTCCCACACGAACGAATGCTGGGTGTGTGAAATCGGACATCACGCCAGTATGTTGTGCGATCTTGTCGCACCATTTCATAATCAACTTGTTCTTGAAAGGTTCGTCGTGAGTTACGTGAAGTGTGACTTTGCGATCATGCCACGACAAGTCAATGATATTTTCTATTGGAAAACTTTCGTTTAATTCCTTCGAATTGTAGAATATTTTCGCTCTCTCTCGAGAACAAACTGCATTCACTCGAGCGTGGTGAAATGCGTTGGGAAAGCGTTTCCATCTACAGAAGAAAGTAGCTACAAGCTTCAAAATCAAAACCACACGGAACGAGCAGGAAGCTTCCTTTTCCAGAACGGGATCGTGCAGCCAAAGGTGGTAATGTGCAGTTCGTGCATTACTGCATCGGTTCCGATGCCACCACGCCACTCACCCATCGCCAACCGGCACCCAAAACAGATGGGTGCTGATGATGATGGTTATGGTTTCATCGTTTGAACCATTCGTTGGTGGTATCATCGTTCACATCACCGTCGGTGGACACCGTCGTGTGTGCAAGCGTCTCTGGTCGTTTGTTTTTATTGAAGAAAGCAAAGGCACAAACGAGCCTACCGGGGCCGGCGAATGCTAGCGCAGTAACAAACGCTGAGAAGCACATTAAATGTTCGTGATGTTGCAATTAAGCAATTAACAGGACTTTACTCTGTTCCGAACGGAGTACACGCGCACGGAATGTCCCGATGCACCTGGAACGGAACTCTTGGAAGGGCGTTGCAATTTAGCGAACTACCGGCTCCTTTCGATAAAGATACACTTACTATTTTCATCATTTTATGAATATCAAATAAATGTAAGCGTGTATGACATAAAATAGTAGTGAGTCAAATGTAATAACGTTCGCAGATATTAACAGAGCATGTATTAATTTTCTAGGAAGAAAAAATACACGTAACTGAATGTCCGAATGCACGAGAGAAGTTTTTTTTTATGTCCTCGCGGATGTGACTTATATATATCAACGTACTGATGTTTTCTAGCCCTGATAACTGACGGAGTATCACAGAAGATACTGAGACTATCATGTCCCATCTGCATCAGAGACGCATTTGCGTCGAAAAGGAAGGTGGTACTCATGCTCGCCCAGATCTAGTACTTCTACAGAACGTACGTCACAAACGTCGCTTGAGTCCTACTAGCTCAAACACTAAGTGACCGTATACTAACTCGCCAGACGACCTTACCGGAGTGTTATTGCGAGGTGTCTATACGTTTCTTACACACTTATACATATTTATACTTTTATACACCGACTCTGTTACTAATAACTGGATATTACCTGCTTGGAACGAAAATGAAGAAAATGAAAAAGAATAATAAGAATAAGAAGAAGTAAACTAGGTACGTTCTGCCAACCTGTTATTCTACAGGCTGTGGAAACTTGTCCACTCGAAACTTTCAGACAGTAGAACCTGAGATTTATGATAGGATGGTAGAGGGATAGAACATGGGAATGGTACCGAACGACCCAATCAGTAATTTTATTATGGCGTCCACATGGACAGAGGAGTCTCGGAATTCCCAAACTAAAATGGAGTTATGAAGTTGATTTAGTTTATAAATGCAGCATTATTTAAAACGAACACATCTACCCCGAATGGATACTAAAAATAGTAAAATTGTATATCGAAAAATAATGTGTAAACAATTGTAGTTGCACTACATCACGCAGACCCCAAAGAGAAAGCCCTTGCACTTGCAATATTCATTTATAGCAAACAATTTCGTTCAATTACGACGTTCCTTTATTTATTCAACCTGCAAAACAAAAAGAAACTGCTGCACCAAAAACCAGTAATTATGTTATCAGGTGTTATCAACAAATTTTCCCATTTCCCCCCACCAACCCAACCGTTCGAACCGTCGAAGATATAGACAAAGGTACAAACAAAAAATTAACATGCAATGTAAAAGCCGCTCAAACTTTCCTACTCTTTCCATGCTGCACGTCATCACACCCGCACAAAGTGCAACACCAACCGCACGCCTGGGTGGGGGGGTATCCAACCCATTGGAGGGGGAAGGGGGCGGCACGAGTTTCGCTTTCCATCCACCTCCCCCATTATATGATAATTATCGCAATCGGCTGGCTAAAGATTTGTGATTTGGCGCAAGTGCAAATCACTGACCCGGTGCATGAAACTGTACGGCTTCTAAACTATTAACCCCGCTGTGAGGCAACTCCGTTGTTTTTGCAAGCTAGGTTGTGCAAAAATTTCACTCCAAGAGATTTTTTTTTCGTTTGTCGTGTTTGCCTTTTTTTCTAATTAATTTTCTTCGAGTGGTGTACGGAAGCTGCATCCGTGCCCGTAAATTTGCACACCGGGAGAGAGAAAAGGCGCACTTGCACTTTCTCTCCATCGCTGATGATGTCGATGATGCGCTAAATCGACACAATCCAGCCAGCTGATGGATATCCCTTGTGCTAACCGCTCATGGGTTGTAACTGTGGGGGTGCAAATTGCGCGACAACCCTTCGCGACCTGACCCGGCCCTGCCTATCATAATCGCAGCGAAAAAAGGTCACGCGAACGTAGCAGCGATGCTGCGGCCAAACATTTTTCTTCGCTTCGATTCGTACAATTCGGGCTCGACCAAAGACCCCGGTGCAAATCTGTGCGCCAAAGCGCAGCGTCACGTTTTCTAATTTCGAATTTTACACTTCCGAGGAATTTATTGGCGATCATAATTAGATTTCTTCCCTCTCCTGCTAGGAAATGGGCTTTATTTGGCACACACCAAAAGAACGTGAAAGGTTGCAGGAACATTGCGAAAAAGTTTCCTGCATTTCGTTCGTCTGGGATCATGTAATGACCTTAGAGAGATGAATAAAAAAAAACAAATAATAGAATCAATAATATACTGCGAGTAACGTGCACGTTTTCACATCTCTTTCACCTTGCTAAAATTCAATTACACTACACAAATTCATATTACATTTGTGGGCTGTGAGTGTAGCGAATGGGTGCTACCGGCCGGGGAAATTAATCTTTACAGAGATTTGCACATTAACTTCAGCGAGGAAAAAAAGTGGTCCAACAATCCTGTTCCACGTGCGGTTAAAAGGTATACACATAGGTATAGGGAACAAGTGCATACACAAGATCACCCATCATTTGTTTCTTTTTGATGACGTTAAATCGCTTCCCGGTTTCTTTATCCCGTTCCAAGACACTCTCACATTGGCTAATTCTGCTGGGAAAAGGTGATCGCGCAATTTCCATAAGTTGCATTACCGGAACCAATTGTTAACGATCCATTCCTAACGACCTTTCTCCGAGGATCTGGTACGGCTGGACGCAAAACCCATTAGCGGAGATGATCGTGTACCAGCCAGTACAAGAAGATGCTTTGTTTTACGATACCGAGAGTAGTGCAGATCCTCCGGCCAGCCGGTAGCTTCCGTCTTCCATTCGCTAATGAGCCCCATTAGAATCGAAGATGTTCCGGACGGGATCTCGACATGTAAAATGCACAGATCGCTCGTACGAACGCATGTTTCTCAGCACCCGGTCACGAACTTGTTCTCGTGAGACGCGATGCGACCTGCGCTAAATAGTTTCGTCCGCACACACCGATAGAAAAACCGATTATTTAATTAAAAAGCAATATTTCATTAACATAATTACATGACTAAACAGTCGCGAGTTGGAAGAACGGGAGAGGTCAAGCCAGATGGTTCCAACGTGGTCCAGTGCATCGAAGAATGGAAAGCGGGAGGGCTTCCGTGTGGTAATGGTTAACAACATTATCACATTCTGGGACGAAGTTTTCCTTTATTTTCCCCTTATGCTAAGCGATCCCTGTCCCAAGACTGAGATGATCGGAGGAGGGGGGAAATTATGTGAGAACAGCTTTTCGCGGCATCGTGGGATGATTTAATTGTACGCTTTACGCTAACCACAATGTAACGTGTGCTTGAGTAACAATAGGGATGCTGTATGGGCGGCTATAGACTGCCATCGTTGTTGACATACGTGAACGTAAACTCATTTTTCATCACATACCATTTTCTGTAAATGAACTTAGTTCATAATAAACAGCAAATTGTGTGTAATTAGCGAACGGATTGGTATTTCGTTATGTTACTGACAAGATCTCTGTGCAACACAACTCACACTGTTAATAGACGTTAATTTGTGTCACCAGCAGGGAAAGTAAACGATACAAATTAGTTTACATTTGTTTGCAAAAAAACAAATCAACATTTGCACCGAAAAGGAGTCTTGCTTTCTCCTGTCTTGATGCAAATGCCGGGGAAAAATACGGCGGCATTAAATCTTCATAGTTTCATTCGAAAATGGGTTCAATTTGGAACGGTTTTGATAGCTAACTAGCATCGTTTTTCGGTATTGTAGGATGATAAAGATAATGATGAAGATTCCACGAAGAGGAGTTTATATATCAATGTTTGAGACTGCAGTATGCTGCAACTTTTTCCCAAAAGTGTTTTAATGTTGCCAAATAATTCCTCTTGATTTTGAATACAAATACTAAATAAGTGATTCTACCATTTTTAGCACCAGGGATGTGCAAAAAGCTTTCATCTACCTTAAGTCCAAGCTAAACAATTTTATCATTATTTTTATTATTATTTACTGAATTATTTTATTCGGAATTTTGTGGTTTCCAGATCTAATTATTAGGCCACCTTAATGTATAGGTATATAGTTTAAATGAAAAAATAAAAAATAAAAAAAATATCATTTACATCCCGATCTATCATTCTAATTACATGCAACAGATAAGGAAAAATAATAAGACTACACATGCTTCTTAATTTTATTTCTTATCAGGTTGTAAAGTGCGATTTGTTTAAAATTGTAACTAAACCAACAGGCACATACTTTTCCATTTATACTGCGCCACATTTTAACCTTATTGAATCTTAATCACAGAGTTCTTTTTCCGGTTTAATTTGGAAAACAGTCCCGGATATTAAAATATTGCACGCAAGCACGCACTTGCAGCGTGCATGCAATCAAAACAGTGAGAGGCATGAAAGGAATATGGCAATAGAATTACTTCTAAATATATTTTTTTAAGTTAATAAAAAAGATATTCTAAAAAAATAATACAAGCTTAAATAAAATTGAGTGCCTTAACGTTAGGTCCAATAAACTTTGAGTAAATAAGCATTTATTTAATTATAATTTTTTTGATGTGATTAATCTGCATAAAAGTAATTATACACAGATTCAAAATGAGTTCTTCATTTACACTAGCCAGTTTATAACCTTCATCACCACCATTGTGCACGAATCGTTTCAAATACAAAAGCACCATTGCATAGCTAGAAGGAAACGGACCGTTGGGTCAAATAGAAATGTTGATTCCGCCGGTCAGTGTTTAATGCCAGGTGTGATTTAGCCTGTATTAGGCGCATGGAATGGGAAAGATAGAAAGGCCGATCACGGTGCAACAAATGCGGTAGGTGATCTATCCCATTTATCTAGACACCTCCTGAGAGGTTGGTGGAAGAAACAGAAGTTAGCTGCAGATAGCCTCCCGGCAGCTCGAGCAGCAAAGGCAAGTGCTTTGGATAACTACCGCTCCGCTCTACTGTAGCAGTACGATAGCAAGCCTTCCGAGTAGTACGGTGGAAAATACATCGTTCGAGTTAACAGCAACAACGAAAAAAAATGCATCTTACACCGGTAGACCCAGCTAGAGTGAGTGCAAATGGAGTTGGTTGGGATGAGCTGCACCTTGGTTTTACGATTATCGTTATTACGATTTAATCTCCGGCACTGTGAATGTGCGAAACCAAGGCGGGTACATCACCCTTTATCGCCGGTCCATTCCGTTTTCCCTTTGCTTCGCATCCAGCACATTTCTTGCGTGATCGTTGGTCGTGAAAAAATCAAATCACTTTCAGAAACGATCGGGAAAGTGGCCACACCGCTGTTTGCAATGGAATAGGGCTCAATGCTCAAGCCGAACTCTCAGCCAGGGCGAGTGGAATTTACGATGTCGTGCTACGCCACCGCCCAAAGTGCACCGGTTAGGCACCGGCTGTTCATACTTCTGCATCTCGCTGCGGACCTGCTACTAATGCGCCTATGTGCCGTGTGACTTAGGTCAATTGCACTTTACCAAACCGAACCTCGTCAAGAACGGGCAACGCGAAGATGGGAAAGCATTAGGGGGAGAAAAAAAACTATACCGCCATTTATTTTCGTGAACCATTTGTTTTCCGTACCACAGCAACCACACACCACGCCTAAGTCCCGGGCTAGGGGTTCAAGGGTTAATTGTTGCCTTTTGCTCCAGTCCACATCGAACCATCCATCTACCACTCGTGTTCTGTACAGTTTTGCTGGAATAGTTTCGGGAAGCTAACAGTGCAAATTGCTTGCTGCAAAACGCAAAAAAAAAACATGTAAAAGGGAGCTCACTAAAGCTTAAATAAACTGCGGTCTGTAAATACAAAAAAACATCACAAACAAACAACGCTTTCTCCAGAGTGAGAAAGAAACTGCTTTTATGCAGAAGACCACAAACAGATCTGAAAGACTTACGCGCTCGGGAGGTACCGATGTAATGTGTTTACGAGCAAACGTGCGTTGTTTTCATCCCGAGTTTAATTAATAGTTTGCCTTTGTATTAAAAAAAAAACACGGTTTCAGTCATTATGTAGTTGGCGTTTCAGTAACAGCCGCACAGTTTTCCGCATTCCGTCATCTAGCGAAAACATGAACGATTCATGTTATTCTGCGACTGTAAAAAGTCCTTCCGTACATCACAACCGAACTTTTCATTTCTGCGGGCCCAGGATTAAGACAAGAAAGCAGATCTGTTTAATTATTACAGCAAATTAGCTATTCGCATCATTAGAGACTGGTTAACTAGTAGATGCATTATAGCGCATAATTAATCACGAAAGTTACCCAATTTCTGAAGTTACATTTTTGTTAGTTACTTGAAATCCTGAAGATTTACATAAAAACGATTCATATACGTAACATAACTACACAGTCGTTGCCATCATGTTTTGCTTCTGAGTCACCAATTTTTGACAGCACTCATCAATTTTTTTACTACGGTATCAATTTTTGGCAGTACGCAACGATTTTTGTCTCTAAGCCACAAATGATTTACATAGTTTTTTGTATTCTAATTGAAAAATGTATCGTCGAACATACTAATGATGTAATGATTTTTTTTTTTTTAATCTAATGTACTATTTTATGTTATCTATATATTTTATAGATATGTTGAAAAATCAATACGGCCTAGATATACGGTTCTGAATGAATAAAAACATGTTTGAAAACCATTAGAATTTAATGTTACTTTTATACTTACAACAATTTAATGCTAAAATATTTTCCATCTACTTTATCTATCGATTTTTCAATATTTGGTGCTCTACTTTCACTCGACACACAAGTGCCTAATTATCGGCTCAACCAGCCCAAACCCCCAGAACGATGATCGACTAAATTCCTTTTTGACAGGCGAATGTCGATCTCCGATTCGACGCGTTCAATGACGAGCCTACTTCCACATGGTACTCCCGGGAGTACATAGCAACTCAAAAAATGCAAATGCGCGTAAAAAAAATCCGAATGGACACGGTTTGTGATGAAACGCCTCACTTTCGGTCATCTTCCATCATTTCTAAAGCCACCGTTGAAGAAAACGCTCCCGGCTCTTGTGTTCCACATTCAAAAGCCACAAAGAAACGGAAAGACTTCAACGATGGTTAAGCGATGGACGACCGTTGAATTGCAAGGGCGTATGTAATTCAAGTGAACATAATCTAATTACAGCCCTGTGGATGCGGTTCCCTTTTCGATGGAGCCACGGTAGGACAGACACAATAGGATTTCGAGGAATGTGGGTAGTTTTCGCAGCTATTCACAATCGATCGAACATGAGCCATCGCTTGTCCGGTTAGTATCGCAAGGGGATCCAACACCAGAAAGCTTCCATGTCTCATCCAGTTTGCAAGGGTGATGCTTTTCTGATGTTACGATCCTTTCTAATGCCGCCGTCAAAACTGACAGTCACTCAGTTATGGAACAGCGTCCGGACATTCTCACGGCCAGTAATGGTGGTTTGCTCATTGTTCGCAATTCAGATATATTGCGACACAAAATTATTGTTTTTCTGAACATTATCAGATGCAACCAACGAAGCCTATTGGCTGTAGAGTTGGATTAACATGAATAATAATAGTTAATATAATTATTACGCGTTCAATAAAGAAAATGATTTGCAAAAATGCATTTCCTAAAATCGAATTTCTTAATTACTTCCCATCAAAGAGCTAATCGTGTCTCTAACCTCAAATGCATAATTGAAATTTAGTATTTTATTTTTTATCTCTCTTTATTTCCAACCGCAATCAAAAAACGCGCACATGGAGAACTACCGGAAGCGAAAAAATAATATATCATCAACCGAACCATCATTCATTCAAAATGGCCACGAATCAATGTTATTCAACTCCAATCCCAAATGTCATTTCCAGTGCTATCGATTTCCTTACGTCCACTCCGCCACTGGTTACTGATCGACTAGGGCCGATGAATGCAAAATAAATGACAGCTCACCCTGACACTCGGCAGCAAAAAAAAAAAAACGCAGAACGGTAATAAACTTCTTTCCAGTGAGCTGCTCCACACGATCCTTTTCGGTGGGACATTGTTGCAATTCGTCACGGCCTAACGAATGAACCATCGCACCAGTCAGTAATGTGTTTTCTTCCGGATTTCTATCTTCCTCCTGTTCCCAACAGTAAAATCGATTACCGAGAGCAGACCAGTTGCATTGCAACTCTTGTGCCCCTTTCGAGCCGGGGCCTTCCGCTAACTAGCTTGACGGACGGACTGACTGACTGACTGACTGGCTGATTGGTTGAGGATTGAATACTGGGAAAAGCAAATCAAATCAACACCTTTCCTTCCTGTCAGCCATCCACCTAGCATTCGGGCTGTCAACGCTGTCCATTTCTAATCCCGCAGTGATTATCCCATCATATAGAATGGTTGCTCAGTGCGGGAGGTAGTAGTTAATAAGAGATTTTAAAAAATCTATAAATTCGCAAAAATTAGAAGCTTTCGGCAAATATCTGCTCCATTACAATATTTATAGACAGGTTGTAACAGTTAAAATCAAAACTGTATTTTTAAAACTGCTTCAAAAATGTACTTCAATGTGGCATTTGCATCATTAACTACTAGAATAAATAAACCACATTAAATTGTCTCAATCCAATACTGTCAGCACAAGACAACAAAGTAGCAGTTAGCTAAACCCGCAAAGGTAACGACATCACCAACACCCCCGAAAGGGATTCGTGTAAAGAGAAATTAATAAACATTCATTTAACACTAAACGAGTGCAGCCTACTTTTCAACTCTCATGGTGATGCAGTACTACGCCAACATCCACCACCAACTAACCACCGTCCGATTCGATTGGCATCGGGATAAACAGTTGGTCCCGGAGCAGCTCTGGTATCCCATGGAGCAAATGATAACCCCTCTTCTCGTCCCACTCCTAAGCCCCCTCTAATTTCCGATTCGGAATTGCAAACGGAACATTACACAGGGCAATATGCAAATATCTGATCACCTTCTGCGGACAGATCGGACGCGTGGCTTCCTATACCCGGCCCGGTGGCAGTTAAATGGGTTTTTATTAATTTTATATCCCCAACCTCGCGTACGGTAAGATAGTCTAACCGTGGTCGGAAAGCTGGGAAACAAATGGCGCCACCACCGCCGCCAACAAGGAGGTAAAATCGCCATAGGGTGTGTGCGATTTTATTTTCCCAACTCACCTTTTCTCGCCTTCGTACCTTGTTGCGTGCGCACCCAATGAGAGATGGTGCCAAATGATGCGACGCTGTGGTACAATTTTCCCCATGGCAAGAAAAAAAATTAACTATCCCATGAGCCGGGCAATGAGAGGCAGTACAACGGTGCTGTGCACTATCCCCCCCGGGCGGGGAAGCGAGAGAAGTAGCATAATTATGCTACCACAAAGACGCAAAGCATGGTAAGCGGCATCAACGTGACGCAGATGGTGTCGGGCGATGCGATCTCGGGTGGTGTACCCGTGTGGATTTTCTACGCCGCAGGACCCGCCACAGAGGAAGGTGATCGATTTTAAGCGAAATAATAATAATAAAGGCAAGTTGTGCGCGAACGCGCGGTTGGATGAGGACACATAAACGGAAGCCTACGGGGTGAGTTTGATGTATGGGGCTCGTGCTTCTTTGGGCGCGCTAATAATTTCTTGTTCAAGCACCGACACGCTCACCGCAAACTAAATATATTACCTTAAATTATTCTTAATGCCCTGAGAAAGGAACGTTTTGTGTTTGAAATTTTCCTTTGGGTACCATTGAAGTATCTCGTCAGTGAAAGCAAATAATAAGGGTTTAGGATGACTGAAACAAGAAAAACAGAAAAATAGTATGCTTCTGTCAAAAAACGAACATTCACGGATAAAAAACTAAAATATAAATCTAGATAATTTGTTGATGTGCTTATCAAGGTGGTATAAACTTTTTATAGATACAATTTAAAAAAAAAATGTTTAGATTCACACTCTACGGGATGAGCTAACCTTGTCAAGCAATCTTGAATAACGGTTTGTTTAGACGTTTGCTATGATCTAAATTTTAAGATTTTGGCAATGAAAAATTCTAATGTTTACAAGGTAAGGGGATGAACTCTCCTGTCCACTGTTCAACAATGCTCTGGGAAGCCTCGACTGGGAAGGTCGATATCAGTTGACGGCGACGATCTCGAGGTAAAAGAGGATTCCTCCTTGGTACAATCGTAACTTCGGACAACAACATCACCAGCGAAATCCGATGGCACATTGTTCAGGGGAATCGTGCCTACTATGGAATTCCCAAACTCCTGAGATTCAGAAGACTCCAGATACGCACGAAATGCAGCATATATCGCACGCTGATACGTCCGCTGGTACTCTACGGACACGAGTCCTGGACTATGTTGTGTATGGCGAGTGCTAAGCACTACCTTTGGTGGTGTGTGCGAGCAGGGCGCGTGGAGAAGGATACGTTGGTTGGGGCACGTGATAAGGATGCCCACCAAAAAGGTGCTCGTCAGCGATACGTTCGGCACGAGGCGTAGCGGAGCACAGCGAACTTGAAGGCTGGATCAAGTAGAGTTCAGGAGATGCATCGAATATCGAATGCATCGAATGCAGTCGTAGATGAAGTGATGCAGCCTTGGCCTGAGTTTCTTAGAAACTTTTCTTAGAAAGCTAGGAATATTTCAGCCACGGAACGTCTAAACGCATACAAAAAAAACTGACTTAGGTCATCATAGACCCCAATGTACCAAATTGTAACTGCTATAACTGTAACATCCATGGAACAGTAAGTTGCAATCCAATTCTCTCAAAACGTACCTGAAACGAGAGGAAAAAACACAATTCAAAATTAATAATTGCTTTGCGTTCAAACATCGCCACGTAAAACACTCATTTTGCATAATGTCCACATAAACAGAGCACGAGAATACGCACGTAACATCCTTCGTTCAACACAACGCAGTTGAGGAGTGGAATTGAGAGGAAACATTTGCTATTACATCGCCCGGAAGCCATAAGCGAGAGTGGCCGAGTGATTTTGTTTCCCTTTGCCCTGTCTCTACAACATGCACGAGCAAATCCTTCCATTTTCTTCAAGATTGGAAAGTAAGACATCACATACGCCACACTCGTTTCGCCCTAAATTAGCGTCCGTTATTGATTAGCGATGAAGAGTGACGACTGTTCGCGTTTAACGATCCATCACTCTTTCTCTCGCAGCCATGATTTACAAGGGTGTCTCAAGCATCGAAGAAGAAAAAAAAATCACTAAACATTATCATTCACTTTCAGCTAAAAGAAAAAGCACTCACACTGATCATTTGCCACCTGCTGTTGTGCGATAAAAAAAAACCGTTAATGGGATGCACTTTTGACCCACCACCCCGTGACCGGTCGATGCGTTCGAAAGTGCAGCACACGCGGTCGTTCAGTTTCATGTGAGTAAAATTAAATTAAATCTGACACCACCACCGAAAGTGAATGGTCCGAAAGCGACGGAAAGCTTAGCGATTGGGCAGGAAATGAGATCGCCAACCATACACTGCAGCATGTCGAGTGTGATGGATTTAGTTTTTTAATGCTTTCGCGTCACTGTTAGTTAGGCATGACCCCATACCGAACTGTGGGGCACAGATACACACGGTCGTGCGTTATCTCGCACACTCCTGCGGACCACCAGAAAACAGTGAAAAGGTTTTAAATTTACATTCCCCACTGTGTAACATGGTTGATGAGTGGAAAATCTAACGAAAAGTGAAAAGGCATTTTTCGTTCGTTTTGTGAGCTTTTAATTTTTAAATGGAGTACTAATATATCTGCATAAAACTGGTTCTAATTATGCAGCATAGATATCAATATTTTATTTTTTTTCAAGTATTCTCAACTCGACGCAACCCCTTCACACGGCTAACTGAAAGAGGATTATGATGATCATGATTTGTGTTACATTATTTGTCTACATAATCCTGCATTTATCAATTCTTTACATAGATCTTATATTATTTACTTATGTTACCTAGAATATTAGCATGTATCAACTGAAACGCCTATGGGATTGTATATCTCCAACATTTAAACATTAGTGTCACCAAGGCTAAGAGTTGTTGCGCTAAATAAGGTCCGTAAAAATTGTCGGTGTTTACCTCGAGCGAAAAAGCTTAAATTATTGAGAATAAGTACGGTGTCAATAATTCCGAATATTGTCTTTTTCAGAAGAATGCGCTGTACCGTCAGCCTTCTATGTTCTAATGATTCGAACTCGAAAAGCAAACATCTCGTCCGATTGTAAGGGTTTCGAACGAATAGTGTTTTGGTAAATTTACGCAAAATAGTTTTCTTTATTTTCTAATTATTTATTTAAAAAATATTGTTTTATTAATTGTCTCATAAAGTATCTTCATAAGAACGCATTTTCCGGTGTGATTATCTGGACATTCTAAATAAAGCGAGTAAAGAATAAATTAATCTCCAAATGAATGTAGAATCTTACAGAAATAAAGAATAGATCTTTGAGTGTATTAAGAATTAAATATCACGCAGAACTAGTGCTTTAACTTTAGAAGATAAAAAGAGGTGATGATTTTTTTTAAGTGTAAAATAGGAACCCCATTAATCCGTTGACAGCCAATGAACACTTGAAGTGATCAGGGTACACTTTACACTTTATTGCCAAATTGCGTTATTATGTTTTAATATTTTATATTAATATTTTAATCAAAACTATTTAATCTCTTAAAAATCATAATGTTTTTTTTATGTCTAGTCAGAGTGTTCAAAAAATTGCTTGAGTTCACGTTTCATGCTCCAAACGGTGTCTAAAGAACGTTTAAAAATCAGATAACAACCACGACATCAAATAGTCTTTTCTAAAACGTTTGTTTTTTATTCGCGGTAGAACGGTCGGCTTAATTATTAATTATCCAAAATGAACACTCAATTGGAAGTCTATTCTATCCTTTTACCGATTTTTTACCATTTACAATTCAAAAAATTTATACTGTGTAGGAGTTAAGAAAACATAGCCATGATTGTCACATCCAGCAAGAAATTACTCATTTCCGTGACACCCGCACAGACTTCTCGGCACGATTGCACAATGATAGAGACCCCCAACTCCACGATCCATACCATCCAGCCAGAAAAGTCACATCAGCGCACCACCCATTAACTATCTAGCCGGGTTCGTCGCTTGGCCATTACGAAACACGAAAGACTTCAATCACAGCATTCTTCCAAAACCAGCTGGGGCCAGTTTCCGGCTGGTGTGCGCGCTTCTCTCGTGGCGCAAATCACGAACTCTTACCCTAGCGGCAGTGGCGCAATACGAAACTCGAAAGCAAAAAAAATTGACCATCAACCGTTTCACTTGATTAGGAACGATTTCGCACAGAGCATCCGAGACCCCGATCCCATTGTGATGCGGCGGGTGTCGTAAAACTGTAAACACCAAACCTGCCTCTCCCGGCCCCGGACCAGAGATTTCAACTGGGAAAGGCCAATTGCAGCAAATACATGGCGAAGAATGCACAAACGATGCTATGCGTTCCTTTTCCCCCAATGCCGCCCCAGCTGATCACCAGCGCTCAATTCACTTTCAATTCGATCGAACCATTTTCACTTTCACCCGTTACTAAAGCGCCCCAGACTCTCTTTGTGGCGCATGATGCGCGTTTATAAGCAAGACATCCATTTTGGTATTGTTCCGGCACTGTTTGTTTTGCAGACGAGTTGTTAGGCAAGCCAGCAAATCGATACATTTTCCTGTCCCATGTGCAAATATATGCAAACACCCCTCATCGGGAGCTACCGTTCAAACACGATATGTCCGAACCTTGGGTGCAAAACCCCTTTTACGCAAATGCTAACCACTGACTTATTCGTTTCCCTCGGCTTAGAACTACTGAACCGAAACCCAATCGGTAAACGAAAATAAACAGCCAACAGCAATCCCACTAAAGCGCTAAAGCGTACGGCAGAACGGATATCCTCTTTGGCCCGGTAGGAGTAGTAGCAGTGAAGGGGCAAAACAGTCACCCGATACGGGAAATACAATTTCCGCTCGAATGTCGATTTGCCATGCAACGCAACACTGGCGACGGAAGGCTTTAAGGGGCGCAGTTGCACATGCACCAGAAAAATCCCATTGCCTGCGTTCTTGCCCTTACATTCTTGCATAGGACGTGAAGTGCAATTCACATGTAAACACGTTTTATGGCTTCTTACGGCAACCTTAGATCAGCGTGGAACGAAAGGCGAACATCTTGCGCCCTGACATATGCCTTGGGCCTTTGGCCATAAGATTATCGCTAAAGTAATTCATTGCGATATTCTATATTACAAACATTATTTCTTCAGCTCTTAGCTTCAGTATGTAATATTACCTTGCTACAATTGAAATTAAAAATTAAAAATAATTCGTGGATTCCCACATAATCCACTGCAAATTCTACTAAAGCTTAAGCCAGAATTCAATTACAACAGTCGATAAACTGGAGTCAGCTAGAAGCCATTGCAATGTGGAATCGATAAGCGCCAATATCCGTGGATTATGGGCTAGCAAAATGTTACATCCCCAGTGGTTCTTTTCTGTTCAACATGGTGCCCTTGAACGAAAATTTCCTTTTATTCGTAGCACTCCGCCCGGTAAAACCATGGCAAATGACACAAAGTTTTCTTTTCTTCAGCGTGAGTGTCAATTTCCGCCCGACAAAAAAGTAAAACAAACAAAGACAAAACTGACAAAATTCCGTTAGACTTTCCACCAATTTTTAAGCGGTGTCTTTCGTTTGTGACCACAAGCGCAAGGAAAATGGTTTGTACAGTCATCTGTACGAAATGTTCTCCCAAACAGCTCAAACAAACCTGGCTTTCGTAGAGGACCGATCGACAAACCAAAGAAAAACAAACAAACGATCCGTTGGTAGAGAAAACGACACTCCAGCAGCTCAGCTCAATTGGTTGCCATCGAATTAATTAATTTAATGACAGGAAAAGAAAGCTCGAGGGCACTTTTTCCTGTGGCAGCCGCCGACAAAACCGACAAAGTTTTGTGAAATGGTGTGTTGCGCGATTTTTTCTTTTCTTTTCGCACTTGGGTTGTGTTTGTTTTATGGGCCAAATTTGGGCTGATTAATTTGTCACACTTTACTAGCTTTCTGCGGAGGATTTGCGAAGCATGCAGGAATTGCAACTTAATTGTTTTGTTTTCTGTTGCTTTTTTAGTAAATAAATGGATTTCCACCGTTTCTAGACTTAGCCACAACATAGATAAAATAAATCTTTATTTAAAAGATTATAAAAATTGAATTCCGGTTAGTGTTTATCACCACAAAATTCCGACACAAAAACGAACTCTGATAAACAATCAGTAAAACAAACAACTGACTCTTTCGCGTAGTCATCAATACATGTTACGCTACCTTCTTTCAACACAACAACCGCTCCTGCGGTACTTCTTTATCAACAAACACACGTTTTTATTATCGCATGACAAATGATTATGAAGCGAAAGGTAGCGCAGTACCTGAAGCCGTTCGTACACACGACCGTTTGGGTGGATTTAACATGCGCAATCTGTTCGCATGATTAATGATCTTGTCTTGCCATGGGTCGCCGCCAGCAAAGGTTATGAAACGCGTACGCCTAAACAGGAAATTAGATCCATTGCTCTCACTACATTAAGCGTGAGTTACCCTCGGTGCTACTCTCTGCGGCCACCACCGGCAAGCAACGTCACTGCGCCTGCGATAAGATGATCTACCGGAGGAATGCAACGCGCGACAATCTGATCGCACTCACTGCCGAGATGGCTATAAAAAAAACACAACCCGCGGCCATGTTGGCAAGGCCGAAAGCAATTTGTCGCACCCTATTACGGTAGGTGTTGACGAGAAATTAATTGATTTCCAGTTCGGGCCAAACACTTTCATACTGTTTTGTGCCCGTTTTGTTGGTTATCTGGAGAAGATCACTTTCCTTCCGATGGAGTAATGGATAAGCGGGAAACGGAGGCACAATATAAATGATTCGAGCATGACACGAACATTGTTGATACTTCGAAAGATCGAGTGCTTTTCATTTAATTTAAGTAACTTTATGTAAAATTATCAAATATACAAATAACCTCAAAGTTTTGTGCAGGTTCAAAATTAACCATTTTTCTTTCCTTCCTCGAACGCAACATTTCCGTTTCCGTTTGCCAATTTATATCATCCCATTCCGTTTGCAGCCACTCATCAAATCGAACACGCGCTGGTGAAATGGGATGCTTGTTCGATTTTCTACCGACCTCCATCTACTAACTACCCGGCATACAAACGGATACCGGTGGATACAACTGTCGTTCCTCCCGGGGGCACTATTTTTTTATTATTACTTCCAATGAAAGCGTGATCCCTCGATCGATCGTACGAAACGGCATCGAAGCGCGCGCTTCAAATACATTGATTTATGACTGATAATGGCAATCATTACACGGCGGCTAATGATAATGATGAAAGGAACGATGATGCCGCCACACATGACTAGTTGCGCTACTTGAGCAGTGCGCACCATTGGTATCGCCCCCGTGCGCAAGCTGTCAACGCACCCGTCTTTCAAACCTTCCATACCAAAGATTGATGATAAGTTGCCAGCACACTGCAGTGCCGTACGCGCGACATACACACTCTGTCATATTTGCTGCCCGATGCGCATTCCTCTTGATTAGTGCAAGCGATCCCCGAGGAAGACCGTCCGTGTCAAGTGATCGTCAACGCGACAATCGAAATTGAAGTGCTTATTGCGTTAATAATCCACCCTGCATTACAAACTAGGGCACACTAGGGTGTGGGCGATCGGTGTTTTCGATGTGAAAATTCTTAAAACAGTGTGTTACTAATAAGGGGAAAATATTAACCCAATTGAAAGGTTATCGATACTTAATATAGTTTAATAGTACGTTCCTCCTTCTCGCTAAAATTCAGTTGACCCTCACCGGTTTCCTGCTTTGGTCAAGTTCATTATCAATCTCGCTCTCCTTTGCGATCGATAATTTGAGACTAACGGCACCGTTGATCAGCATCCCGTGGGCTGCTAACGGTTACGGGTAAGCAACGCCAATTGAACCTTCGAATAAGGGATTATTAAGTGCGCTTTAGCGTTGGCAAAACTACCCATCGGAATTGGCTATTGTACCGGGAATGGAATTTTTTAATGAAAACACAAGTGTGAAGATGAACAAAAATGGAAAAACTTGCCCACCAACGCAAGGTTAAAGTAATTTAATCGCTTATCCATTAGCCAAAAATAACACTTAAAACAATTCCATAAAAAAGAATCGTTTAAAATGTGTGAATTTTTCTATTATAGTTGTTCTGTTTTTCATTTCTAATGTGACTAATATGTTATAAACATTATTTAAAGCAATATAATGAGCGTCAATAGATCGAGAAAGTATGCTAGTAAAGTTAGAACCTCTAAGTTCTTTATCATGCTGATCAATTTTAGTACAATGAAGTCTATGCCCTCCAATAACTCACTGTGTTCTATTAAGCTTATGCTGAGCTTTCGCTATGTTCCACTGATTTCATACACGGTAAGATTAAGGGCAATAAAAACATTTCTTGCAAAAAGTTTCCTAAGCTCCCAAAGATCCGAGTGGTATTTGGTTTTCGTTAAAATTTAGATAACTGTATTGTAGAACATCTGAATCATCAAGGTCGAACTCGTTCAAAAAGATACTACTTATGAACAACCGTAAGGAATCCATAGAGTTGCTTTAAGCTTTCGTTGTCTGACAAAATTGGCTGTGCACGTCTTCGTTGCATTTTGCACGACAATTAAGTTATTTCTCTAAAAATTCTTCTTTTATTTTTTAATCTAAAAGTAAGATTTATTTATGCAAGATTCAATGGTGTTATATTTTCTATAGGGGATTTAGATTTTGAAATTTTTTGACAAATGTTCTACTCAATTAACTGCAACTGACTGAAACCCAAACAAATAGATTTATAATAATGCTATGTAAAAACGGAAAATAGCACAATTGGTAAGAAATTTCCCGAAATATTATCAAAATACATAAAAGTGTTATTTTTATTTTACTCAGATTAAAACAAAGAAACAAAATAAGTATTCATATAGCATACAATGTATTGAGCATGAATAATTGATCACGACGATGGTGAGGAAATTGATATCATGTTTAAAATGCTTCACCCATAAGCAAGCGACCGACGGCTATCGCAAGCAAGTAGTAAACATATTTTCCATCAGCATTAATCACACAAACCGTGCCTGCATCCTTTCCTCTATAAGCTATAGATGATGTGAGAACCTTCCCGGACACAGACATCCCTGGTAAGGCTTTCGATTACGGTTACACACGCTTAAAACAACAAATTCTGTCGGCATCGGTCAATGGTTGCGGAACATAACGTGACGATGGGTGAAGGAACAAGATGGTTCCACACCCGCACCGGTCTCCTATTATAGTGAACCTCTCTGACGCACGGGAAAGAAAGTGAACTTAATCTATGATGATGCCCGATGATGAAGCAGTACCAATATAAGCAGCCTTCCAACCACCACCAACGAATCAGCAACGAACAGGCGGAGAGATCATGATGAAAAACATGGTAGCCTTCGCCCCGCGTCCAACCATGTTCGGGTCGATTTGCGCGTGGCGATCTCACCTCCTGCACCACCTCACGGTATGAAGAGAACGGAAGGTAGGAAAAATAACTTATGTTCAGTTTCATCGCAAATTAACATCAATTCCATTAAACGCTAGCGCGGTCGGATGGCTTTGTACTTTACATTTTTTTTGCGCATCGTTCCCTGGTCTTTTTTGCTAGCTAGAGTCGCTCTAATCCTTCATTGCCAAGGGAAGCTACATTTTTCTTAGTCTGTTCGTAAGATGGATGAAGCGAGAATGATGACATCCAGGAATGCAGCCGATGACGGGAAAAGAACCGCCGTATCAAACGGGACGGACCAAAGCTGCAAATGAGACGAGCAAATGCCCGAATGTACTGCTTGATCTGTCTTTCCATCCGTCTAATGCATTGTGCACGATCACATTTCCGGGCCAGTGTGCGCGAGTGAACCCATTTTCTCTGGACGCTTGACCTGCGGAAAATTTGCCGAAGAATCTGGGGTTATTTTTTATACATCCATCTATTTCACCACAGTCACGTGCAAAATGGTTTTTCACTATCGTATCATTATCATCATTGCCCTTCCGCCAAAGTGTGCACTATTGCAGCCGAGAAAAATAACGTGAAAAAGCACGATCTGTTTTCCTGTTAACTAACACACGCAGACTGCCGGTGTAAGGAAAACAAAAAAAAACAAAAAATAGCAAATCAAAAGGAAAGGTTGATTGGAAAAGGGTATAGTGAGAAAATTGATTTCGATTACGAGATAGCAGGTGCGGTAACGGTAATGGAGCCGGACGGAAGAGGCGGACCAATGCGATCGCGATGGGTTTTTGATGCAATGGATGTAATAATTACAGCATGCAAAGCAGGAAAAAAACCCTTTTTGCACATTTGCAAAAATTGTAAGCGAGATAGAAAAGAGAGAAAAGGAACGCTAAAGTATGTTGCAATAATAAAGAAAATGATGCGGAATAACATGAAAAAATATTTTCTCTTTCTCAATAAATGTCACCTGATGGATCGTGCTTTTATCAGATGTATCAACTCATGTTTTCTCAAGCTAGGAAGTTTGTGACTGCGGAGTTGAATTTTATGATGTTGATTATCTTCTGTAGTTCCCTGCGTGGAGTACGAAACCGTCAGATTTTTCTTATTGGTTACGATAGAATTGATCAAAAGGTTCTCAAATACACCAAACACTAGGGCCTGCAAAACAATTCATAAATTTAAGACAGAGAACATTTCGGTACTCAACGTAAAAAAAACTTGTCTTCAAGTCAGACTCAAAGATCTTTTGTGAATGTGAATCTATTCCAAATCGTACCCCGAAAAGGCTAATTCCACACAATACATAGTGGAGACGTACGACCGAACGAAATGGTATATGGCATATTTATCCAAATATAACATATAATCGCACACTATAACTATCATGTAAGCTTTCAATAGCACAACCAGAATAATAAATATAAAAGGAGGAAAAGTTTTATAAATATTGCATAAATGAAAACAAAATAAAATGTCACCTGTATTATTTACAAATAAGGAGGACAAAATAGAATTATTAAGCTAAAATAATCCCAAAAATGTAAAGAATGAGTGTAGTTCTATGTGAGTTTAACAGATTCCCATTTGGAGTACATATGTAACCGACAACCAAAACCATATTTTAAAATCTAGACTAAAGCAAGAACTTTACTTGCACGTGCCATTTATTGCCGCTGCCGTACTCCAGACCAGCCGTGCGTGACATCTAATTAAACCCAAACTATTCAATGTCAATGCAAAACCAGCCAGATTTGCGATTTTTCACGCATAATCACGCATTAAAAATGCCATAAATTTCGATAAGTCACGTCGCCGCTTCTACGTTGATGGCCGCTTTGAAGAAATGTCAATGAATCTTAGCAAACACTCCGGCTACGGCATGGTTACAACTCCTTCCACGCATTCATACAATTTCAAGTACCTCCTGGTTTGCTATTTGATATTCGCAAATCTAAAAAAAGGGCTAGGCATGTCCACGGTAGGGAGCAAACAATCCATCCCTACCAAAGTGCCAAGTGTTTCAAGTGTCCCCGTTGTGTCGGATAAATCTCCGGTCGGAGGAGTGCAGACCACTCTAAAAATTTACCCTAAAATTAACACCGAAATTCGCAACGGAAAACAATCGCCTGAGAGGGGGGAATGATTTACGTCGTTAATGCTGCTTCGTCGATGCTTAATTATAAAGTGAGTCATCATTGGTAGAACTGAAAAAAATGAATCCCCATCTAACTGAGATTGCGGCAATAGTAAATAACACTCAAATTACAGAGGGATAAATAAGTAATGCACAAAGCCTGTGTGCCACACAAGGTGTGGGAGTTGGTTGCATTACAACCCTTGCTATTTGAAACGGGATATTACATTTTTGCTTTTACTTTACCAATGTTCTGCACTGATCTGTCTGCAGTTTCATTAAAATGGATCAAAAATTTACATAAATTCATCTTCTGTCACCACTGGTGATTGGCTTTTTGTCAATTTACCAAATATTTATGAAGATTTTATAATACCATGTGATGTGATACGAACTCACCTTTTCCTTTCATTTGGAAAAATACAAAATGATAGAAAAATCAGATTATGACATTGATGAAACAGCAAATTCCTTTCAACATAATTACTGCTTCCTGTCCAAATGTCCTCCACTTTCTATACCAACGCCCTCAAAAAAAAACTCCCGCACGTGAAGCCGGATTCGGGCGAATGATTGATGCTGCGATGCAAAAGTGCATTTTCATCCCCTTTCACGAGTAAACAAGGCGCCTTCGAGGGAACGAAACGGAAAAAAAGAATTCCCTGTCCCTCGGCCCACTTCTCTAATGCAGTGAGCGCCATTCATTATGCTGTACACCAAACCGAGTGGCGGGGCGAAATGGGTTCATGCAGCTCAAGCCGCTATGCAACTTTTGTTTGAGCGAGACCAGCAACGCTACCACAATGGGTAGCATAAATCAGCATCGGGAAGGCTTCAAGTTAATTGCTCGTGCGAAGAAAGCATGATATCGCTTTCATCGGAGCATTTGAATTGGCCTTTTATTATGTTTTCCTGCCTGGTGCCTTAGCTCTTTTTCTTATGTTTCTACTACCCTCGTTTCGATCGCGTTTATAAGTCTGACAGGTAGAGTAGACACACAGCCATCGTCGCCTTCCGATCAGTTGTTTCTGGGGAAATGCTTCACTGGGAAAGTAGCAAATACGAACGAGCAAAAAAAACAGGAAGAAAGAACAACATACACTCTTACACTCACTTTCCGACACATCACGAATATTTCATCATCTTAATTAATCTCGGCTTCGTTCGAAATGCTCAAGCTGCCATAGATCTGGACTGGACGGACAGACAGACTGACAACCTGGAAGCTTCTCGAGCCGGCCCGAATGATCAATGATCGGAAGGCGCAACCAAACCCCTGCCCGATCCGACGGCAATAAGGATGAATGGCGTTTCACGGAGTTTCCTTCCACGTTCCACGTTGTGGCCGATTTCGGCAAGATCAGCTGAACTTTAGCGAACACGGCGCACTTCCGAAAACAATCTACCCATGAATGTATCTCATCTGGGATGTGTTTAGAGTGAGCTTCATTCGCTCATTTACCTTCTCCCACCTGGGCTATTGGGTTTGTGTTTGTGGCCAGGTTTTTGTTCTTTTTCCCCCGTCTATCGTAACAAAAGCGACAAAGCAAACTGAACCGTGCCACCGACAACAGTGGATATATCATGACCATTCATCATCATCTCGTAAAACTGTGGAAAGGTCACGATGAAAGGAAAACTATTCGTCCAGTGGTAGTGCTTCTAACGAATGGTTTAGTGTTTAGCACGCCCCAGTTGGCGAATTGGATGGCATTTTCGTTCACGAAGAGGCAGGTATGCGGTTATCCTGTCCCTTGATCGATCGCCAATCGAGCACGGTGAAGATGAGTTGTGGATGATTTGCGAGGTAGCAGAAAAGAAATTGTTCACGCGGGCAGTAGAGGAATCTCCCCCAAACCATAGGAAAGACAACGAAAGCCGGGGTATTTCAAAATGAAAGGTCATACCACATTCTTTTTTATGGCAGTTTTAATCAATCATCAATAACCAATGGAGTCTATGTTGACCAAACCGTTGAAAGTTCTGCAAAATAAGTATGGAATTTACTAACTCAAATAGTTGCTTTAACTTGAACTAAAATATTATTATCGATCAGAAGCATCACTTCATAAGGATACAATAACATATTTACACATTCGAGCAGCTTCGTCTGGCCGTCACGGCGGATGCTCCAACGCAATTACTGTCCCTCATATAAGGCCTGCGAAATATGATTCATTGTACGGTTGTAAGTTCATCGTACAATTCGTAGAACTCGTCGTTATGGCGGTTCTCCATTATTGTTCCTCCACACGTGTGAAACCAAATTCCTTTCGAGGAGCTCCTTCTTGAGGAGATTTAAAGGGTTTTGTTATCTTTCAACAGGGCCTAGGTCTCATATGCTAATATGAATACCGGAACTATAGAGCTTCTATACAGTCTATAGGTGTTTTGAGTGCAGTAGTTTCCTCAGTATGTAGCCCGTGCTACAGGTACTAAACTATTTTTGCCTCATTCTACCCGGAACTGAGGTTTTCTATCGTCTGCTCGATCGTCTGGTCTACTATCTATGAGGATAGAACGACTTACAGAATACGGTCTAGGGCTAGAATGGAGTATAGATAAGGTCCTGCAGAGTTTTTCATCCATCGTGGCTTGAATGTTTATGTTAATCATTATAATTCCTACAAGTTTGATAAACTTGTTCGGTATTCCATAGAAATTCATGGCGTCTTAGACTGGATATGCTATAATATCCAAGTTTGAATTCAATGAAGAGAAGGAAGAAGCTATTTGCTCTATATCTGCGATATCTACCTCATCGTGAAGATCTGGTTAGTGGTTGATTTCTGGTTTCGGAATGCTCAGTTTCCAAATGTTCATCCTCCGAATTGGACAAGTCGATATTAGAATATTAGCTAGAATATGTTATAATTAGTGTTCAACAGCATGTAAATGCTGCACTATTGTTTATCTTCCTTTACCAGAACTGCACTATTGTAAATAATGTGAAGATTCAAAAACAAAGCATCAATCTACTATCCCCTATCACAGTAATATGGTGAGGAATTCCAGGTTCTAATGCTCCATCTCCAGGACAATGGAGAAGCCGCTTTAATGACGAGCTCTATGAGTTGTACGATGATCTCACCGTCGTACAGCGAATTAGATACGCAAGGCTCCGGTGGGCTGGTCACATCATGAGAATGGCACTGAACGACCCAGCCCGTAAAGTCCTTTTAGAGCGTCCTCATGGACAGAAAAGGCGTGGTAGGCCCAAACTGAGGTAATGCGATGGCGTTGTTGCGTCCACCACGAAGACCGGGATAATGAATTGGCAGACGAAGGCGCTCGACCGTGAGCGATTCAGAGGACTTCTGCAGCAAGCCAAGCCCGCGAAGTGGTTGTAGCACCGGATAAGTAAGTAAGTAAGTAAGTAATACTCCATCTCCATTTCTAGATCAACAAAATACTAAGACCATTGTGAGTGTACCTCTGCCTGATAATGGACAGGATGTCATACTAGTGATAGATTTCGACAGTAGGTCATGTAAGTTATAAGGTATTTTGACCTCTTGCTATTTCTTGATAATGAAAATTAATAGATAAAGACTCAACAACTGATCAAAGATGCGCAAAAAAATAATGTTAGAGAATTTTCGCAGGAAAGAAATGTTTCTAATTTCATCGAACCAGCCGAGTACAGCCGGGAAATTCATATATTCTGCATTACAAACGTAGCAGAAATGGTCTCAATAAGATCTGATCCCTTGACATATGGTGTAGTAAGCGAAGTATGTAGCACAGAACCATAACATTGGCCCCAAATGTAAGCCTGATGAAGTAAGATGAAATTATCTAATATACCACAAAAAATGTTAAAAACAGTACGATGAACTCGTTAGACATTCTAAGTAAATTAAACCGCTCCGTCTAGAGAGTGCAACGAACTTCCGTTTGGCGTACATCATAGATGGAAGAACAACAGAACACAGAGAAACATAAAATTTACTTTTCCACGCACAAGTTCATACCGCCTGCAGACCAATAAATAAAACAACCAACGATGAGAACACTCTCGCCAACGTCAACGCTAATCTTCAAAATCACGGAATTAGCCCGATTCATCTCATGGATCGATGGCTTTTATGTTCATTGCCAATTTTGCATTCAAATATTTAATCTAATCGGTCTCGGTACGGGCACACCATCATCAACAACAAGCCGAAAAAAAACCTTCACATACCCCCATAACGGGTACCCGCAATCGAAAGCAACGGGAAGGAAGTTACGAAAAACCTGACCAAATAAGAACGAACCAAAACCGGGAAAAATCCACAGACGATTCCCACCAACTGCGGTGTGCAGCGGGAGCGGAAACGGGGAGGGAGGATGGAAAATCACCTCGCTGGAAGATTCGGCAAAAGCTGGCAGCAAACCAGACCGTTTTGTTACGAGGCGAATGTGTCTTGCCTCTTTATTCTTATTTTTCACCCTTTTGTATTTATCCCACACCTTTTCCGGCTTAACCCATAAGGAACCGTCCGCACCAGTATTTCCCAAGCGGCGTGAAGCGAATCACGTGCGGGATGCGAGAAAAGCTTTCATCCGCCTTGAGCCGCAGCAAAACCAAAACAAAAATGAGCTCTCCATGAGCACACAAATACCACCTCCATCGGGGCGAAAGAATGGAGCAGCAGAAAAGAAGCGTGGAATGGTTTCGAATTGCCACAAAGGAAATTGCGCAGAAGACGTGAAAATTTTCGGCTATCATTTCAGCGATCGATCGAATCCAGTCGATTCTCACGCCTTTCACGCCGATCCGCACACTGTGTGAAAGATCGATTACATTGACCTTTCAGCTGTCACCGGGAAACATTCCGGGTTCGGTTTGTGGAACCGTTCGGGTGAGAAATTGGCAAAAAGAGTTGGTATTGAAAATTTACCCGTCTGTTTGACATTGGTAAATGTAATAGTTTTAGAACGATGGAATATTATTCTTTTCAACATTAATTTTGTGGCGTTGTTGAGTGTTTTTATAAACCTCAAATTAGTGTAGAACGGTTCTTTTATAATTTGTTTGAATAATCAAAACTTAATGGAAATAAACATCGCGTTCTTTTTCACCTACTTATAAAAAGGAAGGGTTCGTCGCCATACGCGACATCAAATCTTTTGATTTAAATTTATTGTTAGTTATATTTGAGTTTCGTATGGCAATACATCGCAAAATTTACATGTTTTTTAAAACAATTTCCCTCTTTAGCTCTTAAATTGCGTTCAGACGTTTTTAGAACGAAGATTCTGCAAAACATATGACCTACTTTAAAATCTACAGAATAAAACTATAATTATATATGCTAATGTGTTTTTTTTTCTTTATACTTCAAAAGCATTACCTATACACACTGCAATGAGTTAAATTATGCAATCAAACAAATCACCTTAATAAATGAAAGGTTTGCTCCTCATTACAGAAAAAAAACCCCATATTCCATCCAACGTAACACTTCCAGCAGGTGAAAAGGTAACGAAAGACCCTAGGATAAAGGTTCAAAGTGCATTTCCACAAATCCATTCCACACTCGTGCGCCCGCTAAATCACTCGTCGCCATAATAAGCGGCCCCTTAATCGATCGATCACCAAACGGCGATCGGCGAATAGAAATTCCAGCACCGTGCGGTAACTTCCGACTCGGTGCAACAGTTGCAGCGTAACGCGAGACGATCGGCGCGCGCAGTACAGCACCTGAAAGCTTCAAACCACAATGATGATTGATTTTGGTCTATCTTCCATGCGAGCAGTTTGATGGGTGCACACACCTGAATCCAACACGGGAAGGGGCGAGGAGCTGGCCAAAGTTCAAACATTTGGTCTGCGAACATGCGGAGCTGTTTGGAAGAATCTTGCACCGAGCTAAATACCAGTCATTTTCCGTCGACTTTCCCAAACATGAGCGGCATGCCGTATCTCACGTGCACTTTTTCGACTCACGGATGCATGCATACGTGTGCATTAGAGATGGCTGGGGGGGGGCTGGGGGGGGGGGGGAGGTTGGGTGGACTGTGTTGATTATGATCATTCCCGCAATGATTTCACGATTCACACGGCGACGGAAGGGATGGGGGGACGATGGGAGGCACGCTTTCGGATAAAGTGATTGATGTGGCCATGCCGCACACCGAGCGGACTCGGGACGCCACAGTAATGCGCTTTTAGCGCGGCAATTAATGGGGACTAAACCGTCATCGTTACCCTTTCTCCCATGCGGATGGAAGTTGGAAATAACAACGCACCATCAGAAGGGCATTGCATACATTCCCACCAACGAAGCCGATATAAGTCCGCCCCGAAAGCAACTAAGCCATTCGTGGGGGGTTTTTTTTTGTTGTGCCGAAAGAAAGTAAATCTTATCACGGGGAACAGTTTGATGGGTACAGTGATGGGAGGGAAAGGCGGGAGGAAAGATTAAAACCCACCCGAAAGACTTGGAAAGAGTGAAGCGACCGAATGGCATTAACTAGGCCCTGATTACATACGCGTCGATTCGTAAGCTCACTCCGATTGACCGTGAGAAAAACGCGGGAAAACAAAATCCATCACCAGCATTCATATGTGCCGCCTTCGTCAACTACAGGAAAGTTGGCCACACACGCACAGTATGTTTTTTTTTTCTTTTCGTAGTTAATTTACAAAAGCAGTAGCAATAAAATAAATCCACTGCACACAAAAGCACTTTCCGATTGACACGATAACAGCAAGAAGGGACCACGAAACGAATGCTATTCGATGAATTATGCTGCACGAAATCATGTTGCACAATGGCTAAACTCAATCCCCAAACACGGAACGTCACCGCACGTTTGAGCGCAAAGCGAGAAAGCTTCTCTATGCTGAGGCTTGGAAAACTTTTATTCAACACTTTCGTCGCCACTTCAATCATAACGCCCGGTCGGTCCCGTATGGGCTCAATATTTCTTTCTTTTTTTTTCCTCCAACATCGATGTTTTGATCGTTTTCACTTCATTTTCACCCTTTCCGACCGAACCGGGGAACATCTTCTCGACGTGTGACGAGACCGTTTATCGTCGCCATTTAGCAAACCGTCCGTCCTCCTTCACGTCTCATTTGCTGCTCATCATCATCGTTTGACGAGTGTTTGCTAGTTTCCCCCGTTTATCTTTCAGTCTCTCTCATTCCCACCTTCTCTCGCTCACCTCGCATGGAATGCAACGGTCTGCATCCAATTTGCTTCATTTTCGATCAATCACGCTGCGTCCGGACGTAAGCATAAGTGTGTCCCGTGAAGCAACATAATTACATTTCACCGAAAGGGCCCTTTCACGTGTCATAACAGATTTGGCGTCCCTTGGAATTACGTCAGCGGCTCGTTAGCAGGGCATCGCAAACAGCTAAAGGGCCTTCGTCCATCGTAACGAGGCATGATTTCGATGGGTGGTAAACAAACCTTCGTGCATTTGAGGGAGCCATGTTCCTTTGCTTGGAAGCTTTTGGATAAACAATGGGGTCGACGATGACTTAAACGAGAAAATTTGAATTTTTAAGTCTGATTCTGTCAAACTTTCTAGCAGATTCACAACAGTGGTTGGCGGACAGGTTCGGACATCCAAGTTACACATGAATCCTTTATATTATAATATTATTTTTTCTTTCTTTATAACGTAACGCTTTTAATTTTGCTCTTAAAATGAAAAAATATTTGAATGAAAATAATATTTGGTTATTATATTGCTTCATCCATTTAATATTCAATTCTGACATCAGAATTATTTCTTATTCGCTGATTTGCTCTCAAAATTAAATTTATTGTATAAAGCAAGACAATTTTTTTAATTCATTTATTTAACTATTTATTTAAGTCATCCCGCAAATAATACCAACATAACATACAAGTAACATAATTCTTCAAAGATATAAAGTCTTGGGCCTGGATCTGGATAAATTGTCGCTTTGCATGGAAACGTTCATTGATCATTATGAAAAATAAATGAAAAGAAAATTTTCAAGGAACATTGAAACATCGTGAAAAAAGCTATCTCTGAATTGGCTAATCGTCAAGTGGAAATCAACTTCAAATCCTAGTGTGTTGTAAGATAGCTTTAATTTACCTAAGTGGGTCCCTAGAACAATACATAGTTCATCTAAAATCAGTTCGCAATAGTTACTAAGTTCTTGAAGTTCTACCTTAGAATAGACGGGACGATAATGATGTCAGTTAAATACTTATGTAAGAATATACAATGTAACGTCATTATTCAGCTCTGCAAAGGTTATAGTCCATAAGAATAAGTATCTAATTCGGACTGGAAAGACAAGATTGGACCAGAATAGAAAAAAGATTTTTTTTTTACTTTTTATAGACTTTCTCCGGGGAATAATACTAGAAAATAATACAAAAGAATCATCTATTAATATAAAAAAAACGGATAAGAACGGAAAATTTATTATTCTGTATTAAATTTAAATTTGTCTTTACATTCGACACATCAGTCACGACTGACAGCATGCTGAATAACTCGCGATAGTTTGCATGCCATGTTTTACAAAATCGAAAAATCCTCCTCCTTCTATTACAAACAATCGAACATTCCCCGCGACGCGATCTGAAGCTGCGAAAACAATCCCAATTCGACGAACCTAGTGACCCAAATATTCACCGAGTTCGTACCCACAATTTGATTCTGTCGGCCATACCGAATATTTCCCGCAAGCGTAAATCATCGAATCAATCGTTGTTTTTTGGTGTTTTGCTTTCTTCGCTTCATACTACGCCACTAAAGAAACAGAAGCGAAAAACAAAATCAAACAGCAAAAAAAAACAGATAAACTAATCCTTGGCTCTTGCCGATCGAATTGGGTATGCACACGCATGCTGTGAAAGAAAGGCGACTGCTGTGTTCCGGGGTAGCCGGGTGGGTTTGTAAAATGTACCAAACAGTGTGTACCAACGAGGCGCAACCATCGTTTGATTTTTGCAGGGCTAACCACATGGCGCAGAGATAAGAAAGCGTATGAAATTAAGAAGAGGAAAAAAACCGCTCATCCCGGTGAGCGAAGATATTGTTGGGGTGGGAGAGATGTAACTGGGCTGCGGCGTGTGGGGCAAAGGGAGAATGGGTAAAACGGCAATTACCATCATTGCTCCATTTGGCGCGAAACGGGATCGAGGATAATCCCATCTGGAAGCCGCTCGGATTATATTGCCGATTTTTCCCGGGGCCGAACTGCACCGACACACCACACCACTGCTGAAGGTTTCCTCCGCATCGAGGTTTTTATTGTGATGGTGGGTGTACAGTGAGTGAGTTCGGAAAAGAGATCGATTCCAGAAGTCGGGCACCGCGGAGGCCTTGATAGATGCGGCCTCTTTTTTCTTGTTTTTCCGCGCTAAATCGGTAATAAACAATTCAAATTGAAATTAATCATGCGCACGCCGCATGTGTACGATCACGTACGTTGGGTTGTGCGTTCAAATGATCTATAGACGAGTTGAAGTAACAAAACTTCATTTAAATTTGAACTCAACACTGATATTGGAACCTAAAGAAGATTTTTTACTACAACTACTGGCTGTGTTTGACGTTAAGGATTTATTACATAAGCGGATATCGACTGATTTTGGATTTTCAATATCTACTTTTAGCTTTGCCCAGTGGCGATATCGTAACCAATGAGGTTCAACCGAGAATCGATTATTGCTAGTAGAAAACTAAAATATCAGCTTTTGGAAGCTAAATGCCTGTCTGCAGTGTAATAACACATTTGTAACGAAGTAATTTGACCCATTATACACAACTAATTAATTTAAATTATTGACTTAAATTAACCTTGATATAAAGGGTTGAATTACAATAATTGTTTCGCTCAGTATTTAGGGGAGAGGAAGATCTAGGAAAGGATAACAAATATCACCTAAAAAGCAACATTCTACAATATTGACGGTAGTAACACTTTTGGAACACAAACACAAACTAAATGTTTCTATCTTGTCCAAAATCAACAAAAATTGTGAAGCCAATCATGTTTTCTGTTCGACGGATGTTTGACCATCCAAAACGAAATCCGAATTCAGCATTTTGCATTCTGAATTTCAGAGCGGCATCTAAAGTGATGACAGCATTTTCCCCAATTTAATAAGCACATTAATTACGGAGGTGGAATCGAATGCGGAAAATCAAGTCTTCAAGTATTATTCTGCACTTTGTGACAATTTTTGGCATTATTTCTAGCAAAGAAAGTTAATCTCATTTGGATACAGTGCATTTGATACATTTTTTTCCAAACCGTCTTACTCTCACTTACCCAACGTTACATGAAAAAGGTGTAATTATAATAGCTATAATAGTTGTAATGCCTGTAACAAGTATAACTTGTAAACAATGAACTAACAAAGCTAATACAAATATTCTGGATGAAAACTTTAATACGAAGCATGTTAATATGCAGATATTTTTCTTTAAAAACAATAGAAACTTGGATGCACAGGAAGAAAATAATACACGCTCTTAATAACTATCACATATTTGACATTGATCTTTGTTTTTGTATAACCTTCTAATAACCAGTAATAAAACCAATCCAGCAATGATCCTTTCAGTGAAACTGATCTTGATACACAAACCGGCACACAAGAATTTCATCATTCCATATTTTTTTCATCTCATTTAATCCTAATTCATTTTTTCCCTATTATAATCTAAAGATTGTCGAACTCCCGACGAGCCCGCGTAGCAACAATTGCGTTACTTTGCTCCTCATTACTTCCGAGCGTAACGGACAATACCTGCAGTCAGGCTGTGGAGCTCCTCACCATCCGGAAGGAAAAAAAACGGGGCTAAAATAGCGGAGTCTATTAGTTGTCTTAATGTGGATAATTAGAGGAGCTACTGGCCGCCAAAGCCGGTGCACAAGAAGGTACCGCCACCAACATCGCCTCCACTGAAGTATGCCGCCACTAAGGCCATCACTTCTTCAGAAGACCCTGCACTACGATATGTGCACTCACGGCAACGCGCACAGAAAACGAACGCAAGAAATGCAATCATTTGAGACCTGTAGCGGCTTTGCCGTATGGAGGTAATTTGGAGCAAAACCACATTCCTACAGGTGTACATCCGCGGTTGAAAGAGAATCAGTCATTTCTCGTCAACGTACACGTGGCATCAGCACCGCCAAGCTTACTTGGATAACCCTCGCTAACCCCCTAGCTTCCGACCCAACTACATTACCGGTTCGACATTAGCCAGCATCTCCCCCGCGGATCATAATCAACCTAACACTGACGGGCGGCGTACTCCTTCAGGGCGACACTTTCGTACGGAAAGCCCTTGTCACCCACGGGGTTCATTCTTCTACGCTTTGGGGGATTTAGTGTGCAATTCAACGGTGGACATGCTACCCGAGTAATGAACGCCATCCGAGCGCACACGGCACCGGAAATTAAGAAAAAGCCTCTTTACGATGCATCACTACTACTGCACAAACGTCGAGCCTGCCGAAAGCGATCGTCACCGAGCGTGCGTCGGGTTTTCTCACAAGCAGTGCATAGCTGTGTGTGGAATCCGGATTGCATAGCCTTCGGGGTTATTTGCTCAACGAACCAATTTCAGCAAAGCGAGCGAATCTCGCACGTACACCAAGAAGCTAATGATCTCGGAATCGAGTAACCGAACACTGTGAGACATAATCGTTCCCTCGAGCCCGAGAGTGCAGTTCCCAGCCGCCGTTTCATGAAATGATCCGCGTGAGAGGGCCACCACCCGGACGCGCTACAGGTAGGTTTCAATTTAATTCTCACACAAACAGTTTATATAAAAAATCAAAACAATCACATGTGACTTTTGCCGACATAACATCATATATCGCGTTATTAAAGTCGTCATAAAAAAGGCATTATACAATGGCCGCCATACTAATGGAACGAATTCGGGAGCTGGTACTTTCGATACTTTCATCAAGCTTTCTCGTAGGCATGATTCGTTCCAGAGCAAGTGGTCATTTTTTTACGATATTATTTACTTACATATTACACACACAAAATAATTGAATTATATGTGCCACACCGAAAATAAATTCGAAAACGAAAGCAATCCCACTTCCTACAGATAATGATTCCTAATTGTTTCACTTTACAGCCTCATCGTAGTATGGATGTTAAAAATATCGCATTTATACTTCATCTGCCAAATACTCTCGAACCAATCGCTGATGCCACCGCACGTCATGCTGAAGAAACACCGGACGAAGGGGATAATTGGGCCGTGGATTTGTTATTATTTTCTATTTCCGCTTACAAACGAATCGTCCGGATGTACCGCAGCATCATGTAATACACAACGACCGGACATCGCGTCGCACTATTCGCGAACGCGTGTAAGAGGAGGTATTTTTCTTTAAATTTTCCACAAATTATCCTCCCGTTAATAAGATAGTATTGTTTACCGGCACAATTAGTGTTTGATGGAGAGCAAAATTGATGTTGACGATTTGGAGTGCAAGAGAAAGAGAGAGGGGTTCATTAGCCGGACCTTCCCAATCATATGTATCCGGTAACGGTTGGTACACATTTTCCTGAGCATTTACGTCTTATCTGACACGAGTAGCAGACGTCGAGCATGCCGGAGCTTTACTCTCATTTTCATGCTATCAAATAAATAATCGAAAGTTACTCCCCTTGTTCCTAGGCCGTCTGAGTTCGGTTGATGGCTGTTGGCACAATCACCTTTCGCAATCCTACGACATGAAGATGAATAATGATCTTTAGATGGGACACAGGAACGCGCCGCTTGGGTTTTTCCTCTGCTGTTCGCTTTCTTAGCAAGAAGTCGAGAAAGTTTAACCGATCGCTGCGAGCAGTTAGTGGGCCCGTAGATCGCAGGAACCGAATGCAATGTTTAGCTTGCCTACTGCTTTACGATTCATTGTGGTCAACTGATAAAGCTGTACGTCGCCTGCTGGTAATTGTCGTAATTCTTCGGCCGAAAGATCATTACCGTACAATGCAAACAATGCGATAACAGTGAGCCGCGAATCGTACCGATCAGTCAATGAAAGCACCAGCACCCACCGCGCTCTCCACAAGCGGTCAAAGAATATCAACATCACGATCCGAGCGGACAGCCGTGGCATAAATCAAACATGGCAAACACTAAACGCCGTTGGCCAGATTCTGACCGTGCCGCGTACTTTAGTTTCAAATTTCATCCATCACTACACAATCAAAAGAACGGCACTGAGGGGGGCGCATACTGAACAACTAAATCTGCAAACGGCCTGCATCGTTACCTTCCACGGTTTCACAATGGGCGAACTACTCTCGTCAACAGCTCGGCGCTCGGGTGGTGGCCCAACCCGTGTGCCGTTCCATTCGCCTAACGGTACTCACCTGCAAAAAGAAACGGAAAATAAAACATTCATTAGAATTGGCATTGGGATTATAAATTTTAACAGAAATCTGCGGACACAACAATCTAACCCGTCTACCGGGCTGGTCTGGTGCGGGCTCTCTTTACGATAAAAGCTCAATCGGAAGAAAAGTATCCTAACCGACAACCAGAATCACCACCCACAAGTATCGCAGCAAGCAGGAGAATGGATAGCGCCACAACAATGCCTCCTTCGGATCATAAATTTGTGCTGATAACTTGACCGCCCCAGATCGCACCGACAGGGCTGGAAAGTAAGACCACCTTCTAACAGAAGGGAGGCTAAAACATATACACACATTTCCTGGGTTTCTGACTGCAATCTGCGCATTTTATTATTTTGTTTCCCGGGTTGTCCGGGTGCGAGTGCTGCTTTCCAGTCTCCTTATCGACGAAAGCAGAAAACAACGTGGACAGAAGGACAGAATATTGAACCTCTTTCCAGTTCCAACTCTCCAGTTTACGCGGGATGCAGTCACGCCAACACATAGGATAGGATTTTACGAAGAAACCTCGGCAAACGAGTGAACACCAAACGCGCAAACAATGTTTCAGAGGTCGCAATAGATTTCCGATATTTGATAAATATAAAAATATATCGTTTGGACTAGAAATGTACCAATGTATTGCAAATCAGACGCAAATGTGGAATTCGATTGCATTAACATCTTTTTCGCCTTAATGTATGCAATCGAAACGTTATTTAGCTTGTTAGTGAATATAGTTAACCTTTATATTTGATTTTTTTTACTGCAAAAGTTAATGCAATACGTCTCATTGCAAAACCATTCGCAGCGTGTTTTATAAGCAAATGTTGCATAATGTGCCCAAATCGATTACAACAATCCTGTTCGCATGCTAAACAAAGTTACTACCAGCTGACTTTGTTCTTGCCCCATTGCCGCCACCTTTCAACAGCCATGCTAGAAAAGCACATGTTGATCCCGGACAACGATCGTGTTCATACAAATTCGTTCAACAGCTGTTAACAGTTCCTTAAATGGGTAATTCGCCACTCGTCTACCGGAATGTGCCCTTGTGTGTTAGCATGCTCGCCAGTTCGTTATCATTCAAACGCGAGCCACCTGCACATTTTCGTACAACCTTCACCAAGAAAGGCCGCAGTACAGTGGAGAGAATTGGAGAAGAAGAAAAAAAAGAATGGTTCCATTAACATGATTTCCCTCTAGACGCAACCAAAGCCCAAGCACTACTAATCCATTCTACATGATCAACAGCCGCGGGAAAACGAGCGGAGCCCTTGCGCGTATTTCAATATCGGGCCAGGGCGCGAACCGGCCTTCCCTGGATGGGAAATGATTAAGAAATAATTTCAATACACTTCAGGCACGCGCTTTAAGTTGCGCGTTTTGTACCACGAACTCGATCACGGAATAACCCGCCAGAGGAGCCTGTTGGGATCGAATTACTGACGGTTTTTTATCCGCCTTGGAACATTCTTTCCCGCCGCTGTTAAGGGTGTGCCATTAAACGGAAAGAGAGTTTGTTGAGCGTGTACCGTGTTGATCCCTCTGGCGACCGACCGCACGAGCATCTTGCTCACAATTAGTGCACGATATAAATCTCTGCCATGTGTTATCCATGAACGTACCTTTACGATAACGCCATTTAATGTATCAATTTCATTTACCAACCAAAAAAAACACAACTTTACATGCCAACACCTTCGAAAGCCTTTCTCCTTGCTTTTTTTGTTACTATCAAAGGATCGTTTTCAAACCCATCGAGTGTTTTGTAGCCTCTCTTGACCATCAAGATAGCCTTACTTTCCTTTCCGGCTTACGTTGTCCAATATTTTGCGGACGTTGCAATATTCCATCCGCCAAATAACGCATCCTATCCATGGGGATCACTTACGGTGAATAAGTTAGCACTTGTCCATTTGAACAGACACTATTGAAAAATATATTTCATTAAAGGTTTGGCTTTTTTTGGAATTTCAGAATGTTGATAAGTCTAACCTTTATTTGAGAAGGATGTAATAACAGGGTTTTCAGCTCAACTCACAAATTTTGCATTCTATCTCATTAACTGTCGACATGACATACTTTTACAACGACAAATGTCAACGGGGAAGTATGACTTCGAAACAGCCAGTTATGAGATAAAATGCAAATGTTGTGAGTTGGGCTCTCAGATCTTGAGTATCAAAATAGCCTGTAAATTTTTCTCAAATACGGGTTCATGCTCTGTTCCTTAAATTGTCTAACGGCTTTTCGGTATAGCAAGTGCTCCAAATACCAATAATTAATATTGGTGCCTTATTTCTCAGATCTCTACAGCTCTAGAACTGGCCAATAGCCTTGAATAACCTGTAGTATATTCAAAAACCCAAAACTTGTCTTTATGACGCTTTCATTTTTCCCACTTCAAAAGAGTCTTTTGTAGGCAGAGCATCAACTATAGCCTCAATAAAGTTAGTGATCTGCAAAAAACAAAACATCTTCTTGTGCTCGTACTTCTGACCTAGAATCACGTCGTGCTGAGAATAGTCGTTGAACAACAAAAAATCGTTGGGCCATGATTCATGTTGTGAAAAAACAGAGCTAATGGCGGTAAATGAGGTTGACTTGTTGGTAAACGACGTTGCTAAAAAAGTTCCTAATAATTGGATGATGGATACGATTGAAAACAAACACTTTTCATTAATTTTCGATCGATATAAATTGCAAAAATATTTTAGATTCCATTACTAGGATTTTATTGACAGGCTTTTTACTATGTAAAGCTTAATTACTCAACAATGACGTTGTTGGAAAGAAATGTAAATTGGTTATTTTATATTCGCGTGAATATTAAACCACTAAGTAAACATCGAAGGCAACACAATATCAACTTAATAAAGCCGGAATAGATTACACTTTTTCTATGAAACATTCAGATATTAAGCGGGAAAAATGAAAGATGAGCCAAATTAAATATCTACATAAATCCAAACTACCTTCCATCAGCATAATCAACAATGTCAGCATCATCAACGGGCATCATAATCATCATAACTCAAAGCATAGTTTCTCCTTATGCATCATTTGCGGTGCACTGGCCCAACATTGACGAAGGGAAAAACCGTCACATACCGAAAAGAGAATACAGTTATCTCTTAAAAGTACGCATCACTGTCCCTTTCTGTTTCATTCTTCACAAAATAAACATATCTTCAAATGGTTTATTCGTGACACTTTGGTAATTTCCTCAATCTGCTCCCTATAAACTCCAGGTGGAAGGTTTTCAGCCAAGTCACCGTAATGGCGATGATGATATGCAATTGGACGACACTCGAGAGCGCACTAATGAAGACACTTTAAATCGTCACAATAAAACTAGCGTATAGAAAGGAACGGGGTGTGGAAACGGTTTACCACGGTGCAATTTAATGACATCTAATCTACATGTTAGCAAAGGGCCAAAGCATTTCCTTCCCCCGGAATACGAAACCGTGACGCAGCTAATACTGGGAGTGGTGCCGGCGAAAGCACAGCCACAGGTAAGGGGTGTAATGGTGACATTTTCACAAACTGCACTTTCATACGCAGCCAAATTGACGGCAGCACACCCTTGGATGGCGTTTACCGTTGCTGCCCTTGTAATGATGTCATTTCCAGTGGTAATGGACGGCATCATCGCAAGTAAGTGACGTTCCGTACGATGGTTACGGTGGAAGAAAATGCATCGTCGTGCCTATCGTAAAGCATCGGAACGAGACGCCCGGTTGTGGTAAGGGTAAAGCACACTAGCCTGCTATTTGGAAGTTAATTCCACAGCCCTCCTCCTTGTTGATAATTGTTTCACTATGGTTTTAAACCCTTTTTTAAAGATCCAAAAAACACTCAGGTTCGATCATCTTCAGCATATCTCACGCAACAGGTGTCAGCGCTAGCAGCGTTATTCGCCCGTCGTCTAACCCGCTCCAAGATGTAACGGACATATCAAACATAATCGTGCGAACTATGAAAAATACACCTCTTGTTGACGAGTTAATAATCATACCCGAACGATACCGGTTTTAAAGTATACTGCAAGTCGAAGACCACCCTAAGCTAAAGATTGAGCGTGCGGACACGTTCGTTAATGGCGAAAGATAGCGCCATAAAGATAAGATGCGACGGCGGAGATACGGTTCACTGAAAACACTGAAGGCATAATGCAGCATCCGGTCCATGTTGTTCAACGCAGTAGCAGTTAGGGACCTTACAAAGGTGATTTGGTTGCCTTTTTAGCTAGGATGCCTCAATTTTGTATCGATGTAAACCGGATTTATTTAAACTTGCCACGTTTATTCATGCAGTTCAAAGCAGCCGTTAAATATCCGAGGGAATGGAAGTAAAAGACCGAGTGAAAAATCGGATCCGCAAATTTGTATAATGGTATAACTATAATTTGAATATATTAATTATGAAGTTTAAACGATCATTCAAATTGAATGAAATAATTCGGACACAAATCCAGGAAAAAAGTGCTCCGAGGGATTGCATACATCGTGACGTTCAGCTTCACTCAAATTGCATAAGCATCAGGGGCTTTACATTCAGATTGCATACCTACAATAAACTACTCTTTCACGTGACTGCGGGTTGCATACTTTTCTACATGGTTTTCAAGAAATATTTCATTCAGTTGAAAGACCGATCGATATTTCTGGTTTCGGTACATCAGAATGGAGTTTTGGGCGTATTTGGTACTGTTACTTATGATAACATTTAAAGTTTCATTGTACGGTGTTCTGGTGCCAATCATCCTGTTCCTGTTATCTAATCAGGATAAGGTGCTTATGAACAGAAATAGAAAAATGTGTCTCCAATGTTTAGAGCCTTAAGTCAGAAGCTTTGATTGGTTGTTACACGAAGTGTTTTTCATTCCATTTCTTTTTGTTTGTTTTTTTTTATGGAAATTTATAACATTTAGCTGTTCTGGGTTACTAAAAAGGTTACAGTAGGACATCGATTATCCGGGGCCTCATTATGATTGTGATTTGCACAACCGTTCAAAAGTTTTGTATGGTATGTTTGGCTTTGAAAAGCTTGTTATCTTTACCCACTTTTTGTCAAATTAGGTTGTAAAGTAGTTTAAACATTCAATTTGATCTTTAAATTATTAAAGGTTGGATTTTTTATGGATTGAATATTAATGTTACCGTTTATATCCCCTCCTCATCTCCAAACTATGCATTTTAAACATATATTTGAAGTTTCAATATTAGGGTCTTGTTTTCCGTGAAAATCGATTAATTGGCATAAGGTCCCTCTCTCGAATTGCCCGGATAATCAACGTTCTACTGTATAAGAAAAACATTTGGAATAATCTCATGTTTTTTCAAATAAGAAAATTGCATTCATAATACTGAACAAAATTACCTTTCAATTGAGCGAAGAAAATTAAACTGCCTTTCATTTTCATCTTGATTTTGCTTCCTACTGCTTTTTTTGCTTCCTGCTGCTCTCCTTGCTTTGTCGCTATTAAGATTAGAGGCAATAAAAATTCCCGTTCAAAGTTCCGACGGAGCCAATAAAATCCGGACAAAATGAGTTTGCCACTTTAAACCACCAACCCGTCGCATTGGGTGCGCATCATCGACGAAGGGCAGCGCCTCAACCAGCGCCTGTTAACGCGCTTCGTTAAGCGTTTTATTGGGTGCTAATTACTTTCTTTTGCTATATTTTACAACAGTTTAGGCAGTCCTCTCCGGTGCTCTGGGAAGAATGTTTGCTTGCGAGGAGTTGCGAGAAAGTTCTGATTTATTTCTGCATACTTTTTCACCCATCCCATGTCGTTAACCTTTGAGACAACAATCAACTACCAAAAAAAACATTGCTGTATGGCTGGTTTGTTCGTACATACAGCGTTAGTTCGGAAGAGAGCAACAACAACTCGAGACTTCGAGCCACAAATCACTCGTTACGAATGCAAAATAAAGCCGTTCATGTATCGCACTAATTCTACCACATTCGTTAGCTTCTGCTGCAATGGGCTCCTTCAACATTTTTTTCTCATTTTACCTTCCTTCCATTTACTGATATTCTGGCAAGCCTCTCTATAATTTATGCACTTTCGAACCAGTGCAAGATTGATCGCAAAAGATTTCATAACTGTATGACGACGCCAATCAGGCTCCTCACTGCTCGGTTAGGCTCCGAAAAGGGGGTCCCGTCCGACGGCTCCAGACATTGTTGAGGGTCTTTGGTGTATAACCACCATGCTGCTCCACACCACGCCAAGTCCAGCCAGCAGGAATTGAAAGTGAATACCACAAATACGGAACACGGCACATGCTTGCCCACCACCAAGTGTCGCCCGGCAGCTATAATGAGAAATCGATCGTTGTATCTAGTCCCCATCCTTCCCCCGGTTTTACCACCACCCACGCGATTGCTAGTGCCAGGTTCAATCTAATCTTCCGACACAGGCAGTTAGAGCTCAAAAAAACCGGGCAAATCATACGATCTGACACACAGGAGGACGGTGAGACGATGATGCTGTGGTTTTGAGCCGGGCGCAGGAGAAAGGCACACACACAGTGCAAGACAAATAGAAACCCTTCAAGAAACACTCCTTACGGCGAACCGATCAGATCGGATCGGGCCCGTGTGACGAAAGAGCTGGCGAAAGGAGTGGCGGATGCAGGAAAAATGGGATCGTTCGCCAATCCCCAATATGTTGATGAATCTTGCATTTCTTGCACTCTGCCATAGTTGTGGTGCAACAAGACAGCAAAAAAAAAGAATCTAGCGGCTTCAGAACCAACGACGAGTGGCGGCTTCAACCTCCCCACCCGTTTTCCTCCATAGTGGCACCTTATACCGGGAATATTGAACGCAGATAGCATCGTCCATAAATTATGCTCACGAACGACTCAACAGGCGAATAATTGCTGGTAATGGATCGAAGATTCCCTCATTTGGCAAAAGGTTGCGTTTTCGGTTACCGTCTGGCTACGGCTCTGCGAAACGAATGAGAGTCGGAGATTTCTTCTTCGCACTGTTGAAACACCCACTGGATGCATCGGAACGCATGACGGAGAAGCGTGAAGATGCGGGGCCCGCAGCGTTCTGAGGGAAGATATTGAAGTGGGCGAAACCCATAGACGACCCGCTCCATCCACCCTGCACACCCAGGGGGCCCAAACAACCCGAACGGGAATCGATCACAAGAGCTCGCGAGAAGGTGCTGCCCCTTTCATCCCTTCATCTACATTAGCTCTCCATCGATAACACACATTGGGAAACGAAACAACAATAATCGAGGATCGATCGATAGCGATAGCTTTTTGCTTTCTTTTCGATCAGTTGAAAGCAACAGGACGCTTGTGCAATGGGTAGGAGAGAACAAAAACCGGAGCATCGAATCAATTTTCGGCTTGGAAGACCGATTTCTTCACGGGTACTAATTTATATCCTCGAAGCTAACGGGGGCGGCCATCAGGGACCAAGGAAATTGACTGAACTGGAGGACTGAAGGGGTTTCGAAACGGGACAGCACAATGTCGCACACTGTAGGAAAGGCTAATGTTCGAAAATGGCGGGAGGTTCCATAAAATTTTACTACCCTACATGAATATTCGATTTAGAAACGAAATGTCCAAAGGAACTGCGGGAGCACCCTTTATCGAAATGCAACTGATCGATTATTTCATACGGATATTCTTATCAGTTTGGATGCATCAATGTATTTTAAATGTTTAGTATAGGAGATCAGTTCGTCGACAGAGATATGAATATTGGTTGACCGATTAAAACGACTCATTCAATTAAAAGCCCAAGAGAAAGTTGATTCATAAATAGGAAAGACGTAATAGATAACGCTAACATCGAGATATTCATAAAAAATCCATTAACCCGTAGAGGATATAAGCGCTATGTTTAAATTTACAATAAAATATAAATTCAATACCATTTAAACTGAGGCACGTAACTGAGTGATCATTTTCTATACTGATGTGTATCCCTAACAAACATCTTCTTTTTTTAATTTATTGTGAATATCAAAGACTTATAATCTAGAGACGAATCCCATGTGAATTTGACCCACTCCTTAAAAACCCCCCAACACACCACACCCTTAATGCACAATAAACTGCAATCAACGTTCATTCACAACAGTGAGGCAAAAAACCCCGTAATGATCAATCAATCACGAACGCTCCGTGCTTTGTCTCATGCGACAATAAAATCGCAATTTTTGGGCAAAAATGCACGATCAACAATTGATCGTACACGATTAATCCAAAAACACTTTACGCTCGTCAATCGACCGTATCGAACATTTGAAGGTCGAAGATGTGAAATTTTCCAGCTCATAAAACAATCCCACACAGGATAATGATGGAGACAACTACCGGTATCCGCAGTTCCGCTTCATTAGAATGGCCTAACCTACTACAAAGCAAAACACAAGATCGTGTAAACGTGCAGTGGCATGTAAAGTAAGGAACGACCTTTTTCATTGCCACCCCAGAGCAGAATGGGCGTAAGGAAAAAAAATATATCCCAACGATTAATGGATAAAGTATACCACAAGCTCCAGACTTTTTGTCTTTAAAATGGGGTGCCTTTCTGGCCCACTATCGTCCAAAGAGCCAGACACATTTCAGCGTAAACACTGCACGGTGCTTAACAGTTTGCGCATATGCTAACCATTGCCAGACTCAACCCAACATAACAATTCGTTTTTTGCCTTTCGGACCTCATGAAGGGCAAACGATTATTGCAATGCCACGATTCATAAATTCGTCCGGTTCGCTTCCATAGAGCCCGGCCGGCCCACGAACGACGCTCACTACGCTTCCCGGCATGGTTCGCGGTTGTTTTGTTTATCGCCGGCAAACAACGAACTACCGGACCCGTGGGTTTGTTGGACTCCACGCGATACGCTGCGCACACTTGCACCAGCTAAAGCCACGGGGAAAAGCGGCGGTGTAAAACAAGCAAACAAAAATCAATTGTCCAACGATAGAGTCCTGAGCCTGCCGATATAATACATCCCGAGCGTAGGACCCTTACCAACCCATCCTTACTTGACTATTTCTTATTGCTACAAAGAGGCATACTCAAGCCTCTCCAGGCTTGCTGAAGGCATCACACTCATTGCATAGCATTATGTTTACATCGTTTGTTTATTCCTTTTGTTCTTTGCTTTAAGAAATTGAATCTTATATACCCATCGCACCATGTGTCGGCAGCTGTCACACAGTACATCCTCTCTGGCCCGGTTGGGTTGAAAAAGATACAAATAAGTCACACAAAGACACTCTCCCTTAAAGTCTCCACTTCATTTTAATAACCCGAATTGTACATTGTAGGGAAACATTTGCTTACAACCTGTCACCCATCGATTGTTACCAAATTCTTCCCATCCTGTGTACCTTCGCTTTACATCTACACCGGTTTAACTCTGTTTTGTGTCGAAATTGTCGGTCGGTGTGAGGTGCGAACACTTCAAAGAAAGCTGCTGCAGACAGACAGACGATGTTTAATGACAAGAAATAGTTTCAATGGTAGTTACATTCCTCATCACTATCGGCTTTTTACATCAATGTTTAATAATTATTATTGACGTGAAATAATTGTGATGGAAGGTCTGGACTGGCGGGACTTTGTAAGCAAGAAACGAAATGTGAAAGTCTTCGCAAAACAACCTACAACTTTAATACTAAACCAACAGAACTGTGCCGAGAACCATTTTGCTGGCTGTAGTAGAACTTGGTTGGTCGTTCAATCGTAACAGCTGATCCGCACCACGCACCATCCATTAAGGTAATTATTCACCCAACACGTCATGATCATTATCGTTACTATTTATTGAGGTCAGACGAAAGACAGACGGAAGAAGAAAAAAAGCTTCGAGAAAATCTTCTCCCTCGCCACAGCTAACGAGTGCTGACAAACGTCCAAAAAAGGACTGACTTCTTCAACGGTTCGATGCGATGGAACTGACGTCTCAATTCATCCCTTGCATCACACACCATGATGTCGCCCGCTGAGGTTTTGCCTTTGTTGCAATGCAGAATTTCGCTTGATGACGTACAAACTATTCATACATTGCAGCACGTGCAAGGCGAGAAGACACATTCCCTTTTCCGAGCCGATTAATACCATGGATATAGCTTGACTTTATTTACTTCATTTAACCTTACTTTGCAACAAAAGTGCAGAAATGGTACTCGGCGAAGGAGAAATTGTCAACACATTTCACCAAATATGCCCACAGTTGCAATACTGTGCGAACGCATACGAACACATTTCCATATTTGGGCAACCGAGCCAGCAAATATTATGCAAAACGTGTCCAACATTGAACCTTCACACTCGAAACCAGGCTCTCTACTATAAGCCTTACCCAAGATTTACTGTCCAGCGTTGCTCTGTTGCTTTAGAAAGGCAAAGAACGAGCTGCTATTACATTTAGCTTTACTTTACTTCAACCATCAACCGCTAACCTCAACTTGCAGCAGGTTCCCTGTGTAGAATTTATTGAAGGTCCACTTTGTTGGGAAATCGTTACAGCACACTGTATGAGAACTGGTTGGCGTCAAGAAAATCGCCTCAGGAGGCAAATTATGGTTGGATTTTCCCACAACATTATGAATAGAAAAAGTTTGTGAACGAGTTCTGTGTTAAAATGTATTCGGAGACACAAAAACCCGAAACCACTATAACAAGAAGCTACAAGTGAACTATGTTTAAGATTTTAGATATTACCTTCCAGGGATTAATCACGTTAAAGCAGCTTATAATAATCCGAACTACATTCCAATCACCGGTACTATTTGAGAAAAACTACCATGTAAATAAAAACTGCCTCCCAATGTGATTTCTCTTCCTTTGGGAAAAGAAAAATTCCAACATAAAGGTCACCCCTTAAGGTTAGTTCTTGAGTGTACAAGTACATGAAGATCGTGAGGAATTTGTGAACCATTTTCGACCCACATATAATTACGGGCCACATTACCAAACCACACGGACACGCACTCGTCAGCCAAACTTGACATTCTCCAATCCAAACCCCGACACTCAAGTTCACGATCAGCTGCAACGCCCCTTCCGCGAATTCGTCCGAAACGCAGCCCAATTGCGATGATGTACAGTTACGTGTAAAGTGTCAGCCATGGTTCAGGTTTCACAACGGAGACCGTGGGTCCATCGTGCAGGGCGAGTACAAAACTGCTTAAAACCATTTCCGACCATACCCGGGGGCAAAATTTGTCAATACTGAAAGAAGGGGCCCGGTAACAACAGTTCACTTTCGGGGTATGCAATTTTGGTGCATTTTCACCTCACGGCCAACCAGGAAGGCGGCGCGCGCATAAAAGTGTCCCAAAAGTGACCTCAATTTGTGGCCAACTATTTATCTGATTTCCCGGTCCGCCACAAACTGGACGATGAAATCAATTTATCAATCCGACAGAAAATTGACAGCCTTTCTACGGAGGGTAAACCATTACATGGAACCGTGTAATTTCTGATTTATTCGCTACGCACAGACAAATTACGAAGTTTGCAACAGAAACTTCGGAACGCGATACGGTGTGCGTGCGGCTATCTACACCATTTATGCACAATTTATCGAAACGCCTTACGTTTGCTGTGTGGTTAAGAGAAGTCCAACATTTATGCTAAAACACAATATTATTGAATTTTGCATTCCTTCCAAAAAACAAAGTCACGATTCTTCAGCAAAAACAAAAAAAAGAAGCACACTTCATTATACAGTACAATCATCGTACATATGAATAACAATTGTGTTTCCTAAAATGCGGCTGCATTTCCAGACCCTGCGGCATTTTCATCTTTCTTTCGGCGTGATCATCTCGCTTGCTGGGGCTCGATAAAGATCGTCTCTTTGTTGCTTAAAGCAACCGATGCTGTATGGCCAAAGTGGATGCAAACAAAATACGTTGTAAAGGAGAGATGAAAAAAAATGGAATTCCAGTGCATACTACCAACACTGCTGCATCTTTTTTTTCCTTTTTGGGTGGAACGGATAAATAAAAGTGCAACAACGAGAAGATGAAACATGCACCAGAAACTGGTTTTCGAGTGCCCTTTTCTTGTGTCTCGGGGAGTTTTTCTGTTTGGTCGAGCCGCCCGCCTGTCTTTGTATTTAAACAGCTGATAATGAAGTTTTCTTTTTCACGCGCTACATACTCGATGACCTCTTTGGTCTTGGAATTGGGTTGGGAATCGGCAGAACTTCCGGCCAGTTGGAATAACTACAAAAACTGTATCATACAAGTTCTTATCGAACCTATGGGGTAGTAGAAAACTTTTAAATGGAACCTCTTATCCTCAAATATGATAATTATTCTTCGCATATCATAATTATTATGCACAAGTCAATCTCCTATCTCCCTTCGATCGATGCGTACTCTTCCCATTTGCTACTTCAACGTATTTCCGCTTACGAAATCAATATTTTTTTATCGTTTCCGTTCGCAGTCACAAAACTGCATGCGTCACTTCGTGGTTGTGTGTCGCTAATATTGAAAACGAATTTACAATTCACTTTTCCTTTCACTCCACGTAACTAACCAGGAATCAATACTGCAGTGTGACCGGTAGGAAGCGAATCAAATAACATTCAGCTCATGAACCATGAAGCACGTTCGAAACAACGACGCGAATGCAAGAATATGAACACACACCAAAGAAAAAAGTGCACCACATGCGTAAAATATAAAAAATGCACAAATCCACATCCAACAATCAAGAAAGAAGGATAAACTAATGTTTCTAAGGACGGGACCGGTACGACGATGTGCGAACAAACTGTCCGGGTGAAACAACCCGATATGATAAATTACCCCCAAAAGACATGGTATGGACCGGTATGGAACGAAACTTAATGGGCAATGGTTGACGCAAAAGTGATTGAAAAATGAAATAACTAAATATAAATACCGGCACACTACACGTCCGGTCGTACGTGATCGGAAATTTGAATGGTTTTATTTAGCCAAAAAAAAAAGGGAAAACAGACACCACGGATGGTAAATGCCGGTAACGATACAAATTTTAACAAAAATTAGCAACACTTCAACCGTGCACGAACCTTGTCGACGCAACGACGAGTTCATTTGTTATGTTACGGCTATAGTTGCTGTGGGAAGCGTATTCAATTACCCACACGTACGATGTCTGGTCGATATGAATACCTCGGTGGTAGACCTCCCTTTTTTTGCTATTGTAAACCTTTTTCCGAATTTATCACTGATTTAAAAGGTTCCAAACTAATGTGTTTTGATAATAACAGCTGACTTGGGCAAACATACGTACAACATGGCCGTCAATGAATGTCGAGACGAAAAACTTCGATCAAACAATAACCAACCTTCGACGAAGCTATCAATATCATATATACATTCATAAAGTTTTTTATATCCATTCCAGTTTCTAGAGAACTAAACGACATGAATACATATAAAATAGAAATTTGGCAAACGGCTGGAAGAGAGTCCTCATTCATTCATTCAAATGTGAGTATTCACTTTGGAATAATTGATTTTGGAATTTTTAAATCACTCGATGGAATGTTGCAATTCGATAGTGGAACATTGCAAATCCGATGTGGAATTTTGCAAACATGTAGTGGAAAGCTGCATACAGTCAGGGGACTCGGTTGTGGAGCTGTCAAAACGCCACCACGACGCCGGCTCAAATGTAAACATTCATACCGGAAGGATTGAGGAAGAAGCAAAGACGGAGACTAGATAGAACGTGCAAGCACACCATTCCCGAAATTCCCAGGAGAGTCAATTTCGACAAGCGTAAGTATTAAATCAGCACGAGTGACTAGTAGAAGTAATGAATACGATATGATAATGAAATTCAGATTATATAGAAAAATGGTCATTCGAAAAAAAATCCCAAACATTATTTTGCACACTTTGACCAGACTTCAAAATTCATTAATTTTTCAGAGATCCAATTGTTTTTGTTTCAGTTAAAATTTTAAACATTATCAGCAAAAATTGAAACTCACGTTTCTAAGTGTACACAGGCAGTCAACGGATAAGGTTAGGCTTTATTTTACCTTTTAACGAAACATTCTAGATCAACAGCAATAAAAAAAAAACCCCATCCGAGTCATTGTCATTCTTGAGGCACCCAACAGAACTATGACGATTATCAGTTTTACATTCCCTCATTCACGTTTTCGGACGTGGTGGTTTAGGGTGCGAAGATTAACTATCCTCAACCTACGGCTACTAATCTTCTCCGTGTTATTCATTTCACAACAACGACGTGTAGTTCTTAATGAACTGCCACGCTATCACTACTGCATAGACAACTTCACTCGTAGATAGGACACCTTCCTCCACACGAACTTTGCGATTTGTGAATCGTGCCTACACTCTCGTCTGCCGTTAATGCACGCTGTGGAACATATCATCCAGACGTGGGAAGATCTGAAATCAAGCAACCGATTCAACGCCGAAGATCAACTTACGAGCGAACGCTCCGAAGCTCTAGTAAGCTCATGAAAAGGATGACAAGTGTCCGGCTCGGGTTGGTGTTGATGGTAATATGAGCAATGTGGTTCTGGTTGCGGTTACTATTGCATACGGTGTGTCCCACGGACGCGAACCATTGCAGCGTCATGATCATCATCAGCATTATTGTAATCAACGAATTGTATTCACTGCAGGATGTGGTGGTCGTCTGCCAGTTGCCTCTCTTATCATGCACAAAGGGCAAGCTTCTATGCATTCCCAACGTTCGCCTGTCACTGCCGCCTTGCCAAGTTGACAGTTACACGTTGCCGTTGGTTCCGCATGGTGTACCACACATCAGCCGGTGGAAGATCAAGGATCGAGGTCCTCCATGCTGCACAAACAGGGACGGCGACAGACGAATGCTCTTGCACGAAGGAAACTCAAACGTCCCACAGTCGCCCGGGACCTTCTTTCGTATGCAATGCGGGTCGGGTACTGGCAACAAAAGCTGGCGACCAGAAACAACTCCAGTAGCTCCGGTTGACGGTGGTTGCTAATGCAGATGAGGATATTGAACCTCGTTGCAACATTTTTACGTACGCGAATCGTTCCGTTCCGCATTTTGCTTTGCTTCGTTTTCATACCAAACATTCCATTACTAACACACACGAGTGAAGCGGCGTCTGAAGGAACGAACGAAACACATTATAATGGCAAATTATCACAGACATTTTATGGGGTCGGCCACGGAGGTCTTTAAAATATAGTTCGCATAAGAATTTGAACGAAAAACCACACAAAAACAGGCACTACGACAACACATAACAAAATGCGGGAGAGACTAAAAACCCGACCGGTCGGCTTGAAAACCCTTCCAACAAGGCGGCATCTCATTTGCATTTCACTTTTTCTTTTTTTCGTCGTTGTTTTGGTGGAAAAAAGTCTGTTTCGAACTGCGTTCTTGTTTTGCACTTTTTGGCCATTGAATACTTTCTTTCCGCGGTACGGAAAGCTTGTTCTTTGGGATTCGCGCGACAAAAGGAAAAGAGTATCATGGTAGGGTGGTGTAAGAACTTTACGATGCCCACACTGCTATTATGCATCAAATAACAATTTAATCAAATTTGCAAACCAGTAACGAACTAGTCCGTTTTCGATTCTTCTTCTCAAAGTCCTTTCTTGCCGTCCACAGAGAAACGTTATTTCTCGGACACCTGTTTACGTTTTCATCTTAAGAGATAGCGAGAATATAAAATATTCGTTCAATATATCAGTTTCTTTAAAGATCGAGTATCCACATAATAAAAAAACTATTTTTTTCTCTTTATAACCTAATTGATTAATAATCTTATCACGTTTAGAAAAGAAACCTGAAACTTTTAAGATCGAATGCAAGGTTTCCTCTACAACCATGCAGCCTCGAAACTTTGCAATCTGGCGCCAACGTCTATGTGCATGTCCGGCAAGACACCGAATGTTCCACTCGAAAAAGGGAATCCGTAAAAATACAGGTTAAATTGACCGCATCACCATATAAAGCTACATTTCGGTTCGTCAGTCGACCATATAAATATTTCGCTACGATCGCCGGCGACTAGTGAGCACGGAAAATGTCAACCGACCTTCTGACCGGCTTGCTACAACCAACTCGTTGCGATTAACAGCATGTTTCTGCAAATCCCGAACTACCGAACAGGGTGGTATAATGAAGTTGTTACAGTATCACACTCACGAAACGTTTTATAGCGGTATTATCAGTATCTTTTGCACAAATTTCACTGCTCTTCGGATTCACACTGTGCTATGCCACGATAAAAGCACAAAAACGAGTTTTCGTCTGGAATTCGCCTGATCCTGCTCAGTATTCGGCAAAGTAGAGCTCGCGAGTCGCATTCTCCACATTTTGAATGTGGCTCTTTGTCGATAATGGTTCATGCTGACTTTGCTTAAATTCCACCATAAATTATAGCAGGTTTTAATTCATATTGCTTCATGAGAATAATAGCCAAAGTTTTGCATACAATTTAAATTTGAGTTGAGAACTTGAGATACAAAATCCGTTGCGATTTTCTATGGATTTCTTTAGGCTTGTGTTGTATTTTAACACAATGTGCTATGCTTGGAAATGTGCTATAAGCAAAGCATACTTTCATGTCATTACGGTCAGTACAGTAATCTGTAATCTGCAGCCTTACTTTACGTTAACTTAATTACGTTAACTTAACAAAGTTAGACTTTTCGTAAGTCATGATCAATAAAGAATTTAAAATCTCTAATGTCTCATAAGAGTTTATACGTTACATGAATATTAACTATTAAATAAAATAATGATGAATTGGGATTTTTTTTCGAATAAAATACCCCAAACAGTGTGACATTTAAACTCAACAATTACATTACCAGATACCCCAACAAACTCCATTCCGTGTGCATTTTGAAGATCGTATCAATCTGCTTAGTTTAGCCAACAAATGAGCTTGTTGACAAGCATGTTTTGTTTCACGAACAAAAGTGTATCGTTGAAGTATTACGTACCTAAAAAGAGAAAGAAAAAATCATACGATTAGACAACAGTGTATAGCAGAAAAAAGCAGCTACTTAAACTAATTCCTAACAGGAAGTGCACCCCGTGCAGTGTCAACCACTGCACCAAAACATGTTTATCGTAATTACCAATCCATTTTTCCAAGCACCTTCCGGGAAAGATATCTTCCCGCAAGCTGCCCTCAAAGGCAAGGTTGTACGACAACAGTGTTTGTGGATTCCCTGTTCACCATAGATAATAATTGCCCCGTACCTGTGGTAGATCAACTGAGATGTGTCACCGTGCACTAGGCGGCGTACAGATTGCAGGCGTACAGCTGTCAGCTGTTTCTCATTGAGCACACATGAGTTGTTTGTGTGGTTTGATGATTACAAACACTCCGTGTGCCAGTCAACCATGCGTTGCAATAATCGCACTAATCAGCGCCGGATATAATTTTGGTTGACATATATAATGATAAAACTGAAGTCACCCCACCCCGGCGAGATAGCGGAGATTCCACCATTCCCTTATATGTCACGCGATCGTCGGTATCGAATCAGTGCGATCGACAGAAACATTATTCATCGCTTATTATGTGTGGGATGTGTCACCCAACCTGCACGGAACACCCCCCATCTATTTCACCCAGTTTTAATCCCTTATCATACAGTACAAACTAGAATGAATGGATAGACCCCACCGGTCTACTGGTCTTTGATGACTAAAACAGACATCTGGTGAAACGAAACATTGCGAGGGTCACCGGCCACGAAGATAATTGACGGGATTCCTTCTTCATTTATTCGTCCAGTAATAGAAGCATTGTGTAACTGTTCAATTCCCCTGTTCATGAAGACCGAGCATTGCTGGATGGGCATAGGATAAGGGTTTGATTGTGCCGTTTCCAATCGATTGAGTGAGGGTGTTGGTTCTGACGAAATATCTTCAGGGCAATTCCAGAGCGTATAATAAATTGGGGGAGATAGCCTATGTACATTGAACCGGGATACAAATGAAGACCATCAAAGGTGGTGTACTAGCCTTAATTACGCATCATAATGCACCGTGCACTAGTTTTTTCCCCAATGAAGTCCACCATTAATCTCTTAAGGATGAAATCATATTTCCTCATCGGGTTTTAACTTCATTCCTCTGCTAGCACCGTACCTTGATTCTCTTGAAGCCAATTAAATTCAATTGAGACAATAAATTGAATGGATGGGTGCATCAATTATTCCATGCTTTCTTCCGCGTCTGGTAAATTATCAGAGCAATACTACAGCCATATCTGCTGCCAAATAAAATATTCAAATTACACTGTGAAATCCGAAAGCCGTGCGTGATGTCCAATTTCCCCTGCGACGCTTAAAATGTCCGTCTAATGTTGCCTTAGGCGCCACATACCCTGACGAGCAAGGGAGACCCAATTGCTGATAATGATTGAAGGAATTACACATGAATAACATTACGGAAAATTAAACACCTCGCCGTGTTAGGCCTCTGGATATGTTTTCCTTTTGTTTAACGCATCCCTTCAATAAAGCATAATTGTACTTTCCCTTTCCGAGTGTGATGCACTTATGCTCTCGGCTTCGCCCCAATCAGTATACCGTTCTATCAAATATGGACAAATGAACACCTAGTCGGCGGCTGTTAAAAAAAAGGGGTTCTTTAACCACGGCCATCCACCATCGGACATTGACTCGACACGTCTACGAAAGACGCCGGATAAATGCACGTGTCCATAAGCACACCATTAATCGAACGCAACACACGCAGACACCGGCCGGCGTCGTCCGTAGAACATTGTATCGCGTGACCAAACACTCCGATCGATTCGCGGGCCTAGTCACAATCGGATTCGATCTCCGTTTCTTGTCGTTCGCTTGCCACCGATAAAAAAACGATGTCCATAGCACTGCCGCCGACCTTAATCTGTCATTTCTTTTTTTTTCCACTCTTCGTTGCCACTCGATCAAATGATAGTAATTCTAGAGAAGGCGTTTGCTCGGCGCTAGTCTGGCACACTGCTCAATTTTCTATCCCCATGTACGTGGGTCACGTCAGCTACGATTGGCAACATTCTTCATAATTTTAATGCTGCACGGGGATATACATAAACACCACCGTAGAGTGTGCCAGTTGTGTTGAAGGGTTGAGACTAAAAGAAGAAAAAAAGATTATTATTGCGCCCATATGTATTGCGCGAACCATTCGGTAGGCTCTAATCAACCGTACTTGCCGCAAGAACTTACCCACACAGAATTCATTGGTAAAGCAAATAAACCCAGCCCCGAGCGAGACCAGAACAGGAAAGGCATGTCATTGCAACGCAGCCCGGAACTGATAAGAGGCATAACGAATCGTTCTCAAACCAAACAGAAAGAAGCATTAGGCATAAGAAATGGACACGCATGGTGCGAAATTATCGTACCGAGTGCACGTCTCGAACGATCTCTGACAAACGCACACATAGCGACTGAGCTTTGAAACGAATCCCACAGACCTGAACAATATGCTGGCGTAACCGTTCCATTGTGAAAACACAACAGACAGAACTAATTAAAGTTGATTTAGGTTTTTACATACGAACAGCTTCATCAATAGTTTTAATATTAATAGTTTAAATGACGCGATCGTTCGCTGTTGCACGAATCGAAGTTCATTACAGCGAAAATAATTAGCAAAAAATGAATATCTCGCTAGAAAATCAATTAGATGCGCTTGGCAGATACAATTAATAATTTTGGTACAGAAAGTTCAAAGCAACAAAATTGTTAACGTCATCGTATCCATCAACAAATTTGGCAAAAACAAATGAAACAAGTTTAATTTTTTATTTAATCTATCTCCTCCATCAGCAGTATCTGTTCCAGAACGTTAATTCTCTTCGAGACGCCGACTCCATCCTCTCCAGGTTGTTCTCAATACTTTATCAATTCTAACGTAGCACGCAACTGTTCCGTCGATAAGAAGTTCTCATGATCTACAAAAATGACTGCGGTTTTTTATTAACATTACCTACATTCTAGACATTCGAGGCATAAAGCATTGAGGTCACACAGAAATCAATGTCATCTGTGGTCGCTCAAGATGTGGCGCAAAACATCAAGCAGGGCCGCACGATCATTTACAAGCGACAGCGCTCGTTGTCAGTAGCAATTTAATCCGTGGCAGTGCAAAGCGACAATTACTTGGCAGAATGGCAATTTATTCTTGATAACCTGTAGCTTCCGGATTGCAGTGTAACAAGGTAAGCATCAAATTCTTCACAAACTTTTAGTGTGGGGATGAAACGAACCGAACAAAAAACGATGGAAACATTGTTGTTTTCTTTTAATCCCATCTTTAATTTCCCCAATACGGGGGTTTTTCTCACCGTCATGATTCCACCGCAGAAAGACAAGAAGAAATTAACCATTAACTATTATCGTCGGTGAGTTCTTCCTGCCTTCTGCGCGAGATTATTGCCGGTGTGACCTGCACTGTTGAGCTTTGAGCAAACTCAATTATCTCGGTGGAACGCGCGAAGAACGAAGATGGAGAAACTGTGTTCCCACTGTGACCCGCCGCGACCGCACCATCATGCCCGGCAACACAATTCAGGCCAAACCTACGCCTCAACCATACCCCGGCTGGCTGAAGATATCGGCTTACGGCTGCCTCGCTGCATTGTAATGTCCGAGCGGTGATGTCCGGTGTATTCATCTCGAGCTGTGAGTGTGTGCGCGTTGGTCAATATTTGTCTAAACATCAACTCCAAACTTGCCCGGCCAGCTGTTGGGAGATGCACTCTTGTCCCGCCGCCCGATCGCAGGAAAGTTTGTGTGAATGTTTTCTCCGTCCACCAGTGTCGCACATTCCGGAACAGGAAAGAAGGGAACAGGGGGGTCACCCAAACGACGACTTAATCATAGTGGAAGTAACACAAGATTTCACATTCCACAAGTAAATAGCTCGCTTCGCTCGAGTGAGAAATGTGTAGTTCTCGGTTAGGAGGGCGAACACACAAGTGGCCAACTGATAGCATATTGGAATCTCATTTGAATCGATTGTGAAAGGCAAACTAGAAGCTATACTTATCTCACCCGGTCAATTGATTGTTGCCAAATAACGCCCAGCGACCATGCTCTGCTTGGTATATCCCAATTTGCTTCGTTCCGTTTGAGGCGGCCACGGATTTACAAAGCCGGGTGTCAAATAACGTACCAGAACTGGAGCCGCTCTCCAATTTGGAATTTAAATTTATGTCAAACAATTTCTCCTATACATGGTGGCTCCGATGCGGCTACCAAACCACTTGAATTTCATTTGGAGGAGGATCAGGATATACATATCGTCAAAACAAAACAAAAAAACAACTTCTCCAACTCCCACTGGGAGATGAGGACCTTGCGGTGGAGTATGTTGTGTGTTTCTTTTTGCGATGAATATTTTCTTCGTCAGCAAGCTCCGCTTGTCCTTGAACGTGAAAGCTTTTGAGGGATGACCGCGAACGTAGAGTACTGGTGCCTTGAAGTACGCCCGGGTAATGGAGAACCAGAAGGGCCTGAATGAGCAGACATTGTTGGACACCGTTAAATAAAACCGTCCAGTCAATCGGTGCCGGGAGTGCAATTACCGTCGATCGACATCTTACCCAACGAATTCCTGCATTAGACCTAACTGACAAACACACTTGAAGGTGGCTGTGACCCGTGAAAGGTGTCGGAGCTGATTTGGAGCTCGGTGGTCTCCATCACCTGTGCGGATTTTCCCATTTACCGTTACCGGGGTATGGCAGTGAGCAAGCGGTAGCCAGAAGAACATCATCCACACGGTCATCCGAAATCCCAGCGGATCATCACGTCCGGTAAACGGGGTCTCGCTTTTTGGTCCGTCCATCCAACCGTCCACCGAGAGGTTTCCGTCAGCAGCCCAGACTGCCACTGTAGTCTAAAATCAATTTTTAGTGCCCTTCTTCAACTTCCACTTGCTTCAACCGTATGTCCACAGCACGCTACCATACTATGTTGAAACATTGGATGGATGGAGCTGTGTTTTTTTGCCACCCACGAAAGAAATGGAGGGTTTAGAATTATACAGGGGTATTTCTATTTTATTTTATGCCCTGGCTTTACACTCCTCCACCGCGCAGTGGAACAGACGTCAGATGAACAGACCCCCGCCGGCGAGGTTCGTCTCCTCCATGCGTTATGCTCAATGTATGGCCAAAGAGGAAGAGAACACGCAAACCGGCATGCGATTTCTACTCTTCACCTCTTAACACCAACACCTGGACCTGGACGCGACGATACACCGTACACCGAGAGCGAGGTTGACGTTGAGGTGTGTGTTCTGTTTTATTCTCTGCTGTTGCTATTCTTCTTTAATTCATTTAGCCTACGACTCTCGCCTATATCAACTTCCCAACCCGATGATTTTCTATCCCCCCTGCACACACACACATACACTCTTATGCTGACCTGAGCTGTTTAAACGATAATCGATTTTTAAAAGCGTTGCAAACTCCTCTAGACCTTCGCCCGCCAAATGGACAGCGTACGAGTGAGATGGGGGGATTGGGACGGTTCGATCGATACCTATTTGGTTCAGATTTGGCTTCAGACCCCGTTGTCCGACATGTATCTTCACTTCTGGCCGAAAACTGGCGGGAAAAGAAGTGCGACAAACAAAATGGGACGACGGAGAGATGCTAATGAGCGCAAACATCTGCAACTCTGTGAGTTGCAGATCGCGTTAGGAGCTTGCCAGCGTATCAATACATAGATTTTGGAGGAAGGAAGAAAACATGTTCCAGCTGTTACGATTTCCAAAATGTTCTATACGAAATTTTTAATCTCAAACATGCTCTTAAATGTCATAAGAAAGTTTGAAATGTAACTAGTTTAATCATCCAAAATTCCGGGACTCAAAATTTTAATGGAACTGCCCTCATTTGTCGTCCAAAAATACATTTAAATACCAGCACTCATATCATGGGGCATCCCGGGAGTGGGAAAAGAATTATTATTGTACAACAGCAAATTTGATTCGGAAATCTCTAGATCACGATGACTCACTTCGAACTTAGCGCTATTTCCTGTCTGTGTTCCGCAGTGTATCGCCTGCTGGTTCGGTCTTGTTTGCCATTCTCAAGTGCGGCTCTTAACCTCCCCACGAGACATGCTGCTCTCTGTTTACTATTTCTCCCTGTAGGATCGTGCCGGTTTCACATCTCATTTGCTTCGCCGCCACTTACTGTGCGTTCTGCTCGCATGGCTGACAAAGTTTACGCTTGCGATTGGAGTATTATTTTAAGATCTTCTTTTATTGACAAAGCACGCAATTCCACATCAGCATCAGCGCTCATAATCGCGTTCCACTTTCGATGGAATGCACATCTTCATCAACGCTTTCTGGTGGTCTCGATAAATCCCATTTAGTCATCCTTATCCACCATCGCTAATTAAACGATGTGTCATTAGCGAATCGTCACCAAAAACAAGCAGGACATCACATTTGCTTTATCTTTTCGACCACCCATACGCATGTGTTGAAAAAAAGGTTAGATGATCCATTTAAAAAGTGACAAATGCGCACGTAAAAGCTTATCAGGTTCCCTGACACCGCTTTTTACGACCTCATTTGGATGTAATAACTCAGGTCGCCCGTTAACCACCGTCAGCGAACGACAAGTTGTTGAACCTACACGCGTGACCAACCAAAACTCCCGGAATATGATTTCGCATGCCTTTTGGACAGAGCGATATTTGTGTTGCAGAAACTTGCCACCCATTCTGCCCAACTTCACACGGGGGGAGGAAGGTTTCATATTCTTTGCATCGAATGGATTGCTTGCAGCCAGGAATTGACTCCCACTTAGCACCGGCGTGCCAATCACTCTCGCGATTGCATGCCTCGATTTCCCGAATGACATTGGCCTGTCAATATGTGTGTGTTTCGTTCTTCTTTTTTTTTGAGCAATTTTCATCCCAGTGCCAATCATTGCCACGCCATGTTCGCTATAAATCTTTCCCTTTTGCCGAGCGCCAAGATGAAAGGTCAGCTTACAAACAGCCCTTACTTACGGGAAGAAGGTTTCTGCCTGGTGCAATGAATTATGAGCTGTCTAGGCGGTATACTGGACAGCCAGCAGTATCCGTAAAGGACTTGCAAATGGTGCACAATATTCTTCCAATCCAACACCCGTCCAAGCGCGCAGTAGAAGAGTATGCCAACAATTGGACGAGTAATTATTCAAACGAAGGCGATAACCCTGTGGCGCTGGAATACTAGTCAGTCCTCACGTTGAAACATAATCCAACGACCGTTCCCTAGCGGCAAACATTCGGTTTGGGACACATTATTCGCAACCGGCCCACAACACTTCACTCGCAATTCTTCACCGAGTATTAAATAGCATACTGAATGTTTTTATGCAAACAAAAAAAAACAGGCCAACCGCAACAACCACTCGGACCATCATCCTTGGACGAGTCTTCTTGTTTTATTCCGAACTTTGATGGTCTTCTGCGTGTTCGAACGGCGCGACATCAATTGCCTACTCACCGTCATCGGTATGCAGTGGACACACTAACAGCACACGATCACAGACGATCTTGAAACCATAACTCATCGCGCCCAGTGACAAAGGCGACTCTGCCCTGAACGGGAATAAAAGGGACGCATCTCATTTTCCAGTGGGACTTCAACGTTCCCTTTTTTTTTCTGTGTAATGAAAATTGAAAGTCTAACCTAAACGGGGTTGGAGCTTATAATCGGGTAGGATAGGGACCATTTTTTCCTCCTCTTTGTCACATCCCAAGGTGTGTCACTCGAAAATGAATCTATCAGCCGGGCTCATCCATTGAAGGAATTGTCCCAAACATGTTGGGCTTATTAGTTAACCACCGATGGAATTGGATGGAAGGTGAGAAGTCAACACCACGGGACGCGACATTCAAACGAGAAAGAATTGATTATGGTTAACATTGAAATATTGGTTTCCATTAAACGTCTACAGTGATCCCGGACGGGATGGGAGAAGAAATCAATTAGTGGCTCCACATTGAACAGATGCCTTTGGTCGACCATGAAGATCACTTGTTGCTTTCTTTCTGAAAGAATCCACTCGAGACCGTATGCGATGATGGAGAAATGTAACTAAAAACCGATAGGATGCAACATTGTGGTGACTCACGCACAGAACGCAACGGTTCATCGGTCAGATTTTTAAAGCCAGACGAACATCACACTTTGTCCTAGAACGATTATTGGCTAGACAGAAAGCCTGAGAGCGTGAGGTTTAAATATCGTTAATATGGTATCGGATTACATACAGTGAAGAGTGAGATTGTTGAGAGTATATTTATATTTCTAGGAATACCTTTTTTTTTTGAATAGCTCGACGCCATGTCAAATTGTTGGAGCATACATTAAAAAATAGTTTAATTGTTTGGATATTCCTTGTTTACTTTTTATAATTTTTTTGAATTATTATTAATTGATATCTTATACTATACAGCCACGGCAATATTATCAAATAATAACATCTTTATCTCATAATTATTAAATCTAAATATTTACTAAACCGAATTGGAATTTATTAATTCTATTTATTTTATTCTACTGTGTTATTTTACGTGTAGCAGATGAATAAAACGTGAAGCTGTATTTTACAAAAATTATATGAAGAATTTGGTACAAACAATGTATGAGGGCGGTCCGGTGGCCGAGGAGATAAGCGGCGCCGGTCGTAAACGGCAGGACCGGGGTTCAAATCCAATCCGGACCGTTCCCCCGTAGCGAGGGCTGACTATCCAACTACGTGGTATGAATAAGTCTCGTAAGCCAGAAATGGCAGGCATGACCGAGCAGGTCGTTAGGCCAAAGAAGAAGAATGTATGAGGGGGATTTTTAATGTACTTGGCCATTTCTAGATCTGAACAGCTAACTGTAATGAAATCTTAAAAATAAACCTATAGCTTAGAACTTCCTCACAAATTTCCTCGGAGTATTAAAAATTAATTTGAAATAAAGTAAAACATTACCTCATGTAATCTTCTTCCCCTATTGTCTTGCAAATTGGATTGAATTTGATATGATTGTATACTTATTGTCTAAATAATGGATTGCTATTTCAGATATAATTTTGGTTTTACTTTATATTAAAGATCAAACTCTTAATAAAAATACTTAATATTAAATATTACTGAATTTGCCGAATTGTCAAGCTCTTTAAAAAATATATTAAAATAGGGCTGCACTTGGTTACAGCACCTGTCTCAAAGGACAAAAACAAATAATAATCTCCAATGATCCTTCCTTCAATAAACTCTAAGAAAATTATACTATAACTTTTCCTTCATTGTTATTTGATTCTTCAAGCGCTATCGACCTTGATACAAAAAGCTGAATGTAGTAAAATTGAAAATAAAGATCACGCATAAACCAAACATAAAAATTCCTTCATTTTCTACAGCCGAACCAAACCGATCGTACTGCGTAGAATAGCGAAAGAACAATAAATATAGATTACATTGCTTTGTGACAGGATGCACATGAATGGAACTCAATCGAGGATTTATTTTTTCCATTGCGCATCCCTCAATGAATGAGTTCAAAACAACCGCGGGAGTTCAAGACAGTTCATCACAGCGGTTTCCTGCAGTCGGCGGCACCATGAGTCATAACGCCCAACGCGAATGCTCTTTCTTGTTTGCAGCTTGTCAAAAGATTGGAAACTGCTGTTCTTTCATCCCTTAATAAGACTACGCTGAAACCACTTCGGAGGCGTTCAAGCAAAACCCACCCGTTCCTATTGCTTCCACCGTCTATCCTGTAGCGTCTTAAATGTTGTTCAAAGAAAGCGATCAGTTCATGAGGGGCGCTATTGCGTGAGACAGCATTCCGAACAAAGCAAGAGCGTCGTCGTGTGCAAAGTACTATGCAAAATGTGCAAGTAAAAAGAAGGATGCTGCCGCTATGGAACATAATTTTGTGGTGCTATAAAATAAGATCATCAAATCACACTAAAGCAAAGCAAAATAAAGAATCCCTGAAACTCGTTTTTTTTTATAATTGTCAGCTGAATTTGGTTTGATGTATTGTTTTGGCAACCTTGAGGAAAGTGGGTTCTTTAAAGCGTCACTCTACACGCGAAGGAAATGAAATCCCACCGTTCTACGAGACCCGGGCAGATTACGATCACCAAAAAACGCAATCCTATTGCCCAAATGTGCCAATCTCAAGTGCGATGTAAAGATTTCCGGAATACGGACAACGCCACGAGACAAAAGCGACGATTTGCCCTCAGAGCACAGGTAAATAAAAGTAATACCCGTCCCAGTACGGCGAAGGAGTTGTTCTCGTCTTAACTACACGTCACAAACCCCTTCTCATCGTCAGCTGGTACCACGCTAGTTTCCAAATCGGAGTGCCTACGTAGAATGGTAACAAGCACAAACCGGCTTAATCTCCACGGCCGTTAGAGTGTAAGATTCAATCGCCGAGAGCAATCCCGCCTAGTACGTGTATGCGTGAACCAAGCGGTAGAAGTTTGTAATTATTGAATGCTTTCGCTTTAAAACCAACCCAGGTAGAGGTGCAGCCCACACGCCGACAGTGCCTGGATTGGCAAAACTATAAATGCAACCGCAGGGGGGGATTTCTCTACAGTGGTTGTGGCCATCGGTTGTGCAAAACGTTCGAGATACCGGAAAAGAAACGCACACGGAACCCACTGGAGGCACATGTGTTCCATGTAATCGGAGAGGCATTCGGGTGGCTGACTAAAGAACCTTAGAGCCACCATAAAGATTCACGATCCGTGGCCAACGTGAAGCACCGTAAACAATAAAACTCATCTGACCGGTGTGCATATAAAAAGCCCATTTTGGTCTCTATCTCGGAGCCTCCGATACTCACGAACACACCGAACAGTGGCATATTTGTGGCAACAGGCAATGAGGTCCACATTCCGATCCACTTCTGGTGAACACTCCGGTTCCATCGGCACCGGCAGCGGGTAGGTTCTAAAGACCGATCTAAAACAATTTGTTTCCTCCGACTCTTCCGGACGATCGCTACATTCGACCAGCAAGGCGGGAGGAATCGGAATCATCTGATCTGGTCTGAATCGTTCGGAACACACAACAACAGTGGGCGAACGCATACTTTACGTTACGGTAGAGAATTTGAGAAATTCTTACCACTAAAGGTACTCCAGTGTTGCCCCTCTAGTGGTAACCAAGTCATAAGTGACGGGTGTCCTTTTGCAAAAGAAAAAAAAAACAAACACAAATTCCTCCAAGTTGTAGGCATGCGGCAAACATTAGCATTAACCACCATCCGATCACTCGATCCAGTGTCGTTGGGAGCAAAATGGGTTGGTGATCACCTTCTGCGGCGGTGTGGTTTAACTATGGCCATCCTTTATCAATACCTTCGCCCAATGTTTTCTTTCTTCCATCAATAAACGATAACCAGGCTCATTGTAGGCTAAAAATGGAAAGATACAATCTTTACTACCATTTAATACGAGGTATTGTGAGTGATTTTACGATCGCTAGAATAATTCACTTACCGTAGCACGATTTGCATTTAGGTTATCTTTTATGGGTTCAGAATTGCAAGCAGCACGGCAATAAAGATATTCTTGCCGATAAATGTATTGCTGAGGCCGTAAATCAATTCTAGCATCGTTCAGTGGCGTTTCACAATTGTTTTAATTATTAAATTGTGATTGAAATTCGACATGTTTATTAATATATATGTGTTTATATTTTAATAAACGAATAATATATGTACTGTTTCAGAACTGGATAGCCTTTCTGGTAAATTTCTAATGCGATTTTTGAGCGAATTTCCTTTGTATGAAGTGAAATGGTCGTATTGTGTACTTCCAGTACCACGGAGATTCCCACCTCATTTGGCAATGTCCCCCAACTTCTCAACATTTTTATCTCCTTCTCTACCGCACCATGAGCAAACTTGCGTATAAGCGGATCGTACAAGATCGAGAGCAGAACCCCAAGAATGGGAACGCTAGAACGAGATCCTGTCCCGCGTGAGCACGTCGACCTTCCCATCTTGTTGGGATCACAGGCTCCAAACGAAGAGCGTGTCTGACAATAAAGTGGAGCCGGCGCAAAAGAAAACCACAGCAACAGCAACGGCAATGGTAAGAAAACACACAACTGAACCGGCCAAATAGCGAGTCCGCTTGGTGGAACCGGTAAATATTCCACTTACTTGCTGGAGGCCTTGGAGTTTTCGCCGAATCCGACCGTGAAGTTTGTCGAGGTCATGTTGATGCTGTTGATGCTGCACGTATTTCACGAAAAAATCACTCTAGAACTTTGCACTGGCACGTTTCACGATAGCAATTCCGGTAAGCAGTGGATAACTTCGTATCGCAGTTTCGATTTTTTTGTATTAACAAACGGTTACGCACCGCGTATCGCAAACAAACGCAACTATTTCACGGCACACGTAGGGAAACGATTAGCAAACGCACCTTTTACCACTTGCTATCCTTTACTTGGGATATCGCGGTATGGAATTGCTTTTACGAACGTAGGAAAACACACGCGGGAAAATACGGGAATGAAGTTTGCGCGAGCGTAAACAATGCACATCCGAGCCTTCAAACAGTTGGGCAGAAAGTGAGATTGAAACGAACGCGCTTGTACGTCGCAGCCGTTGAGAATGGTTCGAATTCACACTACAACGACCGAATGGTGCACTTGGACGATTTTTTTCTGGGATTATCTTTTGAACCTTTTGTTAATTCCCACACCTTAATCACTTGCAAATACATTTCCAATGTTTATCTCACTAATAACGAAACATGGCGAGCTCAAAAATGCTTTCCATAATTATTGTGCTATGAAAACAACGTAAAATTGGTATAATTCCTGAAAAATAATTCAATTCAGAGTAATCCGGATGCGATTGAATCCATCCGGAACGATACAACTCCAAATGCGTGATACCCACCACTATTGCAATACAAACGCACAGTGGTCACGCTAAGCAAGATTTAGAAAAATATTTCATGTTCGTTTTTTCTTCTGCTCCATATATCAACATTTATAAAAACTTTGTTTGAAAAGGTTATTTAAGGATGATTTTCAATCAGAAACGAACAAACTTTCCCGAATATCGACGAATTGAGGTAAAATCCAACCAAACGACACGTTTATACTACCAAATGCTACACTTAACATCGTACTCATTGAAGCCAAATATTCTGGCTAATAATTTTACTTTGCCCATAAATTTTATCTTTTTTAGTGGATTTAATTTTTATTCACCAGTTATCGTTACTTTTCACAAAAATCTGTTCTCTCGTACTTCAACGAGCAAATCTTTCGATATTCCCATTGTCCGACGTTCGTGCATCGTCGCCATTTTTCGAAACATTTATTTGCGAATCAAAAACAAACGCAACCAAAAGCGAAAAATCTGGTTTCTTTTTCCGAGAATTCAATGCACACGCAGTGCGTTTATACGTCGAAAGTGTTTGGCGCGTTCGAAAAGCGGAAAAGCATTTAAGTTGTGTATTGCATACGTCTACGGTGGCAAAAAACACGCTCGGAGCAGATATTTGAGATAAAGAAACTTTTACCGTGTACATCTGATTGCCGTATGGTTTGTGTCCGTATAGCTTTTGGCCATATTTCCGGTTTTGATCTACCAGAGACGGGGACGGTAAAAGATGTAGGGTTCCAAGTGATGTCTTTTGTTTAGATGGTACATAGTGTGTCGCCATAGAACAGCGTCGAAAAACCCAGCAGAAACTTTGTGGCCACGGTCAGAAAAGTAAGCGTTCCGTGATCCCTTTTTCGGCACAATGCTAAACGTAGGTACGGTCACGGTGGAAGCCCACTACTCGACAAGCTACGTCGAAAACTATCTCGATTCGGTAGAGAATCTTCCCGACGATGTGCAGCGGCATTTGTCACGCATTCGCGAAATCGATGTCCTCTACCGGGGTCATCTGCGGGATGTTAACATGTACTGCGACCAATGGAACCCAAACCAGGCGCAAGGAACAACGGCCGGAACTCCGAAAGGTGCTACAAACGATACATCATCCTCGTCAACGGTGGCAACGACCGAGCAAAGCCACACGCTGAAACGGGCAACGTCCCGTATACAGAAAAGTCTCATCGCAGCCCAGGAGCTGGGTGACGAAAAGTTACAAATTATCCAACAACTGCTGGACCTGATCGATCACAAAACACGCCAACTAGATCAGGATTTCATGAACCTCGGTAACGAGTTCTTCGTTCGGCTTGATTACGCCCGAGACGATAAAACGCTTGATGGCGGCCGGGAGGGCAATGGTACGAGTTTACTCGGTACACCAGGTGGCGGCAGTATCTCAAGCAACGGCCCAGGCCAATACGGAGTGACGGGCAATGGGACTGGCAACGGACCGAATGCTTCCGGGGGGTATGGCGTCAGTGGTGCTGGTAGTAACGTTGGCAACGGTGGAATCGGTTCCAATTCGCATATCATACACACGAGCAATGGAACCAGCGGTAACGGTGTGGCAACGCCACTGGGTGGAGGAAATGGGTCCGGAATGTACGGAGGCAACAATGGCAATGGTTCAATGAGCAATGAGCGAAGTTCGAAACGTGCCCGTAGAACTCGCAACGAGCAAACCGGTGGCTCGGCAAACGGTTCAAATACCCCCAATTCGATGTGTGGCGTTAGCGCAATGGAAGTGGATCCGATAGAGGATGTTATTGGCGGGAATAGTGGCACTGGCGGAGGTGGTGTAGTGACGGGCGGAAGCCCCGGTAACACAACCGGCGGAACCGGTGGTTCATCGGGTAGCGTCACACTTTCCACCGGTGGCAACAGTGGACAAGGTGTAGCCGGAACGATGAAGCAGGAATCTTCCATTGGTGGCAACAGTAATGCAGGCAACAGCAGCACGAGTGGAACAGGAAACAGCCATACTATCATAAGTGCGTCAGGATCCGGCCAAACACAACAAAACTCAACCACGGGTGGTAATGGTTCCAAGAGTGGTAACAGCGGTGGGAACGGTGGTTCAAACAACTCCAATAACACCTCCGGAAGCAGTGGCAACAATGGTAACGGTAATGGGGGCGCTTCCAGCAGTGGCGCCGGAGGTAACAACTCTCAGCAGAACAGTTCCAACCAGGGTGGTGGTGGTGGTAGTGGTGGCGGTGGTAAGAAGGGCAACGGAAGCGGTAACAATACTGCGAGCGGTAGTGGTGCCGGCGGAGCGAACGCGGGCAAGAAGAAAAAGCGAAAGACGGGAGGTCGGGGTTCGCATGCAACGCGAGAAGCTCGCGAGGATACGCCGGCAGCCGAGGAAACGATTGATCCGGACGAACCGACATACTGTCTGTGTGATCAGGTAGGTGTCCGCCCTTCTTTACGATGCAAAGGACAAAACCATCATACGCTAATGTTCGTTTTTTTCGTGCTCATTTTCAGATTTCATTCGGTGAAATGATCCTCTGTGATAACGATCTCTGTCCGATCGAGTGGTTCCACTTTAGCTGTGTTTCGCTTATCTCGAAGCCGAAGGGTCGCTGGTTCTGCCCGAACTGTCGCGGTGATCGACCGAACGTGATGAAACCGAAGGCACAATTCCTCAAGGAGCTCGAGCGCTACAATAAGGAAAAGGAAGAGAAAACGTAAACGTGGATCTTGACAGGAGCAGATAGTTGAAGGGCGAACGGTAGGAGGTAGCATTTGCTTAACCAGGTCGAGTAGCGTCCTACATTCGCCGGAGCGTATTTTCATAAGCATGTAAAAGGGACAGAACGATTTTCTTTCGTTGCGAGTTTTAGGTTTAAGTCATTCTTCTCACTTTTTATCTTTAACGTCTCGTAAATGAATAGGTTAGGGGTACCTAGAATTGGTTTATTGCGAGGCGCTTATAATGACGTTATTTACTTTTTCTTTCATTCTAATTGTTTTCATTTACTTTCTATTAAATTTATTTCCCCTTTTGCTACATTCATGGAATGTCATTTCCTGACGCTTCCTTGAAGGAATCGTATTACATCTTTCGCCCGAGTGCTTGCAAACAACAAAGAAGTAGGAAGCGGTTGGTTGACAGGAAGGAACAAAAGTGAATCTTTGATTAGAGTTGATAACATCCGGTCATTCGGAGTGCATCTTTAGCACTTTCCATTTTACATCTACCGTTTGTATTCCGCCACCGTACCAGGACAATTGCAAGGACAAAAGTGTTGCGAAAGAAAAATGTTTGCAAGGACAAATGCATTATTCTGTTACTAAAAACCCTCAACAAACAGTACACTATATTTATGACAAAGAAAAATCCTGCGGTAAGATTTTAGAATCGAGAACATCGAAAATAAGGATTTTTGTTTTGAAAGATGATTTAAAAAAATATCAATCGTCAGAAGTCGATAAACAACATATGGTTTTAGGAATCAATTAGTTAAACATAAACATCCGATACTAGCGAGTCTCGTTAGGAATGTTCGCCAATCGTGAAATTAAGGTAACGCTTAGGACCCGTTTTCTTCCCCCAAAAGGGAACCGATGTGAAGTACATGTAGATCTCCGTTTTGCGATTAATTATGGTGCGGTAATGTTTACATTTGATGCGTTTGTCCCACGTACGTACCACGAAACAGCAACCATCTGGTTGTGTCGACAGAGAGAGAAAGAGATTGGGAAATAACGGTTTTTAGTTGATTTGAGGTTTGCATTTTGCCGGGAATGTTCTTTGCGTGAGATCTACGCGGTAAAAGAGTGGAGAAACTTACTTTGAAAGGCTGTAAGTTGTGTTGTTCAAACTCTCTCACCATTGCCCAGTCTGCCAATTAGTGGTGACAAACGATTTGGTAAGATTTTCTTTCAATCCATTGCCCGGTGGTAATCGGAATTGAATAAATTTCTACAGCTGATTATGCTTAATTACCAGCAACAGTTTGCACACAATACAAACGCCGTGTATAAGAGAGACCTTAACGTAACCACGCGTAACGCACGAAAGTGTTACACAAACTGCATTGTACCGTCCCAGGAAGAACCTTTTTTTTTATTCTACCTTGCGTCCGGTATTCAAACCGGGACATCTGTGGACGCGTTTTGTGTGCTGGCGACTGCAAAATCAACCCACAAAACCTGTTATTAAGCTTCAATTGCACGTTTCATGCAGATGAGGGGTGTGCAGGCAGGATTTTAAGACCCCGTGTCTTCAACCCAGGTTGACCTACATATGTACGTTCAAGTGTTCCGACAGCTGTAACGATGATCTCGCAAAGATCAGTCGTTTAAGCGTAACCCTTCGGGATGACTTCCACCGCAGGATAGACATTCTTTCAGCAAGTCATTCTACATCAGATCCCTTTGTATCTAGTGTACAGATAAAAAGAAAAACAAACAGAAGCTTTTCATTCCGAGCTTTCTTCGATGTAGCTTTTTTGATACTCACCGATCGGTGATCGTACTACGCGTAGATGCGTGTTTGCTGCTCTCGGCTTTCGTCGTTTCTTCGCGGAGATGAGGAACCGCGTTGGGGCGAACGTTTTTTTTTTATGTTGTAAAGAAAGTCGTGAGGAGAGAATGGCTCACAGACGGCTGCACGCACAACTCACTCGGATTCCGTGGGGTGGGGTGGAATGCAACCCGAATGAACCGGCGTGCCAAGTGGTATACGATCGGTGCGCCTGCCACAGTCCAACAGCGTCGCTGGGCGCGTTCGGCGGACGTTCGGCTCGTTACAGTATTTGCACCGAAAAGCATTGCGGTGGCGTTTTGCTCGCATCTCATCTCATCTTCCGTTTTGCCGCTCGTGCGGTTCCCGCGCGGAACCTTCGCGAGAGGGACTCGGTAAAATCTGGAGAGCCCGCGACACACCTGGACGCAGCGTGTCCAGATGTGGACCTGTTCGGGAACGGTCGCGGTGTATAAAACTCGATTCCCGCCCGCCGTTAGGTAACAGTCCATTGTGTAACGTTGCCGGGATCGGGAACCAGCCAGCCAGCAGTGTTAAACCATTTTCGGGAAGAGTGTGTGTGTGTATAAGTGCGTGCTTTGGAACGATAAGTGAGAACGGCCATAACAAACAGTGAACAGTGAGGGGGGTGTTAATTGACCAAAACATCGTTCGAGTCCATCATTACATATCATTCGAACACCAAACACGTGGAGAAAGTTCTTCGACCGTGTGAGGCTTTGCGTGGTGGTCAGTTCGCACCACATTAAACATAGTGGTATTTAAAGTAAATACACCCGGGGGCGAACACCGTTGAACTCTCCTCCATCTTGGTACCGCCAGGCGTACCAGAGGTCGTACCGACACCGACCGGACATTGAACGGCAGCGCGCCAAGAAGAAAGTTGTCCGATTGTTTACTTCCGCGGTTGTTTGTTTCGGCTTCTGGTGCTGTGTCGTTGGTGAAATAAATATATTGTTTGCACGTGAATCTTCGACGAAGCCCGCAATGATGATCTCCCCACATTCGATACCGATACGTAAGTTACTTTCATTTTGCCAATTAAATTACCAAGCGTGTAGACTTACTGTTGATTACGAGGGATGCAAAAACAATTGTGATGGATTGCATTAAACAGGGGTGTTTTTTGAAATCTACTGGATCACGTAACTGAATTCACTAGGGAACTCATTACACGAACTTTAAAATGATTGAAAAACTATTACCTAAAGGCGCTGTATCACAAAACTGCCATTACTAGCTATAGAACACTCTAAGATACCTACCGAGCCCGAGTTCTGCCAAGATAATTAATCTAGATGATGGGTCGGCAAATACTTTGCCTTCCGTACAACTGAGCTAACATTCCGACAAATGGGAAGACACAATTAAACCTACAAACAGTATAAAATCTCTCGATATGTCTTTACATTAACCATTTTCCTTCAAGCAACTAAACCCACGTTCCATTCCGAATGTGTCGTTCCGTGAGTGTTTTGTTGTTCGTGCTCCTGAATCTACTTGCCCTGTTAGGACGTGTAGTTTGTGCCGATGACCCGAACGAAGCAAAAGAGGTCTGTGGTATGAAATTGACCCCGATCCAGGACTCCATCAAAGCATGGTTAGCAACATTTGAAAAATGTCCACTCAACAAACTGTGCGAAAACAAAGACCATGCAACGCAGTACAATCAGATACGTTTGCGGTGTTCGGTTGCACCGAAACCAAAACCAGCTACATCGCCGAAAGACCTGCTGCCAAAGATTGAGGCGGCCATGAACAATCTGAAGGCCATGTTCACACCAACGCTGGAAGAGCTAGCCCAGCTGGACAAGGTGTTCGATCAACAGATGCGTGACGCATGGCGGGAACTGGCTGCCTTGCAGACGCAGGTATTCCACAGTACACTCGCATCGGGCCGTACTGAACGAGCCATGTTCTACAGCTTCTTGGAAGCAGACCGCAATGCAAAGCTGGACAACTACTTCCAACCGTCGAACGTGCAAGAATTGCTAAAGTACGCCTGGGCAATGCCGCTGAACACTTTGCAACGGAATGTGTACAGTTGGATCGGCACGTTGGTGCACTCGTCTAAGGATCCACTGCTCCAAACGCTCTACACGGTCGATGTGGCCAATGTGGTGAACCCCGTGTTGGGAGACCAACAGAATCTAGTCGCTGACCATGTACAGCAGCTCAGAAACAACTTGTCCTCGAATGCCTACGGTACGCTCGTTTCCATCGCCAGACGTTTCCCGGAACGGTTCGCCTACCTGAGCGAACAGTTGTTCAAGCTGCCCGGCGGAACCAAACCCGCAGCGGACACACTCCCCAGCGTGGCGAACTTTATCGGGCAACTGCCTACCGCCGGGCAACGTTTGAAGGCGGCCGAGGCGCTCCTGCAGTCACTCACGGTCGAGAATGGTACGCTCGTGTCGGACTCGGAATATGGATACCCTCTCGCGAAACTAGCCTTTAATCTGCATAACGTGGTGATCGATGATCAGAAATACCCGGGTGCGGATAGGCTGAGGGACAAATTTAACACCCCCATCGGTGGGAAGTCCATGCAGTACTACACGCAGCTACTGCCCAAACCGGCCTCTGCGGTAGCTACCCAAAATTAGGCGTTCAGGTCATTCAATAAAGCTGCTTCCAATTACGGGGTTCCGTTTCGTCGTATTTACCGCATGCCGCGATCACCAATCATCTCGTCATGTGTTCCACCCGTAAAGGTCTGCCAGACAGGGCTAGTCTAATAACCGCATATTCTCCACCTATGTTCGGGTGTGCATGCTCGTCCGGTGTTCGATTGCATGCGAGATAATATGCGACCGGAGTTCGGGAGCGTCAGTGTCGTTGGGTATAGATGCCGACAAGATGGTTGCTTCGGGATCCGCAATTATAACTGTACTCTTGCCCGGTCCATTATTTGTCCATCCAAATCGACCTGGCGACGCTGGCTTCGGTGTGGGTAACACACATGCCTCTGCAGTTGCTTTCGTTTCTCGAGATCCTCGCCAGAATCTTCAGATCATCTCTCGATCATCTCGCCTGCGGTGGCGATCTTTGGGTCGCGCGTTCTCAGTCGAAGATCGGTGGTTTTATTTTATTGTGCATGTATGTTTTCTTTTCTTTTTTTGACCGGTCGGTTCACCTTCCTTCTGTCCAGTTCAATGTTCCGTTCGCACAGAACCTGTTTGCATGTTCAGGCAGCCCAAGGTATAATCCTGGATGCTGAGAAGGAGAAAAAAAGCGCAACAAAACTCCACCTCCCTTAGCCACCCACGGACCCGACTGCACAATGTGAGCACATTTATCTTCTCCCAGTGGAAGAAGTTGGCACCAGGCAAAGCAGGTCAATAGCCCACCGATGGGATTGGGAATGAAATAAACGGCCCTGATCATCGCCCCCCGGGCGGGAGAGCTCGAACACATCGGCTCGATTGGCAATATAGAAGAAATGGCAACCTGGGAGAATGGTTTATCCCGAGCTGATTACTCCGTTAAATGGTTTCAGCATCTTGTCTCTGGCGCGGCCAGCAATCTGAAAAGGGGGACGGGTGGGCGAACTGCAATTCACAAACGCGAACGCGAACTAGCAAAACCGGGCAACGGATGTGCTAATTTGTCAATTCACGAGCACCGGACGAACGCTGGGCTCCCCGGGAACTGTTCTGGTCAACCCGGTTTCTTTTCGATTGTAGCTCTTTTGGTTTTAATATAAATTCCCATTTTTTTTCATTCGTCGTCGTGCTCGTTCGGCCACTAATTAACGAAAGTAACGGTGCATAACCGAACGGTCTTCCTGGGACGCGTTCTTCGGATCCGGGAACGCTGGAATTCGCTCGCTATACGTTGTTTGCCATATAAAACGCCCGCCGTTGCGCTTCCACCATTGGGAGGCAGGGTATCGTCAAATTTTATTTACACCAGTGTTTATATTTTTGGTTTCTCGTGTGTGCTGTCCCGAGCAGTGTCACCGGTCGGTTGGGCAGGAAGTTAAAAATTAACCAACCAAGTAGAGCTTAACTGGATGGAGGCCTCACATTATACCACCCGGGAGAGTTCCCGTGCGCTTTATCTCCGGTCATTCAAATTATCGAGATATTTTGACTGGCTGGCGTGATTTATTTGCAGATATGAATGTAAAGCAACGTTCAACGGAAATTACATTTCACTGTTTTATCAGACTTTTACTAAATTATATGCACGCATACAGCTTTGGAGTGAAACAATTATAGATCAACGACTAAAGAAGTATTTAACATCTCTACAGGCACTCTATCAAAAATCATCATTCCATCCACCATTAACCTACGAATGGAGCATCAGGAAAATTGTATCAGGTCTATAAATAAGTTTTGATGGGTTTTTTTCTAACGGAGTTCAAAGCCTCATAATCCCGAATGGGCGTCGATTTTATTTAGAAAAGTAATTTCCGTCACTTAGTACAACCTTTTCCCATCTTTTGGGAAGATTGTGGATTCTTTCATAAAAAAAAGAATCATGTTTTGATGCAATCCATGATCCCCAGTAACAATTCGGTGCAAAAAACCTTCCGGCTATGCCGTTGGAGCAGTTGTTCACAGGTGACCAAACGGCGAACTATGTCACGGGGCTTTAGCTCATGTGGCACCCAATGCCCCTTTGAACGTTGAAAAATGGTTGGCTGAGTCTGTATTTGGGTTGGTCTTTATCAACTGCTGTCTCCAGTTCTCGATCTTCTTACTTTGTTGGCCGTCTGAAGCGTTCTTCGTCTTCTATACTAAAATTGACACGTGTAAACCGTTGGAATCACCTCTGGAACATTATTTCCGATAAAGCGTGATCGCCATTCCCTAATCATACGATTGGTCTCGGTGGACGAAGTTTTCATCACAAAGAAATGAAGGAGAATTCCCCGCAAAAAACACTTTTTTCTGGAGCGAATGTATTCATTTTGCAAGCACCACGTGGAAAATACTTTGTTTACTAATTGATGAAATGACAGCCAGGAGCAAACAAACCCTGAAGATGACACTTCAAAATAATAGTGTTTACCAGATTTTACTAAAGTAAAAATTTTAAACGTTTTAAAACGACGCGCGTCTAGAGAAGTAATTAACATCTCTATAAACAGTCTATCTAAAATCATCATTCTATCAACGAATGGAGCATCAGGAAAATTGTTTAAAATTAATATTCAAAAGTCTTTAAAACAAAACGGTCTTCAACTATAATTAGCAGCACTAAATCAGTTTCTATCTCGCCTAACAGCAAATTCTTCAAGGTTCAAGCTCTTCCCAATCCTTTCGTTAGACGTTCGCATTTGGAATGGAATATTTTAACGCCTCAGCACCATTTTGAAAAGCATCCTTCACGAAGAAGGTCTCTTTAAATCGATCCGTTTGAAGCGAAAGGAAAAACGTCTTGCTGTTCAATCATAATAATAACACCCGAAAATCTACCGATTGACAAAACCTTCCGAAGGAGGGAAGTAAGTGCCCGGGCGAGCGGTAATTGATCACCTTCTAACTGATCGTGCGTCGACTTAATATTGGGTCATGGTCGTCGAAAGGCACTGTTCGCCAAACGGTACTCGGTGGCCGTACAGGGTGGTGCCACTAAACTGTGCTCACATACCGGAACCGGGAACTCAAGTATACGGGCGAAACGCATCGAAAGAATCAAACCAGTGTGATCGCTTCTGAAAGTAAGAAACCCAAAGAAACAGTAAGCACCGATTAAGGTCAGTGGAGTCGACGAAACATTGAACACACGATCGTACCTTGGCTTCGGTGTACGCAAATAAAACGGGTGACTCGCAACGATCCGCACCGGCATGATGCGTCAGATTTGTCGGGTTTTTTTTTAATGGACTAACTACACAACCTTCGTGACGATCGGCAATAGTCTAGAGTGGTCCTATTGGAATGACCGGAACAAGTCATCCCACAAACAGAGTTGTCCGTGCGTGGAGAAATTGTTTTGGTTGTTATTTTTTACGACTTTGACCTACATGTTTGTGCCTTTTTACGTGCGATGCGAATATTCTTGTGGCATTCCTGATGGAGGTGTTCACAGTCGGGAAGCTTTCAGGAGTCGAGCTTCCAATGTCCGAATCAAATTAGCTTCCCAATGGAGCGTAATCGAATTGATAGATCTAATAAAATAAAACCAACGATTGGTTAATAAGAGGATCGCCACCATCGTTTGCAACCACCTGTGGTCTCGTTTTACTGGCTGCAAAGGAAATGAGAGCAACTCCAACATGACCAGCAACCAGCGGCTTGTGGCTTCCAGAACTGTACGATGTACCAGCCCATGTTGTGTATGTGCGCTTTGCCTGTAAGCATTATGTTATCCTCCAAGGGCCGCCGCCGCCATTCGTTGAAGCGTGCACCGCATCCGAACATGTTTTCCCGATAGTTGTACTCGTGGTTCGTAACATGGAGGTCGGTTATGTTGCACCAATTGGAGCTAATCGTGGATTGGAAGGGGGCAACAAAAAAAAAAGCGGTCAGCATGTTTCCAGCTAAGAGTTCTCGATGCAACCGTGTACGACCCATTATTACGGGATGTTTGGGGTGCGGAAAAACAAAACAACCGAACCCGGCGGGAAGTGATGGATAATGTTGTTAATTTTCACCACCGCAGCATCTGATTGATGGCTAAATTTTAATGCTAAACCAATTGCACAAACGGTACGCGGTGCGTTTGTTTCGCACATGGTTTTCAAACCCATGTAATTATGCTGCAAGCAATAAGAAAAAAAACCTCTGCTAAAGCAAAAAAAAAATCTGCTAAGTGAACCACAAACAGAAAAAAACACCCAGGGGAGGTTTTCTTTCAATTAAGCTTAATGGTTTCATTTTATCGGCGCATTTTAAAGCAGTTTGCGATTATCATTGCATTGGCTCAAATCAATTGTTTGAAACTGGTTGGAAAAAACCCACCATTTCCCACCCCGCAAAACGCTTTTCCGACTGTTGGTCACTTTTTGTTTGTTTGTTTGTTGTACGCTTACACTTTGCTGGTGAAATGTTTTGTAATTTGATCACTTCCCAAAAGGAGGAGCGGCAAAATAAAAAATAAAAATCTCGCCCAACCCAGTCTGCAGAGCCAGCATGGGAAAGCCACATCGCGGGTGGTGGCCACAGAGTATGGCGTGCGAAATCCGTTACTGTAAATCAAACCTAATGGTCATATTATAAACTGTTTTTTTTTTTATATTGTGTTGTAGGTTCCTCCTAAATAGCGCAATGGTAAAACCGCATTAAATCACCGTTTCATCACACTTTCGCTCTTACTTTGAGCAATTGCATTTTTTTTATTTGTGTACTTCTTTTGGAATGGTGGAAAACGACAGTGAAGAAATTAAGCAGACGGATGAATGATGAAAACTGAGAGTGCAAAAAACATGAGATGAAGAGTTGACTTTTTGAGGGACAGTCAGTCCAAACTGCTGTAGCCTTAACAACCCTGAATTAATGTTTTCCGAGTTTCATCTGACTGTGTAAACAATGCATTTTTCCCACTCACTTCTTTGGAGCGTTACCTCTTGGACAAATAGTGGGCGATAACTATCCCCAAATGATATCAGGTGGCTTAAAAATCTGTTGGATCTGGACAAATTTAACCGCCCTCACTTTCTATGGTGAAAGAAGTGCATTCTTTCGTTTTAATTTCCAAAATACCTTGGAGCGCTGTGTAGCTACATTTGGTTGGAAATTTCCTTGCCGAGCGCCGTTGGAAAGCTTTGGAAATCATAAAGCAATGCTGTGCTGCCAGGGGAGGGCGTCGAACATTCGAAACGGTTTCACACATCTCACAGGCCCAACGGCAACCCAAACCCGTGGGCGATTTCCATGCGAACGAGACGGAAGCCTATGCAACAGCTTCACGATCTCGCGATCTCGCGGCATCTGCGCCACGGTAGCATTCAACCGTGACAACCGGGGAACGCAAATCATCGGGCGAACGGTATCGTAGCTGCCGCAAGCGTTCGGTTGCATCGATTGCGCACCTGTCTGACCATGACTGGCGTGGAAGAGTTCGCCAAATGGCAAAATGCGAGATGATCCGTGGCCACCGTGTAATGGAGATGGTTTCTGCAGAGATGCAAATGTCCGTACCCGACGGATGACCCATGGCCAGTTAGCTAATAGCCGCGTTGGTTGTGTTTTCAAAAACAATTCCTCAAAAACGATCGTTTTACGGTTGGCTGGAGATAGCAGACAGTAGCGTGATCGATGTATGTTAATATAACTTTAACGACACATGTCCACCATTGCATGAGGACAGTGAAAGTTACGCTAATTGAATGGTACTGTCGTTTGGAAACGGTACCAATACACTCATTGATCGTTATTTCTTTGTTGAGGAATTCAGTAACTGTACCCATTAATTTCTATGGCCGAAGACACTTATTCTTCACAACATATGTACCGTAAATTGAGAGCTGCCGCTTTGCTATTCCTATCGTTGGAAGTAGCCATGCCTTCTCTCCATCAGACCAACGATCGGCACTTTAACTAGTAGTGGCAGTCAGATATAAATCAATGTCTTTCTTTTGAGCATTCACTTTCCAATCCAGCGCTGCAAAGAATTTGGTTTGATGTTGGAATCCTCGGAAGCACTTTCAGTTTACTACGCTGTTTGTGTCCATTTGGGCAGTATTAAGCGTTATTTAGGCCAGAGTCATCCGGTGTACTTCAAAACCCAATTCTCCACCCATGAGAATGCAGCCGTAGTGGTTAAACTGCACTCTTAACTTTGGACAGAGTGTACTGTGTAGAACCGTTCTTTGCAGTTACAACTTTAGAGTGCGGTAGTCGTAGATCTAGGTACATAAAAGATCTAGATATATAAAAGTTGAATTATTACGTTCTCAAGATCTCGAAAAGTCATAGAACGCAATTACACCGTCCACGGAAACCCTGTCAGTGTGTACTAGCCTCATTAAAGATCTTGGCGTTGTCCTTATTTAGCAGTTTGGTCATATATCTACAGGTCGAAAAAATTGATTATTCGTGACAATAAACTACTGGGGGTTGTGTTTCGCATAACCTACAATTTTAAAGATAAAATCTCCCAAAAATCCGTGCATTACAGCGTCGTCCGCCCAGCACTCGAAATTACATCTGTAATCTGAATGCCGTCTTATCAGCAATTATCGCATAAGTTAGAGTCTATCCAATGCATACTTCTTTGGCCACAACAGTCAAGCGGCAGTCAACAACCGGCTTCTGAAGTTTTGTTTCAACTTCTTGGGCTTCAACTGCTCAGTAAGAGACCATTGAAAGTAATGCCCACTACCAGAAATTGATCCTGTGGATATAAAGGCCCCTTAACTGCAATGCCAATGGTATTAAATGGAAGTTATAAACTTTTTTACTTTATAGTTTATTCACAATCTTTCAAAAACAACCTGTGTGTTGGGAGCTGAATTATACATATTGAAACTGGACCTAAGACCAAGGCAACATTAAGAGCAACATTTAACAAACAATAAAGGATGGACTAGGCCAACAAAGATTTTCAAACAAAAATGAACGTTGAATTCGCTTACAATTCTACACATTTGTACGATATATCTAGTTATATGAATAACCTTCTCTCGAAACGGAGGCTCATGAAATTAAGCTCCTCTCTTCATCTTTAGAATGAACCTTCAAGTTATCAGCGGGATTACCAGGTTCAACATCGACTCAATTGTTGTCAACGAAATTTAGCGTAAATAACATACTTATAAATGTGTGAAGACTTTCCCACATGGATTGCTGTACCAAACTAGTTGACTCAAGTGACATTTGGAAAATTAGAATATGCTAGACACTCTTCTAGACACCACTTGCTTGGTGTTTTTGAGTTTTAAATGATCCCAAATCAAACAAGTAACCAAAACTTCATAAAATCATTCCGAATAATACTCCCGGATACAAATTGTACGCAACCTGTCCAAAACCATGCACAATTCTGCACACGTCCACCCTGGTCCGTAGCGGAAGATTTCATTTTGCATCCCAAAAAACCTGTACTTCCATTAAAAACACGTGCAGCGCGGTGTGATGAACTGTCGCCTCCTACACGTAAGCAGCTTTCACTTGCCATCAGAAAACGAAAAACCAAAACAAAACTTTTGCCAAACTGTCGATCAAGGAACTGTTGATGTTTCGCTTTCCAACCTTTGTCGTTGGGCACTTGCCGTTGCGTACCAGCATTGGTGTCACATCTTCGCGTACGATCGATGATCATACCACCACTCGCTGGGACGTGGGTATGAAACTTCACCTTGATTACGATTCTCTCCGAGCTATGCCAAAGAAGCATCCAAACAAACAAACAAAAAACTCCACACAAACCCTACACATAAACAACGAAACAAACAGGGAACAAATGGACAAAGCGAATGCGAAATTTAAAAGTTTCAGCTCAGTCACCGTTAGCTTTCACCGGCTGTTCGACTTGTTCTTGACGATTTGCTGTACCATTATGCCGTGAAATATCCATGCGAAACGACACCGAGCAGGGTGACGTTGTTTAAGGTGTTTGTTTAATTGGACGGTTGTCGAGAGCGAACGCGAGGTTGAATATTTGCAGTGTGACGATTTGTGGTATCCGGCGCGTTAGTCGACATTTGTTTGCCCAAATTTATGAGCTTCCTGGAGCATGGGAATGGTTTGTACATGGCGGAGCTTTGTTTTTGTGAGTACGCAACAATTCTTGCTTCTTTCCGTAAATATCCGTGCACGGTTCTCCACTCGTTTCGTTTTCTCTTTCTATCCTACTGTAATAAAATTAGTATCCAAATACACTTTGTACACTTGTTTTGTACTTTCCTTTTGCAACAATTTTCTAATTCCCCGAACCAAACTACACCTGATTCCATCGTATTTCATGGTGCGATCATCTTTCCAAACATCGAATGTTGCATTTTCGTTTAAGTTCGCTTGTCAAACGGTTTAGTCAATCCATGGCTGCACTTTCTCCGCGGTTAATCGAAATTGAAATCGATCGCATCCGATCAGATCAATCCGAACACCGACAGAAAGCTATCAACAGTGGAGCTTCATTACAGCACTATTAACACCTACTTTTTTCGGAAAAATTCGGACAAACGGGGGCACCACAAAAAGTGTATCGATTTCAAATGCGTAGGGTTCAGCTGCTTATGGAAATAATTTCCCCAAAAAAAAAGTAAAGAATCCCCAACGTTACCTTCACGGTGTGTCAAAGCGAAGCATTCGAATGCAAATGCTCAACTGTGGTTGATTTGCTTTCGATTGCAGCGTCTTAAAATCCGTTTGCCTTTCCGTACAGACGACTTTCACACGAAAGCTTCCCGGTGTGCCGTTATCAGCCGCCCGTACACATGGCACCTTTGAATAAATCATGCGTGCGTCACCCACTTTTGGGGATCCGAGGGAGACTTGGGTATCGCCCTGCCAAACGCGATCTAACCGTTAGCTTATAGTGTTGCGTTTTGCTTCCCCCTGATATTGTTAATTCATCACGACCATTCAATTATCTTTCTAGCGCACCAGAACACACCACTAAATTTGCTTTTTTTTCTCAAAAGCGGGCAAAGCTTCCCCGTGGTACGTTCCAAACTGGAACTCGTTCGTGTGGTCGTTTTGGATAGAGTGATTGGAATTAATTTGTTCACAAGCGAGTGCAGCATCTATTTATGAGTTCCTTCTATTTCCGCGCTAAGAAATTGCGTGTTGGGGGACTTTAAGGTTTGATACATGAAGGTTTATCGTGCCGCTATTCATTTGGTGGCTGCTGCCCAAGATGGAAGCAACCTTCCATCATGCCGTTTTACCAGTTTGGGTGTGGTAATGACTCTTTTTCATTTCCAATTGTTACGTTGGAACTGTTTTCCCCTTTCCTGGTTGAATCATATTAAATGGAAACGCTCGAAACACGGTGCCCGGGGATCCGTGCGGGTTTCCGGACTTTCACCGTAGCACCCGGGTTACGGATCGAAACGAATGATCCGTTGTATGGTGGATGCCGGCAATGGGTGAGAAAAGAAAACTGTCATCTACACCATGGCACCCGAGGTAGTACAAATCGGCCATAATATGACTACGATCTGCGAAACACACCCAGCGGATTTAACACCGCAACATGGGACAACGCACTAGATGTTGCTGATTATGATGTGATTTTCCCGCCAAAGTACGGTGGGAACTGTCCGGTCCCTGAACGGGGAAGGGCTTGCATTCGTGCGTACATAAATAGCCGCACTACGTTAAGTGAGCATTTCTACTTGGGAAAACCAAACCGCAGGGAAAAGGCATCATGCCGTCGGGCGGTGCGGAGGAATGCGGAACGCTGAGGAACGTTTCGCTACGTGGGACGAGCTTTGCAATCATTCATGTTTAATTGATTCTATTTTCCCTTCACTAATGTTTTGCTTCGATTGTCTTTTCTTTTCCCCCTCTCTCCGAACAGTGATTTTCGTCATCATTGCTGCAGTAACGCCCGCTAGTAACGCCTTGCCCAAGCAGCGTTACTCGCGTGATGGTGGTGAACCGCGCAGTTTGGTTGGTGTCTCGACTAACATCATCACGAGCAGTCTGTTGAAGGGTGCGGCCGAAACGTCCGGGAATTATGTGTTCTCGCCGATCGGCTTTTCCTCGATACTGGCGATGATTAGTGAGGGAGCCGAAGGCCAAACGCTCAAGGAGCTGTACGATGTCTTCAAGTTCCCCACGGATCGGGATTTAGGTAGGTTGAAACTGCTGTACCGTTTTTGCCATATTTAAATACTAATGCTCTGTTCTCTTCTGCAGTTCGAAAAGCGTTTGACGTGTCACTGAAGCGCTTGAGCGGTCAAAGCCCAACGGACGAACCGCAATTCAAAACCTGGTTCTATATCTACAAAAACAACAGCGTGGTGCAAGCGTACAAGGACGTGCTGGAGCTGAACTACGGTGTGGAGGTGCGCGACATCGAACGGAACGATTATAACTTCGACGAACCGAAAACATCCCTCGATCCTGTTGTGGTCGAGGAAGAGATCGCCGAAGAGAGTAACAACCCCGAAGGTGACAACCTGGTGGTGGTGGAGCAGAGTGGCAATAACAGCAACAGCAAGGACATTGTTGATTTCGAAGTGCTCAAGATTAAGTCGGCCTTGCCGGTGGATGATGAGCTGCGGACGGATACGGGCATCAGCACGAAGTACGACGAGATCGAGGATGAGAATCCAAAGTTTGACAAGAACATCGACGACAAAGAGTACGTCGATCCGACCAAAATCAAGGAAGAGTTGGCCAAGAAGAAGATGGAAGCCACGAATGAGGTTGTGGCTGACGCTGAGGTAGATGGGGCCAAGATCAAAAAGACCTCCGATCAACACGATGACGACCAGCCGGAAAAATTGACGCTACCGTTGAACAAGTTGAGCTTGGACGATGAACATGAGGTAATGCAGGCGTTGGAAAGTCAAGGCTCCAGGAGAAAGGTAGTATGAGAGATACTATAAACAGGCAATAGATATGTAGGAGGAATACAAACCTTGTATATCGTTTCAGTTCAACGTAAGACGATCATTCCTAACGGGAGACATAGCGTCAGCTTTGAGTGGAAATTCATTGGTCGGTCGAAAGGCTAATATCAAGGCGGATGAGGAACAGGTTAACGAATCTAAGATGCTGCTATTTAATGGTCTGTACTACAGAGGAAGCTGGGCTACGCCATTCCAGGTGAGTGTGACGAGGTTCGTAAAAAGCATGCTCCGATTTAATACAATGCCGTTTTTCATCGTAGCAACTTCGTACGGAGGAAAGCACATTCTTCACCAACACGGATGAAAGGCCAGTCATGATGATGCGATCGCAAGGAATGTTTGGCGTTGGAAAGGATGAACAGCTGGATGCCAAGTTCTTGGAGCTACCGTACAACGTTAGTAACCTCCATTGTTGTTTTTCTCGATCTAGTCAAGCACACAATTTAATTTGCATTTTTGCTTTCGCTCCAGAACTCCCGTTATTCCCTCTTGCTCATGGTGCCAAACAACAAGGATGGTCTGAAGGATCTCATCAAGAGCTTCAACTCCGAAACCCTCAGCGCCGCACAAAAGTCTTTGGTGAAAATGCCTGTGCACATATGCATTCCTAAGTTCCGCATCGATACGACAAGTCGGGCTGAAAAGCCACTCGCAAAGGTAGGATGACATTGCTTCTGTGCTAGACCAAACGCATAATTAACCCACTTTGCTTATCCGATTGCAGCTTGGGCTTATCACCATGTTTACCTCAAAGGCGGACTTAAGCGGCATTACCACCGAACAGAAGATCCACGTCGACGAGCTGGTGCAGCATGTGTCGATCCGCGTCGACGAAGGTTCCAGTAGCGAGAACGCACTGTCGGCCACGAATCTCGTCGAGGCGAAAACGGTCGAGGACGATCACGAACAGTTCACCGCCGACAAGCCGTTCCTGTTCTTCGTGCGTGACATCGTCGACGATATCGTGATCGTTGCTGGCAAGATCATGGATATACCGTACGCCGAGTAGGGGTAGAACTTCTCCACCGCCCGAATGGTAGGCATAGTCCAACATTCGTAGTTGTTAGTTTCCTAGATTACGGTACTACTCACATAGTCAGTACAGAACGCGTACAACCATTGTTAAGGGCAGCTCGTAGCAAATATCTCGCTCGGCTAGCATAAGTTAGAGCTTATATTGAGCTCGATTTATCTGGTAAATGACCCACTGCAAGGAGCAACCATTCCACCGAGGACTGTTGTTTTTGTGTCCGGCATGCAATTCCACTGATATGTTGCTGAGAACAGCAAGAGTAACATCATCAGAAAGGTATTTTGTTAAATACTAACAGTGGAATATTCATTGCCAAGGGCTGCACAAATATGCAAGGTGATCCCATTTGCACTAACATTTAGCTACGAACAAAAACCCACCCTATCAACGGTTGAACCAGTATGTGAAAGCGTACAATTAACCGGTGGTTGCATGATGCCTCTCTCGCTCACCAAACACCCACTCACACAATTACATCTCTTCTACTGGATCCGTTACTGAAGGCTCCACTAGATGACGATAATACGACGAAGCGTAAATGTTGAGCGTAAAGATGGGACACCGGTTCAATAATCGATCCGAAACGAATGCGACCGTTCGCCAACACGATCGTTTCAAGATATGGTATGTTGAAAGTATTTTGAAATCGTACTCACCAGTTTGGAAAGGACGGGGCGCACATCGATTCTGGCCCGTGTGCATGAAAACAACAGTCTCGCTCATGCAGGCAGCGGGAAGGAAGCTCACCAGGAGCGATCGTACGGACGGTGGAGTAGGTAGACCGAAGTTAGAATGTATAGATGCCTAGTTAGGAATGATTATTTATGATTATTTAATGTAAACCAGGAATAATTTTATCTGTACTATTTGCCTAAATAAAGCCGTACATGGTACATGTACATCAGCAAACGAAGAGTCCTGTGCATTGTTCTTTGGTTTTGAAGCGTATAGAGATTTCGAATCAAAAGACTTGTTTTTCTCTTCAAGTTATCGAGCATAAGTTCAAATTGAAAGAAACCTTTAAAATAGAAGTTAGTTTTGAATTTTGCCTTCTTCCTTGAAAACCATTTGAACCTTTGCAGTTTAATGATGATGTCCGTTCCATTCATAGTGGATCAGCACAAGCACAAACAGAAAATCTTGCGAAAATCCAAAAGAATAATAGAACACGCTTTTGGCCGAATCAAATTTCACAGCCGATTTCTAATTTGCATGAAATTATAGTGCTCGGACAAACAAGCTTCAAGGCTTCCAGGTTTTTTTTTATAGGATTGGAGTATAGGGATTTCCAGTTTAATTTTCCAAAAATCCTGCACTAACTGGATTGTTATCAGTTGTGCAAAGCATTGAAAGTTTTGTGTACACTTTGTGAAACATCTTCGCTACCTAACGGTTACAATGGTACGATTGGTAAACATTATCGTACTTGTCTATGCATAACTGCATCCCATACGGAAGGTTCGCACCGTATGACTCACCTTTACGGCGTATGAATCCATCAGTCCCTTCCTTCAACTGATAAGTTTTAAAAGCGATAGTGCAATATTCACCCTATCATGCTGTCGGGTTCAGTAAAGACAAACCCCTCTAGGTGGATTCACACACCAGTTCCGTGTGTGCACCCCGGTGCTTCGGAATAATAAAGTAAAACAAGAAACAAAAAAAACCCCGCAGCATAACAGGTTTGCGGGATGGATCCATAGTACACCGCCGGCAATGCCGGGTGACCTAGCGCAGCCTGTTTGTTGTCCGTCAGTCACTACTCAACCAGCGGTCGAGGCAGATTCACAATCGGCAACGATCGCCCGGTACCATTATTAGCACAACGGGCGCACACCAGCAGCTACACCAACGTGTGCGGGTGCGGCAAAACCGAAACGCACTATACTGACGCGGAGTGGGACGTTTGGGTTGTTTAGCAACGGAAAACCCGTGTGGCAAAACCTGTTCGCACGTAGCACGCCGTCGTCGTCGTTTGAGGTGTGTGCTTGAGTGTGTTGAGTAGAGCGGCCGTGTGCAACATACGGGAGCAAGCTGCGCCAAAAGTGATCCCGCTTCCGGTGTCACAGATCGCTACGATGGATTTATTATCATTTGGAGCAAATTTTGGATTCCGGACGGGGAATCCGGCCTGCTGCTTCTTGTTGCTCTGTGGTACGTATTGTAAATCCCTCATATATAACAGGTGGAATCGTATCGTGATCAGATTCGGAAAAGATGCTAATGAAATGATCACACCACCTCGAAGGCGCCCGAAAACCTCGCGTTCCAAACCTCAAGGTGATTCAGGCGACCGTTTTTCCATTTTGCACGTCCACGCGGTCCACCAGCGATGAACGCGAGAGATGAGTATCGACAAACTTAACCAGTGGTGTTAGATTCTTGTGACGCGTCGCGATATATTTACCGGCGAGTGGAAAGACTGGTTTTTGTAACCTTTATCCGTGCGGCAGGTTTTGAGCGTTATGGGCGTACGATGGCAGTGAGTTAAAAGCGTGGCCAAAAATACTTCACTGTTTCGGTAATGAGTAATTCCCATACACCGTACTGAGTTGTTTGCGCTTCTTTTATTTTCAGCATCGTCCCTATGTTTATCTCAGACACAAAATGTACAAAATGCACAAAATCCCAACTTCTTCTTCAACTATCCCGTGGAATATTATCCTCCAGTTCTGAGTGCACGTCGACCAAATCTGGAAGAGCAGCGCCCTAAGGAGAATGTACAACCGCAACAACTACAGCAACGACTACAACCGCAAGAACCTCAAGAGTCGTCCATATTCTTCCCGGCGGAGTACAACGTTAACAATCGGCAATCTGTCCCACCACCACCGGTACAGACATCCGGAGCGATGCAGTTTGCCTGGCGTATGCTACAGGTAGTTCTATCCTACGGATAACACTCTGTCAGCCTACTAATATTTGCAAATCTCTGTGTTACAGTCCGTAGTATTGCCTCAGCAAGAAAACACCGCCATCTGTCCGATTCTGCCGCAGACACTCCTAGCCAGCCTGTACGATGCGGCAGACGCCGGTGCCAAGGCCGAACTGCGCTCCTCATTGCTATCCTCCTCACAAGAACTGGGACAGTTGGTACGCAACCAAATCGCTGCGACCCAACAGTCGGGTGTGAACAAACTCGACCAAGCCATGGCCATGTTCCTGGGGGCCGATACGAAAATCAGCAAAACAATCCAAGATAACGCGCTGCAGGATGGGGTAGAAATTGTGCACGTTAACTTCCTGAACCGGAATGCCGCCGCCGCTACTGCCAACAATTGGGTGGCGCAAAAATCGCGTGGAACAATACGAGAAATAGTCGCACCCAGTGAGTGTTCTTGCCCCGATCTTGCTTGTTTGACTGTGTCTCTAAAGCATTTGTTTTAATTACCAATATACTTGCAGATGGTCTGGATGCCTCCACCCGGCTGATGATGGCGAGCGTTATATATTTCAAGGGTAAATGGAAGCACCAGTTCACTAAAACGGAACCGGGCATTTTCGAGACATCACCAATGTTCGATAAAACGAGAAGTCCTACTGGTCACCAGGTACCGATGATGTACATGTTTAACAAGCTCCGGTACGGCGAGAAAGAGTTCCAGGATGGGAATGGACTGCGCTGGGTGGAGTTACCGTACGAAGGGTCCGCCGGACTGTCGATGATTCTGATGCTGCCAAAGCAGCGCCACCAGTTGCAGCGTTCGGCTGAGCAGCTGAAAGCTGCGGATATGGCCGAAATCATAACGAGCCTGAAGCAGCTCCGTGGCTCCAACAAGATGCACCTGTACGTACCAAAGTTCAGTCTGTACAGTTCGCTTTCGCTGGTGCCGGCTCTGAAGAGTATGGGGCTGAAATCGATCTTTGACCGATCGACCGCTCTCACCGGCCTGTCTGACGAGCAGCTGGTGGTGCGTGATGTTTCCCAGCGGACGTTCGTCGCTATCGACGAGCAGGGTACTACGGCAACATCGGCAGCATCACTTGCGTTCGTAGCACTGAGTGCTGCTCCACCGCCACCGACCATCAACTTTACCGTCAACGAACCCTTCCTTTTGATGATCGTTGACAAAACGAACGAATATCCCTTGTTTGTGGGAAAGATAGTGAAACCGGAATCGAACTAAGTTCGCGGTGTTTTATCCGGTTGCGTACGTAGCACGAACGTACTTACCTCTTTTAAAGTTAAGTCTTCACTGTAAAGTTCACTAAGATCGGTTTAAATAAAATATTATTTAAAAAATACATTTGTGTTAATGTTTGGAGAATAAAAAACGTGTCTGGCATAAAATCTCTATTGCACCACGCGAACCCATACACTTAGCCGACAGTTTAGCTAAGATAATTTTGTATAATAAACCATGAACCTTTTATAAAATCGTTATGCAAACTGTGCTTTTCAAAAAGTTGCAAAATTAGGATGAAACTTATATCTTGAGCTAAAACTGCTTCCTTTTTCCGAGGGAAAAACAAATTGCAATAGCAATCAAACAAACTACTAACAAAAAAATATCCGCAAAATAGTATACGCTTGTTGACATCCACTGGCCGGGTGCTAAACAAAAAGATTCGGTTCAATCGCACGGCGATCATCATATGCATCTTGCAAGATCACTCCACCTCACACACATTGTCGCTCGGACAGTGTGCGTGAGGCTGGTGGTGCCGCGTATATTCACCGCAGGAAGAACAAAACAACTGCGTGAGAGCATGCTCATCGGACCGGTTATCAGCGTCACTACATCACGCTCCGGGAACCAGTCCCACGGCTGCCGTTCTACTGCGAGGTCGCGATCGTTGTGTGTAGCTGTTGAAGTGAGAATATTACAGCATCTCCGTGCGTTAGTTCGTTGTTGCCGTTAATTGTCAGTAGCGCGGACGACCCGCATCCGAAGGTCAAATGTTTTGGATACTGCTTGTTGTGGGTAGGCAATCTGTACTTTTAGCAACCTTACTACTAGAAAATATCGGTGCAACAGACTGTGTCAACGAGAGACCCAGCTAATCCAAGCGTATTGTCCTTCACCGTAAGGTTGCAAGGCTTATCAGCTGTAGGCTTGACCTTTCCGGTTCGGTCGTTTGGATTTGCTTGCTTTCCCCATTAGCGCACAAGTCTCGCTTGAATTGCCAAGCGTCCATCGATATTCTATCAGTTCTTCGTAGCTGTGTGGGAAAAACCCGACATACCGACCGGTGGCTGGGAATTCCCCAAACCGGACTAGCACGGCTGTCTGTTTGGGTATTGTTTATTCTACGATTTTTAAAACCGGAATTAAGCTCATCATTAGATTATGCTGCGCTGCTATAATATCAACACGCGCTGTACTTTCCTCAACGCGCTGGAACTTACCGGTTTAACTTGTTTGTAGATAGCTGACAATAATCTTAAACCCTGTTGGTCGTGCAACTGCCATAAACTAATTTTAGCTTTCCCTCAAAACTCTATTGCAGCCGTCGCCACCCATGTTACGTGCCAACAGCAAAAATACGATGGTACTATAGTTCTGACCAAGGAGCAATTTTGCTCGAAAAATAACATCTACAAACGGGATTGCGAACATAGATTTGCAAACTTCCTCGCTGCCAACCCGCATATCGAACAATGTTTGGATATTTTATTGGAAAACAGGCAGATGTATTCAAATAGCTGCTCCTCGCTGCCATTTGCACTATCGATCAAACCACCGGCACCATGTACCGGTAACGGCTGCAATAACATTGGCACACGTATCGCGGAAACGGTGTCCATAACGGATCGTCAACCTGCTGACAATGAAGAGCTGGAAGTGCCAACGTCTTCGGTTCCGTACGACAAAAAAGTGATGGATTTTGCGGTAAAACTCTTCCAGAAGGCTTTCCCAAGTGACGATTCGAGTAACTACATTATTAGTCCGGTTATGGTACAATCGCTACTGTCTTACCTGAATGATGGAGCTTCGAACGCGACGCGAATGGAAATGGAACGTGTTCTTCAGTTGAACATACACGATCTGCACGATATTGATCGGGCGCTCAAACCACACACCGAGGAAGGACCCGTCTCGAAGAACAAACTGGATTCGGCCTCGCAGATCTTCAAATCAACTATGATCGAGCTACTGCCATCGTTCCGGAAGTCACTCAAAAAGAATCAGGTCCCGCTGGATGAGATGGACTTCTCAAACCGGAAGCTTGCTGCCGAACGGATCAACAATTGGGCGAAGGAGAAGACTCGGCAACGTATTCTTGAGGTGATCGACGAAAGTATGTTACGTGGTATGGAATATTTGGAACATTTCAATTGATTGTAATTTTGTGCTTTTTCTACCCATAGATTCGATTGATCCCTCGACCAAGCTGCTGTTGATGAATGCCCTTTATTTCAACGGCACATGGAAGTATCAGTTCAACAAAACGGAACGTGGTTCGTTCTATCTCAGTGGACAACCTGCAAGGCGATCGGCCGTATCAATGATGTTTCTCACGAAGGATCTGCGCAACGGAAACACCAGAACTGACGATACACCCAACGGTTTGTGTTGGATCGAGCTACCGTACGATGGTGATCGGATGTCGATGATTCTTTTACTGCCCAACGAACGCTTCCAACTCGACCGAGAGCTGAAACGGTTTACGGCCGATCATTTGCAAACCATCTTGAGCGATATCGAGCTAGACGAAACGACCAAAGTGCGAGTGCAGTTGCCTGAGTTCAAGGCCGAAAGTACTGTCTCGTTGGTGGAACCTCTCAAGATGGTTAGTAAGCGCGATGAGATGCAGCATAATCATGAACCTTAAAGAATAACAAGTTGATTTTTCCCGTTCAATTCCACAGCTGGGCTTGGTGAACATGTTTGGGGATCGTAAACCGTTCGATCGACTGTCGGAGGATGAGGTGAAAATATCGGACGTCAAACAGAAATCCTTTTTGACCGTTAACCCGTACGGTACGGTGGCGACCAGCGTTACCACAGCAACCGTTATCCCGCTCAGTATCACGCACACGCTCGACTTCAAAGCCGATCAGCCGTTCGCGCTGATCATCATGGATAAGCAGAAAAAGTTGCCACTGTTTTTCGCCAAAATTAGCCAACCTATGAAGGTGAAGGACGCGAAACGGCAGTAACTTTTCCAGCATTTAGGGCGTGCTGTTTATGTGGTGAACGAACAAACGCATAATAATAGAACATATAGGATACATGAGACTCCCTGCTGTGAATGCAACACAGTAAAGCACATAAAAAAAAGAAATAAATCTTTATTCCATTTCATCAGGTGTAGAATCATTTATTTACTATTACTGACGCAAGATCGAATACAGTTTAGGATATTCATCTCGCTAAATAAATCCGAGCGGGCTGGAGTGAATCTAAACACTTCTGGGGTCACTCACACAAGATACTCATATTTGACATTTAAACACTTGAGCACAACAAATAAGAAATAAACAAAAGCTTATTCGCCTTGTGCGTGCTTGTTGCGGAATTGTGTTGCAGTTTTTGTGTCGTTTATCACACAACTAGTTGACGCAGTGTGTAGTGATTATTTGTTCAGTGAAAGTGTTTTGATAAAGTTTGGTTAACACAATTGATGCAACTCCGTAAGTGAATTACATGCCGCAGTTACTATGTGTACGGATACGAAGAAATGTTTTGTAGTTGATTGAAATGCGCACAGAGTACTGCAATCATTAAGTGACTCAATCTTTTAACATCTACTAACTAAAAAAACAATCATAAAACAGCAGAAGCTGATCTGCGTCGTACGTGGATGTATCTGCTGTTTCACGACATGTTAATGGTGAAGGTGTTCTCATGAAGCTGAGCTTGATTCCTAACCCGGAATAACGAAAACTATTTGCTTTATTGTCGGAAAAATACCTCTCATCCAATCGTCCTGAACGCGAGCAAGGACCTTCCGTGAAGGTAAAGGTATTTATTTATTTATTTTTTGTTCAGCAAATTGTAAACATTCCACTCACTAGTTTGCCGTACAAGTGGCAACCGTGTGCAAAGCAATACACTGTGTTAGTGAAGCTTTTGCATTGCAAATTGAAAATGTCAAAAGAGACATTCGATTTTCAAAAAAAAAAAACAACAACAAAAAAAACGAATGAACAGATGAGATGGAATTTCACCAATTTAAGATTACTTGTTAAAGGTCGGCTCCGGAGCGATTTGTTTAGGTTCCATGATAACCGTGGTCAAAAGTGTTCTATTAGCTAAGGTCGAAAAAGCTGGACCGAACGGGTGGTAGCTTTGTTGAAATATTTATTTTATAAATCGAATCATCCCTACCTCTCTATTTGCTACTTTGGAATAAGTCTTATTAGCAGCTTTATCAATTCGTTACAGTTATAAATAACGCACAATAATATAGGCAAGCGGCATTGTGATGATAAGAGTTGGATGTAAACCGATCGTTTTTGTTGATTTTCCCCTATATAGTAAATCGTTAGTGTCAACATCTCAAAGCTTAATATTACCAATATTTATTTGATATTGTTTTTTTTTTATCAAAAAGTAATACATTCTGTAGTTTGTTCATCATTTGAAGATATGCATGATTCCTTCTAGCATTTTATTCATCCATTGTTATATCAATATTTTTGCTGATTAGAAGTTCTTCTTCGACGGATGCTAAGTTGTAAAAAGAAAAGCTCATAAAAAAGGAACGGTTTGATTTCGTACACTCCTTGAAAGGAGTGGAATCGCTAGAACAGATTTTTTATACTTATTGATGAAAGTAAGATTGACCCGGTGGCCGGTAGGAACGATACATAAACGGTAGGAACGATACGGTAGGAACGAGGATAAAAAGCACTTCGACCGACACTTCTCTTGAACTTTTGAATGATATTTTGAGCTCGTTCATAGGCATATTTGAGCAACAATTGGAATGTGCTTAAATTGGAGTGCGAATATTTTTTAGCGTAGTGCCAGCAACTCCAATTGTGGAGCGGACAATTCCACCAGATTCGTTAATTGTTCACTATAAATAACTCTAAGAATAGTTTCCATAGCCTGATGTCACTCAATCAGTTTCTTATCTTTCTTAATATTAACTTCTCTTCATTGTGATTGCAGCGTCACAAGGGGATGGTTTTGTAAGTGATAGTAAACAAAATCTACGCCCTAACAGAGGAACCCTCACATCTAACTTGAACTGATTCCTCAAGACTGTTGAAGGAAGATGCTAGAAAAACATATACACATCTGCTATTGAAGTAAACTTCTTCTAGCTTCTAAACTACAAGCAGGACCAGCAGGACCATAAACGCCCACCCACTCCTACCATAGGTCAACCTTCCACTATAAATTAATGTTTATTTGTCCTGCTGCTGGTTGGATTTTTTTTTGTATCCACAGTAGAACGGCTGAATCGTACATCTTATGTTGGATGTTTTTCAAAATAAAATGTTGAACTTTCAGCTTCCAAATTTCGTAGGTCTATTATACTTTTAGAAGCACTATAAAAACACTTTTTCTTTTCTTTGAAATTGGTTTAAAACATAAAGTTTTTCTCTATTTTTGAAACGTTTCCCTTAGAGTTTGATGACGAAGTGGTAAATTCAAATCATCCAAAAAAAAGTCAACAAATATTAGAACCATGCTGCTTGTTATCGCCTCTACTGCTACTTCAATACAGACGATTTAGTAATGTTATCGTATAAACCCTGCTTCTGCACAAATTTTCTCCAATATGTTGGTGCCTTGGTGTTGTTCTAGGTTTAGTGCATCGTTTAGCAGGCGTTAGAAGAAAAATGTACTAATTTCTAGGTAACAAGACGTGAAGCTTCTCCCTTAAGTTCGGTGTCCCAAGCCGCCTGATAGCAAATGAGCCGCTGTTGTTCATAGTCAAATAAATTGCCGTTAGAGTTATCAAAAAAAGACAAAGTCTACACATGGCTCTATCTCACCGGATTATCTAAGTACAGCTCTACGGCAAGCTGATTCTGTAACAGCCCATATGTTGGGCCAACATGCACATCTCAAACTGGCTGGTCATTTATCAATTTGTTACGAGAGATAACATTCGAACTTCTGCCGTGCCCTAAGCAAACAGTAGTACACCGGTACGTGCCGGTTCGTTTTGACATGAGCCAGCAAATTGTGCACAAATGTAGCCACGTGGGGAAAGATTGAGTTTCCACGCCTTGGAAACTGTGTGCAGCTTTGGTATGCAAAAAAAGTTTCAGCGGAGGAGAACAACAAAAAAACATTGAATTCTTAAGATAGAAATAATACGCTACGTACTAGAAAAATCATTTTCCACAGCATCTTTCACTTAACTGACACGCCTGGCGTATAACGAAGTGATGTTGTTATGCGTTCCATATCCATCAACTTCCATCCAATTTGGGATGCTCTTAAAAATGGCCGTTGCAGTTGATGAAAGTACAGGCCGGAGTGTAAGTTTCCAACCGTTGTGACACGAGCGAGAAGATACGGGGATATGTTTATCACCTTCTACCGGCACTTTCTTTCGTGTTTTGCCTTGGCGTTTCTTTCACCGACAGTCCACCGAACAATGGTGCGCTGCGAGAGAATAAAGTACGCTTTTCCACGGGTGATAGAAGCAAAAAAAAACACAACATTCAGATGAATATTTTTTTGTTCGTATTCCGCTTACTTTCACTACAACTGACTGACTGTGTGAATGTACCCGTGGACGGAAAGTGCTTGGGAGAGTCCTTTTTTGCACGGCGCCGGTATCAACATCGGGTCCAGCAGCAGGGAGAAAGAAAAACGCCCAAACAAACACATCCCGGCGCACACATACACACTCCGACCCGAACCGGCGTTCGTCCTGCCGTGCCGGGAGAGCTTTCGTATCGTCGGCGTTGCTTTGGACGCTTTCGACGCGAAGCTTTTGCGCCCTTTTGCGTCTGCGGCGTCTCCCGAACCGACGACACTGGGTAGCATTTTCACTTTCATTTCAACGTTCGATTTCAACGTGAACGGAAGCGTGCTCGGGCCGGTTCGACAGACTGGTCGGCAACCGAGAACACGCCGGACGGAATTCGCGTTTTTTTTTGTTTTTTGCTCAAACGGAGCGGAATGTGAACGATGCAGTCGAAATTAAACGGACCGGAAGGATTAGTGGCAGTGCATCGTTGCGTGGGATATTGTGGTATGGTTGCAGCAACAGTTGCAGCGCACCCTGTACGAGGATTAGAAAACATAGTGCGTTGGGAAATATTTTGTGGTTTAATGGTGCAAACACGTGCAATGAGTGCTCTAACCTTAGCTCGGGAGTTGGCAGTTTTTTAAAGGGGAATTTTTCCAGAAAGTTCAAAACACGAGGGGAAAATTTATTGATAATATTATGCACTGCGTTGGTGTGTTGTGTATTATATGAATATGTTTAAGGCGTTCTCAACGGAAAGGATGATACCATAAAAACTACGAAGCACAAGTATGGATTTATCAGAAAACGAAGGTAAATAGTGAATTTATAATTGTGAGGTTTAGTTAAAAGTACGATAAATTCAACCAAAAAAAAAAAACACTTGATCAATCAACTTATTCTCTTAATTAACAAATAAACAAATGAAAAACATTACTTCAAGTGGTTAAAAAATACATTTTTTCAACTATTACAAACAAAAAAACCATATGAAAATATGATCACGTTGCACACAGTTACAAGGGAAAGTATTTAATCAACGCTTTCGAGAACAAATCACGAATTCATAAGCCTCCGTAGCAATTTGAAAGCACTTCAGCGAAAGAACATTTTTCGTGCACAGTTTTGCTAAAGTCTGCTCAAAACCAAACCGCTCCTGTGGTGTATGATGTGCCTGTGGCACGCATCTTATAGATGGAAAATACCTTTCGTTCCGGCTCGTTTCTTCAACCACCGTAGGCGGTGCTGCTGTTGCCGTTGCCGTACCAGCCCGAAATGTTGAATATTTGCATGAGTAATGGAATTTCGTCTGTCGTGTGTCAATTCGCAACCTGACAAAGTTTCACCGTTGCATTGCCGAATGCTGCCTGTCCCCCTTTTCCTTTCGGTGAGCGACGTAATTCGTATGTTGGCCGTGAAATTGCGGGCGCCGGTGAAGCGATCTTAAATTGTGCTTACAATTAACTGGTAGGATCAGTACCGAAAACCACCACCAAAGAACGTTTCCTACATGGGGTTTTTTTTCCTGTTCGTCGCACCTCAGTTCGAAGCGCACCGAGCAATAAAATAAATCACTAACTTCTACCCAACTTCCGTTTAGGTGTCGTTTGCCACCTGACGTAAAATATGTCACAATCAGTTGTTATTGTCATAATCTTTCTTCATTCTTGTTTTTCCCGCGCATAAATAAAGCCATTAATTCGACCGAACCCAACAGGAATGGACTGGGGATGGTTCGTGCGGTGCCTTTTACTTTGTCTTATACTGGGCTGTGTTGCGAAAAGTATTTAAGGCACAAGCGACTCCGAAGAAGCCGACGCACGGTGCACCACGGCACCAGGCAAACGTACCACAACAAAACAATATGCTTGACCCCGATTTTATCTGCCACTTCTCGACCTCGTAAAATGTAAGTCGCCTAGTAAGCTAGCGACATTATTAAGCTGCTTGATTGCCACTCTTGTGGCACCCGCATGCAAAAGGCAGAAAGCTGCAAAACACTCGTTCTGCCGGTAAGTGGCAACCGAAAGCTTCTATTTTTTCCATTTGATGCATGCATGATGCATCACTACCAGCCCGCGGATGTAAGCCGAGGTAGGGTGTCACTTCATTTTTGGGTTAAGTAAAGTTCAAAAGCATTACCACTGACAGATGGAACCTAATCCAAGGAATTACGCACACCACCTGATACTGAACACGAATTACCTGACGGTGTTACTGGTATGCGCTTCCAGCACGGAACTTCTGGCAGTTTGCAAACCCCAACCACACACTCGAATGTTCGATTATTCCCAACAACTCCATATACGAACAGCATAAATCAAGTACACCGAAAGTTACGTAAAACTCTTTAGCGCAAAACAGCACCTCTTTTAGCCTTTTAGCACCATCCATTCAAATGCATTTCGTTCGAGGCACCAAATGTGGCAAAACATTCACCCGTAACAAAACATGCCTGCTGGTGTAAAATGCCTTTCCCGGCGCACAAACCTTTGGCGAAATGGCGTGAAAAACGGATCACAAGTTTGGCAATTACTTTAATGTGTGTTCTTTCTCGGAACGTTTAGGCTGCGTTGGTAAGAAAGGGATGCTGGCAAACAGCTTACAAGCTGCGCGCTTCGTTACACTTTCGCTAAAATCCTTCATCGTTTATTACCCGTTCGATGGAATTTTCCAAGTGTGCTCCAACAAGCGTTTTGGTTTTATTACTTTTTTTTTTCAACATGTAATTTCAACAATTTGAAATATGAAACATAGGAGCATTTTTGTTCCGAAGTTTTTATATCGTTTTTGACGTTCTTTTTCCTTTCGTTTAGATTGACTTCAATTCGTGCTTGTTCATAAGTTTAAAAAAAAGTGGTTTAATTTATTTTGATTGAAATGGGTTCCTTTGTAATCCAGTGGTCATGATTTAGAATTACGTGCACAATATTACATTTTTATTTGCTTTTACTCCTTTTTATATTTTTATTACTACCGTGGAATCATCCTAGAGCACCCGAAGTGCTCTTTCGCAGTTTGGAGAAGGAAATGTGAAAAGATTAAGTATATATATGAATGAAGTATCAAATGTAAGCAAAATGGCCTGACCGTTCCTTTGGATTGACGTAAAAAGACTACAGGGAAATACCGAAGATCCCGGTGTTTCTAAACTATAACCATATCTACAGTATGCAAAGGCGATGTCAGTAAAAAATAGAGGATACATTAGTAGGGAAAAATAGGTTAAGACGGACACTTTAAAATTTACAAGGGGAAATCTCTTGATATAACAATGCAGTGATCATTAACGATGTGATCAAAATTAATTTTAAGTCCTTAATCTACCAAAATAATAACCAATGCATAGAAGTTCCCATAAAATTTGCTGCTTCATGCAGTTTGCTGAATTCATGCAGTGATAATTTGTTCGGGAAAGAAGGACACCTGATAAGAGTAAGATGGACACCTACTAAAAACTTTGAAATTGTTTAAATTTCACTGTTTTTACTTTTTTTACTGTACTACATTGCTTGCTACATACTTTTTCTTCTTCTAAGAGAAGAGGCATTGCCTGGTTTCCAATCCGTTTCGAGGAAATTCGATCCAGGGCTGCATTCCTCCATCCGTGGCAGCATCCGATCTCCCTCAGATTGCTACATACATAAAGGGCTTTTTATAAGCAGAAATATTATTTATTCACTAGAAATAAGCTGGTGGCAATACGGCATAATCCGTCGTACCTAAGCATAAAACAAAACAAAAAAAAAAGTAAATATAGCCTGTGTTGCTATAGGTGAACGCAACGGATGGAATTGCTGTACTAGTTCTATCATGTGAAAGGCCGTCACCGTGATCATTACATCAATAAGTATTGTTGACACCCAATTTGTTGACATCTGTTAACCAAAACGAACAGATAAATAATGTAATGTCAGCTAGAAGCATTATCTAAATGAATCAAACAATTGTTTAAACCACCAGATTACAAAATATTTTATTGAAATTTTTATAGTTTTTTCATCAGTTTTATGTTTGGTATTCAAGACTACTCGCTGATAGAGGAGACTCATCACAAGTACAAAAAATGTGAGATGTATTACTTATTTGAAGTAGCAGTAAAATTACATCAAAATGCGTGCATACAGCGATTTTTTTTTAATTCCAAAAGTTCGACTTTCGACATAAAGGTCGACGATTGCTTACAACTATTATCCTAAATCTAAACTTAGTGCAGTATGCAATTCACATTGGTTGGAAGACATTTCCTGCTCCGAAACGTGAAAGGGCACCTAATCCCGGGTGTACTCGGTTTACAGCGAAAGTTTTTATTTGTCCTCTAAGTTTTAATTTATTTTTTTGTATTGTCCTCTAAGTTTTTCAATTTTTATTTACCTGTTCATCTAAGCTCTGAAATGCTGTTTCACAGGTTCATATAACATATTGCGTTGTTGTATAAATATTATCCATTAATTATAAAAAAGTGTCCATCCTTGCCACAGTGTCCGTCTTACCGAATATTTCCCTGAATTATTCTAATTGCTCAAGTTCGTACCAAATTTACAGATACGTGTCAACAATTATCGACAAAATAGATTTAAACCAATCACCTAAAGACAACTTCTCCTACCATACATTATAGACTTATCTTCATCTAGGAACCCCGGTGTACCGATTATCCGTATTATCAGCTTATCCTACTGGCTAATGGCTGTTATCTAAAATGGCTTTCTACTGTAATTCAAAGTTTAAGAGAACGTTAAGAAGGGTAGAAAAGAATTTACACTTACCAACGAGTGTAGTAACGATGCAGTTAGATGTCTTTTAAATCATAATAGCAACATTTGAGCAAACGTCAAAACTTTGTCATCTACTTGTCAATCTTTTTGTTGTGGAAATTTTTTTTATTGAAAGCATAAAAAAGGGCAAATGCTCACGATTTGACAAATTTGTCAGCATTTTTTTCATTCTCGTTGCGCTAAGGCTTAATAGATTTCGAAATGAAAGATCTTCTCAGCCGCTCAGCATGTCGGTATGTCAACCCTTAATGAAATTCGCACTTTCTCAGAAATGCGTACTTCTACTGCATGTTTTGCATTCTACACTTGGAATGCTACTCTCGTTTTCTTATTTGCAGACAAATATTTTGAAACATTTGTGCGCCTCCGACAGCCGTAAAATGGAACGCGCTGAAAGCTATATCCTAGCGACATTTTTATAGTCAAGCAGAAATACAAAATATGCTTTCGGGCATTTGCGATAATCGTTACGAGCGACTAAAGAGTAAGAAAAAAAAGCAACACATATTACATACACTAAAACTTCGTTTAGAATGTTTGAACGCAATAAACGTAAGGTTCATTCCGTTTCTACTCTGAGCATTCCTGTTCCTTAATTTTGTCTGGGGAAAAAGGTCAAACGATTTTGTTCTAATGTGTTTTAAAAGTTTTTTGTTTTGTTGTAATTGTTGCAAACTCAACAATTCGCTTCGTTACCTTCAACTTCTCGGAAACAAAACAAATCACTCCATCACCGACGGGCATGATACGGCATAACGCAACATATGCTGCCAACATCATATCGGCGAACATGAGCAACATTGAACAAAACGAAATAAAATTTAAAAAAAACCCGGTTCCTGTAACATGTGGTGATACGCGTTCCCGGCATCCGCGAGTAAGCTAATCCAGCTCTCACTTAACCCATTCAATTTGATCCCTACCCGGTACGAACTGTATCCTGCACGGACTTTATAGAAAATACCCTTTGGGTTATTATTTCACAACGCGTTAACACAATTCATCCCTTGCCGAAGTGGCGAGTTAAATATGGAACCCGGGAAATCGCTCCCCCGAACTCGGTAACAGTATCGGCAAACGATTGATCATAGGAAACGTCCAGCCACATGAACCCACATCATATCACAAAAAGTCAACCCGTTCACGGATGGTTCGTGGGGCTGGTTTTGGAAAGATTTACCATTCATCTTCTTTTGTACCACGGCTGACAGGTATTGGTGGGAGTATTATACAGCAGGAGAGAGGGTTTTAAGTATTTCAAATTTCATAGATTTCCTTTTCTTTTGTTTGTCTTCCGAGATGTTTTCAATAAAAACTTAAGAATTTTCCATAAAATCACATGCGCTGTTCAATATGCTCGGACACAAACTTTGGTCATCATTCATCATTTTGTGGACATGCGCCATTTACTTATATTGTATATGACATTGGTGGCTGTTGACGTCCTATCAATTGTTGCTCGTTATGTACTACTATTGAATTTTCCCCACTCGATACGCTAGTCTGGAATTAGTTTTCCGATATTACCTAAAAGTCACACGTCAAATGTGATCCAAGTCTGGTGTCGGATCAATTTCACCGAGTTCCTGGGCAAACTTTGAGGCTTGTCAGCTCCACGGATCTGGTTCCTTTCGGTTGTTTTTTACCCTATATCAAGGCTAAGGTCAACTAACACAGGAAATGCAACATGCACCAGTTCAAGGAGGTTATTTTTGAAATCTGGATGTTTCGTGAAACTTTTGGAGCTCGTGAAAAAGTATAATGCAGAGTTGGGTAGGATTTGAGTTAGAAATGACAACTTACATCCATTGTTTTTGTTTGTTAAACGACTCATGTGAAACATTCATTTTCATAACATATTTTAAAAGTGAATTCGACCTAATGGAGTACCCTATACAATCACACGAATGGTAAAATGAAATCAAAGTCAGATTACGAACTAAAACACTCTAAGTCGACAAAAGAAAGACAAAGGCTGAAAGTCAAGCACTAGAAAGCATTCGAATTTCGCTGACACAGTAGGAAAGGAACCGATGAGCCGTAACGGGCACGCCAAGAAGGAAATGATAACATAGAATCAGGACGTAGGTTCCAGGCAGGGATGTAAAACAGAGCTCAAGGACGAAAGGACAGGGCTGTCAAATTCCCGCAGAAGCAAATCACCTATAAATAAGCCGTGTGCTATGTCATGCCGATCCTCTAGCCGACACGAGGCTCAGCATCCGGCTCCGTACTGAGCAAGATGAGACGGGCGTACTCGCGCGAAAACGAAACCGTCTGAACCTCAGTCTGGTAAAATAACGCTGAGAAACACAATTATTTTTCCACACTAGCACACACGGCTAGCGGTGGTTGAATATTCTGGTTACATAATTGGACCCCAGCCGAAAGACAAGCCTGTTCGAGAGATGATCGAAAAAAAAAAGATGTTGTGCACGGATGTCCTAAAACAAAGCGGACCACTTATCCGCGTGGAGATAAGTGGGCTAACACGTATCATTTGCCCCAAGGTCCCCCGTCCGGTTAGCTTCCTTTGCGATTACGAAATCGGTATGATCACTGTAAGTCAACAACACTTCTGGTCAAGACATGCAACACTTGGCTTTCGAGTTAATTTTGTTGTTATTTCAATATCGTTGAGATTCGATGCACGGCCCTAAGAATTTGATTTAAAATTGTTGCGAGATTTGGGACAAAAGTCTGATTGCAACTTTAAAATAACTTATACTAACAGTATTGCTGTTTCAATAGTTGGATAACCAGTTAACTAATGAAATGTTCGAATACTTACCTGCTCGATCGTATGCCTTCGTCTACAATACGTTATCCCGGTCTTCATGACGGACGCTTCAACGCCATCACTCCACCTCAATTTGAGTAAATTACGCCTCCGATTTTAGAGACTGAGTCGTCCGGTGTCATTCTCATGACATGACCAACCCACCGAAGTCTGGCGAGTCTCGATAGTGAGTCCACTCATATGGTGCCACAATCCCTCTGAATGTACTCTTTTCGAAGAGTACGGGGTTATCCCGCCGGAGTAAGCACGGATTTAATTCTGAACCCGCGATATCGATGTGATATAGTACTGGAACTATTAAAATGGAACAACTCCATATACTCACAATCGATTCAGCGAGAAAATACATATATTTCTGTGCTGAAACATTGAGTAACAATATTGGAATTCAAACAATTCTTTGGATTTTATATGGCTTCAAATATGAAAAAAAATTAAAATGTAAAAATAAGCGTACAAAAACATTTTAAGGTAAGAAAGTTATTGCTTTCAATTCATACATTTACTTCGTCAATGTCACATATTTTTACTTTCTCCATTTTGCTTATCGTCTTTCCAAATTTAATGTTCGTACTTCCGTGTAAGTACCCAAAATATTACTCCATCTACACACAAAACAAACCAAGTTACGAGATTGAAGCGTAAGATTTGCTCGAAATATGACTACAATAACAACACACAAAATTCGATCGTCAATGTGACATTTCCACGCAAATGGCAGCTTCAGGTGTGCAAGTTCAAGTTCAGTAGAGCGATTGAGCCACCGAATCGTCGGTTGAGCATGACGAAAAGCCCGGTAAAGGATATTCCTACCGCTATCGTGCCCTGCAGTTGTCTGATTGGACAAGTTATGCCATTAGAGATAAATTTGTTCGCGAAACCATTACGGTACACATACAACGGTCGGAAGATAACGAAACGGGTAAGCTATTGAACCGCAAATTCTACGTACACGAACTGGTTCGTGTTTCGTACGATTTATCGCAAACCGTTAAGCGAACCGCGTAGTCGTTTCGGTTATGTTTCCGTGATGAAACGTGCGCGCGTTGCTGGTTGTTTCATGTTAATACTTAATCTTTCGCACTCCACCCCACTGTTACTAGCGTCTATGGACTTTGTCTGGAACTGTACTGCTTTCCACGTCAGAACGGGACCGATAAAATCGTAAGCACCATTACTCCGAGCAGATGTGGTACGAGCGGAACGCATTTTGGGTTCTGATACTTCCGATCTGATGCGTATCGATATTTTGATCCACCCTTGAAAGATTGTTTTCCTTCTCTTGTAGCGGTCCAACGGAAACCACCCAGCCGAGGAATGCTTTTCCTTTAGCGAGGAAGCTTAACGATTAAGCTGACGAAAGCCACCGGCAGCCAAGTGTTCGGGTGGTGCCGGTCGCCGTTGGAAAGATGAAATTGATTTTCCGCTTCCGTACTGTTTATCAACCGGCGACTTCAAATTCTAGCGCAACCCGGGTTGATGGGAACGATGAGGCTGGGGTTCTAATAAAATTTCACTCACTCGATCAGGATGAGATATTTCTGTTTACATTGGTCACGAGACACTGTGGATAGCTGTGTGGTAGTGGGGAGTACGGTCGAGAAAATTGGCGAAAAGTTCCGTTTACGCTTGGCAGACTATTTCATTAACATCTTGATATGAGCCGAAGTCCATCAAATGTTCGTTTGAGTGAAACATTCGGCCATATACACATTGATGTTTTTGCGCCTTATCTTATATGAACATTTGAGATTTTATTACGCGGAAATGTTATTCACGTTGAACTAGCATATGTACTAGACATGGATAGCCTGAACCAGTGATCGGCAAAGTACGGCTCCTTCAAATATGAAATGTGCCACGTTGTCGAAAAAGATACATTCAATTCGAACGTAAATTCACAATAAAATTATATCTTTGTTTTAATTTGCGGATGCTTCCTGAGAATAGTCCAATGAATTCTACAAATTGTTATTTTTTTCTAGAAAGTAGTGAGAACACGCAGTTCTTGCGATCTACCATTTTACACTCACTTACTGCACTTTCTACACTCTGCAGTCTTCTCTAATAATAGAAAATTGAAAAACTTCTGAATGTGAAACTTTCATTTTGGCATTTTTTTGTGTAAAATAGTTTTATTAAACAAGTGAAAAAATCAGTTTTTTAAAAAAGATGTAGCCATAGTTTGAACATACACTAATTAATCAGAAAACATGAGTGTTGAGCTCTTTGAATTTTTCGAAAAGAGTCGCTCATATAAATCATCAAGGAGTCATTCATATCATGAATCAACTCTGAAAAGATTCATGAATCCTCATAAACGTGAGCCTTCACGATTCTTCAATAATTTAATGCATAAATCCTTATAAATTCGTGATTCCTTATAGATTCGTGAGCTCTCAAGGAATCACACTACTTCAATGTATTAATAATTGACAAAATTTCATAAATCCTAAAACAAATTATGATTTAACGCATGTTATATTATGTTTGCGTCAGAAATAAAAAAAATCTAATAACCCTTAACAAGTATTCACCCTTAAAGATTAACCGTAATAGGATTCAATTACGTAGACCAATTTTTTTCGAAAATACGCGTAAAACCATGAATTAAAGAGAGATAATAAACGTATGACGATATCTTAATCTTATAGGGCTTTTAATTCTCCTTGAAATCATGATTCTGTAGAAAAGAGATTTAGAATCATTCATTTATTTTAATCATTCATTCGAATCCATGAATCTGGATCAAATTTAGCACTAGAAAACATACAACACTAAATATTGGAATATTTTAAAAACATTATGCTAACAACTGAATATCATCAAAAGTTCAGGAATTGAGTAAAAACATAATTCAATTATTAATCTGAAGATTCTTTTATCTAATATTCCCTGCATTAACAAGTTATAATTTACAAACACACAATTTGTGCTCAAATACCCATTTTCTACTTTATACTCTATTCTGTGTTTGTTTTTGTTATATTTGGGTATTTATGTACTACTTGGATATAAATGGGCTTTTTTTTATTTTACATCAAAACATTTTCCATCAAAACAAGTATGTTCAAATGTCTAATAACGGCCAGGCCCGTCATAGAATAACAAAAAATACGTTCATATAATCCTGCATCCTGCCTCGGTAAATATGGTAGACAAAAAGAATCTATCACATCTAATATTAATGAAAAGAAACTTGCCGATTCTCTTTCGTAGGAAAGATGGCCCAAAGCCGGGCTTTTACCATCGAAAGCCCTTGGCGGGTTTCTGCAACCACAATGGAGGGAAACATTTTTTTTAAATTACATGTTCATTATCCTGAAGCTTCAAGGAATTATAGAAAGCTTAAGTGGTGTTCTTGTTCTTTTCTTTTCTCTTCCGTAAGTTAAGCTCAATTATATATTTAGCTTGGATTATAGCTCAGCTTCATATATTTTCCATCATGCCATTTTCCTTTTTTGCAAGCATGTTTTCCTCTCGGTGGGTTTAAAGCATTCCTTTTATTCTATGTAAACACAAATCAATAACCAATGCGCCCAACTTTAAATGATTTCTAATTTTCTTTCCAACAACCTCATTGAGCCCAACTGTTGGCTTCGGCTGCAACTAAATTATTCATAATCATCGGCACTTTGTAAGCTGTTGCCATCGCACCGAAAGCTTCGGCAACGGCACATCCGCAACATCCAGCAATCAATAAAATGGTGATGGGCGCACAGGCAAAGCACTGCTAATGGCCATCATGAGACCCTATCGGTCCTGGCCACAAAACTCTATTACAGCAGAAGCGGAAGAGTCTAATTAATCACATTTTGCTTTGATACAATTTTGCGACCCCACCACATTTGGGGTTGGGAAACCTTATCCCCCACCCACCTTTTTTTTTCTTCAAGGGCCAACCACAGTCGGTTTATGTGGACTGTTGAAAATATTTTTCAAATTGGTAAAATAGTTAAGTTCCGTACACGAACATTCTTTCCCTGCAACCTGGTAAAGAAACACACGCAAAATGGCACTTCGATAAGCCTTACATATTCCAACCGGTACCGATCGGTACCGCCGGTTATGGGATGAATAAAAATGCTATAAATCTTCGCTACATTGATTACATGAAGCGGCAAAACTGCCGATCGGCAGAGGTTGGGCCAAAAAGCTAAATCTACAATGCTACTACTGATATGTTTTTGCACGACATTCCAGGCTATACATCTCCCCGAAGCTAAACCCGCATCAGTCAACCCGGTAAAGTAAAGGTTTTGCCTTTTTTTTTTTGTAAGCAAAATTGATTCTAGAGGGTCCGCTCCACTGCCGCTCCTTCGTCCTAGGTTTTCACACCTTTCTCACTGATTCCCTGATAGAAAGGTAAACGAAAAATCTTTGGGTTTTTTTTTTGGGTATCTTCCACATTTCCGATTCGTTTACTTTTCTTTTTTTGTCCCTTATACTTGTTTTTACATGCCCGGTCTTGATCCTCGCGGTGAAACGAATAAAACAAATCGGTTCCGAATAATGTGAGAAAAACCATCGACACAAACTCAACTACACCCGAAGGAATCTCCGTAAGGCGTTTCTCGAGGCGTAAGAGAGCCGCACTTAAAGCTGCTACCCATTTCATCATCTTCACCGCCATAATCGTCAAACGCCTGGCCGGCCTGCCATCTGACAACGGTTGCATTATGTTTCCTTGTTCATTCGCTCTAATTAAATTCATTCTCAGGCTGTCTTACCGTTCGCTGCCCGATAACAGTCACAAAACAGTCCTTTCAAAAGAAATCAGTAAACGGATTTACCTTCTGGTTTTTGTCGCCTTTCTGCCGTTTGCCGTCCCGTACCGGATAGTGGATGGAAAAACAGTCAACTTTCAACGATGTTTTACGATGCAAGCCTCCAACCTGGGATCTTTTGGGTTGAGAATAAAAAGGAAACCCAAAAACAAAACACAAAAAACCAGTATGTTACGGGTTGTGGAAAACGGAAAGATAAAATACACCGCCACCTTCGACGCACGCACACACGATGGTGGGATTTGTCTTTTGGCGGAAGCATTTATTTCCACCTTCTATCGCCACATTTCGCATTTCCACCCATACAACAAGGCACTCCCGTGGTAGCCATATGTTGTTGTTTTTTTTCCTCCCCAGCATTCGGCAAATCCCATCATATACTCCACGCTGTGCCATACTCAAATAACGATGCACCATAAATGGGGAAAGGATGCTTTCTATCCTTTATTTTTGTTGTTTTATAAACATAGATTCACGAGCATTCAAACCACCATTTGTAACGAGCGTTTCGGGGTCCTTTTTGGGAGCGTGTGCCCAACCCGGTTCTTTAAACATTTGAAGTGGTTTGGTTTGTCTTATCAAAATAGAGCGATTCCGAAAAATGTTTCCGCTATCTACCGTTGTCCGTTACGCACTTGTTTTTGTCTTTTATGTTTGTGAAAAGGGATAGCTCCAGCCAAGAAATCCCTGCCCTGTGCAGATAAGTTTCCGACCATAATAGTTAACTGTTTTCCACTGAATTATTCCATCCGTACGTAGAACAATAAATATATCACCCATTTTATCACACGCACACTCAAGCGCGCACCTTTAAGCTGCTTCTTTGTTTGTTTCTGTTCCAGAGAAAGCAAAACATTATCCGACGAACTTCATTCAATTCTCCCTCCAATTGCTCCAATCTATTACCGTTTTCGATCAAAGACGCCACTTTCCCAAAGCCTGAAACACTATCCGTTGAAGATTGCTTCGGGGGCATAAGTAGCTCCATTCAATTTGACGAATACCCGATAATTGATAGGCTTCCATCATTTTTCGCAGCCGAGCAATCTCGTAAAACGAGCGGGCTGCTGTGGAACACTACGAACCGTTTGACGAGCGTATGGCAACAGTTTCAAAAGTGTCCTCGAATGTTTCGCATCGAGTTCAAAAGGTTCTTCAAACGTCATGGCAACAAAAATGAAGTTA
>KB663832.1:9523003-9535982 GCA_000349025.1 Anopheles minimus
GGATTCCACCGTACACTGGTGGGAATATGTGTAAACATACCCTAGCGAATTCCAAATTCCGATATTTTTAAACATATGTAGTTAAAATTAGCTTCGTAGGTAATTCGCGTGTCAATTGTACTTTTACTCTAACACTTCAACTTGAACATGGTCAGACATGCCTCTACGTTATTAAAATTTTATTAAATTGTAGTTGATTATTACTTTAAGACTACTCTTACTCTGTTTAGTATTTTTTTTAGTTCTTAGACTCTTTTTATTTACTTCATGATATTATTAATAGGAATGTTACTTTTGCTTATTCTTTATTTAAATGAATTTAGATCAAGAAATAGTAGTCAATTTTCGAATTATCGAAATAAACGTAAACTTTTCACATTCGATTTCTTAATACGCAATATTACGCATTATTCACGTAAATCAGTAAACGAAAGTAGCAGACAATTTCTATTTTCTCTCTCGTTGGAAAGTATTGGAAATTGTAGGTTTATATCCATGTTTTATTTGCTAAAAAAAGGCGTGGCAATAACAACTGTTTCGCAGAGTCAGATATCTTCAAAGCAGTATATTTATTTTTCCTAAAAAAACTTAAAAACATGCTATAACATTTTAATATAAAAACCCTCTTACTCTGATTTTTCCCTATTGTATTATTTTGCTTGCTCCTAAATTCATATTTTTGGCTACTAAATTCACATTACAAATTTTCTTATTGGCGATAGCTAAGCTTAACTGCAATGCGTGAAGAAAAACCTAAGTTATTAGAAGTTGTTTAGAGTCTAATTTATCTATGATTTACACAATGCATGATTAGTTAATGATATCCTCATATCAATAAATTACGTATAACGATTAAACAGAGCCGTGGTTTTCGGATGTGGTATTGTTTGCATGTTGTTGTGTTGTAAGGATAGAGAAATTATGTCAACTCCCTCTATTTCTATAGTGTTAGGCCGATCATCTTACAAATTAAGTGATCAATCAAACAGTTTCGGTTACAGAAAATTACCTTTTCTGATAATGCTCAACTTCTTCGTGATAGTGAAACTAATGGCTATCGATAGTTTCTTAGTAGATACTTTCAAACAATGTCGATAATAGATTCGAAACGTGTACAAAAAAACATGGAGGAAATCATCATATTAATTATGTAAATTGCTCATTGCATATGCTCACAGAGAAACACTTACTTTGGCATAAGTGGAGGGAAAACAAATAGAATATTGGATCGATTCGGTACCATTTTTATATTTATGATCATCAGTGTACAGCACACCCGTTATTGCTAACATTCGGTTCATTCAGCAACTGATAACGTTGCGCCTTTGATAGTGCCTGTTTACATGGCAATCCTTTTGATAACAAATGAGAATGGTAGCCATGAATGTAGCGTCAATGTTTATAGTGCGCTCGGAACTGTGCGATTTAGCTGCCGGTTTCTACGTATCTTAGCATAAAGACCGCCTTTTAAACGATGGTTCGCTCTTTGGAAAGATTTTGCTCTGTTGTTAAGATATCTACCCGGCCTGGTAAACCAAACCCCAGCCGGCATCCCAAAATGCTCGGTCTATGACATAAAATTAAGTTAGCTTTCACTCGGATTGCCTATCAATTAAGGATGCGTAAAAGATTCTACTCTGTTGTAATCTTTCCTCTATCTCTATCTCTATCTCCAACACCCAATGTCCAATTGATCAACATCCGAATGGTAAGACGAAGCTCTCGCTTCTGCTTCCTACAGCACAGCAACTGGAAGTGGAATCTCGTAATTAAATGATCCATTTACATTGGACATTTTCACCACCTCTTCGTTACTGTATTTCTTCGGCGAGAGCAAATCAAGCTAGCTAAGAAGAGGTTAGCACAGAGGAAAAAACGTAACACAACAGTCGATACGCTTCCGAACTAACACCGACCGCCGTAAATTAAGGATCGGTGTGATTTACCGATTCCATAATTAACCGCTCAAATGCCGGGATATCTTCCCGCAGGACTAAAGTTCAACTACCGTCCACCGTACTGCGTGGACGAAGAAATTAAAGTGTAAGAAACGAGCTGGCCTTGGGCCATTTGCCATGGCCCGTTCGATGTAGTCGTTATTTAGAGTTCAAGGACAGGCGGCTTGTTATTGTTTCTAGCACAATATTAATTAGCCGAACGCGTGCTAATAGCAGGGCCGTTTCTAAATAAGTTCCCATTAAATATACTAATCTTCATCTTGGGTATTGTGTTTCAGAGAAGCGATCAATTTTAGAAGGGCATTTTAAAATATGCCCAGCGTATTACAGTAATATTGTTAATTAGCATGAACGCTTTACATAAAAAAAAAGTTCAACCATAGTCGATGGGATGCGAGGTCTAAGTTTGGAATTTATCAAAATAAAGTCTTCTGGCAAAGAAAGACCATAAGCGTCTTCTTAACCCAAAAAGAAGTACTTTAAAACATTATGTGTGGGAATGATGCATTTATTCTAAACAAATAACTTTCTACCTTGAGATACTCGTGTTATTACCTCACTGCGCGTTTTTAATTTAGAATACTTATACATACGTTTGATCCAATTTTCCCTGGCTTATAGTTTGGCACAATAATTCCTTCCGACGCATTAAATCCTGTGTAGTTGCTGAAAGAACAATTTCGTGATAAGCTTAACTTCATAAACTATTTGGTTCGTCTGTAACATTTTTTAGTAAAATCAATTTTATGAAATCGCAATACCCACAATTTACATAGAAATTTTAATTATGTATCATTTACGGGATTCTTTTAAACTATTGGATTTTATATAGAATTGCTTAAATTGGTAGCCTGTTCTTGTACTAGAATCGATGGATTCATCGAGGCTTTACTTTGGACAGAGGGAGTATTGTTGCCCTAGACTTTAAAAAGGCACACTGCCATGAATGTGTTTCAGTTTTTTTTAATTATCGGGGCCGTGTAGACCGAATTAGAAGTTTTAACTTAAACTTCATCAAGGGCTCAATTCCAATCGGTAGAGAGTCATTTCCTTAACCTTATCCCGGGTGTTACTTGGCTTGGATGTTTCATTTTATTTCTACCAAACAACTGTCACCTTAGCCCAATGCTCAAAATTGATACATAAGTGATATTTAAATGATTTTTTTTTCTAAATTTTCTATTCCGTTGATTACTCCAGATACTCAAGCTATTTTAAAATTGCTATTTAACTTTTTCCACTTTCATTTTACAACGTTTCATTGGTGTTTTCCTTCCATTTACTATTGTTTGGAATTCTCTCAAATTTTTGGATGTTCACATTACGATTCTAAGAGATCTTACGAGTACTGTTCTTATGGTGTTCAGGAATCTTTTGAATAAGAAAAACCTGTACCCTCTGGTATGTCCTGGAGATTTTAGAATGAGAATATTTAGATAGACATTTTGGATGTATTAATATAGATATATGCAAAATGCTTCGTGTACAGTCAAGTAAGGATTTGTTCAATTCTCAATTTTTTACCTAACATTCGATTGTTAAAATAAGGATCAAGCTAGTTTAATTGAAAGTTTTACTTTACTTTCTATTTTGAATTATATGATTGTTTGGCGATAACAGAATTGTATGTGCTAAACCTGATGATGATGAGATTAGGAATTTTATACATAGGCAATAATATACTTCACTATCATATTTCCATCATGAGAAACATGATCGCCCTGGTGCAATAAGGTACATTAAAAAAGAAACCCAAAACCTCCTTTAAAACACCACATGCTTATTCTGACAATTTGAACAATGGCTTTAGCATATGTAGGGCTCGCCTTCACACAATGGTAACGAAATTGAAACTTCCTAAGTGGCCTAAAGTCAATGCCAGACCAGGATTCGGCGGTTTCATTGTCACACACACTTCCGGACCGGTGAAGTGTACACTAAAGCCGAACGGAAGGCCGTAAAGTGCGGAAAGCGCTCGTTCCAAACCACTGACTAAGTGACTCGAAGGGTTTGTCCCTTTTTATTTCCCGCAAAGGTTCTCCGAACAAAACAAAAAAAAACTACAACCACCGACAACCGATCCCGTGACCTTACTTGATTTTATCCGCTCGGAAGCAGCTCCTAATGGTTGCGGTTTTTAAGATTGCTCGCAATACCTCATTTCCTCCATCCACCGGTAAAAAGATGCGACATCTTTCAAACGCTACCAAAAAAGTGAATGTGACACACGCCATCCCCAATGCCCCATCGTTGCTCATCCCTTTCCCCTCTTCCCATTAACTGAAGCGTCCCAGAGCAACGCCAGAAAGATGGCCCCGCGGGACGAGATAAAACTGGAGCGATCGTACGAAGTAATTCATTTATTTTCAGGAGCAATCGTCCTGATGGAACGGAAGCGCCACTTCCCCCCCATTTCTCCTGCTCTTATCTGCCACCTTAACCCTCTCCCCCATCCGCCCTTCCATTTCACCATAAAGGACTAACCTTTTTTTGTTTTTTTTTTTTTGGTCGGGAAATACCGGGCCACTTGATACGGTAACAAAGACCGAGATTCGATGGCCATTCCGCCGCGTGCCTCTTGAAGCCCACCCAGCGAAACACTGACAAGCGAAACGCACATGCCGAAAAGCGTAAAATATGGTAGAATCCTTTTGCCTCCTTCTCGGTCCGGTTCCGAATAAAGCCAGTGAATAAAACAACTGCTCCGGAAGCAGGCGAAAGAAACGGTGTGGGGTTATGGTGCTAGGCAGGACGAGCGATAAAACTGCACTCCGCCACAAATACCCGGAGCTTCGGATGACTTATGCTTAACACAGTGGTTTTTGGCTGGGTTTGCCACCGATACATATAAATAAAAGCGTTTCTCTTTGAAGGCGACTCGTCTCGGGCATTGGATGGTGTCAGCGATAAGGTTACAGCACGGAAAGAAAGACAGAAAACCGCAGATAGATTTGAATGGACTGAAAATCGTTCGCCCGGAAAGATTTTTAAACGACGCGACCGCTGGGACGTGAGACGTGGCAAAGGGGCATTTGACACTTGGTTGAGTGAAATCTTTAATGGTTTGCTTGTAAAAACATACATAAGTTTTAGTTCGCCCCCATGCTTGGCACTGCAATTTTATGACACTTGAGTAAAACGCGATATGAGCTGTGAGATATAAAACTATTTTTCAGTTAATGCTGTGGTAGCACTGTTCACAAAATTAACAATGCATTTTATTACTACACTTATCACTTTGCCCACAAGCACCACTATTTTGTACTATTCGGTAGGACATTTTTTGTATAAATTAAATTCAAATAATTTGAACGACTAACCACTTCGAAATTTTATATCAAAAAACTAAAGAATCAGAACAATTAAGGATTCGTTTCAATTAGGAGGTATCTTTCAAAGGACATCTTGCATAACGTTTAAGACAACATACCTACTGGACAATACATTTAAAGCAATTGTTCAGCATTTGGTGGGACCAACTAAACGTTTTCTACTATGAGCAGTTTGAAACCGATAAGGGTATACTCGAAGATCCAGAAATGATCATGCATTTTTGAAAGACAGCAAAAAAGCCATAAAAAACTTTATTTAAAATATATATTGCAATTTTATACGTGCTTGAAAATGGAAATATTTTCAATATAAGGCTAGCTAAATTGCATAAAAAATTAAGACACTTTTTTTAAAATAATGTTTTTATTTTTTATTTTATTTTTAATGAAGGTCACTCGATTTTAATTACAAATTTCCTTTGCTCTCAACTCACTTTTATTTGCGTAGTTCTTTTAATGTTTTTTTTGGAAAAATAAACATTATGTACTCGTTCTACGAACATACATACTTATTTTGATTGATATTTTTATGATGAAACGAAATTTTTGTAATATATTTCAAAAATATTAAAATTCAAAAGATGATAAATAGCGAGTGATAAAAACAACAAATCAACCAATTAATGTTATGAATAATTTCAAAAACTTGTTAAAAATGATTATATTACTAAAAAAGCTATTCGATTTGCAAAATGATTTGAAAACAGGCCATGAAACAGGGTTTTTTTTGGCATAAAACACGCTATAAAGGAAGGAAAATATAAAGAAAAAATTCAAAATTTGTGAAATTACATTTCACACAACTTTTTTCATATTACTTTTAAGGAGTAAAAGTAAATCGAAAGAAAAAATGTGGTCTATATGGTTTTAGTAAGCGCTTTATTATCATTTCAATTATTTCCTTTGTATCACAATTTCCAGAAACCGCTGGAAAAGTACCACAAATTGGAACAAAGACTGCGCAAATAAACATATTTGTTTCTACAGCTGGGAGACCGAAATGAACCATTGAAGATAAATACAGACTAGCTGCTTGTTTTGTCTTGTAGCACAGCATTACAAAACTGAGATCATATTTGCTCGAAGCAAACAAGAACATATGTCATGTTTGTCACGTAAACCATGAAATGGAGTCTACAAAGTTACACATCAGCATTCCATTCTTTTAAATCTCTGTTGGGTCGAATGAAGACAAAAAGAAACGTTCCCAATACAACTAATCAAATTCCATTAATTGACAAACAATGAAAATCAAAACAAATAGCATTAAATGTTAATTTCATACAACGTTCAAGGTTACTTTTCTGGCCACAAGCTTAACAATGCTGCTCACTGCTACTCACCCCAACCGCCTCGGACTTAATTTTAAATTTAATAAGATAAACTTACCCTAGGCAATTCCGCTTCAAAGGACCGGTACAAAAAATCGCCCGCTTTTTGTTCAACCGCCGAGACAGTATACATTCGGCCCGTTTCGTCACGTACATCATTTACTGACTGAATTAATTAAACCTTTCAAACCTTGAAAGAAACTTCGAGGACCCGGGAAAAAAAACTTCTCTCGTTCGAGGAAAAAGAACATGAAATTAAACATAAAAAGCTGAAAGTACAAAGCCTTCCGGTACAATCGGAAGCAAGCGTGGGTCATTCATAAATTTTTGAAATGTGTCACAGCGAGAGGTGGCGGGCGGAAGCAAGTGGACCGTGGTCGGGTTTGTGCAAGAATTTCCTTCCATTTTCTTTCGCCATAATTATTTTTACCATTAATAATTCTTTATCTCACTCTTGCTATCTTCGCTCTAACCTTCCGCTAGTAATTTCGAACGGCGCTCGGTATGAGATCACAACCTGCCGAGAGCAAAGTGCTCATCTTTTATTCTAAAATCGTTTTCAAAAAATAAAACAGCAATATAATTGTCCATTTCCGGAAAAGCGGTGTACTGCTTCAGTATCAAGACTAGACGTCCATCTATCTAACCAACCATTCGAGTATTTTTCTACCCATCTACTTCGAAACAAAAAAAAAAAAAAGGGCTAAACGAATAAAACAAGACAAACCTTGTAAGGAAATAAAAACCCTTTTCTGGGTGCACAGTAAAAGAAACAAATGTGCACAGAAAAAAGGATTTGTCTTTGGGCGTTTCTAAAAACAACACACTTACATACACACATTTGATCAAATCTCTGCCTACACTTGCGAAGCAAAAGTAACCATTTGCGTAAAAGTGTCAAATACCACATACGCCCAATGTGAAATGTGAATGTAAATCTTGTCAACTTCATTACACGGCACCATTTTATCACCTTCCGACACCACCCACGTTGGGTGGGTAGTACCTTCCCGAGCCTGCCGGAGGTGAAGCTGTATCGCTCACTGCCAAAAAACCAATTTACATCATTTCGATACGGATCATGAATTTTAACATAAACACCAGCGCACAGAAAAAAAATGGTTTCCATCAACAACCATTAAACAAATTGATTTTTATCACGTTTACCACAACTTTAGCACCACACTTCATTGTTGAAATATCTTCATCTTTATTTGGGGGGAGAGGGTGTAATAAATAAGATGCTCACCAACACCAAGCTGCTCCGGTGAATGGTAGCAATCAATTGCCATGCAACCACCTGGCACAATTCTCCGACAAATTAGTGCTTGTGTGTGTGTGCGTGGGGATATTCTATAGAAACGGTTTTTGTTTTGTTCCCTCGTTCAACAGGCTGCTGTGATTGCAACCTTCTAACCTGGGCAACAAAAACCTCTCCGTTTGCTGGGACGTTCCCCATAACTTCTATGGGGAGGAGTCGACACATCCTTCCAAGGCATCATTGTGCCAACGTTACCCAATTAACGCGCTGGATTCGCAAGTTTTTGGCTGTTGAATAATACATCCGCTCCAAGCTGGACGATAATATTAACGGAAAAAAATGAATAACAAGTTCTTCCGTTTTTGTTTGTCGATAACAGTCGACCCCATTGCTGAGACGTCTGCACACAACCCGAAGTACAATGATCGCCGTACGCTGAGAATAATTCCCTTCTAACCTTCATCATTCGGGTGCGAGTTGTTTGAGAGTACAGACACCTCTAAATGGAAAATATCGGACACATTGCTACCGAACACGCCAACAAGACACGTAAACGAGGATGCTTTCGCTATAGCCTTTTCTTTCGTCAGTAATCGATCCACTTCGCCCATAACCCATCTCTCATCGCTTTCGATCATATTCGAAGATAAATGTCAAGAACGTGAAGTTCCGAACGGCTTAATTCCACTCACACACCCACGCGGGACCGGCCTGCCATGTTTGCAGTTTCACGTGAAGGATGCTGTGGGCGAACCCCGTAAATCTATGTGGCTTGTTCTACTTTCTAGTCTCGTTTCAGTCGTTTTTCTTTTTTTTTTGCCTAATAGAGCCAAAAAAAAACCTTCCACACCGAAAATGGCTCTCAACTCGAACCCCTAACTCACCCCTCGATTCGTCTTCCATCAGGGATGGTTCCGGTGTGGTCATTTATCAAACGAACTACCTGCTCCAAACGGCATGTTCACTCACAGATGTCGAATGGTGGTGGCGATCATTTCCAACGGCCAAACATAACATTTGATTGAATCCATCCAAGGTCAGGGTTAAGTACGCCCCACTTGGCATTCTTTGCCCCCTTAGGCAAACAATTCTCTAAGCAATGGGGTGTTTTATTTTTGTTTTTCTTCTTTCCCTCTCAGAGGCGTGCCAAGGATTAATCAAGCAGCAACAAAGCTACATGATTTGGTTGGCATGAAATATGCCACTTTTTTCCGTGCCTCCATGCGTTCCCGCCTGGATGGAAGCGTGTCGAAGCCTTGTTTTCTTGATTCTTGATAAGGTATGTTGCTGTATAAGCGTACCGTCGAAGCAAAACGGACGAATCTTTTCAAGAAATAAATTCAATTAGCTTACGACTCGTCTCGGTGGAACTATTCCGCTAGTACCATTGAACTTGACCATGGTAAATGATGGTATCAATAAATTAGCATCAAGAGAGGAACATTTTATTCCTCTTTCTCTGTCATTGTCCTTGAATTCGTGCCGTACGGTCATGCATTCGCTCCCACGAGGCCGAAGGAAGATGGCAAAATTGAGCATAACCAACATATCATTATGCAGCCACATTTCTTCAATGAAGCGGAGTTTATTTAAATTCTTACAAGACATCTGTACCACATGCAAAAGGCTTTCGTTTTCGTCAGAAATCCGTACAGACAAAATGGTCACATGCGAACAGTTGAAACCTACCAGGCGGCTCCATCAGTGCGTTCCTTCAGCTTGAAACCTACCAGGCGACTCCATCGGTGCGCTTCTTGCACTTGAAACCTACCAGGCGGCTCCATTATGGAGCAGAAAATATGCCCAATGATATTTTATCGTTTTTGGTATCATACCATAGAATTAAATGTCGTTACGTTTTCCGAACAGTAAGCTAAATTCCTTACCAGATAAGGAATGCGACATTCTCAGTTGATGATGTTCATTTTCGTGAGAGCTTTCTTCTCTGTTTCCGATCACGGCTGAGTTGTTCCAATTTAAGTTAATCAACTCAATACACGCTCATCCGTTGGGGTAAAATGTTTCCTATAAAAATATAGCAATTGCCAAACCAAACCAATTGTATCATAATTTAAAAATAAAATGTACTTACAAGCACACTAAACAATTCACGCTCAACGCACACTAACTCTACCCGAACGAAAGACTAATTTAAGGCTACCGCTAGTAATAAGTAACTGACGGGGCGCCATTAATTCAACCACCACCACATTCCTTCCCCCTAATAATCGCTCACAAAACAACGCTTTCACGTTGTTGCGGAACTCTAATTAGAGCGCGTCGAAACCGTGCACCGGAAAGGAATGACCTAAACCGGAAGCACGTCATTCATTCGCAAGTTGTCGTTTTGGGGTACGCATGGAATAACTTGCCGGTTTTGCATCGAATGAACTACAACCACAAGAGTGCGAAAATAAAAACGCAAATCAAAATTTACATCTTCTCTTTTTGTCCGGCTTGACACGTGCTGTTGTCACAAGCGACTAAGATTAATTGAACTTAAAGGTTCACCCAAACTGTTTACTCCGGCTGGACAAATGGGCAACCGTACGTTTGGCCTAACGCCCAATGAATACTGTTTGTTATGGTAGGCGGCCCTATTATTCGGCATCCTCTAGTCTTCCGGAGCCGATTTTCCGGCCACATTGTACAAAGTGTCATTTTGGGTCTGCTCTCACACTTTAGACATGGGAACGTCAAAGATGCCACGGCCCGAACCATACTAACGATGGCACGCCTTCAAGGTCAACCATGAACGGAACGTATGTGAGACTTGATCGGGGCAACTTAAGCCTTCGAACGCTACCCACAACGCACTATTATTATCAGTGACATAATGAGGGTTGAGTTTGTTAAGGCTACACCTCGGAAGGTTCTTTTTTCTTTCTTTTTCTGATAACATTTTCCCGAGTTTTCGTTGTTTTTTTTCCCAAGAAACACAACCAAGTGGATAGAAATTATGTCGTCACACACACTCTCAGGATTTTGCACACAGTTTTTTTTTTTTTTGCTGGAGAAAGAACGGTTCGTGAGAGGGTGCTTTTAGGGGAGATTCCAAACCGGACGGTTCGGACGGGTACGGAGGTCAAAGATTTCAAGGTTCCCAATCATTCGTCCGGAACGCTTAATCTGCCCAACATGCCCGATCCCCAAAAATAGCACATTCGCTAGCGCTACTCCATTCCAGCCGGACTAGTTCTCGTGTTAGACATTTCCCATCAAGCCGGGAAAGATAAACAATAATACACCGTACCCGTAGTGACCGACCGTTCGGCCATTTTCGGTCCGACTATTCGACCCAAGCGCGTTTGCCTTTTACCGACTTTGGCGATGGAGTTTTGCTTTCCTTTTTTTTGCATTTTCTTTTCCAAAAAAGCCAAGGAAAAGCTTCCGAATTTTAGCGGAGTGATTGGGATGTTTTTTTCCTCCTCGTTTGGTGATGGAACAAATCGCATTCCATTACTTGTCGGGCGCATAATTTGACCGTTATCGTCACTTGAATTTTTGGCGTGCAGAAACCTCGCAAAGGATAACGACAATGATTTCCGTGGTTGATTTGCCACCGTCAATTCCGTACCGTTACCGTAAGGAGGTTTTTTTTGTTTTGTTTTCCTCCACTCCGGTCATTTTGGAATATCGGCAAGCAATCAACTTTGGGGTGGGGATCGTTTGTTGCTTTTCGCTTTCTTTATTGCGTCCCCACCGGGGAACCATTACGGCAAATTGAATTGAAGCAAAGGCAAACAAATGTGTTAAAGATGTGTAAAGAAGCTATTTCTATCCAATTGTTTCTTTCTAGCTGCTCTGTTTATTCTGTATTTCTCCTGATTTTCATCTGTAATACTGTTGTGGATTATAATACAATAATTTAGTTAGTATCAATATTTCTTTAGCCCGGTGGGATGCTGGGAATAAAAAACTGTCTTCCTATTCCATCCTCGTCTAAATGTACCACACAAAAAATGGTCACCGTCCGAAAAAATTCCAATATGTTGTGGCAATACCACAAAACCCACCACCGGCACGGAAATGTTTCCACCGGGACCGATTTTTGCCCGGGTCTGTTTAATGCAACACTTTCGCCCGTTCCGTTTGCAGGTTCGCTTACAGCCGGATGGTTTCATTGCTTCATAAATCAATTCCCGATGGCACCGACCGGACGTTGAGCGTGCCGAACGATCAACATTCCCTGGCCGCGATGCCGTCCTACGGCGGAAGTGCCGAAACGGACGATGACGCTGCTGGCGCGTGGACCACCGTTACCATGGAAACGTTCACCGAACGCTGTCTCGGGTGTACGATTAGCTATGCCGGACCGACCGATGCCGAACGTACGACGGCCCGGAGCAACTGGACCTGGAGTTTCCCCGACGGATTGGCGGCCGGACAGCGGCATCCGAACCTGACCGCACCCGCGTACGACACGCTCGACGCCCAGGACGATTTCCCACCGTACGACATTGATCCGGCATATCAGCTACGCTACAGCATCCTCGGAACCGTGCTGCTGACGTGAGTAATGAAAAACTTTCACCACAACTTGTCACTCGCCGGGCGTGGGAAGGGAAACCTACCAATTGATAATTGACTTTGAGCATTGATTAATTGATCGGGGGCACACTTCATGGTGAAGCGATGAAACGTCTGTGCTCATCCACGCGCATCATCAAATATTTGTCATCGCTGGGTGGAATGAGCAAAAAAAAAAAACGCCCAGTTTTTCTTCAGTGCTTCTTCCTGTGCCTATCACTCACTACTCTTCGACCTACCAAAAAAGAAAAACGTCCTCCATATTGCATTACTCGAGTGTTCTACGTGATGTGAAGCCGACATACCCGAATCACCCTACGCAATGCGTTTCCATGGGTACGGAAATGAATGGTTCCGTGCCGGAAACTTAAACGCTCCCAACGGGGGGAAAAGGTGAACAGACCGTTTTTTTTTTTCTTGGTTCCAAAATGCCTCCCGGATGTTTTCCCGAGATGTCCGGAAATTTTGGAAATGTATCACAACGATCCAAAACATTCGGCAGAATGGAAGATGAAGGAAATATGCACAAACACACACTGTTCTTCATCATCGTTTACACCGTCACAT
>KB663832.1:9546014-9559356 GCA_000349025.1 Anopheles minimus
CATTATTAGTTTTTCCATCTGGTGTAACGACAATAAGCTCATTCTTAGTCCAACTAAATGTAAAGTTATCTCGGTTACCAGCTCCCACTCCCTTATTTTTCATCCATACACCATCAATCAGGTCCCTGTTGACCGAGTCTCTGTAATCATACTCGTTTTTTTCTTCAACCACCTCTATTCCCTTGTTGCTAGTGCTCGGTAAACGTTTGGAATGTTAAAGCACGTTTGCCAGCGACTTCTCCGACCCGTTGTGTCTCAGGACATTGTTTTGTTCCCTGGTCAGGTCGATGTTGGAGTATTCGGCGATCGGCGATCTGATCACCCTCAGCCAGGATCCATGTTGATCATAACGAGAGAGTGTAGAGAACTTTTACCAGGTTTGCTGCTCGCAAAGCCCTTGGGAATAGTCCTGTCCCTAGAAAATCGACGATCCATTGCCCACACCTTCTCCGTCACGTCTCTCCTAATTCATTATGTGAATGCACCAATGCTGCTCTGCGGGAAAGACCCGCTACTCCGTGCTATGTGTTCGTTCAATTCCTCAGCCTACGTGTTGGATTTCGACCACTCCCTTTCTTCCTTTCGTTCACACTTTCTATTACCCTCCAAAATCATCTTCATACTGCCTATATATTTTAGGTTAGGATTAGTCTAAGTATTTAAAATATTTGCTAAGACACGGAGGCAAATATATGAAATTAATTGAAATTGAAAATGAAACTATACACTTAACCATAGCAGTTTTCGTCGGTCATTCCTGTTTATAAGCGATCTTTCTTTATCATAAAGGAAGGCCAGGCCCTATTTCTTATAACTATTATCTCAAATCTAAACTTAATGTAGTTTCCAATTTACTTTGGTTGGGAGACATTTCCTACTCCGAACCGTGAAAGGTCATCTTATTCCGGGTGTACTCGGTTGTATAAGCGATTATGAACGGATATAATATAGGATTGTTAGTCACAGTCTTTCATCTGCTCCATAACCATTACAAACAATTTTCAAACGCATTTGATATGTACAATACAAACGTATTTGTAAGTACTTCTAGAGTTAATAAAAAAAAAAAGAATGTGCATATGTGCCATACGCGCTTTATTAAATATATTGTGTTGTCCAGTTCCCAAGTTGCATTTATTTTAGCCGAATCATTCTTATCCAATCTGTCCGTGGCTCCACCACGACAGACCAAAATCGCTCTTATTATTATTATAGAGCAAATCATTCTTTTCCAATCTGTCCGTGGCTCGTGGCTAAACAGGTACCGTTTTGCGTAGGTATGCTTCCAACGCAAAACAATTAGACATCAGCCTGAACATCTTGCACCTGGAAACCTTACCTTCAGGGAGATCTCCAAACCAAATTAGTAGGGAAACTTTTCAAGATAGCGCATACAGCAATCTCCTTAAATCATTCGAATCCCACATATTCTACCAACGAGCTTATCCGTATTCTTGGGGATTGCGTGAGTGAATACTATCATTAGAAATAATCTTGAGTTGCAATTTATCGGCTTTCTCTTTCGCCGCCCATACAAGTGAAATGCGAAACGTCTTGGTAAACAAGAAGCTTAAGATGTCTACAATGATATGGACAACGTAATATGCGCTCTTAACAGATATGAGTTCTTCGACAGCAGTGAAATTGCATGTGAAAATAACGCCTTCATCTGTTGGTGTGGCACTAATAATCAATAGTTCCGAAACTATTCCTCACCAATACAAATAATGTACGGTTGAATAAGCTTTAGGGAAACTACTGTCGTTGTGCTGTATAAACTGTTTATTACTGTCTGAACTAGTTTCATTTATCGAGAAGAAGATACTAAAAAAGGAAACTTTAAGGCTCTGGAAGCGCAACACAACCAGAAGTTGTTAAGGCACCGGGGTGTATCTGGAAGGAGACAAAATCTTGGCATAAATCCATGATTTTGTTTTCGGAATGTGTCACTAGCACAGATTAGAAGTTCTCTATAACCAGAGCGTCGGATACGGATAGATATGAAGATGTAGGGAAAGATACACAAACTTTATCTTTGCGAACATCTCACGAGAGACAACGAATTCCATGGAAATGCTAAGAAAGTATCGCCTTACCAAGCTTCCACTTTAATCGGTCCCTTAAATTAATAATTAATTGTAGACTGTGATAAGGTTCAAGACCCACATTGATTAATTGCAGGAATGATCACCGTCTCAAGCACTATCATAAGCGTCATATTAACTATTTTTCTTCTGACGCCCGGACAAAACAAAAATCACTGCCAGACTTCGCTACCGAAACGTCACCCGTCCGCAACAGATTGCATCGGTGGATGATACTTAACGTCATAAATATAGTCCCACCCCCGGTACCAGCTCTCCACCAAGGTCCGAAAGATACGAAAATAGCGCCGAACCTCGAAAGCTCCCAAACGAAAACTGACCTGATTCTACGCCAATTATCGCACTTCCTGCGTCGAGACGGATGATGAGCCACTTTGGCGGGATTAACGTTCACCCAATTCTTCATCCTTAGGGAAAATTTATTACATCCCATTTTTGTGCCTACCGCCGTCCAATCTGAGTGGGAACTCTCGAACGCTACAAACAATAACAAAGCAAAAAAAAACACTCACACACACTTGGCCGAATATCCATATCCGCGACACTGTACCACCACGAATACTATTTGCTTTGACTTTCTTGGTTTTCGTTCCAGTGTGGCGTATGCGCTCGTGTTTATCGTTGGCCTGCTGGGGAACATCTCGGTCGTGATCGTCGTGAAGAAAAGCTCTATGATGCGATCGCCCACCAATCGGTTCATCGTCAATCTTGCGTACGCTGATTTATTGGTCAATTTTCTCTGCCTGCCGTTTACGCTGATCGGGAACCTGTACCCAGGTAAGTGTTGTCACATTACGCAGCAACAGTTTCAGCCGTGTTCCAGCGGTACTTTCGAATTCTGGATTTTATGACTCTGGTCCTGGTACCGATGGGTGGAACGAGAAGTTTTCCACACACACACCGAACCAAAGCAACTTCCAAAGGTCCATCGTAGAGCAGCGTGTTTGCCTGCTCGTTTTTAAACGTTGTGGTGGTTTAAGCTGTACAATTTATTGACTTTTAACTTGATTGCTGACAAGGCCGTCTCCACAAACCGGGTCATTCCCGGAAGGAGGTGAGAAAAAATTGAGGACAAACCTGCACAAAAAAAAACGAGACAAACTGGATTGATTTATATCCGTTACAAGAAGAATGTCGCTTCCTGGACGGTTTATGGTTCGATACTCAACTACACAAAAACATCTCACAGCACTACTCTTCGCTGCTGGATGCTGAAAATAGAATCGCTCGCTGTTGCACAAAGAATAAAGTATAATTACGAAACATATAAACATAAATAACTCGTCCACCGTGTGTGTGTAGCCTTTTATTGCACAGCCATCCATCTTGTCCAACGAGACAGCGACGATGGCGTCTGGAGCGAGACGTAGCACATTTCTGCATACAACTTCTACACCACTGAACGGTGTTGTGTTGTTTTACCCTTTTTTGTATTTCGTACAAATATTTGCATCTAATGAATAATTCTACGCTAAGCTTCACCCAAAAGCTACCCGCACCATTATGCAAAAAACGGCTTAGAGGATTTTATTTGTTTTACGTCTTTTCTCGGCAGGTATAGCTTTCGAACGAATGAACTAAATTAAACTAGGGACCCAAAGTTGACTTCTATTGGATACGATACGGAAACAATTGTGATGGATAGCAGATCATATAAGCAATGGCGTAAAGGATGCGTTTATCGATGGTAATACAGTTACTATCTGTTGTTGGCTTAGTATCCAAGCCACAGGGTTGTCAAACTCGGGTGCTTTTTTGTGCTTTTTTGGGTTAATACGATTACACTAAAAAAACGAATAGATCCCACATTGATCCTGTGACAGATAGGGTACGTTTGAAGCAATCTGGATCAGTTGAAAACTTTGATTACATACTAGTCGAATGATAGTTCTATATGGAGCTACTAAAAAACAGTAAAAGCGTTCTGGAGCATTGGAATCAACAAAATCATCAATAATTAGAGGACCTACCCTAACGCCCCTTTCGAAATGACTTACTTACAAGAGTCTAGACCTAACGTTTTTTTTTAGTTATCTTATTTGTGAATACTTTAACTTGTCCACATAGGGAAATACCACGTAGTCTTTGAGGTGTAATAGTAGACTATTTTAGAATTTGACCAAAGTTTGTAAAACAATGTGCATATAATAGATTTTTTTTATTTAAATTGTTCGTCCTTTAGCTTGACAAAGATGATTTTTTAAAGTATTAAAGAATGGGGATTAGTGTTTTGCCCAATAAATTTTATAAAAAGAGCCATATGAATCATCTTCAAGGATTCTTCAAATCATGAATCGGTCTCATAAATATTAGTGTATTTTCAGAGATTTAGGAATTCTTCAAAGAGTCATGAATTCTCAGAGATTCGTGAATAGTCAAAGATTCATGATGTTACACATTTGATACAATGTTCGCTTGTGAAAGAAGATATAAAGTTTTTTCTTTAAATAAACACTACAAAATTTGTGCCTGTAAATTGTAATTAAAATGCTTCCAAATTATAGTAGTAAGATAATTGGACTACATAGAAACATTATTAGGTTCAGAGATTTGGAGTCAATCATTTGGTTTATTAATTCATTCAGGAATCATGAAATTAAATCAAATTCACCAAACACCAGTGCGGATCTTTAATTATAACTAAAACCATAAACTCTACTAACTGACAAACACAAAGGATTTCCACATTGACAATGCATCGTACAAGGAATCATTAACACGTCGACATCGGAAGGTATTCAGATAGTGTAGTCAAAAAGGTGCGAATAGTCATTACAAAGGGTTTCATCAACCCGTGGATCCGAACGGGGTCGAGTCGATATCAGCAGAGCAGGGAGGGACCGGAGACAATAACCGAGGTCATACAGGGTTACGGTTGGGGATCACTTTCAACGGTCTATACAGTGTCTAGACACGATGTGAACTAAAAGTCTCATCGCAATCCTGATGTTAGTTATCGATTTAAAAATTGGTCGCAAAAATATGCACCTTAATCGAAATGTCTAGTCTAGAAATTGATGGGGCCTCTCTATTTCATTTACTTTTTTTTCAATTTAATCCTACAAATTATGAAATCGTATGAGCTTTTGAACACGTGACCTCATTATGGCACTCCCCTGCAAAAGCTTCACCATTCGGATAGTGTGACAGCTCTGTCCCGAATGTCGGACAGTTAAGTTCAAACCCAAACGTACAGGATATACGTTACAACATCACACGGCCGCACGTTTCAAGTATCACTTTGATCTTACGGCTTTAATACGTTCCTCCAATGTTCCTCTGGAGTTCTCCGACCCCAATAACGCAACGGAGATAACGTAATAGAGGTGCTTCCTATTTTTGGTTCTACTCCCCCGCTCCCGTATCAATTCCTAACCAAACTTTTCCAACAACAGCAACACAAAAAACTTCCACACCCAGACCACGTGTTTGGCCGCATCTTGAAGGGAAGGAAAACATTTTCCTTTGTTCAATGTCACCGGGCGGGTTTCTTTACACCGCAAGACGACGGGTGGACTTTTTCATCATCGCGCACTCGTCCTCCGCTCGGTAATGTGTGTGTGGGGCAAAACTTAGTTGTCCCTCTGGGCGTAACATGCTGCTGACAACAACCACCACCGACGATGCCACGATGATGTGCCCACAAAAATGTGCTGCAGCAAGTTCTTCGGTTTTTCGAACCGTTTCTTCCTTTCTTCTGCCGAAGCGTAACATCATACATTACACCCGTTCGGTAATGTAATTTTCGTCAGAAAGGAAAGAACGAAATATATTCCCCCGACCTTTAACCATCTTGTGCACCTCACCATATTATCGATATACCTTCTCTTCTGCTCATTTATGCTACCACCACACAACAATGCCAAAGCCTGGATACTGGGAGTGTTCTTCTGCAAAGGAGTTTCTTATCTGCAAGGCGTTTCCGTTTCCGCTTCCGTCAACACGCTGATGGCGATCTCCATCGAACGGTGCTTCGCGATATCCTTCCCCATTTCGGGCACCATTACGACCAGGTAAATAGCAACAGCAACAACCGAAAAAAAGAGTTTCGTGTTTGTTCTTATGCAGCATCTCGCTTTCACGCACACGCACGACAATGGTTCTTCCGCATTTTACAGACAGTATCGGTTGATTGTGACCATCATCTGGTTTATAGCGCTGAGCATTAACCTGCCCTGGCTGTTCGTCTTTACGCTGCGTCCCATCGGCATTCCCGGAAGTATAGCGCAGGTAAGTGTAAACTTTCGATGCAGGCTCACTTTCAAGGTTACGGTTTCAGTATTTGCGCCTGTTTCATGGCCACTTACACACTTAGTGGACGATAACGAATAACCAAACGTACGGCCAGACACACGCCTTTCAGTGTCACCCGCTCAGTCAGTCACGTTCTTCGCAAGGACAATACGTTAATACTTCTCGTTATACGACAAATGTTCATGCCGTACATCTTTACGCACTACGCTACTGCAAACTCGGCAGAACTGGTTGAAAAGTTTCGCTCCGTTGTTGTCCGGGGGCTTGAGAAGATTAATCAAATGGCCCTCGTTAAATCCACACTGGGGTCGTTACCCTAGAGCTGTGACTAATCCCTGCATCCCGGTTGTGCTCTAGACCAGTGTTCGGCAAACTTTTGAGTGCAAACAGCCAAACCTAAAAGAAATACAGCCGCTTCCATCGAAAATGGGACACTTTGAAATTTCATCGACGCGCGGGTTTCAAAGCTTTGTTATGTTAATATTCTCAATAGTTTTAGTATTCAGAACCCTTTAGCTTAACGAAAATTAGAATTCTTTAGCTTAACGAATGCACTCAAAACGGATTAAAATATAGTTCAACTACCTTTGAAATACAAAAAATCCCCAGAATGGACGATTTTGCACGTCCACATTTAAAATGGAACACAACGATTTTAATGTGTTTTAGTTGTTTAAATTACAGATTGTTTTTGAACAAATTTGTTTTTAAATATTCAATAACGCAAAATGAAGCTAGTTTCCAAAATTTATAAAAATTATATGCGATATTGCAACGTTACGAGCGTTAGTAATTAGAAATTTAATTTATTTAAATTATAAAAAAATAAACATTCTAATAATCTATTTCACGAGATCCAAGAGATTGTTTTAAACCATTGGAATATGTATAAACTAATACACTAATCCAAGACTGTAGTTCATACATGGGTATATATAATATATAATGGTTCACTTAATATGGTTCACTTCAGGCATGTTCTCAGAACTGATAATATTTGATAATACTAAATATCAGTTAATGAGTATTACTAATAAGGAACGTATGTATCGCACATGTGCTCTGATTGTATCCTATTTTTCCAAGAAATTTAGTGCAGTAAAGCCGAAGCTCACTTTGAATTTTAGTGTGCGATATCTCCCAATATGGGGTTTTCTCCAACTTTAAAATTTTATTTGTTTGTTTACACATTTCCTAAACTTAAATTAATATTCGATTATGATAGTTCCCACTCGGCTGTAATAACCGAAACACTGAGAATGAGCAGCATAGTATACGAATTGTGCATTCTTCAATTGTTCGTTGCACAATGATACTAGCTAGTAATTGTTTAAAACTCGTTTGAGTATTTATTGTGTATCACTAAACTTACATTGGAACTCAATTCTGACTGGTTGGTTTGAATTATTAAATTTCATTTTAAGCACAAGTTTAAGGTTCCACGAAGAATTTCAAGTTCTCGTGAAAAAAATGGAAAAAATTTTTTGGAAGTATTTTAACATTTTTGTCAAAGAACCTCCTACAAAGTGTCAAAGAGAAGCATGCGGCATGCGAGCCTTAGTTTGCCGACCACTGCACTAGATGGATGGATCTAACCATCCAACAAACCGGATAAGCCGTTCAAAATGGTTCCTTCATACACCCACGGGATTGAAATAGGGGCAAAAATGGCGTAACCGACGCCTCACAAATTGCAACTAACCACCATAGCGAACGTGAGGATATGTGTATAATTTTAATTAATAGTTACCATGCCCTTGCGTTACACAGGAGAGCGATTCTAGCTTTTATAATTTATATCTTAGACAACAAAAGGATAAAGACTACAAAAAGAATAGAGAGCATTCTTTGACCAATTAATTCTTAACAATCCTTTTGCATGGAAATTTTTTAATACATGTTCCCTGTAGCCTAGTGGTGACTCCAACTGTACCGTGCGCATAGAAAAAACTTGACATCATTATCTTTTAATTTGTAACATCCATTGCGAGAACTTTCAAACAACTGCACTTGATAGACAGTTTGTTCCACATTGGCGCGGAGAAGTTAAACAACGAGAGCGTCTACGAGTTCGCCGGACATAACCGGTCTGGCGTGTAAAATATACTCTTTCTGCTGTAGAAAGGCCAAAGTGTTGAATTAAAGCGTTAAAATATGAAAATTTGGAAGCAATGTGATCTTATCAATCGTTTGATAGACATTGTTTTGTGAAAGTGTCGGAAAATAGGCCTGCCTGCATTTGAAGTTAGTACCCAGAAGCAGTGACCGATCTAAACGGTGGGCGGGTTAGACGCCTGAGAAAAGGGCTCTCCTACTGGAAGGACCGTAAGTCGGAAAAAGTCCTCTTTATCAGATCCGGTCTGGTCTATGTGATAGGTCTGGGGCTACTAATGGGGGCCCGACTTTTATTCTGCTTGAAGCTATCAAGAGGCTTGGTCCTACACTGCCCAGAAGTGGAAGTTGTTTTTTTTTTTACTCCGACAAATCACAGATAAGAATTTACCGAATAATATCAACATAACTTTTTTTGGGTATCTTTCGAACGGATACTTCCAACAGATATCAAAACATTGTTTGCTTCAATTCCGGACCGATATACTGTTACGAAAGTTATAATAACTGTTATAATTGAAATATTTCTATTTTTGAATACATTCGTATTGTTAGATTCCAAGCCACATCTCTTAGGCAGCAGGTATAAGGGGCAAGTATAAGGTTTACTCACAATTCAGAATTCCCGGTACCAAATTCGAACCGCCATGACTATCAAAAACAACGGATGAAAATTCAAAGAAAACCCGAAATGGCAAACCACTTTCCCTCATCTCCCAAGATTCTATAGAGCCTCAAAAAAGACATATTCATCTAGAACAGGGGTCGACAATGTCCGGGTCGCCAGCTGTTTGTATACCGCCCTCGAATATTTTTCGCATTTCGCTAACAATTGTTTTTAAATTTGGTCGGTGCAAAAGTTTATAAGAAATGCATTCTACAAAACTCTGTAACGTTTGTAACGCTTAAAGAATTAGAGGTTTACAGTTCTCCGTTGAAAAAAATCCTTTTGCTTTCTTCGTAATAATAGCATAATTCGTAACAAATATAATCTTAAATCTCAATTTGTATCGTTATTTTTTTTAAATTCACGATAGGACACGCAGGCCGTATATTTGTATATTTGCCGTATTGTTGTAACGCTATTCAAACTTTCAAATTTCGAGCGTTGTTTGCTAATATCATAAAATTTTAAAATGTTATAAAAATGAAACAAAAACCAAGCAAATTATCGTCTGGCAAATGCAACATTAAGTTATTTACAAGTAGAAACAATAGGGAAAGTATTTCATGCAATGATCAGGTATAAACATTTCCACATTGAATAATACAAATTTCAGTTTCGCGCTTCATTATTTCATCAAGTCCATTCATTTTGTAAGTTACAATTAAATGTAGTGTAAGTACGAAATAAAACAAAAACAATATAAAATGTTTTGGACTGGTCTCATACACCAGCAGGACCGTGGATCGAATTCCATTCGGACCGTATCCTGTTACGGATCTAATATTATTTCACTACTTTACAGCTTGTGAAATATATTTGCTTGATTTTATTAGAAAAATAAAAAAAAACATATTTAAGATTTAAAAAAAGGGTACACAGCCCGCATTGTCTGACTTTTCTTTGCCTTCTGGCCCCTTTCGAGTAAAATGTGCCGTCCCCTGATCTAGAACATAACATCTTGTTACAACGAATATTCGATATCTTAACCTAAAACATTATGTTTTACACCGAGTAACCAACGAAACTTAACTCATCCTCTTGTTTGTTTTCTCACGTTTCTTACGCAGATCTGCACCGAGCTGTGGCCGACACCGGCATCGGAGAGTTGGTACTTTCTGTTCGCCAACCTGTTCTTCTGCTACCTTGGACCGCTGATTGTGATATCCTTCTGCTATGTCATCATCTGGAAAAATGTAGCCTACCGGAATCTGCCCCGCGAGATGATAATAAACCGCAAGAATGAAGTATTCAATCGCAGCAAGGTGAAGGTACGTGTGTGTGTTGTACGACGCAAAAAAAAAATATAATTAACCGCGGCGTCATCATCGTTCCGCCCGCAGGTCATTAAGATGGTTTTCGTCGTGATCATCACCTTCGCCATCTCGTGGTTACCTCTGTACGCTATCTTTTGTTTTGTGAAGTTTGCCGGCGATCTGGTTTACGACGAAGCGGGTAAGCGGCAAAGAAAGTTTTGAAATCGTTACACAACCACCACCAGAAAGTAAAATTTACTAATTGATTTTTTCCACCTTTCTTTTCCCTTCGCTTCCACGCCATAGTCCAATCATTCATTTTAACGATTCTCCCGGTGGCCCAGTGGCTGGGTGCATCCAACTCGTGCATCAATCCGATTCTGTACGCATTTATGAATCGTAAATTTCGGGCCGGCTTCAAAAAGTTGTTCCACAGCTGCTGCACAGCGGACGAGGACGATTGGGACCTGCCGACCACGGTGGGCCGGCTGGAGGAGAAAGACATGTACCTACGGCGGGTGCGTTCGTTTAATAATGGAAAGCAGCACCAGACGCTACTGCACTACAGCCGCGAGCACTGCTCAACGCTCCGTGTCCCGTTGGCTACCCCAGGCATGAACGTACCAAATGGTGGGACCCGAAATTAAAGGTTAAACGAACCGAAAGCAGTAGCTGACTCTGTTTCATCTGCGTGTGCGGTCCATTTGCCGTCAGCACGTAACATGTCAGAAGCCAATCTTACGTAAAACGTACATAGACATTTAATACAAAAATCTACAAGCAGTGCGCTAGGCGTGTGGTGTTGGCTGGACAAACACATTATTAATGCAATAATGCAGAACATTAATCGGGAACCAGATAATGCGCTCATATTTATGCTCACTTTTAAAGTTGGGTCACGTATCAGATGTATTTTCATATAACTAATTGTTCGATATAAAAATGATTTTCAAAATAAAATTATACATATATAATGTTTTTTTCCAAACCCAATTTTCGTTCGTTCCAGTGTCCGAAAGCTTAATTATGTGCTATGATAAAAAAAAAGAATGCAGTAGAAAAGAAATTGTTATGATGTTTACATTACACTTGTATTGTATCCCGGCACCATATACCATGGGTAAGGTTTGTACAATCGGTTACATCAATTTCGTTCAAAATGTTTGAATGTTTGCCTGCCGGTCGATAACGATCAATTTACGCACACAACACTCACAGTAATCGCACATTTGCTGTTTTCCTCGTTACACATCCAGTTCAGCCGTTTTACGACATCCTATAAAATAGAAAAGAGGATCATTTTAAAAACTGTACTAATCCATCCAGCAGGACATTCAAGAATGCTTACGCTTCGATCAAGGATGCTCGGAGGTTACTGGTGACATTTGAAGGTTGGGCTTCGTTCAGCTTGAACACGCTCTCTACCACCGACAACTCCGTCGAGGTTGTGCTGGTACCACAGAAAGCACACCAATCGTTTACTACCATGCCAGCGGCCAGTACCTCGCAGCCCCGGTTCACTGTGCCGGCTACGAGTGGAATTTGTAGAAGCGAAGCCAACTCGTCCAGCTCCTGGCTGGGTGTCTTCGGGTGCACGAGCCCACCCTGATTGCTCAGCACGGAATACGCCCCAACGAGCACATTGTTCGCAACCGTCTGGCGAAACACCTCCACGCCCAGTGTGTCGACAATGATCTCTTCCGTTTCGCGATCGATGTCGGGATGCACCAAAGCGACGTAATCATTGCATGCAATCACATTCCCTAGCGCCGACAATCGTTCCTCGACGCGATGAATTTTCACTGGATCTGGCAGGGAATTTCGCAAGTGTTGCAGCTCCACATCGGTCGTACTGTTGGGGACGACTAAACCGTTCTTGTTGCCTACGGACAACCGGCCAATAATTCTACAACCGGCAATGCTTGTGTGAACGACTGGAATAACATCCGCTAGCTCGGATTCAAACACGCTGGAAGTAACGAATGGTAATAGAAAAAAACGTATTGCGATTCAGAGTTGTTTACATAAACACGTGCCTCTGCACATAACCTCCAAAAACAGAAATGTATCCGAAATTGTACAACAAAATAAGTGCACAAGAGCATTCTACATGCGTTCGGTTAGCACAAGGGTAGTTTCTCCTTATCTGACAAGCTAATTTAAATACATAATTACACCTACTAACTGATAAATTACCTGTAGAACGCCTCTGAACCACCGATTGCAACCAGACAGTATGAGTTGGTAAGTTTGCTGAACACACCAATATCGTCATTATTCTCAAACTCGGCACGCAAAGCCATGATCGCTGGTGATATGAATGTTCTTCTTTAGGTTATGCAAAATAATTTGCACACTATTTTCTACACTTTCAAGCTGAAACAGCTTATGGACCGATTAACAACTTTAGTTTCCGCGATGCCGGAGCGTGCAACGCTTTCAATGTTTACAACAATTTTGACAGTCAGCAAGGCGAAGATTTATACAGATCATGCAGCACGGAAAATGTCAATTTACAATGACGTTTTCAAATTCCCAGAATTTTAGTTGGATCAATTCCATCAAAACTGATCCAATTCCAATTTGTACAATTCATATGAACCCAACGCCACAATTAAAAAGTATATTTGAAATGTTATAACCATAGGGATAAATTCAACATAAACGCATCTTTGTATGCCCAACTGTGATTTCTAAGCATACCACAGTTGAACTCATCGCCCTAGTTCAGTTTCAAAAACTCGACATTTCTCAAAACTCAGAACGCTTTCCAGTGGAACTGTCCCTGTTCGTATTGCAATCTAGGCAGACGTTGTGTTTTAACAAAATCAGCACTTGCACTGTAGTTTTTTAGTGTGTCCCGGTGGTTTGTAGGTTGTTAACAGTCCTTCATTCGAGAGAACCAGTACCATGGTCTCATCCGCGCATCGTTTCGTTTCCTCCGTACGCAA
>KB663832.1:9559555-9592232 GCA_000349025.1 Anopheles minimus
ACGTAGCCGAATAGTCAGTCCTTGCTACGAGGAAACGGTCCGTGTAGGATGTTGGTCCTGGTCCGTCGAGTGAGAAAAAAAACGGCGCTGTTACCACTCTCCCACCATACCTTAAAATATTTAAATACAATGAAAACATATCCAAACCAGCGATAGTAGAACATTGAAGATATTTATTATTTACGACGAACAGACTTGCGTATGTATGATTTAGTTAATATTGTTTTTGCCTTAAAATCAGTGTTAAAACGAGCATTTTAGGTTGCTCCAAATTATGGCGTTTTGCGATAGGTACAATCTTCCACATCTATTTGCTCTGCCCAAGCATTGAAACCTTCGTTAATCTATAGTGTAGGTTGCGTATTTACTATCATATCATTGCTATTTCGTGAGGATACTTGCTTTCGAGAATGGTTTCGCTGTGTCTTTGCTGGTTTCTCTTGTGTGTATGAGTATGATAAGCTACAGTACAGAACTGTAGAACCGTGAAACTTTTCTTTAATCAATTCAAACCTTTGGGATTACTTTCGAAAAAAAAGGAAACATATTAAATGCACTGGGTGTGTTACAATGGTTTCCGAAGGTATGGCAACACCCATCTTCTCTTACGACTAAAAACATTCCTTATCAATCTTATATTCTATTCTTCGCTAACGTTAGTGACGAACTCAAACAAAAAAAAATCTAATGCTGGGGCTGGGGCTGGAAATCGAAAGTTGTTAAAGTAGCGGGAAAAGAAACACCACGCGATAATGAATACTTTACGTCACTGTTACTTCATCGTAATGGACGTAAATAGTAATAGACAATTATGTGTCCACTATTCATGCATTTGATTCTGTTCTTGATTTCTTTTTTTGGCACAATGATTATCTAAATTTGTCTGTCGCAAGAAACTTTCTTGAAATGTGTTTGAATTCTAATTAGAAGAATGATGCACCCCGTGGTACACGTGATTGTACGTTTAGTATAAAACTAACCATAATCGTCTGTTGTGAACACAATTGTATTTGCTTTCTCCTTGGCTCGCTTGGCTTAGCGAATGTGGTACGTATTCAACGTATTAGGTGCACTGACGATAGCGTTCGGCATTGGTTTGGATCGTCTGCAGATAGAAAGTGATCCTTCCGGCAAGATCGTTCAGCTCTCCTTCGAGATTCTGGATCTCCTTTTCATTGGATTTGTATATATCGTCCATACCTGTGCAGAAAACCACAGAAAAGAGCTCATTTGTTATTGAAATTGTTTCTCAACCCCAATTCCCGCTTCTCTGTAACTTACTCTGTAAGGCTGAAAGCTGTGTGGTTGTATCTACGGTGATCTTGGAGGCACGATTCAGCAAATTTTGAGCACGCTCCCGGGCAGTCTCCGAGCGGCGCGCCTGTGTGGAGAGCGATTCGTTTGCAGTCTGGAAGTCGTTTTTAAGCTAGAAAAAGAACGATACAAAACAAAGAAACAGTTGCAACATAACATTATTTACTGAAGATCACATTTGTCAGATGAACAGGTACCTGCGTTGCCCGTTCATGCGCATTGTTTGCCGAATCCTTTACGTCTTCCGCCTGTTTGTTGATGTCCTTTGCGTCCAGCTCGTTACGAATGTTGTCCTTCTGCAGTTGCTCAAGGCGCGACTGCAACGCCAAAACCGCATTGGCCGTAGAGTTGGCCCGCTTCTGGGCATCTTCCGTTTCCTTATCAATCTGTGGTGGAATATGAAAGATTATTGAACTTTCTGACTTCCGGGTACAGTCAAAAATTCCTCCATACCTCTTCTAGATCGATCTTAGCAGAAGCAATATCCCCATTGGCCTGCTTTATCGATTGGCGTGCCTTTTTCTGCGCATCATCCGCATCGTCCAGTGCTTTGGTTATGTTCAGCACACCGGCTAGCACCTTTTCTGCGCGTTCCCTGCAATAAACAGCGGGCCACACATCGGTTAGAACGCAAACATTGCATTATCGCATGAAAAGCATTTACTTCTTCTCGAGCGCATCTGTCTTGAGCATTTCGACGCGCCGCAAGTCGTATTCGGTGTTGTGAATGATCGATTCCACGTTAACCAGATGGGAAACCGCGTCCTGGATTTTCTGAGCCAGATCATCTATCTGGTCCGGATCCAGTTGCAGCGTGTAGCCCATCACTTGTTCGATGAGGGCGCTCATCTCACCCGGCGAAGCCGTCGTATTTTCAATCATGTCCGTCAGCTTACCAACCAGCACGTTGGCGCGGTCGATGAGATCCTTCGTTTTTTCGAGATGCGCCTGCGTTTCGTCGTGCGTACGCTTTGCCTTCTTGTACGATTCAGAAGCATTGGCCTTCGCTTGGGACATCTACAAAGAAAACAAAAAAACAGGTACACATTTAGCTCCCACGATCCCCCCCCCCCCGCGCCTAGGATGAGTTTAACCTTACCGATCTTAGAATATCGTCCGCGAGCTCCTCCTTTTCCTTAATGTTTTGTTCCGTTTTCTTGGCAAAGTCTAGCGCTTTCTCCGACAACGTCAGCGCACCCTTCTCGCACCGAAGTCCACCGCAACCGTTCTTACAGCCCGCTCCACCACAGAACTCATCACACGGGTCACCGTGGCGATCGCAAATGCGCTGGTTCAGATCCGGCATGTTTCCGTTCAGATCGTTCAACTCTTCCTGATACTTGAGGAAAGCGGCTTCGTTGTTCTCGTGGTTCCGCACTACCTCGACCTGATTGTTGTTGATGAGATGTTCCGCACGCCGGCAGTAACTCTCCGCCCGGCTGTTGATCGCTGTGATGTTCCTGTTCGTATCGTCCAGCATTATGACGCGGTTCCAGGCGTCACGGGTAAGATTAAGCGCACCCTCAATGTTGCCCTCCTGCAGTCTCGTTGCATTATCCTTTAGATAGGTGGCCATCTGCTTCACCTCATCCGCCCGGTGTCCAAGGTTCACGATCTCAATGTTCGCGAGCTTAATGCTGGAGTCCGTCTCTTGCAGCTTGCGCTCCGACTCCTCCAGATTGTGCAAAGACTCCTGCAGATGATTGCGAATACGCTCAATCTCTGCACCGATCGCTTCGATTTCCCGATCGGAAATGGTGTTGTTTAGCAGGCCCTCGATCTGAGCAATCTTTTTCGACATCGAATCAAACTCCTTCTTGTAAGCACCGGTCGCACCGAGCTTCTTGATCGTTTTCGCTTCTTCGATCGTACGATCTGTTTCGTTCCGGAGCCCGTCCAAAATCATGTCCCAGTTGTCGAAGCACTCACCGCAAGGTTCACAATACGGTGCTTGCCCAAGGTATCCTCGATCGCACTGGTCGCACTTGTAACCACCAATGCCGGACTTGCAGGCACACTTACCAGTGATGCGATCACATTGTTGCGTTGCCGAACCGTAAGCGTTACATTCACAAGCTAGGGTCAGAATAAAAAGATTGGTTCAACACACAACCCCGGTAGCAAGATCAAGTAAATCGATACATACGTTTACATTCCACATTTGGATCGCCCCAGAAGTAAGCCTCACACTGATTACACTGACGTCCACCGAATCCAGATTTACATGAACACTGTCCATCATACTGCGAAGCAAAATGGTATTGATTAGTATTTCTAGATCCGTTTTTATCGCCTCTAAATAATCTAATCCTCCGACCAACAACCTACCGGATTACATTGTTCGCTAAGCGCACCGACCGGATCGCAGTTGCACGCTTCGCATCCTTCTCCGCTGGCAATCTTCCAGTGATTTTCTATACACTCGTCACAGTATTGTCCCTTAACGTTGCGCAGACACGGGCACTGTCCCGTGTACCGATCGCAATGCTGTATCGTTTGGTTCGTGCCGAGCAAGTTACAATCACAATCCCGACAGTCCTGTCGTAACGCATCGCCGTAAAATCCATCCCGACAGTACTCGCAATGATCACCCTCCGTATTGTACAGACACTGCAGACATTTGCCCGATTTCGCATCACAATTGCCTGGTCGCTTGGGATCCACGTTGTTGCTACAGTCGCACGATTGGCATTGGCCACCCGGCTTTTCCGGATTGCCGAAGAAGTTGTCCGCGCACACATCGCACCGTGCACCAGAGTATCCCAACTCGCATGAGCAAATCACATCCTCCGTCGATGGGTGCAGGTAGCACTCGTTCGCGTACGAATGACCGGATGCAACAGTGTCCGGACAGCGGCATGGTCGGCAACCAATCGACGATCCAAGCAACGGATTGCCGTAGTATCCGTCGATACAGCGATCGCACCGCCAGCCCTGCGTAAAGTCCTGACAGTGAATGCACTCGCCGGACTTCGAGTTACACGTAGGCGTGTGGCCGTTACATTCGCAGATCTGGCAGTTGGGGAAGTTCCAGAAACCGGGCTGACACTGGTCGCACTCCCTCCCGTACGTGTTAGGATGACAGTTGCACTGGCCGGTGATCAAATCGCAATCGTTGTCTTTCGATCCGATGCTGTTACAGTCGCAGGCCTTGCAACCTTCCGGTCCGAACCCGTATGTACCCGGCGCGCACCGATCGCACTGCCGTCCGACGACGTTTGTCTTGCACGTACAGAAACCGCCCGATTCGGCACACTTTTTGCTCTTCGAACCCGTCGGATTACACTCGCAAGCTGCAACGAAAAGCAGAAGAAACTGGTGAGAAATCACGCAAGCAATCACCATTGAGTACGACTCTAACAAGGCTCGAGCTCCACTTCTCCGGGGTTTATATCCTGACCAGCACAGAAATCTAACCATCCCGCCAACAATACGGCGTTTGCCATGCATAATACAAGCCACGATTTAAAGAGCACCATATTCTTCGCTCGACTCCAAGGTGCGGCTTCAATGTCAATAACTTGCAGTCTAGTTAGATCGAAAAGTTAATCAGTCTATGCTGTCCAGTACTAATACACCCTGATAAGATACCGTACCGCATGTGGACATCGGGTACGCACACCACTGGCACTTATCGTACTAGAAACTAGATTCACACTTACGCGTTGCACCATTGTTTATGTACACGCTGATCGTTTTCAACAGATCCTTGCACTCGTCCGGTGCGTTGACGATGTAGTTCACGTCATAGTATGTATGGTTGCATCCCAAGTTGACGTACTCTCGGTGTCGCACTTCGGCCTGGTGCGTACCCTGCAGAATCGGGGTGATTTCGATGCGCGGTATCAACACAATCGAATCAATCAAGATCTGCGCAGTCGGATTATCGTCGTACGGAGCGTGACGTTGGAAGGACACGATGAACTTGTACGTTTTGCCACTCTCCAGGCAGATGTCATGGAGCGCTATGGCGCTCGTATCGTACTCCGACAGCGTTGTGGTGATATCCCGTTCATAGCTCGGGTGTGAGTTTGCACACGGTCCTTCGGGGTTGTACACATCCGGCCGGATGACGGTCATGCGCACATTCTCCCAGTCTCCCTTCATCTGCGGCTGATAGCGGACCATCACGTCGTAGTTCATCGTTTTCGGTATGTCGTCCACAGTGAACCTCAGTACGGTACCCTCCGAAGCACGGATAAAACCTGGCCCCGTGAAATCAGAATCACGATCGTTTGGTCGTTCGCGCACTACAACCGAACAGTTTTGCTACCAATGAAAAACAAATGGTTGTAAGAAATGTGGAATTTTACTTACTGACTACTGTCCTAAACTTACCCCTCCAACGGATTCACAGAACTAGAGGAAAAGAAGGTAAAACGTATATTTTAACGTTATTCGTTCACTCCTATGCGGTTATGCTACTCACCGTTAACGGAATCTCAGCCTCGACGATACGATGCAACGGCGGAATGTAGTAGTGCTGCTTCGGTTCACTACAGTCCCGTCCCTGCATGTGCGGCCTGCAACGACACTGGCCCGTAATAACGTCACAGCTATTATCCAGCGATCCTCCCGGATGACAGCTGCACGGCGTACAACCCTCCAAACTGTCCGACAATCCGTACGTCTCCGGCATGCACTGGTTGCAGTCGCGCCCGGTCACTAGCCGCTTGCAGATACATTCACCAGTGTACACATTGCAGCCCGAATTGTTTACCGTACCAAGCGTGTTGCAAGTACACGTTTGGCAACCCTCCGGGTTATGCTCGTCGAAGTTCCAGAACCCTTCCCGGCAATGATCGCACCGACGCCCATGGACGTTACGCTTACAGTGACAGGCACCGGCCACGATACCATTCTCCTCGTCGGCGATCGAGTCGCAGATGCCATCATCCAGCGCACCACGCGGATCGCAATCGCACGGCTTGCACACGTACGGGCTCTGGATGTCTTCGTTCGGATCACGATAGAAGAACGGTGAACATTCTTCGCAATGGTATCCTTGCGTGTTGTGCTGACAGTTATCGCACACACCGCCACTTACACGTCCCGAATGTTCGTACACGGCCTGATCGAAGTGGCAGCTAGTGGCATGGTTGTTACAGCTACACTCTGTCGGAAAAAGAAACATCCTTATCAAATATAGCTCCACGGACGTACCATTAGCAGTGCAGTAAACATACTTTTGCAGGCGTTAGTCTGTTTGCCGAGTGCAGGTTTCCACGGCAGATCGTTGAAGAAGTCCTCACATTCCTCGCAATTCAGGCCCTTTGTGTTGTGCGTACATTCGCACCGTCCATGTACCATGTCGACGGTGTTCCGCACACCCTCGAGCGGTAAACAGCGCGAGGCATGGCCGTAACACGAGCAAGATCCACGAACAATCATGTTCGATATGGCGTAGTAATACTTCTCCTGTATCTCGTCCCGATCGTCCAGCAGATTGTCACCGAGCGAGTGAAGTTTGGTAAAGTTTACACGCAGGTTCGTCATCTTCAGCATGTTTTGCACATGTTCGGCGTACGGGTTCTCGATGTTCATGTTCGGTGGCAAAACACGATAGATCACCTCACCGTTCTTCGACGGTTCCACACCGGAGTATCGGTGGTCACAGACCACATCGGTAATGTTCCGTGCCACAAGCGGGGCGTGCGGGAACGACTCCCGGCAGCTGTGGGCAAAGTACTTGTACACGTGCCAGGTTTTACCGAAATCGTAAGATCGCTCGATGAGCATTGCAGCCGGTCGGAACGTAGCAAAGACAATGATCAGATGGGTAAAGTGGAACTCTGCCTCCAGGTCCAGCTGTATGGTGACATTCTCACGCCCGTTCTCCGACTGCCACCAGGTTTGTTCGACGGTTCTGAAAGGCGAGAGATATGAAAGCATATATGAGACACAATATTGTTTGGTGTTGGAAAATCTTACAAAATCAACTTCTTGCGATGGAATGATATATCCAATGCCTGATTGCTGATGTTATTTCAACTACTATCCCGGAAAAACGATAGATAAATAAATTGCATCCACTTCCTGACATCATCATGCACAACGAACAGTGTGCCAAACGATGTGTTAATGTTATATGTTCCTAAGGTCGGATGATGTCACAACTAAAACCATACTATTTGTGAATGATCTACCCGTAACCGACAAACAAAAGCGAACCGATCACGTACGGTACACAAGACCAGCAGCAGATGTGCAGATCCGCGATCGGTTGGATCGTAGTTTTTGTTGCCGTCGTTAAATTTTGACAACTTCTTGGTCATTGCCTCTGCTGCTTGACTAACCAACGGATGGACCGAACGAAAGCGGACGGAAGTGACCGGGTGTTTGTATGCTAACATTTATTTGCACACCATGTTTGCATACGTCGGCAGTGTTTGTTTATGCCCGGCTGAAGCCCGTGGCTGTCGGAATCCGAAAACACACTGAATACATTCTGTCATATCTGGGTAAGGTGCACATGCTGCATCGAATAATATTTCGCTGCAAAAGGAAAACAGCATCCATCTTAAAAGCGATTGAAACGAAGCGAAACACTCGTTTCTAGTGACGTTATGCCTTAAGGTTTATAGAACATGTACGCTAAAATGCTGCACATAATTCATACTTACCCCGGTTGCATTTTGTAGATGATCTGACCGATCCGATGGTTCCGCATCGGATCGCTCTCGGTTTCGCGGCGCGTATCGCAGAGGAAGCATTTCTTCTCCTCCAGATGGGACACGATACAGTAACGTTCTGGCTGTACCGTACCGCACGTAGAGGACGCCTCCAGTCGGTTCTCCCGTCCTATCAGCAAATTGCCCGTTGCCGGATAGCAAGAGCTCTGCTCACACGGATGGACACGATGAATCGGCGGCCTACTCGCCACTGTTGATCGACGTTATCGGATGGACAGGGCGAAAAACGATAGCGAGAGCGGGAAGGATACGATACGTATTAGTATGGTTCGGAATAGACCGTGCCGTTTAATTTTAGAACCAGTTCCTAAGGGAAACCATTCACCCAAACCAAGCACTGGACGGACGGGGATTGCACATGTTGTGTGGGTATACCAGAAGCAGAAGAACGGGTAGCGTACACGAAAAACTGGAGGCACGTTCAGTAAACAACTCGCACGCACGCATTGCGACCGCGGAGGAGTTATTCTTCATTCTCAGAAGTCAGAACTACGGACACGTTGGAAGGGACAGATGAAACAAAGCGCGAAGAAACCATATTAGCAGTGGCACACATCACCAAGGTTAGAACTGCGTGGAGCGTATGGGCAGGATGATCATTTTTTCGTTACCAGAAACGTAAGCGAACTACGGCATTTAATGACATCTCCTGCCGAGAGTTACCAATTGACCATTAGCCAGGTTTGATGAGTGCAATTTGCAGTGCCTTTCAAAACCGGCAGAAGATCATCGATAGGGTTTTTTTGGTTAGATTAGTCAATTCGAGTCGTACTGGAGTTAGAGAAGATGCTATGAAACGACGTCACGGTGCACGATGCTGTGTTTACTCCGCCACTGAGGAGGGTTCAGCAATGCGTCTTGGCAAACTATGATGTAATGCGGCGATGTACAGAGTTTTGAAGCTCTCGAAGGCCGTCATTGGAAGCAGACAAAAACCAACCATTGAGGGAGGAAAAGACGCTGTAGGATGGGAAGATAACGAGTGCTTTTATCACTCGGTTGAGAGTGCATATTCCAGGTCTTATAGCTGGAGATTTCTACGGTTTTGGGAAGAGGAGGACCCATATGATGCGTTAATTAGATAACCTCCTGCACGATGGTGCTGCTGCCACGGTCCCTGAACTCGATGCTGTTGGTAGTAGGTACGATACGGTGGAGACTCATGCATTGGACGACGTTGGTGATGGTACGTCCTGTAGGAAACCTTCTCCAATGCTACATCGTCGGTTCCGGCCGGTGCCAAACTTCCCGGCGGATAGAAAATCGAATTGTACTTGTTGTAGTTGATGTGATTGTTAATCATCCCAGGGTATTGGAGGTTCGGCAGCGGTTCATCCTCATCGGTGAACTCCATCGATTCGCCATCATCGAACGGTTGCTGATCACCGCGCAGCACAACCGGAACAGTAGTGGTACCATGGTTGCCACTAGGTGCAGCTATTACCACCGATGGAACTGCTTCGTCATATCGTACACCAATGGAAACAACCAACAGGTAAGGTGATGAATATGAGTGAGATGATAGTTAAGTGCATGATGGATAACAATACGCATTTGGTATGGAAGTGTAATGGTTTGCAGTCGAACGATATCATGCTTAGTTTGTTAGACACACATAGGCTCTCAAATTCTACTGAAAGTAGCATACTTCTGGACGAATCGATCCCATCTCTTTCATGTATATTGCATTAAAAACACATCTAAAAATCAACTCAGAAGAGAAGCGTTATAAAATTGGAATCTTCTCGCATCCATACTTACATCGATTACTGCCATATGGTCGACGTTGTGCATTGCTACTTAAGATTAAACCTGGGGGAAAATACAGATGAAACATGATTACAACAAACGCTTGGAAGCACACTAGTCGATAATCATCCTGCTATACTTACTATGGAAAATAAATAAATTAATAACTACGTGTGCTATACATGACGATCCTATTTTGGCCATCGCTGCCGCGGCCAGCTATACATGGGTAGGACGTTAATATAACGTCCCTAATCTGTAACGAAATTCAACAACAACAAAAATTGGAATTAATTTTCTCCCCTGATCGACTATTAAAACACCCGATTAAGATTGAGAACGTTACGAAACCCTCCTAAAGTTACAGTAGTCTGGCTTGCGTACTGCACCACCCTGTAGCGATAGTGAACCGCGTGTTCGTATCCGGTGATAAGAAAGCCTGTTGTTCTGAAGCTGTTGCTCGCGATAGAACTGTTTCTTGGCGTAAGAAATACGTTCCGTCCCGAGCACGTCAGATTTCGTTCAGTTCCCGTCGTAGACGGTGATAATGGCAAGAACAACACAAGGGGACCGTCAGAAATGTCGTGAGGAACTAATTCCGGCATATGCATGTGCTCTTGCGGTGGTTTTTCTACATTCGACCGTTGGGGTGTTTGTGAGTATTTTTTCGTTTTTTTCTTACAAAGTATATAGTCCGTTGAACTACCGCTGAGACTACACGCTCGCTGGAGATAAATAACTATGTTTGCTGACTGGTGTTTTATCGAAGTGGTAGAAAAAGAGGCCAAATGGATTTATATTTTTTTTTTAGTTTTGAGAAGCAGTAGAATTGCATGTCCTCCTGCAAGCTTATAGTTGTGGATAAATAATATACATGAGGTTTTTAATTTTATCCTTCCAATATTATGACCAATGTAATGAGGCGCGATTAAATGGAACATTAGGAACTCCTCTTGCCGTTGTTCACAAACTTTCCTTTGGGGTCTAAACTATTTTCTTCTTAATGGATGACTAGCTATGGCTTGAAATTCCTACAGTTTTAGCATAAATATGCACAATGTTCGTAGTATCAAGATATAAACGAGTTTATTTAATGTGTTAGCTACTTGTACACTCAAATGTGCTAAACATCGTAAGTATATTTTAAATTGCAAAAGCTCCACCTTTAGCTTGACTCTAATTGGACACACGAATTAGTGCAGCACGAATAGCGAACTCGCCAACTCCTAGGGTATTTCAATGCATTCACCTCTGAAACGTGAATGGCAACATTTGAACTAAAATATAATCTCAACCAAATGAACAGAACAACTTCGCAAGGTGTAGGAACCATTTGCCGAATGCCCTCAAAAGAGGTTGAATTTCTGTTGGCATTTAGCTCAAGTTACATTCATTAGCAACAGTGTGAATGAATTGTTTGCACAATGCACTGTTGTCTCTGCCTTTGTTTTTTTTGTGAGGAATTTTGTTATTAAGAAGCTGAAATACTGGATTTAATTTAGTTACATAAAATATGAATTCGAAAAATATGCACAATTTCCTTCGAACTGTAAAGCTTTAGTCAATCTTCAACTTTCTGTCCATTCGGTTTAGGGAGGAACGTTCCTCCAGCGGAAACGGTGAAATGGCGCAAATATGTCAAACGAAACGACTGCATTGCAAAACTTTTGCATCGCTTGCAATTTTAATGCGCTTCTTGGGACGGGGAACCATTCCGCCCCGGGAGGCCGTCCCGGTCAGCAAGAATGTATCGCAATCAGGGTAGAACTTCCGGCAGATTTGTATCGCCACTTGTACACTTGTACCGAAGCTAAATAGCAATTAAAATACGAGAGATGATTACTCGTCTTGTTGGTTGATGGAGGACAACTGTACTAATGTATCAGGCGTATTTGTTATAGCTGCCAAGGTCATGATAGAAATGATAATGCTCAACATCTTTCCAACATAGTAAAAGGAAAAGCAGTACATGAATTTCTCATGTAAAAAGGGCCCACCACACGTGTTCTACATTACACGGTATGAATCCGCATCTTTCTTCTAAGAATTCTCGCTCATCAGTCGAGGAATATGAGCGAAAAGTGAAGAATTCTTGCAAGAATGGAAAGAAATATCTTTTCTGCCCAAAATGGGCAACAGAAACAAGTTCCGGACAGAACCGCTACGATGCATCCAATCCCAAAAATGGAAGGCTGCTATCTAACTGTGCCTTTTAACGAGCCGTATACCACCTACAATACCGTGGTGCAGAAGACACTTACTGTTCAACATGCAATGGGACGCCAGCTACTCATAAGCGGTGGCGGGTACTATTCGGCAGCAAATGGCAGGTACACTGTTGTTGGTATGGCACAAATCCGTCACGAACGCACACAGTAGATTTTCCACCTGGTTGTAGGCAATAGGACTCACAAACACAAAAAGGCTTCAATATTGCTGGTTTGACCCTTTTCACTAAAGCCAGAACTACACTTCACTTAGCACACCTACTGCCACCGTTGTTGCTGTGAATATGTATAACACAATAAATACATCATTAAAACACTGCTTGAGACCGAGAACGATTTTTCTTAGTTTTGCCCACAATTTCCTCAACACTTTGCACATTTCGCTGTTTCATTCTTGGGCAGGGGAACGCACAAATCCGTAACGATTTGCTGTACACAATTTAAACAAAACGTTGCACTTTTAACGACACGTGAGGTCAGCGAATCGTGTGTATAGTCTCACGGCTCAAGTTTGCATACGAAAGATCAAAACATAAAAAGCACATCTTGTTTTACGGCCGAGATCTGCTCTGTCTGTCGATCGCGCGACGAATCTTCACTGTCTGTTTTGCATCCCGTCCCCGGCAAACTTCTCCAAATGCACCACACACCGCAGACATACACTGTGGATACACTGCTGCTGTCCGAATCTGTCTAAACTTTCCCGTTTTTCGAAACGGTTGGAACGCATTGGGTCACCAACCATCTGGATGCGTGCGCCTGTGGAATCTGCTGATGCCACACCAATCCGTCGCGGCGACACTGGTAGTGGTGCAACGGCAGAAGATCAACACCGATCTCACCGTCGACGGTCGCGCTCGTTCGTTTGTCAAGCATAAGCATTCTTGCCTTTCTACTCAGCCATGTGCTGCTTTTGCTTGCACCGTACGGCAACATAAAACACGCTGCATCGGAGCATAATTTTCAAACATTGGTGGCCGTATGTGTGCAAGAGCGAGAAAGGACGATGCAAAGATGAATTCGGGAAATGCAGCCGAGATTTCAAGAGGTTTTTTTCACCCGTCTCCTTCTAACGCACCGAGTTAGGCTGCAGGCACGCTCATTCCTTCTCGCTTGAAATTTCGTCCGCTCTCACTGTCTCACTCGTACACACCTATTCGATCGTTCACATCCAGAAAAGTATGTTTTTCACGTTTCCGTTTTTTCTTTCTCCAATGTACGATCGATATGGTTTTTTCCAAAATGTAAAAAACAAAACGACAAATCTGATCGATCTTTCTGCCGATAGAAATGACGTATCACGATCGTACAGCAAGCAACACGATTCACACGCACCACAAACATCAGCACCCTTCTATTTCTGAATCTACCAAAGTGTGCAGATCCGTGCGTTAGGCTGATGTATCGATCACCGTTTGAAGCAGGATGGATGCATTCGCTAACACCCACTAGAACTACACCACACGGCACAGGAACAGCGGATCGCACAACACACGGCCGGCTGCCAAATGGTTCCAAAAGACAGTTCAACAAAACAATCCCACCCGAAAGGTATTCACCACCTACAAGGCGAAGGAACCGTCCACGGAACGCACGTACGCGTCTCAACTGTCCGGACGTGCACGATCTACGCGAGACGTTTCAGCTATGATGCGTGAGTTGAGCATCAAGTCCTCACCAACCTCCGCGAACGATGCGAGAGTGTGTGCACACGCTCTCCGTTGTGAGGATCGGCTCACGATCGCAACGCTTGCGTTGGGTTAGTGTGCGTGTTCACTTGCACCAGAGTACGAGTAGACACATTTCCATAAGGCCTTTATTTTGAGGCTGCTGGAAAGCATTCTGGAGCGCAACGAAGTTAGGAACGAACGGGATTGTTTAAATTTTTGATACATTAATTTAAATTTATCATTTTTCTTGTCCATATTTTTCCTGAAAGTATCTTCTTAACTTTTTTCATTTAAAAAAAATCAATCTACTCATGGCAACTATTCTCCATCTTGAGACCTTTCACACAGTTACGAACCAACCTGAAAAACCAACACCAGTGCGCAGAATTTCTTATCACGCGCAAGTCCGCGGCGGAAAATGTGTAGAATGTAGACGGAAGGTTTCCTGCTTCCTTCTTTTCGGGCCACCACTTATCAGTTGGAACGCGTACAGCCGGCCAATGTACATTGTAAAGTCGCATGGTGATGCTTGAAACGCTGGAGTAGAACGGCCTGCAGCATAAGTAAACATTGCCCTCAAACCGATAACCCCTACCGACAGAGGACCGCTAGTGCGTGTGAGTGTGAGAGATTTACTTGTTTTGCGCCAGACCGAATTCCTTCGACTAGTAGCAGGTGTAATCAGAGTAGCTTCAGATTTGTTTTTTGGTTCTAATTTACACACATTTTCTGTTCTTTCCATGCCTGTATAAATATGTTCTCCGTCTGTCGTAGTGTTAGAAAAAGGTTTTTTTAGCTTTATTTTTTCTTTGAAATTCTGAGTTACGCACAATTTGTAATCAACCATGAACATAGAGTTCAAATCGTTAAACGGAACGATCACTGAATCCCAGAAATCTGTGAGCATTGATGTACCTTTGTAGATACTCTGCAGATTTCTGTCAGAATTCTTAAGGATTCATTCCATCCATTTTTGATTGTCCCAAGTAATCCTAGACACTGATGGCATGAATCAAATTAGTTGAAAAGTTTATTAATTTTACCAATGCTTGCTAAATTGCATAATTTTACCAAATCAGGAACTAAAATTACTGTTTGAAAATTCCGCAAGGACGAAGCACTTTTCTAGGCTTAAAGCAGAATGAAAGTTGGACCTCAAAATCAGAAAGCAGACCTACCACTTTCATTGGCGAATTTACATTAGGTGGAACAGGCGACCACCAAGGGCTTCGGTGATTAGGCTGTCTTCTTTGGATCGTCACTTAGAACCTAGAAGGAACTTTTGGAAATTCACTTCCAAATATTCTGAAGTTGACTTAGATTTCAGAGCAGTTGACGACCGAGCCTTTTGAAAACACAATCGGGGCATCCAGTATAACCTAAAAATACCTCGTAAACCATGACAGATCTGATCAGGAAAGATTAAGAGACGAATGAGTTTATGAAGCCCAATGTTCTTTATAAAACAATCAAACAACAACATCAGGAGAGATAGATGGTAGTAATACAGATGTCCAGACACAGATACTGGCCATCCTGCAATGCAAAAAGCAAATCGGGAAACTAGAAATGGTATAATAGAATACCTCTTGCTTGAGGATATAGCGTCACAATGGACGAATGTGTAATAGAATCGATCTTTGTAATCGAAAGGTTGATTGATTTACGAGTTTGTAGGACTTAGGGACTGTTAGTGGTGTCTGGATTTTTGTTTGTAGGAGGACTTAGGGACTTTTAGGGGTGTCGGATTTGAAATGTTATGGTTTGTATTATTTGAATTTGGTAGTAAATGCCAGTAATTTTGAGGAAAAGTTATTTGTGTGTGTTGTTGGATAGAATAGTGCCGATGTTGTGGTGAATATGTAAAGTGGATCGTTGATGGGTGTATCCCCTATAATAGACTAAGATAGTGATGGTAACTCCACAGTAACTGCAAAGTAAATGAGGAGATTATTCCATCAAGTGTGAGGTGTGTGTGTGTGTCCTATACGAAGACGCGATAGGATGCGTTGATCTCGGCTAGAGTTGGTGTATGTCCATGGGCCAGTAGAGAGCTTGAGGAATAGGAGAAAACGGTGTTAGCATTGGAGCCATTACTTGTTCCAAATGTCAGAGACATAATTTTTAGTCCAATGAAAAAGATAGCGTTTGGACACTGTGGTGTTGTCAATTGCCAATTTTCTTCTGTCATGGTTGGAATTTCGGGAAGGTCTTCGAGGTGTTGAATGTGTGGGTTTTTGGAAGTTCCTGTATCCATTAGAAGGGCAATGGCTTCTGCGGAAAAAATGAATGTGTTATCTGGGAGTTTAATAGAGAATGGTACTTGGAGTTAACTCATTCTGATAAGTTTAGTAACGCGATGGTGCTGTTTGCTCCTGTACGTTGTAATGGAAAGTTAGCAGTACATGTGGTACTAGTATAAAAATGTACTATTTTGAGGAAAATATTCTAAAAACAAACTATTATTTGGTTAATTCTGAAAATCAAAATTATTCTTATTTTATTCCAATACACCATTGTTCTCCATCATACTTTGTAGTAATTCCATCATACTTCAAACTAACCGACAAGCAACTAACAATGGTTACAATTGACCTAGTATTAGTGACTGTCTCCCGCATGTTGCGTGATTACTTCATCGTAGAAATACGTCATCCATGTCCCGTTGACCTCTGGCCATCAGAATTTAAACGAAAAACTATCACCAAACACTGACGGCGGTAAGCAACGGCACATACCCCAGACTAAGAAAAAGCAAAACTTTGATTCGTCCTCGAACTAAGCGGGAAGAATGTCTTATCATCAGCCTAAAACCTCATCTGAATGGGTTATCAGCCACTACCAGTACGGTTTCCGTTCGCAGCGATTCATTCATTGCTGGAAAGCTTACAATGGAAAGTATTCGCCGACGAGCGCAACATTGCATAGCACTTACCGGATAGTAAATTATGAAGCTATGGAGTGTAAAACATACAAACTTTTGGGCGTGTGATATTGTAGTATGTATATGCAATACAAAAAGAAAGGATAACAAAACACCCACCGGGATACATCATCATTGATACATTTCTATCAAAACTGGCATTAATTTATTTTAAACTCTACGTTCAACAATAGACAGAAGACAAAAAGCGGTCGTATTGCTCGAATTGATTGTGTTGTGAGGCTCATCATTTCATCGGTTTTCCGTTCAACTCGCGTCGTATTGCACTTATTCATGATAACATGACAGAAATTGGTTGGCTCGTATCAGTGTTTCAAATTTACAGCATGATTCCTTCGAACCTTCGTTTCCTCCCAGGGCCGCCGGCAAAGTTGGCCACCGCCATGGCCATTCGATGTTTCGCTTCCTGCGCCCCTGTTAAAAATGGAGAAACAAATTATTCGCTCTTGCTGCAAGCTGTTGCCCATTGCAGAAAGTCATTTCTTCAGCTAATCCAATTTACCTGAATATCCACGCGATAGTCCAAAATCTACCGTTCGTTTGGAGCTGTTCGTGAGAGAAATACAAAACACGTGTTAATGTATTGGAACGTTTTACGGTAGTGCTCCGGGTGAAAACATACTTTTCTAGCTCATCTTTTGCTCGTAGCATCGTGTGGCCGTACCGTGCAATTAGATCAATCAGTACATCGTCGGGCTGTTCCTTCATCTCCTGTTTGTAGCCTCGGTAGCTGTGGAACAGGCCGAAATATGTGGCCGGTGTTAACGATTGATAACATAACAACCTTATGGTAATCGCTTATAATCTACCTGAGGGCGGATGTGGTGTCGATTGTAGAGGTAAAAACCAGCAATAGAATCGTCAACGCGATGGCCGAAGCCCATGACGTTTCGGTAAATTTGCGTACTAGAATGAGAATGCAAGTATTTGTTAGTAAAATGATTCCGTCGATTTCGAAAATTACACAACCTGTGTTTGTTGCATTGCGATATACATTTATTATTAAAATTATTAAATTCTCAATTCTTTATCAATAAGTTGTCTATTGAGAAGGATTCGATGCGAAAACTCAACGGCATAACGGTGAAAGCATGGCCACAGTTTAAAACGCTATAAATTTACGATGCCATAATACGATTTGTGAACAGTGGTAGTGGGCCATACACTGTGCAGATTTTTGCTGTTTTTCTTTTCGGGAAATTATCAAAATGCTTAGCACTTTGAATAACGGACCACAAAAACTTGATTTAAAGTTTAATATTTTGTTAAACTATTATTTTGTGTGCATATTTATTAAAAAATTTGCAAATTTCTTGATTCAGTAATTTAATTTTTCTGTTAATATTATGTTTTATGAAACACGATAAAAATTACAAAGATTATGCTTCTTTGTTAATTATGTGTTCTTTTAAAACAACCCCATTTTCTATTACTATTAATAAAATAAAAATTCAATAGCATCATGTAATCATGATGACCGATGGATGGCCTGCAGTGTTACAACACGCTGCCCAAATGTTTTGCGCAATGCCAAACCACGTGAGTTCGTTCGTGCGGCAAATGTCGAAATGGAAGAGCTTTTGTATTTTACTGCCCTAAAAAGGAAATTATTTCATGCCTCGTTAGCAAGAGATTCAAGCCCGAGCTCAAAATTAAGGTCATTTACAAGTTTTTCAGAGTCGAGATCTTGCTTTATTCTTGATGTTCATGTGTATGTTTGTTTGTTTTTTTTATTAATGTTGCATACATATACTAATTGTCTCATTGTTTCCTAACGATTAAAATAGTTTTCAAACCTTTTGTTTTCCCGCACATCGGGGGACTTTATTAGTGGATTAATTTGTTACATCCACCGACAGCAACGTTCAAGTGTTCTGTTTTCTGCTGCCGTGTGCATGTATGGAAAGAAACTAGTAGTAGCAATTATGTTTTGCCATGCCTTAACAACTAATATTATCTGTCCATTTTTGCTTCATTTCACGCATTAACCTGTTACAACGATGCGTGTTCCTCGTTGACGTTGAGTGAATATTAAGGTTGGTGAAACACACTGTCCCCCCGTTTTCGTACACGGAGAATTCGTACTATTGTGTGATTTTCTTTTGCGTTCATACCGTGTCCCAAACTGGCAAATAGAATCAGAGTATAGGTTTGGTTTCGCATGTTTCGTGAGCAACGTAAATGGGCTATCACAACACAATCGCCCCTTGTCTGTCTGTGGGTGTGTATATTAGTAAACCTGCTCCGTTTGCTGCTGCCGATTTTCGTTCTTGTGTGATACCCGGCAAAACTCCCCACAGCAGTGTCCAATCGGCAACTAATGTGGGATGTGTCGTACTAGGTCTCTTTTCTCAATCTGATCTTGGCTGTGCCTTAGCAACTGCATCTAAGCACGCGCGCGCACACACACTGCGTGGATCTTTTTCTAGTCGTTTTATGTTGCTATTTTTGTAACAACCGCGCACGATCCTCCCTTGTCGAAAAGGAAAGTGAATCCGTACTGATCCACACCCAACACCCACCACCGATCACGGTTCAGCGCGAGCTTCATTTTTGCAATCCCTTTTTTCCGTGTTAGAAGCAACCACTCATGGAAATCGCAATTCCCCAAAATCCGGCGCTCACTACACTTAAACAGGGTCGTTTTATTACTTAAGGGCATAATGCGGTACAAAAAAGATGTCGCTTTCCATTTTTGCAAGTTTGATTATTCTTCATGGGGTAGTTCGTTCGTTCGCTGAATCCTTGCACTGTCGCGTTAGTTTGTGGCCCTTGTGGCTTGTAGATGAAAAATATTGCTCTCCTGTATGTTATTTCGTTTGCGCTACGAAACCCAACTGCCGCGACAGTAATTATCAGCCCCGGGAGGGGGCCGCACAAGTTCTTTCCTGCCATCTCATCTCTTTCCCTCGAACTTTAAATTAAAAAAAAACACTACCCTTCATGCCTCTTTTCTTCTTCCTTCTGCTTTATCAAGCGTAATATATGATTAAACTTAAATTAAGAAAATTGTCAAATAAGAATGAAAGCGCAACGAGCTTCTGGATCGTTATCAACACACATCGAGTGGTGATCTTCTTTCGTTGTGTTCGCTCATTCAATGCTTCGAATATATAGGGCGGCGATCGAGGGCTTTGTTTACGTGTTAGTTCGCTGCTTATCATTATTTCTTGCTTTCTTTACTATCAGGAAGTGCAACCTCGCTCATGTTTATATTTATACTGCTGTATATTAGTGGCCTGTTTAGTTTCTGTGTTTGCAAATCATTCAGCATCAAGCAGCAAATTACATCGCACTTAGTATTTGTATGTTCCTGTGTTTTGGACTTTTCTTTTCGAGTAGAGTAAAACGCATTCTTCAGCATCGGAACCGATAGTGGCTATAATGAAGATCTCTCGCTTAGTAAATATTTATAGAGGGAGAATAGATCCCGCATTTGAAAACGAGAAGCAGAAGGAGATGTGTTCATTATCAACGCGGAAGAATTGGAAAACAAAACTAGTATTATATTGCAAACAAAAATTTGAATGAGCTACACCAAATCGTAATACCTATTAAAAACGGGGGTTGAAACGCATGGAACGATCCATGCCCCGAATAAATGGGACAATGGGACTCCAAAAATTCATATTCATGCAACAACACGCTAAAACGGTACGGCAGATACTAATATGAGAGGGGGGCCAGAGCAAACATGTGGCCAGGATGCTAATAACATCCATCCTCTCGTGCTTTTTCGTCCCCTTTCCTATCGCGCGCGCACACACACACACACGTACACATGCACAATTGCAAGATCATGTCCACCGTACCAACCTACCTCTTCGGAAGCTTGCACGACACATTTTACTACTACCAGAACTAGTGGACTTCATGCATGTACCAGTCATTTTACCTTCCGGAACTTGAGCTTTTGTTTTCGACCTTCTTTTTTTTCAAACCAAAACAATGAAAATAAACAAATAAATCGACGCCTTGCGACGAGGGGGATGGTGTGTTCGAGGTGAATTGATATTTGTTCCGTTTCTTACATGATGGCCTGCCATTAACATTCTCTCGTAGTTGTTCACTTCCTGTGCTTCAGTTACTATATTGTTTTAGAGAATACAACGATTTTACTGTTAGCGTGTCGTGCTAATCTCAATGCTTTCCTCTGTCCCTTGTGTACAGGACCAACTTTCCCTTCATCTTTTGTATGTGTTTACTCATATATTGCTGCTGTTGTTCATTTGTGTAGAAGAAGTAAAAGGACGGGGGTTAGAGAATTAATACACACACACACACCCACGCACGCAATAATTAAAGCACTGGCAGCATATTTCCACCGAAATCCTTTCTCTCTTGAACACTATCAGATAAACTAACTTAATCCTTCAAAAACACGTGTTGTAAGATTGGCAAAACAGGGGGGAAAACATTTCAAAAATAATTCTAATATTCCATCAACTTCGTCCACCCTTTGCTCTCCGTTCTCCACTCGTCAGCTAGCGCGCGCGTGTGTGTGTGTGTGCGCATGTGTATGTGTATCTGCGCTTGCCAAACATCTGATCCGAGGGGACGTCGAACATGGGGGAGGGCGCGCGCCTGTTGATCGCGGCACCGATCCGGATCACACCAGCTATTAAGCGGTGCATCCGAATTTAACCGAGCGACGGGAAGTCATGCTCATCGTCCACCTTCGGGGCAGCCGGTACATGCTGCTTGGCCGATCGTGGATTCGGTCTGCTGTACTTGTTGTTCATGCCACCTTCGTAGTTCCGATCCGGACCACCACCCATCGGCGGCCGATTGTTACGCCGGTTGTAGTCACGCTGTGGCCGCTCACCTCCATCACCACCACCGTCACCACCGTACTGGTTGTATCTGCCACCCTCACCGCCACCGTCCGCACCGCCCCGATAGTTGTCCCCTCCGCCGTATTCACGTCTTCCGCCCGGACCGCCACCGCCTTCACGGCCCATACCGCGACCACCGCCACCGGCACCACCCCGTCCACCGCGTCCACCTCTCGAACGGCCCAATCCACCCCGACGGCTGTCGTTGAAGTGGTACTCGATTTCCAGAAACTGCTTGTTCTTGCCGCCCCCACCACCACCGCCGCCCGATGTTACCGGCTTGCTGTGAGTGTCGTTGCCATCTTCTTCCTCGGTTCCATCGGCCCCAGCACCGCTCTTATCCATCGCTGCCTTCGCGTTCGGTTTCCGGTCCAGGGCCACCATCTTTTCCCACTGGCTCGAGTCTTCACCCTCGCCCGCCTTCCGTAGGTTGTACTGTGGCTTCAGTCTAACGGCCGCCTTTTGTGCCTTCCACTCGTCCAGCGTCATTTCCTTGGTCTCGTCATCCGATTTGGCGGCACCGGCACCATCAGCGCCCGCCTCCTCCGCACCATTGCTCACATTCGTACGCTCCGCATTTGCTTCCGCGCTCGTATCCGCATCCTGTGGCTGAAAGTCCTGTTCCGGGTTGTTCGAGTACTCCTTGGCGTCCTGTTTCGAGCTGCCCCAATTGTGCGACCCGGCACCGTCCCGCTTGTCCACTGCCTTGATTCCGGTTTTGTTCGAGCCCGACTGACGGTCCAGTTCACGCTTGCCGCGCCCATCGAACCTCTTCACACCACCACCGTTCTGCGCGTATGGTTTCCGCTGTCCATCGGCATCGAATTCGCGCGGCTTGCGCGGATACTTGTCATCGTTGCCGCCGCCCACCGTGCCGTTCTTGTTCGGTCCGCGCGGGAACTTCGCCCCCGGATTAGTGCCTCGCTGGTTTTCCTGATTGCGGATGTTATCTTTCTGCGTTTCCTTGATACCCCGACGTTCGCCACCGCCGCTGCGCTGATTATGTAAATGATTGCCGGTTCCGTTCGTCTGTGCGTGCTTCGCGTCTGCGGCCGATTTGTCCGGGTGCCGATTTTCGGCTCCCCGGCCACCGCCAGCAGCCTTGTTCTCCTTTTCACCACTCTTAGTGTTCGACTTCGACTGCTGCGATGGAGCTGCCGGTGCTGCGGTAGTGGCACCACTCTGCTGCTGCTGCTGCTGCGGCTGCGGCTGCTGCTGTTGCTGCTGCTTTTTCTGCTGCTTCTGTTTACTCTTCAGGATGGCCTCGATCGGATCGCCAGCATCGTCGTCGATGCAGAACAGATCGTAGCGATTCGCCACATTTATTCCGTAGGACGTGTTCTCCATCTCGCGTGCTACCACTCAGAAGACGAAAGCGAAAAAACGCCGTCTCGGAAGCGGAAAAAGAACTGCGACCGATCACACCAACACTGACGCACGGTCGCGTGTTGCAACACTACCACACACTCGCTCTCGCACACGACACACAATGGTGCTCTAGTAGGCGCGCAGAGAAGAAAACCGCGTGCCCGCCGTTTGATTGCTCGCACACGCGCTCACGCGCTCGCTTTTGCGTTTTCAAATACTGTGCGTGAGCTGTATTGGTGTGGAGGGTACCACCACAAAAGGGAGGAACCGACGACTGGGGCAGGTGTGCTGATGGCCGCCTGAAGGGGCGAGGATTGCTTTACCCGATTCCGGTGCGGTCGGGGTCGGGTGTTCACACCAACTGCGCTCTTTCGGTTCTATCTCGCTCTGGTTTACCTTCGATACACCATTGCCTCGTTCATACACTCGTGCGCACACAGAATACTGTCCGTTGGGGCCCTGCCTGCTGCTATTTTCCTCGTGCAAGAATGGCAGAAATCGATCCACGAGCTCTGACGGCTGGCGTGATTCGAGGATTCAATTTTTCGTATAACACACCACTGCTGTTCGCAACGACTACTGTTGTACGTACAGTATGCTACGCCTGTATGCTGTTCCGTGCGTGCTTATCACGTTCGCGTGTGGTTTTTCCGTGTTCTCCAGCAGTTCGTTCCGATAAAACACACTACTTTTCCCACACTTTTTCGCAATCGCACATTTTCCGTCCGCTGAGATGTGAGTTTTTTTTCCTTCACTCGGTTGACATAATTGCTCTTCAAATGCCCTCTAGAGCGTGCAGTGCGCGACGATCCTTCGGTCAGGCGCACGGGTGTGGCCGTTCCTTTGTAAAATACCATGTGCGCACCAGCCAAGGTAACTTCATTACGAAGTTCAAACGAAATGTCAATTTGTGGGCATTTTCCATTTCACAAAACCGATCTGCATTGCAACAGATAAGATATTGCAATAATTTGAAAAGTTTTCATAATCCCGAATTATTTGGAACCAATTATTGGTGCAAAACGGAAACAAAAGTTTACCAACTTCCAACGATTTGCAACGTTCTGCATGGCACGGTTTATATACATTCGAACAAGGTGTTTACAAAACATTTCGAAATGCGTTCTACACATCTTGGTGTCGAATGTGCGCATTGTTTATACAGGGGTTTTCAGTAGAAACATATGTGCTATGAGTCAACTCAGTTTTTAAATAATTTCTTATCATTGAGCATTTTCACATACACTAGATAATTAAATTAGCTATAATGAAAACATGTGGATGATGAATAATAAGATACACTTTGTAAGTTACGGTTTCCTTTTTGTAATGTTTGAGATCTGCTAAAGCCCTTAATTGAGCCTTAACGTGCTTAAGATAAAATAATATATGGAAAATTATTATATTTAAATTCTATTTATATTTCACAGAAACCACTATGTCAGATGTGCAATCGTGTCTCACAATAAAATGTCCTTGGAGTAATGTTTTCAACTCATGTCGATTATTTGATCTATGGAAATCTACGATATTTTTGTTTTCAATCACAAACTTTTCTAGCATGTGCAGATGTTTTTGTTTTACATCTGTTTTTTTGTAGCACTACAACCTAAAGATCCGACCAGAGCCTTCTTTGATTTCATTTACCCTCAGCCTGATTTCCACGTACGGGCACACGGTTTGGATGGGGTTTAGTACCGCTCCTCCGTCATGTAAAGACTAGCGCTGGGACTCCCGGGTTATTTAAATTAAACGTTTCAACATTACATATAATGGCTAACTAGGCTTATTGATTCCACGTAGTTATATAATCAGTCCTCACTACGGGAGAACAGGCCGAATGGGATTTGATCTCCGGGCCTGCCATTTGAAAGCTGGCGCTGCTATCGCTTCTGCCACCAGATATATATATATAAGTATAAGTCAATGTATAAAACGTCCTGAAAAGGCCACACCTGATTTGAGCTATTCCTCACGCTAGTAGAACTGACCGCCCAATAAACTAGTGCTTATTCTGAGCGTATTTACGCAATTAAAATGAATCTGTAAAGCGATCGCAAATTGATTCATATTATCATCTTTACAAATCAACTGCAAGTAACGCACAATATTTCGTAATGACGAAAAATGTCATCCATATCGCATCATGAATGCAAAAAGTTTCTACCCATCACGACTAAAAATAGCGCTACCGTGGAAGGCAACGGTGCAACATCTAATGACTATTTTTAACTGCCAAATATGCTGGCATGCAAAACTTCTCTCGTTATTCCACCAGCGGCCAGAGGCTTCAGGCATGTTGACGCAATGCAAACCGAAACCCATATCCATTCGAGTTTTACCGGAAACTCTACAACTCTACAATTGGAGTTCGATTTTTGTAGAATGGAGATATGGAGATGGAAAACCTACACTCCACAATTGATGACTTTAAAGCTGCCTATACGGTCAGGCGGTAGTTACGCCATCGCACGAAACAGTCGGTCGAAAAGCACAAAGTTACCAAGGAAGGGATGTTATGTGTATGGTGGAATTTTACGGTTAAAGTTGAATGGTGGGATGAATTTAATTTTAACCGGATAGCTTATGCCATAGCACAATTTTCCCATGCCCACCCGTCCATCCTTTCCACATACACACACACACGCAGGGCACCGATACACTGAACTTTATAAAAAGAGCTTTTCGAAAACTTCTCATGTACCGAACCTGAGCCCCAGGCAAGAATGTTCCACGAGACAAAATGTTTGAAATATTTTGCCATGTTTCACCGCTTTCCATACGAGTTAGCGAGCAAAATTTATCTCACCCTAAGATCAATCACATTTCTGCACAGCGGGAAAGCGGCAGGAAACCACCCTTATCACAGGAAAAGTGCGCTCCCGTTTTTTGCCTCCCCCACTACGGAAAAATGGAGAAAAGCAAAGGATGAAAAAATCCAACAAACAGGACTTAGCGGACACTATATTCCGCACTATTATTGATACGCAGCAGCAGGACAACGGTGGGGCAGATGGTGGAAGAAAAACCCAGTGGCTGCTTTACGGGACAGTGGCTTTTGTTTTGAAACCATTAGTCACACCAAACACTGCAACATCCCACACCGGAACATGCCTTTTATTATTCATTTTTGAGCACAACGCTCTGCGGGATGTTTTTCTTTCATTAAACTCGACAACCGTGAAATATTGTCTCCCCAGTTAGTTATCGTGGAGAATAACAAGGGTTGTGAAAAATGGGGCCACCGTGGGGACATGGTAAAGTGCACGAGGGAAGGGCATGGGTTTGTGTTATTTGGCTTTAAGGAAGAATCATTTTTAAAACGAAAATCGCACAGTTTGGTTGAAACGTTCCCAACCAATCGGTTCTAAAATTATTGTTATATACTTATTGGTTGAAAATTCAATTTTATATTCGTATGGTTAGAGACGTAAACGTTAAATTCCTATTTTTAATGCATAATTTTACCACTTTAAAATACATTGAATCAGAAAGGTATCGATAAAGTTATTTTAAAATGTAAAATGCTAACAACAAATTTTAACACAATAATTTGGATACATTTAAAACAAAATTAAGGCAAGATATTCAGAAAATCGCAACAACAAACAACAAGTAGAAAGATAGTTGAATAACTATTGTATAATTACACTGCATTTTCCTTCTGGTGTGGTATGCCTTCCTTTTTCACCTGGACAAGTGGCGGTACCTACAAGATGAATAAAAAATCAAAAATTTTCAACTCACACTGACCGTTCGGTATCCCCACTGCCCCTCAAAAAGGGTGCGTATATGAGTGTGCGTGTGTAAGTGGGACTTTAATCGCCACAATGAAACGGATTGTTTTCAAAAATGTCCCTAATTTCACCACCTGAATTTTCTGTGTTTCCTGTTTCTGTGCAGCACACTAAACACACCTCAACACATTCACGTTCACACCGAATCGCACATGCACTGGGCTATTGCACGCGGACACAACAAACACAACAGTTTTAAACAAACAAGCTTGTCCAATTAAGATCGTTGCTAGTAAAAGCCCACCCACGTTCGCTTCTTAATAGATCCGGACAAAAAACACACAACCGCTTCGGCTAGAATTTTTTCCCACCCTGCAACAGGTCGGTGCCCTTCGGCTTCGAACGTGTCCGTCAGTTCTTTCGGTAGCACCTGAACGAAGGGGGAGGGCAATGATAAAGAAAAAAAAACGGAAACCACCCGCAACTCGCACACACTAGAACGCAGCTCCCCGAGCACCCGAGTATTCTTGCGAGCCTAGGTCCGTGTTGCAGATGATCCTGCCGCAGGAAGTACGGGTCCGCAGCTTGTTCACCACGTGGTTGCAGCGCTCTTTAGACACCAGCAAATCGTGGTAGTTGTACATGCGGTCCCCTATATTTATAGTGATCCGGATAACCAGTGTCGGCCGCCCCGAAACCGTTCGAGCGGGCGGGTCGGCTGTGTGGGGTGAGGGGTCGCAAGCAGGCGGTGCGGCGAATTGGACACGAAGTGCGCATAAAATCTACACAACTCTACAGGTAGTCCTTTTTCCGGGCGATCTCCCCCCTCGTGTGTGTGTGTGTGTGTGTGTGTGTGTACGTATATGTTGAGGGTGGCAAACCTTTCCTGGAAGGGACGTACAACAGAGAAAGAGGCGGTAAATGCGAGATGGGTGATAGAAGGAACGGGGACGGTGCGAGCCAATCTACACAGAGATAAGGTTTTTATCACGACCAAATTAAGAGTTTGCGCAGACAGCCTCTTGGCGTTTACGTACCGATCGCACTGTACTATATGCCAGCAGCTACCTGCTATGCGAAAAGCCCCCCAATAGAAAGCAACCTGCTTGTAAAGTAGAGTGAGAAAGGCAATCTGTATCCTAAAAGAGCGAAGAAAAGAAATCTCGAAAACGAGAGAGAGAGAGAGAGAGAGAGAGAGAGAGAGAGAGAGAGAGAGCGAGAAAGAACACTATCGTGTTGGGGAGATCAAACAGCGCACCAGATTCAAAGTGCAGATGAGCAAGCACATCGAAGGATGCTGTGCGAGAAAGCTGCCATCGTGAAAGCTCGCCTGCGCGGGAAAAGGATGCAGCAAGCAAGTTATTGTGCCGTAAAGTCAAGACACAAAATGGCACAGAATGGCAGGCTTGATGTTATGATGCATTATTTATTCGTGCGAAATGGTGGTGATCGAAGCCGGAATCGCTATCGTGGAATTTATTTCCAGCATCATTTTCTTACGCTCTCTTTCTCACACACACGCTCTCTCCCTCTCTTACGCGCACGTGTATGGCGATTGTTTTTGTGCTTCCTTTGCACACTCCCGGAGGAAAATTGGCACTGCTGCCACTTCCTCAACACGGCTATTCCATCAGCAGCAGCTTGTTTGGGGTGGCCACTTTAAGGGAACGATGGATGGATAGCGTGCGGTGCGAATAGCAATATACGCAAACAAACGAAACAATATCGCTCCCTTAAAGGGTTTGCGATTGTGTGTTTTGCGTCCATTTGGACCGGTTATCCTTGCAGTGAAGGAAAAAAAAAGCAATGCAACTCCCTGTGTGTCATTTGACCGGCAGGACTCCCACCCAGATTGAAGTACATTTGTTTCATTCATTTTTGCTCCATTTCCGTGCCCATTCCCCGCTGCCCGTTATTGTGGCTAAAAGCGTACAGTTTCATCGTTAGCTAAATCCGAAGGTACTCCCTACCAACCATGGAAGCGGACGACGGCAGTTGACACAGCTCTGGCATTCTCCTTTCCGGCATTGTGTGGGGAGTGAAAATTTAATTTTCCCTTCATTACCGCGTACCAAGAAGCTTTTTGGGAAGGAATCCCCAAAGTAAGCAAAGGTGGAACCCTCGGGAGAGGGAATGCGTTGCAGAGCTACGAAAGCCTGCGAAATCCTTGCGGTCTCGTTCCACATGAAAACACGACGCACGTGGAGACCATGGTAGAGATTTTGACGCACAAACGGGGACGGGTACAGCGCAAAACCGAACTCCCGAATGCAAATGGACCAACACTCGCTCGTCCCGCGAAAGAGGAAACCGAAAACTTGGTGGGAAATTGTTGCTCTGTCCCTTTTTTTCACGATTGTATTCCGTTTTCCTGTTTCCGGTGGTACCGCCGCGAGGACATTGTGAAGAAAATGCGAGAATAAATGTTGAAGGTGTTCGTCGTTCCCAGGCGGATAACTAAGAGCCTAAAGTTGTGTGACTTACAACATCACTTAAATGCGAATCTACCCATCGGTTCGATTGGATGCTTCAGCTAACACAAAAAAAAATACATTTCTTTTTTACTTATAGCATAGTTCAGTGTCGTTACCAACAATACAACGCACTGAAACTACGGCGGTGAGTCAGCGCAATCAGCGTTCAGTCCCGCGCTGATTGCAATCTAATTGAGGCGTGGAATTTAGACCAGATTGCCCAGAGGTGGGGACACACAGGGACACGGGAACAGGGTAAGCATGGTTAACTGGTGATGCCCTGTTTAGCATAAGGGAACCTGCACTAGCAGGCGTAGTAATTGAATTGCATGATGACCTGCGGTGTCAGTAACTGAAGCCATTGAGCGCGCCTCGGATGTCGAATGGAATTTATTAGTTGCTATTTCTTCCTTTGGCTTTACTGCTTTCTTCCTCTGTTTCGCCATCCTCGCTAAAGTTGGGACAGTATTTCTTGAACTGACAGGTATTCCTTGCAATGGAAATGCTTCTTCTAGCTTTTTGCCATTAAAAAGCAAGTTTTCTGGTTAAGATTTGTTTTCATCTCGTGAAGAACTTACTGGTCGTTTTGTTTATAAACTAAGGGTTTTAAAATACTTATCTGCAATTCAAATTGGTTTGGGAGCCATGTCCTACCTCGAAAATTTAATTGTTTTTGTAAATTATCCAGGGGTAACAATGATCCTGAGATATTGTTCATAGATTTAGTATTCATAATAGATACTTTACTTAATTGAGTGTTAAGGCTGCTTTTGAATGGTTGTAAAGCAACATTGAAGTCAGAAAAAAATTATATCTTTCATTTTCAGATCTGTAGATCGTTCGCCTGCGTGGAATTCCTAGTAGTGGGCAGGATCGTAGGGAACTTACAATCAAGGGTGTATGCTTCAAGCCATTGTAGTAGATTTGGGCTATTGATGATACCAGTGAGTAGTAAACTATCCACAAACATTCGTTGTGTCATGTAACGTGTCGTACTTGGCGTTCGGAGGCCAAAAAGCACAAATCGAACTTCATAAGGCGGTTATATTTCATGAAGCATTTCCATTGCAAGGAATACCTGTCAGTTCAAGAAATACTGTCCCAACTTGACGATAGTCTGCGTTAATTCAGGGGGATAGGGTCTTTTAATTCCATGTACATATGAAACCCGATCCCCAATTGCTGATTGTCACAATTTTTCCCTTCTTCGTCCTGTAAGTGAAGGGAAAACTATGCAACGAGCACATCGTCAAGATCTTTATTGTGACTAGTGCGCTCTTACGGTATCCCATTGATGGTGTAGTTGGGTTGTATGATTTCCAGAGTATCGTGAAAGTATTTATTGCCCCATTTCAATGGCAGAAATCATTTGGATAATGTTGGAGGTGGAGTCAGGCATTGTTGAAGTAAGATTTTGAAATTACAACAACACTGATATTTTCGTCATGCTATTTCAATTAATTATTCTTCTTGGAACGGGTTGTTTGCGTCTACAAATAATAAAAATGTTCCAGTAACTTATTAGAATGCGTAGGACAAACAGTCCAGATAGGTTGTAATTGATTCTCCTGCTAAGTTATGATGAAAACAGATTAAACAAAAATCATGTAAATAATTAGATAGCAACGTTAATGTTTTCTGTAAATACAATTTGAAATGAAAAATAAATTCAATAACTGTACTGCATTCTACACAAACTAGCTCTGATCATTTACGAAAGGCCGAATAATGTTCAATTTAATGCCCACGTCGTATGACCCTGAGTTGAAACAAAGCTGAAACTGGATCAAACCCAATAACCCATGTATATTTACACAGAAACGGAATCTCAATGACCTTTACCTTTTTTCCATGGAAATAAGGGAACCTACATGCATTATACAAACGCAACATTATTCCAAAATTATTCATTCATATTATCAGTGATATCAATTTTCGTAAGCGTGGCGAAAAAACTCGGTCGATTCGGACTGTACGAGGGCGGCGGTTCGGTTGCGAGCCATATGGTAATGTTTACCGTCCGTATCATCAATTTGACAAATTACCTAAAACGTCCCCTCGAGGGTAAACCAACCACCCGATCCCGTTTCCCGTCGTGCGGAGGCGTGAAAAGTGGGCAAAACACGATATGCAAAAGTGGTGCCATTTTTCCCGCCACACGCCTGCCCGTCCAGGGCGTCCACCCATCTACTTCTGGCTGGGTTCGGCAGATAGTTTATTTCCGTTCGCGCGATATCTTTTTCCCGAACTACGTTTTCCACCGAACCGAACTCGGTCGCCGCTTATCATTTGCCGTGCAGGGAAAACAAATGAAAGTGTTTGCTTTTAATAACGTGTTTTCTTTTTCTCGCCATCTTTCGGTGTACATTCTCCCCCTAGCGCCTGCATCGAAGGCAGAAGGTAGTCGATTTGGCTTTTGGAGGACGTTGTCGACCTTTACGAAGAGCAAATGATTAAAATCGTTTAATTTGTAGATCGCTTCTGGAGCAAGCGCGTGATAGGGCGTATATCGAAAGCCACTTTTGGCGTGCATCGAACGATGGCCGGAGATTTTGCATCGGTTATTGATCGTGCATGTCATTTAATTTCATAACGGACACCGTACGGCAATTTCAGCAAGCTCTGTGCAAGCGTCATCGCTGTCGGTGCAGCAGTTCAGGCGCACGAGTACAAAGTGCATAAACTTTAGTTTGCCACGCACCTTCCCCGGCATGCTGTCCTTGACCTGACCTGACGCTCTGCCCTGACCGAAAGTCTCCATTGTTATCTGCTCAACTGTTCGGTTCCATTTTTCCCCCCATCCAGCTTCCTAAAGCACGCGGTCTTCCCCACCTGAGACACGGACCGTTTGCATGGTGCTGAGATGGGCAAACGAAAGAGGTCGACCAACAGTGTGGCACGAGCAATTACTCGATAGAGGATATTTTTAATACTCTATTATTTATGTATATTCAATCGGTATACATTAATATTTAGTACAAATTTAGTGTATATTAATATTTTATTATTATGGTTTCTCAGAGCCTCTAGTTTTGATCCATAAGTAAGAATTGTGTAGTTGCCAATACAGGCCATGAAGCGTTCATTACAGTCTCGTATCTATGTTTGATCTGCATAGATACAAGGCCGTTAAACGTACCACTGCAACAAGGACCGACTTATCGAGCTGCTTTAATGAAATAAGTAGTGAAAGCATGTTCATGTGTATTTTACTATCTCGACCATGAAGGGGACCCATTAACCCCATCACTCCAACCCAATTTGGATCTGCCACGTCTCCTCTGCACGGGATTCAAGTAATTTAGTGTTTGAACCGTTCGATAACATTCACATGACGCGAGTATAATTAGTTAAATGATATTGAGATCATCGTACTACTCATATACTACTCGTCAATTTTGCGACACCTTCCACACATACGAGGTCAAAAACCTTTCTGAGTGTTTTCCTTTCGAAAGCTATGTTCGGGTTTGAGAGTTTCATCATCTTCGGACAGGTTCGATTGTCGCATCAGATGTAGCATGCAGACAAATCGGTTGATAACCGGCATCCTAGTTGGAATAAATTTTGTCCAGGATATTCCGCATTGGGAAAATTTGAACCGTCATTGATTTTCCGTTTCGGGAAACTCTTTAATAGTGTCCAACTTCTTATTTTTCTTCCTCT
>KB663832.1:9606437-9621285 GCA_000349025.1 Anopheles minimus
GTGTGTGTGTATACGAGAGAGTGTATTTGTAGGAAGTGGGAGTTAGCTGTAGGGTTTGAAGTGGTTGAGTGGTACAAGGTCTCTAGGGAAGATGTATGTGCATGAGCGATAGTAGACTTCTTAGTTCTTCGCACACACACACGCACGCCCGATAATCGAGTACACATTGCGGGATGTGTGTGTGTGATGAGTGTTTCCCTATAGAATGCTAAACCCGTGATGTGCCAATAATCTATAACGCGATTATCCTTCGTATGCTCTCCCGTTTTAAACCCGGACGCTACACTCCCCGGCAACCAGATGGCGCCATTGATGACTACCGGTGCTGCTGCTGCTGCTGCTACCACAATTTGGCGGGATCAGGAAGGATGATGATGCCTTTACTACACAAGAGATCGCAGCGCAGTTGATTGCTGGTGTGGTACATGTTTCAGTGACAACAACGCTCGATCCATCTGTCGCAAGGATTCGTAGCACAATCCTAACAGGGCTGCCGTGCTGTGTACTATCAACCACCAGATGGCGCTAAGGTCGGTCGATGCTCAGGATGAAAGTGACGTCGAGTGTGCAGTAGGGGGCGGGAAGGAAGAACAGGTTAGGGACTACGCAGCCACACGCTAAAGGGCGATATAGGGGAAAGAGATTTCTTTAGGAGCAATCTCCAAATACTCTCCACCCCGGGTGGATCTATATGCAAAGCCACCGACCGTAAGGGGTGTTGCAAACCTCCTTCTTTCGTCCTCCAACACATTCCAATCGCACACGAACGCACCAGCAGCGGAAGAATGGGGAATGAGTGAAGGCGCCAATTGCTGGTGTGGTGGTAATGATGGTGGTGGTAGTAGTAATAGCACTAATAGAAGTAGTAACAGTAGTGGTAGCAGCAAGTTCTGATAACGTCCCCTTTCGGTAGCGAGCAGTTTAGAACTCTGCAAACTCCTTGGCGCACTTCTCGGTGCTGGAGATGCGCAACGTTTCCTCCTCGTAGTCGTCAAAGTTGCTCGTGTCTCCCGGACCCTTGCAGCGCGGTATGAACGGCGCCTCGATGCGCTTCTGGAACACCGCGATCCAATCGGTCGAGGCGAACCATCGGTGCCCCTTGATGTCGTTCACGCCCGCCTTCAGGTTGCCGTAGCGCTTGGTCAGATCGACCTGCAGCAGGTTGCGGAGCAGATCCTTCAGCTCCGAGCCGAAGTGCGACGGGAAGCGCACCTTGCCGCTGACGATCTTCTCGTAGATCTGTATCGGCTGGTCGGCGAAGAACGGTGGGTAGCCGGCGGCCATCTCGTACACCAGCACACCGAGTGCCCACCAGTCGACCGCCTTGTTGTACCCCTTGCTCAGAATGATTTCCGGCGCGAGATACTCGGGCGTGCCGCACAGCGTCCAGGTTCGGCCCTTGACCCGCTTGGCGAACCCGAAATCAGTCACCTTCAGGTAGCCCTGCGAATCGATCAGCAAGTTTTCCGGCTTCAGATCACGGTAGATCAGGTCGAGATAGTGGAGATACTCGAACGCCAGCACGATCTGGGCGGCGTAGAAGCGCGAGTGCGGCTCCGAAAAGCGGCCCACCTTCCGCAGGTGCGAAAACATCTCGCCACCCGGCACGTACTCCAGCACCATGTACAGGTTGGAGTTGTCCTTGAAGTGGAACTTGAGACTGACCAGGAATGGGAACGAGATCGCCTGCAGGATGCGCTTCTCGTTCAGCGTGTGCTCGACCTGCTTCAGCTTGACCACCTTCTGTTTGTCCAGGATCTTCATCGCGTAGTAGTCCTTGGTCGATTTGTGCTGTACGATCATGACGCGCCCGAACGACCCGGTACCGAGCGTTTTGATCCGCTCGAAGTCATCGAGGGCGGCCGTGTTCGTCGGGTTGCGCTTCCACTTCTCCTCGAAGTCTTCCTTCGCTTGGTCCAGAAACTCCCGCACACTCTCGGCCGCGTCAACTTTCTTATTCGCGGATGTAGCGTTATTGCCCATGGTTGCTATCAATTACTTTATGCAGATTACCTTCACTAACGCAATACTAGACGAACTTTTGTTGCCTTGTTCAATTATATAATAAATATATAATATCGCTATATATGTATAAGCTTGCGTTCCGCTAGTGTTGTACAAATGAAGCGAATGGTATATGTACGGTTGTTGTTTTTTTTTTGTTTTTTTTGCTGTCGCCTTGGAACCGCGATTTAATCGATATTCTTACTTTTATTGCTACAGTGGGTGAGGTGGGGTGGCGGGGAAGGTGATACTTGATGAACCACTGTCAGCTGGCTTCTCACAGTGTGCACCAGATCAATTTTTTGTATTTTTGTCGCACAAGAGATGAAACTGGTAACGAATGATGACAAAACTAGAGTGGTGTGCTGAAGCAGCAATTCTGTTACACCCTCTCGCTCTTTCTCTCGCTCTCGCGAACTCTTTTACGCTTGCTTTTGCTCACTCCCTCGTTTTGGATCTCTCGGCAAATTTTATCCCCAACAGCAGCTTCCACAACGATATGATTACACGTATGCGATATATGTATATCTATATATATATATTGCAAAGGTAAATGGTCAAGGCAGGATATTATAGTTGGATTCTATTGTTTGACAATGTCCGCGAACAGGCGTCTTCCGCGGCGACTGAAATTTCCCACCTCGCAGCGAAAGGTCCCAGGGACGGCTTCTTCCCAATAATCGATCGATCCTGGCGCGGCTCTGTCTTCTCAACTCCGCGTGCGCTCCGGGTCTCCAGATTTCCGCCTGCTTTGATGTGTCCTTCCTGCGGATGTGCGCTACCTGCTAGTCAAATTTAAGGCGAAATGCTGCCTTGATTTTCCCGTGCCCTTTACGTCCGCTCTGACCGTTTCCGTGCTCCTGCCTCTTCCGTCACCTTTCGTCGTGTAGCAGAGTTGAGATTCCGTAGTACACCAGAGTACACAGGCCCAGTTGGCAGTTACAACCTCCTCCCCCTCCGTTCGTTACTAATCGTCGGTCAGCACAGCAAATCAGCCAAAGCGCAGCGATGTAATAACACCTTCTTTTTTCACATCACACAACTCACAACGGCAGAATGGTGTGTAAAAAAAAACGGAAATACAGCCACATACAATCGCACGGCAACGGCACCGCTGTTTCCAATTCCCCTCCTCGCCTTCGATTCGCTTACACGTAATATTTTCGCACGACGGGAATCGCCTGTTCCGCCTCAATTATCACCAGCGTTACGTCCATTTACGGCCCTGCTGTCCCGGGGTCACTCCAAAAACCCGACGACGACTACGTACGGCCGGATGGCGATTTTTCCGAAACACCCCGAGACTGGTACGGCAAATACACCGAAGAACGCACGCACGAACTTACACACACATACAGTCTGCCGCACACACACGCACGCACGCACACACTCGGAGGTACGCACGCGAAAAGAAAAACCCCGTTCTCGCGCACAGTTCACTGGGAATAAAAAAGCGCTATTGTGTGTTCACGAGTTTTCCTCTCTATGGGAATTTTCTCTCACGGATGCAACATTCACTCGCTCGCTCGCTCAGGTGCTTTCGGATGCTCTGTTTCGCTCGCTCCGGTGGCAGTGTCGAAACGGTGTCGTTCGATCGAAGTGGCCTTCTCTTGCGCTTCCACCTGTGCTTGCACTGCTACTGCTGCTGCTGATGGTGGTTGGTGTCCTCGCTCTCTCACTCTCGACGCATAACACCTAGCACACCGCACGATTGCCACTACCTTTCCTTTACGCACTGCTAGCTTAAAACACTGCGCGCATCGCCTTAGAACATGCCTTCCAATGTGTCGAACAGTGGAAATGGAAAAGCGGTCAACGAAGGTTACCGTACGGGATGACGGCGAAGAAGAAAACACATTCAAAACAATCACTTGATCAGCACCGTTCGGGTCTTTCGCTCTAAAATCCGTACCTCTCGCACCTGCTGTCTGCACTGCTGCACACGTACACAAATTTTACACACCACACACACATTAAACACGAACACGGGGAATCCGGTAGGATTTTTTCACTATTGTTTTTTTTGTCTTCTCCTCTCTCTCTCTCTCTCTTTGTGTTTTGCTCTTGTTTTTGTATGCTCTCTGCTGCTTGTGCTGCTATCGATTAGAATATCCTCCTTCTCCGTGCACACGACGACGACTACTGTGGTTCACGGTTCTCGAGGAAACAGCGGACACTAGCACACTAATTCACACCTACACACGCACATTCATTTCTTCGTGTTGCCGTCGCACAGGATATATGAAAATGCTTCCCTGTACCCTTCCGTTCACGAGCGAAAGGACAGACTTTTCCTCATTATTCACACTGTCCCCCCCCTTTGATGGGCTGCCCTTCTCGTGCCCGTCTGTCTCGTCAACCTTGCGCCACCGCCACCACTAAAACTGTTCGTTCCCACTGCTGGGGGCGCACTGCTGTTGATTACGATACCCCTGCGATGTCTGGGACTGTAGCATAGATTCGAGAGTTATTTTGCACTGTACACTTTTGTCTGTTCACCGATTCGTCGGTTCTACGGTTTTGCCTTGCTTCCGATGCCCAGGCAGGTGTTTCCCGTGATGCTGCGGATCGCGACGGAGAAGATTTATTTACTCGACGACACCACGAAACGAAAATCCGTGCGAGCGATGATGTGTGTCGTAGAGACCCAGTTTTTTCCCTGTGCATGAAAAATACAGCAGCGAGCTCTGCTGGTGCAAAGTCGAAGCAAAAGCAATGACAAACGTCATTCCCATATCGACCGGGTCAGTACATGTAGGTGCGACAAGGAAATTTCGGTATTTTACGCCAATTTAACAAAGTTGTGTTTGATTATGTTTGCAAAGATTTCTGAACTTTTTCATAAGTAAATTTAAAACACGAACGAATTGGGCTGCAATATAATTTCCGAGATTTAATGCTGTAGTGTTATCACGAATGTAAATAAACCTGTTCCACGATTGTCAAATTGATGCGCATTGATGGCGCGAAAGATAGAAAATCAAAATTCGAAGCATTTTCAATTCACTGTTGGATCAAGACATTTTCCAGCGGTTGTGATCAAGTAACCATTGAATGGCTGAGAAACAGAATTAGATTCGCAACTCGGATATACACGTCACGTTGGTTTTGTAAAACAAACTCTTCACTTTAATACCTTAAACAAAGTCCCATTTTTATACCAAACATGGAGAAATCTGGCTCAGGAAAACAAACCAATGGCCTTGGAGCAAATAACGCTATGCTCGCACAACACCCCGAGCACGGAGCTACTTATACAAATTGCCAAATTTGGCTGGAAAAGATGAAAACTTCTAGCAATAGAACTAAGGAAGATTCACACAACACAGCATCGGATGCAGCAGCAAAATCAACGAAGGCTCCGTAAGATACAAAAGGGAAAGGACCCATGCTATATAGCCGCCTTGGAGTTCACAATCTGAATCTGAAGTTATCGAACATCCTCAAACAGGGAAATAGTCAATCGTTGTCGCTACAATAAAATGATACAATAAAACCAAAACCCGGAGACTTGTTTCCTCTAATTCAATAGCATTCGCTTGACAAAATTCATGTCCACGCTAAATGTGGACACGTCCTGTTACGGCGTCTGTGAGTATATCTTTATTTCTTATTTTAAACAAATATATCTGCATCTAGCAATCTCCACCACACCGCACCGTATTATAAACATCGGCCAATCGATTAAAACTGAAAGCTACGTATCAAATGGAACGTAAAGGTGGCGGAGGTTTGGGGTTTCTAATGTGGCCATTTGTTACGGTGATGGGAGTGCACCTATAAGTTAAGCATTCGTTACAGGGCGTAAGGAGCATAGCTGGGAGGGGGGTGGAGGTATGGTTTGATTGCGTGGATTAAAAATTACACGTCGCACTTATGTGTCGATTTTTGTCATTAAATAGATTACGAATCTAAATCATCTTGCTGAGAACTGAAATAGCTTACTAGTTCGCCAAAAACGCTGGTACTCGTGCTGGACGATGAGGCGGGCGCGCTAGTGTTTGCCGAAGGTGGCACCAACGACGAAGCAACCGTTCCAGCTCCGGACGCAGTGGAATCACTGGTTGGAGATGGTGGAGATGGGGCCGACGATGGATGATTGGCCACCGGCACCGAAGCGGAGGATGATGCTGCATGGGCCGGTGGTGGCTGACCAGCCCCGTGCGATCGGTCTACGCTCGCACCATCTTCAGCACCAGCCGACGGAGCAGCCGGTGAGGGGGTGGCGCTGCTGTGATGGTGATGCGCATGGTGAGGCGGCTGATGTTGATGGTTTTCACTGGCCGGTTTCAGCACGTGCGGAAAATCGAGCGGCTGCAGTGTGGTAAATGTTGTGGGAGACAGGGCACTGGTACGATGAAGCTCGCCGATCGTTGGCGGTGGTCTCAAATGTCCGGCCCGATCCAGCACATTGTAGTACGGGTTGTAGTGATGGTTGGCTGGATTATATTCTGCGAACGAGCGTTACGAGTTAGTGTACGTGTTTAGGGAACAAACGCCAAGGGTCTTGTGTGTTCGTGTACAAACCATGGTAATGTTCCAGCGATCCAACGGGAGGTGGCCCCACCATCATACCGGGCGCTGGCGGTGGTCCACCCGTCGCTTTCGGTTTGCTACCCGCCGATGGTGGTGGCTTCCATCCGCCATTGTAGGCGGCCGGATCACCAAACACCGTCGGCGGTCCCGCACCACTGATGGCCGCCATCCGTTGCAGGCTGCTGCTGCCGGAAGAAAGAATACTGCTAGGCAAAGGACCGAGACGATGTGCAAACAGCGGGTTCTCTGATCTGCTGGAAGGAAAATCACGCAAGCGAAGTATTAGTAGTGTACGTGCGATCACTTCAACACAACATCCAGTCAATTGTTATGGGCGAGAAGAGAATGCTTACAAATAAGAGAGATGTGCTACGGACGAAGGAACCGACAACGGTGGTTCGTTAACGTGCATTCCACCACCAGCACTGCCACCGCCAGCGTCAGCGGTCGTTCGGGAATGTACTTTGATTGCTAACTCCTGAGCTGCTGCCGCTGCTGCAGCGGCCGCAGCAGCCGCAGCGATGGCCGATGCGCTTTGTTGAACTGCAAATTCGAAAGAAAAACATAGAAATTAGTGACGGCTCCCTACCGTGGACAAATCCGAAGTATCACTCACTTGAATTATGGCTGGTGGTGACCGGCGGTAATGATGGTCGTAGCCCTATCGGTGGACCTGCCGTCGACGCGGAAGGCATCGCCGGCGGTGGTGGTAAACGTGCCGCCACATGTCCGTGATGCAATGATGGATGTTGGGGCGGTGGCCTCTGATGCTGCTCCTGGTGGGCCGCGGTAGGAACCGACGATTGCTCTGGTGGTCCAGCGCCCGCCCCCTTCCGCTTGAGGTCCTCCCGCAGGGGCGTGATCTTCTTTCGCCGACCCGGACGTCGCTCGGCACTTCCTGCCGATGGAGACGGGGTCGCACCGATGGGCATTCGTGGCATTGGACCCGCTGTCGTCGGTGACGCTGGAGGAGGTGTATGTGCCATACCCGGTGGTCCGGTACCACCGGCACCGATGGTAGCGGCCGATACAACGGCAGCCGCAATGCCAGTATTGTTGCCTATCGCACCGGGTCCAGCCTTCGTGTGCAAACCGTGCAACGGATGGGGATTATGGCCCAGCATATTCGGGGGCATTGGCAATCCGCCCGGTGGCAAACGATGGCCGGAATGGTGCGGTGGTAACGGAATACCCTTTGCGAGCGATAGCGGAACGCCACCACCCAGCCCCATCATTAGATGCGACAAATCCGGCTTATGGAGTGGTGCACCCGGTGGTGGCTGATGCGGACCTCCGGGCGGTAGCGAATGAGGCGGTACACCTCCACGCATAAGTATCTCGGGGCGGCCGCTCGGATGTGATTCCTTCAGTAGCGGCGGTGGAGGCAACGTTGGGCCGGTTTGTAGTGCATTAGCCAGTATGGTACTACCGCCAGTGGCCGACATTATGGTGGACGTAGGTATGCCCGTTGGTTTGAGTAAGGCCTTGATGGGGCTCTGCAACGGTGGATGGGGATGGGCTGACGAAGCCAGATTTACCGGTAAAGGCAATGGCGGAGGCAATTGATCCTTTCGTACCGCGGGTGGCGGATCAGCCGGACGACCCGCTTTTTGCTGCTGAAGTAGGAACTCTTCCGGATCGCCGGGTTTATGCCGACCTTTGGATGGGGGCGGTGGCACGGGTGGAAGCAAATCAGCCGGTGAGGCCGTTGCCGCTCCCGTCCCTGTCGGTTTCAGCTGATGATGGGCAAAGTCTTCCTCCTCCATAATCTTCGCCAGCGCCTCATCGTCCATCTCGTCGTCCGGATCAAAATCTTCCGGCAACTCATCGTCAAAATCGACCACCGAGTCAACGGTGGAGATGCGCGCCGTATTACCACTGGTGCTCTTCAGGAAGTCAATGTCCAGTATCCGGGCACTCTCGATCACCTGCATGGGCACGTCCGAAAGCGAATCCTTCGATGGTTCCTTTGAACCCGCCCGGCCCACCAACTGGTCGATTTTGGACGTGGCCAACTCCTTCGCCTTGGCGGAATTGTTCTCCGCCAGCATGCGTTTGATTTCTTCCTGCCGCCGGATAAACTGCTCCCGTTCCTCGGGCGGTGTGTCCGGACGCTGCACCCCCGGCCGTATACCATCGTCCGAACTCTCAAAGTCCTCATCAACGATGTAGTGGATCTTTTTGCCCCGCGTTTTGCGATCCGTCTTCTTTTCACCCGCCCGTCCCGAATCGGGGCTCGATTGGGAAGCTGTCTTTTTGCTTTGCTTCTTTCGACCCGGCATCGTTTTGCCACCCTTGCCACCTTCATCCTGGTCACTCTCACTGTCCTCACTCGATTCAATCGACGCTTTCGGGCGCACATCGCCCTTCTTCGGACGTTCCAGATGTTTTCCACCACCACCGCCAGCCGAAGAACCGGTGGACGGCTTCGGTTTCGATTTCGATCCCTTCGATTTTTTCTTTCGTCGCCAATCTCCTTCCGTGCTCGGTGCGCTACTACTGCTGGTGCTGCCGCTGCTTTTGCTACTGCGGCTACTTTCCGTCTCCGTATCGCTGCACAGATCGTCACTATCGTAATCCTCGCTGTCCTCATCGTCGTCATCGTCCAGATCCAGCTCTTCGTCGCTATCGTCCAGCACCCGGTTCTTGCGCGCCTTTTTCGCCTTCGCCCGTCGCATTTCCTGCTCGAGCTCGTCGGAATCGTCCGAGTTTTCCACTATACGGCGCCGTTTGCTGGCCGCCGCCCGGCTACTGGGCTTCCGCATTCGATTGTTCCGTCCGCGGCCCGCATCCAGTGAGCTTTCGCTCTCGCCAGACATCGAATTGTCGTCCTCCTCCTCATCATCGTCGTCTTCTTCCTCGTCGTCCTCTGAACCGCTCGCCTCACCGCGGAAATCCTCATCCGAATCGTCATCCTCGTCCTCCTCGGAACTGAGCTCGATCTTGCACAACTTTTTCTTCTTCTTCTTACCCTTCTTCCCAGCGGCGGTGACAGTTACCGGGCGGTTATTGGTGGCTGGCACCGGTTTACGCTCCTGTCGCACGACCGCATCACCGCCATCTTCTTCCCCGCTGTTTGGCTCGCGGGCAACCGCACGCTCAGTCTCATCCTGCTGCTCGCGGTTCCCATTCAAACGACCACCGTCCTCCTCCCCAGCGTCACTCTCGTTATCCTTCTGCAGTGCCTTCTTGCGCGCTTGTTCCTCCCGTGTGGTTGCCTCTATGATCGTGCTAATATCCTTACCCTTGGAAAACCCGTGTCCGTCCTCTTCATCCTCCTCCACGTCCTCTTCCTCCATTATTTCGCAGCCGCGCATTTCACGCCGGATGGCCGAATCGATCAGGCTATCGTACTCGTTAAACTTGTAGCTCACCTTTGCCGAAGCGCGACGCCGCAATTTATAGATCGGGATATCGTCCGAGTCGGTGCTGCTTTTGCTATCGCTACCACTTCCGCTCCTGCCGCTGCTTCCACCACTGCCCAACCCATCCGAGCTACTCCCATCACCGGAACGGGACTGTGATCGCTTTCTTGGTGCACGTCTGCTGTTCCGGTGCCTTTGCCTCCGCCGTCGACGATCCCGGGAAGATTCCTCCTCCGAACCGGACCGCGATCGGCGACCTTCCGCATCAGCACGATCGAGCAAACGTTGCTGCTGCCGCGCCCGTCTCTGGGCGCGCAGCTGCTCCTCCCGCTCGTTTGCTAGCGCCTGTTCCGCCAGCTCCGCTTCGCGAGCCGTTTGTTCCTCCTGTTCGCGTCGCTTAGCTTCCGCTTCCAGCTTCGTTCGCAGCGCATCATACAGCATCAGCTTCGACTGCAGCCGCTCGATCAGCTGCCGATGCAAACAAACCGGACAGAACCAGTCACCCTCGGGAATGGTGAACAGTACCGGTTTCAGGCACGCACAGTGATATCCCTTATCGCACGAATCGCACAACAGTATCCATTCGGGCTGGTCCGTCTTTTTACACTCCTGGCACGCATGATCCTCACCCCCATCGTCGTCTTCCTCCTCTTCTTCCTCTTCCTCATCACGCGTGCGCCTCGCTTTGCGGGCCGTTCGCGCACGCTTTAGTGGCTGCGCCGGCACTTCCGTCTCCAGGTCCGATTCGGGTGAAAACTCGTGGTCCGATTTCAGCACGTGGCTCCGACGTACGTCCTCCTCCGAGTGGTACGGTTCGGCAAAGTAATCTTCCGCCTCCGTTTCCGAGCTGCTCTCCGATGGGGACGCACTGTTCCAGGTGGATTGCTTCCGGGCCAACTGTTGCAGCTGCTGCGCCTGGTGATGCAGGCTTCCCTTTTTCTTCTTTTTCTTCTTCTTCCGCCGGCGCCCATCTGCACCGACCCCATCATCCGAGCTGCTGTCGTCCGACGAATGTTCCGGCGAGGTACGGTCAGCCCGATAATCGTCGTCGGATATCTTCATGCCCAGATCCTTCTTCTTTTTCACTGCATCCGCTTTCATCTTCTTCAGCATCTGATCCTCGATTTCGCGCCTGTTCGTTTCCTCCTTGATTTTCTGCATAGCAATACGGCGCGATTGCCGGACCGGCGGATTGTTTCCTCCATCCGAACCGGCATCCAGCACCATCGAAATGTCAAGCCCATCTACTGTAAGTATGCAAAAAAAACCCCAGGTTAGAGAGTCGTTCTATTTTCAACAAAAAACCGGGAACATTATACTTACCCAAACCATTCCGATGGCGTCGTTTGCGTTTCGGAGGACTCTCACCATCCAGCTCTTCTGACTGGTGTTCGTTTTCATTCTTCACTGTCGGCTTTTCATCCGATACACGATCGTCTTCATTTTTGCTTTTCTCCACTGTTGGAGAGCTGCGTTCCGTGGGTACTTTCTCATCCGGATCCCCTGATGCTTTGTGATCTTCGGACTTTACTGGTTCACTTTTTACTAAATCGTTTGTGGCCGTACATGTAGATCCCTGTTTGCTGTGGGGAGATCCTTCTCGATCTTCCTTCTTCACGAGCTCTTCAGCTTCGAGTTTCAATTCCTCCTTCGGAGCCGTGGAGGATTGTGCGGTATGATCACCATTTTTTGCAGCAATTTCACTCCCCTTGGCATGTTCCAAAGGTTTTTCCACATCACATTCCACTTTAAAGTCAGCGTCCTTGTTGATCTCTTTATCCACTTCCAGCAGCTCCAAAGTGGTTGCAGCCACCGATATATCGAAAGCCTTTTTAGGCGTATTGCTTTTTCTGGAACCACGTCTTTTTTCTACTGGTTTGTCTGTTTGCGCCAAAACCGCCGGTTCGTTGGCTGCAAGCGTTGGTTTATCATTGCGCTTCCCGCGCGATCCCACCTTCCTATCAGCTAGCAAATCCGCTTGTGCAGCTGCTTCACTACTACCTTGTTCACATTCCGGATCAAGGTCCTTTTCGGCCACCGTTTCCTGCTCTTTGGTTGGTACTACCTTCCGCGATAAGTCTAGCTCCTCCTCTACCGCACCTTCCGGCGAGCCTTTCCGTCCGGGTTTATCACCATTTCCTTCCCTGTTTTGTGGCAATTCGGTTTCACCGTTTCCGGCTTTGGACTCTTCCCGTTCCTTGGGATTGGCGGTTGCATTCGATTCCGGTACTGTCGCGGTAGCCGTTTCGATCTTCTTCGTATTACCCATATCGTTTTCGTGGCCAGCACCTACACCGAAGAAAAACATCACCGGTTCCTCGATGATCTCACTGAACATTGGCTCAATCCCACTGTCACAGTCGGCACCATTGCCCTCCCCCTTCACCACTAACGGAGGATCTTCGATCGGCTCACTAACGTCTTGTTCCTCCACAGTCGTACCCGTTTTGTTAACATGTTTCTCTACCGGTTCCATCGGTTCGTCACTCTCCGAGCGAGATTCTTTCGTATTTGTCTGCATTTCTGCCTGCGTTACAATCTCTTCAGTTTGTTCCGCACCCGTTGCCGCTTCTTCCTTCTCATTACCGTCTAAAGCCTTTCCAGATTCATTTTGTTCCTCTTTAACCGAGGGTTTATCCTTCACCGTGTCCATTTTCTCCTTTTCCACTTCAACGATCACCTCTGGTACATCTTTATCCACTTCCATTTCTACTGTCTCTGAAGTGTCTTTCGAACCCGCATCACATCCTGCTTCCGGCATCGGTTCATCTTTCACCACATTATCGGTGTCGTTCTGTTCGGCGGGCTCAGTCTTCGTGTCCGGCGGATTTTGATGCACAGAAACTTCATTCACTTTGCTTTCTTCGCTATCTTCGGGAAGTTTCGGTGGATCTTCTGGCGCTTTCTTAACCTCCGGCTCGTTGCTGATAGATTGCTCCTGCTCTTCCTCCCCGGTCGGCGTTACACTGTCAAGCTGATCGGGAGTTTTGTACGTACGGCGAGATATTATCAAACTGGGCGGCATTTCCGACGGCGCTGGAATTGAGGTATCGAGCTTCATTGCCTCTGATTCGCTCATACTTCCCGCACTATCTTCCTCATCCTCCACTGGATTAACTGCGGATATTGGTTCAATAGGGCGGTTATCCTTCAACATTTCGATCATGTTGACAAACTCCTCCCGATTGCTAAAAAAAAACACACACACAGAAAACATCGAATATGATTTGAGTGTCGGAAACGCACCGCTGCACTTCAGTCACTTTTACCTTGCCACCAATGTCCAGGTTTCCAGCTCCGGATCAGATTGATAGATCTGCAGGTTGGCACTTTCGTCCATGAAGTACCAGTAGCAGTTACCTTGCCGATCTCGTCCCAACGGATCGAGCCGCAAATCGCCAGCGCCGGTCGTGTTGATTTGTGTTTTGAACTTGGTATTCAAATCAAACTGTCCTTCCAGCAGTGCCTAGAAGCAAGTGATGTTTAGCATTTTATCCGATCCACTGTGACCGATCACCTAACATACCTTCAGCACACGCAACTTCACGCCAAGATTGGCCGTTTTGTAACCAAAGCGTTCGATTTCCCATGCGTCCTGGTGCGAGTACGAATGGGCAAATTTGGCCAGCGCGAGCTCCCATCGGGCAGCCGGCACTTTTTTGTTTATCTTTCGCATCAACTTGATATGCAGATCAACCAGCGCTTGTGGAACTGAAAACGAAAGAGAGCAGCGCAGAAAGAAAGCATGAGTTGCAGTGCGTACACTGGGTGAAGTGGAGTGAAGGGGTTTGTTTGTTGCGAAACCATTGTCCATTCAGGGTACAACAGCTGCCACTTACCAGCTTCACCGTTTTCGAGCATTGACTTCAGCTCCGCTATGTTCAGCTCGCCAACGTCCAGAAACGATCCGAACTGTTCCATAAACGACAGAATGATTCCGAAATTCGGATCATTCTCGCAGGTGATCTGCGCTCCGGCCATTTTTGTTTGATGAAATGTTATTATTGTTTTCTTTTTTTTCACAAACTGCATACACCCCGCATCCTACCGCCCTTGGTGTCTTTCTCTCTTTCTTTCAGTCAGTACTCGAATCCAAACCGCGGATGGCGATTGTTTTCGCGGGATAGGAAACGAAGAAAACGGCGGCACCTTCTCTGGGGAGGGGTGTGAGTTTTTAAGTAGAAAGATTCACGCCGACAAAGATGCCGTCGTCGCCGTGCGTTACTTTCATGGTGGTTAAATTGTTCTCCGTCACTGCGTTGCGTGCGGGTGTGTGTGTTTCTCGATTTTCCTCCACGGATATAGAGGTCAGCAGCGGCTACAAAACACCTTTGTGTGCGGTCTGTTTTCGCTCGCGGTTGTATATAGCGTCAAAAATGGCAAGCGTTCCTTGGATGGTTGGTTTGCTGCTTCGTTCACACGGCCTGCCGACGACCGACACCGTCCACCGACGGGGGCATTCAGGACGTGTGCTTTCCGCACTGGAGCACGGGACACGATTGTACGTAACTTTTAGCACTGTATTAGCAACACACCGATCCTGGCCGCATCGCGAACCGTTTCGGCAGGATGTGCGCGTGTAATTTTTCACTATTTTGAACCAAAGCACCGACCGACGAAGGAAAACAGAAGCATATTTTTGGGAGACGAAGTTGTAATACAAATGACTCTCGTGCTGTCCTTCCCTAATGCCGTTTGGTCGGTCGCTGTCTCACTCGTTCTCATTCATTTGTACGCGTTCAATGAAAATTGTCCGTTTCGATGGCTTCGCTCCACGCGAACAGGCCGTTCACGCTAGATGACGCTGTACGCGTCCGTTCCCGGGGCACAAATTTTGACAGTTCTCTCCTTTCACAGCCGGCATCTTCATGAGCATGATGCCTTTTTTTCGAGGGATTTATGATAAAAAATGTATTAATTAACGATACCACACGTTGACGACC
>KB663832.1:9643356-9656874 GCA_000349025.1 Anopheles minimus
GCCCGTCACCTTAAAGTGTTGAAATCGATATCTCAGCTCCCGTGGCCCGCCGCCTATACGATATTGAATAAGTTATGTTTACACCGTCTGTTGGGTAATGTCAAACATGGCGTGCTAATCGTGAAATATTTCATGAAAATACTTTTCTGAATTTCAGTTCTCATTTTGTAGGATTTTTCTGCTTTATTCGCTCCATTATAAGAACATTTGGGCGATCTTTCTTTACTCGTTTTATTGAAAGTTGTTTAAATGGTATTTATTCCATTCTACATGCCATTTAAACCTGGTACAGGAGATTAACCCAGTTAGTATTTGACCTTATGCCGGGTGCGTTTCAGTACATTGACCCGTCGCCTCGAATCCATCTAAACGTCGCGTCTTAATCCTACTACAGATTTGGCTGATCGCGAGGCTCTTTACTAATGTGCGATTCTCCGGTGTACGATATTAGATTATTAAATCAAATTAGACCTTCTTCACATACTCTATCCCAAGTTTTGTGTTAACCGGCCTGGTGCAAAACTAACGAAAATGGTAGAATACGCGCATATATAGGCTATCGATTCTGTTTGCTTAGCAATTCGCGTGCGGCACCACACATCAGCTATCTTGCGCTGTGGTCGATGCGGCGCGATGCCTAACATTCCCCGTTCTTTGCAGATAGGAGCAATGGGGAAAATGTTGATAAGTACGACAAGCAATAGCGGTCGCCATCTGATATCGTTCCACCGTAGAAGGAACGTTCAGAATGGGGCCTTTAAAAGCATGTTTTTACGAAACGATGATGTATGTGCATTATCCGCCGAAACGATTGCAAGCCGTGCGTCCGAAAAGGTTTTAGAGTTATCGCTTTATTTGTACAGATGCGCAATGGATGTTCTTAAAACACACTTAAAATCTCATGCGGTTTCGTATTTTTTTCGGATACTTCCAATCAATACTAATCAGCATTTTCAACCAGCAGGATGGCCAATACTCTGAAAACATTAATTTTAACTACCTGCAATTGGAGCGGGACCGGCTTCGGCCATGTACTTCTTGCCCCGAAAAACATATTTATTGCAGCTGCCGCTGGGACAGCTGCATGACGCCTTTGACCTACAGCAGCATGACGATGCGGAGGGATACGATTCCAGGGGGTAAAGATCACTTGAATATCCTTCCTGTTGGCCGGAAAGCTTCTCGTCAGATCATACCCGCGTATGCGTTCACGCTGTTACCGCGCGTTGTCTGCCTGCGTGTGTGCATGTGTGCGTGCGAGTGCGCACACGAACGCGTTAGTGTGAGCGTGTTTGTGCGCGCGCGGTGGTGTATCCAGAGCATTCTTCTTCTTTTCTCACTTGCCGGTCTTTTTCGATGACATCTCATTACTACGGTTCGATCGGTTTCTCCTCCTTCGCTGCACGAGTAAAAGAGAGCGAGAGAGTGTGCGTGTGATAGAGAGGGGGAGTATGCGCGCACACGCGGTACTCTCTCCGTTACTTTTGCAGGGGTTTTCAAACGATCCAAACTGTGACTCACAGTTTGCATGAGTCAACACACTTGTTTTGTGAGATAGCAAATCGATGTAATTACATTTTCCTGCACTTTACAAAATATGCTATACAGATACAAGGGAACCGAAATTACGAAAACCATCTTACTTCATCAGTGCCTTAACGTTTATGGTGAACTATTGATACTGTCGATTGAAAACCCCTGCAAGCATGTTTGGAAGATGCGATCCTCGTCTGAAAAAGAGCGCCTCTTGCCTCCGCCTATCCCTACACTACATTTCAAGGCCATTCATAATCCTTGAAAATGACCCTACCTACCACCACCAGCACCCGCGACCGGCCGGCCGGTGAAGGGACCACACCGGTAGCGAGGTGTTGATACGCGGTATATTGCCGGATCCGGGTTCCTTCCGATACTTGCCATAGCGCGCGTTCACCTCACTCCCAAAAAACTGTGCCGGGTGTTCGTGCAACCGGTCGGAGACGGACGGAAATGGCGTGCGCTGTATCATACAGACGTCCCCCACTTGAAGGCGCTGAAATGGAAACCTTTTAGTTTCCTTTTAAAACGGACACTTTGCGGTTAAATGCACTCCAAAGAAAAAAGTTTTCAATTGCGATGGATTGGCCCCGATGCCGTTCCTCCTGTTTGTGGCGTCAGACAATCAAAATTAGCGGTGTAAAATATATTTGAAACCAGGAAAGAAAAAAATGCGCGAAAACAGAACCAATATTTCTCCCCCTTCCATGGATGCCACCTTTTACACTCACACACCCGCATGTATGGCACACCCGCACACAAACACTCGCGCAGACCGTGCTGTTGCGGTGGCGCGCCGGAGCACTACCTTACAAAACTTGATAACTTTTTCGCGCCCTTAACTATGTTTTTGCGCCCGTTTGAGCAATAGTTGGGTTAGTGTTATCAATGCTAATATGCCTCTTCTGTATTATACATCACCACAATCTAATAAAATGTAGTTAATCGCAGTTTTATTCCGATGCACAGTACGGGTGGTAGGTGCTCTCCGCTTTGAATGTTGAAACCTTTGGCTTTTGCAACAGCGAGAACGCTGGATGCTGGTATATTTCCGTAGTAGAAAATACACTCTCGTGTTATTTCCCATTTTCTCATCGGCGCGCTTCAGAACTCATCGCATACTTGGATGGTTTTAATTTCCTCACCCAAATATTCTACTTCCTGAAAATGGTGTGGCGCGTTTAACTGCTTACACATAGTGTAGCGCAGGGCGTCATTCTCTTCCGAGAAAAAAAGTACACCTTCATCTCGCCCGGTGTATATCGGGGTCCTCCGGTTAGGGTAACATCTGCCCTTGCCTACCGGTAAACCGCGCATTATTTCTTTGTTCCGCCTTTTCTTCCGTGCCCGGCCGGTGTCTGCTCTTTGCTCGCTTGCTTTTTATTTCGTTCCTTCTTTTGACCCGTGTTTCGCTTTCGGCTTCATTTATTCTTTTGCATGCGTGAACCACCACCACCAGCAGAAGCAGCAGCAGGAGCAAGGAAGTGGTGGGATGAGAAAGCAGGCGACGCTTTTTTTCCCTCCGATTTTTTTTTGTTCGCTTCGCTCCGTTGCCATTAGCGCCACTGCACACACCGTACGTACGGCAGGCAGCTTACTTGGATTAATGCATGCGTTCTTTTTCTTCTTCCATCTTGGCTGTATCTCGTCGTAGCGTCATATTTTTAACGACACATTGTTGTATATACAGCGCGAACAGACCCAGCACTACAGAAAAGTAGCGCCTTTTCCTTGTTTTGAAGGCAGCGAAAACGATACCATATCCCGCTTCCTCTCTCTTTTGCTCTGGCTAGTAGCTTTTCCTACATGCTTTTCATCCACCGAAACCCGGGAAACGCATTTCCATTTGGCGCAAAAAATTAGGTTTCCAAACACCATCACCACCACCCGTTCTCTCGAATCATACCTTACTGATGCGCACTAACAAAAACCCCAACACGCGTTTGAATGTGTGTGTGTTTAGTTACTCCAGAAAAGAATAGTTTATTGAATGTATGAAGGTTTGTATCGATATTTACGATGATTAATATAAAGTTAAGTTTTGTTTATGTACGGTTCTAAGTGGAAACTTCTTCGGCAGCTTTGGCGTCGCTGCTATCGTTCAATTTCGCTTTCTTTTCTGGGGTCGCGTGCTCCGTTCCATCAACCTCCACGACCGCAGCACCGTCCGCCTTCACGTCGGTGGCTTTCCTCTTGGTGGCCTCGGTAGCTTTGTCGTCCAGCTCCTTACCGTCCTCGCCATCTTCGGTCGAGGACTCTTTCGGTTCACCATCAGCGGCAGCATCGTCCTCCGTTGCGACACCATTGTCTTTGTCTGCCTTGGCCGCCGGCTCTTCTTCGCCGTTCTTCTCCGCTACTTCCGCAGCGTCAACGGCAGCACCATCGGTTTCAACGGCAGTTTTTTCGGTGGTTGCAGATTCCTCTGTCGCATCGGCAGGCGCTACTTGTGGCGTTGCCTCGTCCGATTCAACCTCTTTCTCAGTGGTGGTGACCGGGGTCTTTTCACTGCCGGAAGAGAAAACAAATTGTCCGTTAGCGAATCCGCATACACACGGAATGGTGGGTGTTTTGGGAAAGATGGTTTGCACTTGGAGATGTGGTAAAGAACCCCCCAACGAAAAAAAAAGAACTCCCTTCTCGTCTGCACATGCACACATACACACACGCGCGCGCGGTTTCGCATCACTCTCAGAAAAGCGCGCTCACGCAGTTATTGGAACAGGCAAATTACTACAACCACACCACCGCGCTAACGATTCACGAAACATGGAACTTACGTTTTCGCCGAAACATCCGTCATTTTGATAAAAGTGTTTGTACAATTATTTTTCGAGAACTTGGCAAACAAGAAGAGCGAGTGACGCTTGCGAACTGTACCACTGTAGAGAACCGACACACCAAGTCTGGAAAAAATAACTTTCACATGTACGAAACACCGTCCGTTCGCAAGCACGATTTTTTGAAAATGGCCGATTTTTCGATGGCGTCGCTTGGCGTCGCTTCCCAGTACTGGACCCGTACTTTTATAAACACGAGAGCCGAATGCTGCCGAAGTTGTGGGTTTTCGAAGATAGAATCAATACATGTTCGAACTTCGAACCCTCGGCACTGTGGGAAATCTCGATGCAAAGATATGAATTAATTGCATTACGAACGAATTTGTACAGTTTTCTGGGTTTATTCTAATATTTTACATCCAAAAATAAATAACGTGAAATTTAGTCCACACGAAACAGCCAAACTTACCATAAAATACAAGCAAAACTTACTCAATAGCTTTTATCCCATGCCGCAACCAGAAGCTCAATATACAATCCACGCCCGCTGTATGCAGTATCCTGCATATGCGCGAATTCGGAATACAAAAGATGTGTTTTAGAAAATACTGATAATTGTGCAGGCATTTTGATTCTATTATACATTGGTAAAATGCATTCCGTACTACCGAACATATTTTATGACAAAAAGAACACCCAATCTGTCCAGAAATAACGTGAAATTAAAACATTAGTCGAGACACGGTTGTGTAAAATGAATTTATTTTTTCTTGAAAATAGTCTGTAGAGCAAAACTTTCTTGATGCGCATTTCATCGCATTACGACCTGTTTATTACAAGACTCCTGAATTATAATTTTGGAACAAGCAACATTTATTTATAATGCTATAATAAAATTAAAACTTTTCGATGCCAATAACAATGCTTATTGCTCAGAACCACGGTACAAGGTCCTGAATAAATTAGTGCTAAACTATGCGATAACTGCCTGAATGCACGCAAAACGCAACACACGCCGAATCGAAAGCACATTGTGTCTCCTTCAGCCGTATACGGTTTAGTCGTATGAGTTTTCAAATTTTGGTTTGTGATTAGACAGATAAAGTCAAGATAAAGGGACAGATTTGAAGCACAGCACTGGCCTTATTTTCTCAGGAGGGATCTTGTTGAGTTTCTTGTCAATTGTTCAAACCCCAGATAACAAACTCGGAAGGGACGCCTGTACGAAAACAGAACTATGCTTTAAACGCCTGAATGTATGCAACACGCAATACATATTGCATAGATTGCACAGCGAATCGTTTTGGTCGTTAAAAATTGATCGATAGAATTAAAATAAAAAAAAAATCGGAGTTCTCGAGTCTTTTACCCCTATCGTCATCCAATCACAATCTTTGGCATTTTCTTTATTTTAAAGGTTAAATGCAAATCTTACATGTAGTTAAACCATTAGCATAAAAACGAGAGCTTTACATCGGATGATGAACACACATAACGCAGTTGGGGAGAGTGCATCGCGGGGCCAAGTTGGGCGCAATGTGACTAAACGACACCGGTATGGACATCGGTAATAGCCATTTCGGATACGCAATGAATGGAGAATAGCCGGTCGGGCTGATTGGTGGTTGCGTCTGGAACAGAATACAGCGCACAATTTGATTAGCGTATCATTGTGCTGTTTGCCATTTGATTTGATACATACCATCGTGGTGCTAGTGCTTGGTGCCGTGCCGGGAATCGTTGCGGGAGTTGGAGGTTTGAAGGCGCTGATATTCTGCGTCTGGCTGCACTGTTCAATCGCTTTCAGCAGGTCGGAATCGCACCGTTTAAGGATGAGCTCCAGTACGGATCGTTTGCGATGCGGAAACAGTTTGGCCAACATGTCTAGCGCATTTTGGGACACCGTAATGTTTCCTGTTACTGTATCAAAGAAGTACATTAATGGTTAATGGTCCATCGTTGCAAAGGTAGAATTAGTAAGACATACCTTTCGGTCTACCCAACCGCACTTCTTCGTTTGCTTCGAACCCTCCGACACCGTCAGAAGAGGTTGACGAGATAACATCAACTGAGGCCGTCGAGGATGAGGGTGATGGCGAGGGACAGGGTTCTGTGACGGTCATACCGTAAATTTTACCCGGTGGTAGCGTTTCCAGCTGTGTGCCAGTTTCGGTCGAAGCTAATCGCAGTGCAATGGCATCTTCCACTGCTTGCTGTCGTTTTAGGGCAACCTGTAACCGCAAAATAATGGAATTTGAAATTTTTGTTATGAAAATTTCAATGTTTGTTTTGTAAACTAGTATTTTGGAGCTACAAAATATGCAGTATGTTAAGGAGTTGTGGTTGAGATCACGCGGAAGGTCCACGAATTGAAGGGATTGAGATGGAAATATCGTAGAGGGGCAACAAAGAATTAAAAAGACGCATAGCTAAGAGTAACGGAACACTACGGCCTATGGCAGTACGGCGGTTAGTGATTGGTAGAGGAGAACTGGAGCGAAGGTGGCGATGAGGAACATAGAACCCTATTGAAGACAGGTAGGCGTAGGAGCGTCAATGGAATAGGAAATATGGGAAGCAATAAGGAAACTCGCGCATGAGTGTCACGTACTTCTAAAGTCGCTCAGCCCAATAGCTGACTTTGAACTGGGTAAGCAAGGAGAGAAGCAGATGACAAACCTAGATATCGGCGATCAGCTAGACGACAATACACATAAAGGCCAGACAAAACGGAGACATATTGTCAAACCAATCTAATGTGAGAACAGCCTTCAGACATACCGAGATCTGGAGCTAGGCGACGAAATAAACCGAAACACTTGTAATAGATAGACAAACTGCTAAAATCAGCCTTCGAGATCGCTACACTAGCCACCAAGCCAATCGGTTATAAAATAAGGTTTGATCGCCAGGGGTATAATCAAATCGAGATATATAAGAGGCGAATGAGGTTATATACAACAACAACAGATCGAGATATTTGCTTCACCGTCTCAATTGTTGCTGTACGCGACAACCGATACCAAGCCCTTTTCGGTCCTTCTCCACGTTTGCAGGATTGACTATCCTGCGAAGGGTGGATAAAAGCCAGTTATGGCAGATACTACTCCAAGAAGAAAAGAAACTTAAAATCTACCACTATTTTTATTTAAATAACATGTTCCCTTCAGAGGGTAATAGTAACTTTAAACAGGTAGGATTCATGAGCGGATATTGATTGTAGAAGACTTGTGGTCCTTCGTTTCAGAATCAGATGACCCTCCATCGACAATGGTTACAAAACTACAATGCCCTTACTTATCATATTTACGAGTGTTTTACGCCACCTTTTGTTTCCAAGGTAAGAAAAAATAATTAATTAGGACGTGCAGACATAATTTTATCTGTGGTAAACTGCTTTGGCCACCAATGTTGTACTAGAAACTCAGTATAGGCAGTGGCGGATAAAACTGGCCTGGCCCCAGATAAAACTTGGAGCCTCAAACGTCAAAGAGTCTTGCTAGACAAATGATAGCAATGCCAAGATTACGCGTAGAAAGACACGAAATAGCAGAACCTCTGCAAATCTTGCCACGTATAATTGAAACAAGAATGGACCTAGAGCAAATAAGAGCGGACAAAGGTTATAAAGACCCCCCGATCCTCCCCCATCACTTCGATTCGTTGTACACCACCTCGATGATCGATAAATATTCCACTATGCTTCCGCACAAACCTAAAACAAATCATCTAATTAAGGTCTAATTAGTTTGTGGTGTTGTGGCATCGGTGCTGTGCTCTCGCACGACAGACCGGGACCAAAACCCCATCCGGACCACTCCCCCGTAGCATGGACTATCCTGCTACGTGGTAAAATAAGTCTCCGTCAAACAATACAAAAACGATCTAATTAGTTTCTTACTAATGCTGGTGCCTTAACAATCATTACGCTTAAGGCTTCCAAACAGCTCAATTCGCTACTACTGTACCCTCTGTTGCTACTAGTAAAAGAAGCCTTCCAAGACCTCGTGAGGAATTTTCTGTCGTGTTAAAGACCGGCACCGTTCCCAATATCCCTCCGGGCCTACCCTACTTAGGTCTAAAACATTTAAATTCTCCACATCAGGCTTAATGGGCAATTTAAAGCAATTATATTTTTGACTGCCTTTCATGAGAGCGTGATTACGCCTGACGGTATGCAATCGATTAATCAATTCGTTATCGGGAAAGGGTTTGCGATCCTCCAGAATGGTTCGCAATGGTAAAGTGAAAGAAGCGTAAATGCGTTTATTTTTCCCGATAACTGGTAATATGTACATACAATCGTATAGCTAATTCTTTTCGTCAAAATTCTCAACCGAGTATGCCCGGAATAAGGCAATAAACGAGGCGGAAATGCCTTGTAAATAATGTAAATATTAAACCAAAATCATCGACACACGCGCTACCGACAATATGGTTACGAGGCCGTAAAACAGGAGCAAATCAGGAGAGAAAACCCCGTCCAAATTACAATCTCTACGCAAATATGTAGCTTTTACTGTTCTTCTTCTTTGGCGTAACGACCTACTACTCGGCCATGCCTGCCATTTCTGGCTTACGAGACTTATAGATACCACGTAGTTGGATAGTCAGTCCTCACTACGGAGGAACGGTCCGGATGGGATTTGAACCCCGGTCTTGCGTGTGAGACCAGTGCCGTTATCGCCTCGGCCACCGCTCGGGACCGCCCGAGCTTTTACTGTATTGAACATAAATCAATTCGCGGTATGGTAAGCAATTTTCTGAAATCCTGAAGCCTAAAGCAGATGGTAGAGGCGAAGAAAATCTTTTCCCTCGAAGTAAGCTTAACATAACTTTTCCAACAACTATTTCTTCATGTTGTAACATTTTTATTAGCATCAAAAGGATTTAAATTGAAGATGGATTTTGTCGGAATATCGCTTTCAAACCATCCTAGGTTGTGCTAATCATATAGTTTCCTTAAAACCACTTCCTCTAACATTGGAACCACACTCGAATGCTCCACAGCATCTCCCCACACACACACACCAACCTGTGCAGCCATTATCTTCTGCCGTGACAGTATCAGCTCACACTTGGCACAGCGACAGTTCCGGTACGAGCAAAGCTTCTTGTGTCCGCGCAATCCCGAAATGACACCATGATTGCGGCAGCGGGCACATTTGGGCACACGGAAATTCGAACCCACCATACCACTTAAGGCCGCGCTGGCAGACGTTCCACCGCACGGTCGGCCATTGTTGCTTACTCGTCCACTGCCGGACGCACTGCTCATTTCTGACACCGACACCGACCGGGAATTGGAATGCCGAACCGTACACCACGCGCGCGGAAATCAAACTGAAAGATGAAACATGGGACAGATCTGCACCAACCACAGCATCACCCGACAGGGGCGATGCCTGTGCGCAGCATCGTTTTCTTCAAACGCCGTTCATTGCCGCCCTTCCATCGTTGCCATACATAAATGGCCTGCAAGAATCTGACACGTCCCAGTACAGAAATAGATCGATACATACGGCCACACACATATGGTACCGTGCGGTGAGTTATTATGTACTTGCGGGCATCCTTTATGCACTGAACCGTGCTGGGTCTGTGTTTATTCTATGTACGGATGTGCAACACGCACTCGAATGCATCTTCATTAAGGAGCTAGTTCCAGTGCAAATGCAATAAGCTGTCTAGTGGAAATGTTACATGCGGTTCCCTTTCGACGGATCTTGATGTGATGAATTTACGACGAATGTGTGTTGATTGAATTTTAAATAAGAAGGTACAGGATTAGTGGCCCATTAGTGGTGGCAGTGATAAGGAAGGATGGTCGCAAAAAAAATAAAAAATAAAACGGAAGGGAAGCATGATTTACGAGCACGTCATAAAACGGGATCAAACATTATCATATACACGTTGCGATACGCACATTGTACTGGCCCGTTCAGACACACCATTACCCATCCATGCCGCTAAATCCGTGCCGGCAAACGTGAATACGCTGTCCTTCGATTCTTCGGCACATGAAACACACCATCAGCGGGTTGCGATCGGGGCATCGGGACAAGATAAGGGCGATGTTGGGTGATTCTGGAAATCACGATACCGGCGATTGTGCTAATGCGACCCGCCTTAGCGGTTGCAAACACGCATCACGAATTGTGCCGGATTGTACCGTGAGTGGACTGTTCGGGCGGATTAAGCTGGCTGGCACCTGCGGCGAACCGAGGAATGGGGGGGAGGTGGGAGGGGTGCGCTTGTGGAAACGATCGATAAGATATATCAATATAAATAGATACGTTTGGGAATTAGCTAAACGCGACGTCAAACGCGAACGGGAAGGACTGGATGCCAAGGGCGCTTCGAGGTTTTAATCGAACGTACACGGGTGTATATTGTCAAATACAGCCCGTACATCCCCGGGCAGCCATTGACGTTTATCGGGCCGATTCGCAGGTACGGAAGGATGGCGGATCTATGCGTTTTATCGTTATTATTATTATTATTGTTAACACCGATGGATCTTTTCGGCCGTAATCCGTGTTGATAAGCGAAAGAAAATCGGGTCTATTTCAAAGCTGCATATCACGATAAGGTTTTTTTTAAGGTGGAGACACTTACAGTTGATGTGCTGTTAGTAATAATAGCGCCAAAAATAATTGATGGATAGTTCGATTTATTACAAAAACATTTCACACAAGAACTATATAAAACATACGAGCAAAATTATTTGTAACGCTTCCATAACACATGTACCGTGAATAAACGATCCACAAGGGCAACAGAGGATTCACTTTCTTTCTTTGCTATCTTTGGCAATCCGTTTAAGCCTACCGGCAGAAACAGACAATGTAATCCGCCCCTTCGGGTTTTAGGCCGCTATCGAAATTTAATTAGATTTATCATATCACCGCGGCCACAGTAACACACCTTTCGGCAAGCGGGCAAGAAATGTGATGCCCCGGTACGGAGTGCTTTCACACGCAGATGCCTATTGTGTTTAGTGGACAGATAAACATACAAAAAATGACAGAAACCAATTAAGGACAAATGGAGCGTTAAATCGTTGTGTTACAATCAAAAAGTCCCCATTTCAATTGATTCATCCAAACACGCTTTTTCTCTACACTCCGAGCGTCGGAAAAGTGTTGCGACAAAATGTTCCCCGCATGTTTCGCTCTAGTGTTAGCCATTTTGGAAACGCCATTGCCGGATGAAAAGTGGGCGTGGCCTATTGCGTTGTTACACGCGCGAGTTTTGCGTTGATATATTGGTTGGTTTACTTTGAAACGTGCGGTTTTTTCGATACTTTGCGGATTAAAATATAAAGAAAATGTTGTCTAAAGTTATTATTGGATTGCTAATACTAGTTATTAACGCGAGATTCTTTCATAATTGGTTTTGTAAATAGTAAAAATAGTATGTTTATATCACAATTCCAATTGTAACAGTGATGCAAAAGAGCAATTAATATTGAAATCATTTATATACAAATGGAAGTTAAATTTACATGAAAAATAATCACAAAAATACAAGCGATGTGTTGTTATCCAAGAGTGATAATAAAAAAATTGAGGCTGTATGAAATATTTAACGAAAACTGCCTAATGCTGAGACAGTGTATTAGTACTGTAACCAAATAAATGCCAAGTTATGTTTCGATGTGTAACACTTACACTTTTTGAAAACATAAAAACCAACGGGGTTGCTTCAAATTTCAAGTTTCACAACATTTGCATCGATATTTTCTGAAATATCGAACTTTTTCTTTGGAGATTACGCTTTTTCGTCCGATTTGATCTTAGTTGCTAGTTCGAAAGACTTCGGAAATGGGCATACGATTAAACGATTTTAAATCTATGAAAGTTTTATTGCAATTTTGTAACCTTAAGAAATTATTTGTTTAACACTTTAGAGGCTGCCGAAAAGGCTTACCGGTACGATTCCAAAATTTATCCTTTAAGTGCTTTTGACCAACAGATTTTGCAAACTAAGTGTGGAAAAGTGTTTAAAATATTTTTTTTTGCCTGTTATTTTTATCAACCCAATCCTTTAAAGGTCTAGATTGGCGTTGCCAGATACAAGAGAAAAATGCCTGCCGAAAATAGGAACAAAACATTGTTTGCAATTTTCACAAATATTCTTCATAAAACGCATTCGGAACACCCAACATGAGCATACAGAAAAATAATACGAAAGTTGATCAACCGTAAAATCAACGTTCAAGCACAAAGGTTCGAGTTATAGAGATTTTTTTTTTTTCGAAATATATGATATACAAAGGTATTAATATTTTTTGTGAAACAGTTGCATTAAGAAGCTGCCGAAAACTGGTACAGTTACCCTGACGTAAAATAATCATTGTTATGTTCGGTTTATGGAGAAATAAAGCGTCCATTCTGGAGCCTAATATAAGTTATTATCATCGGGAAGATTATCATTGTACCGTGATCGATTATAGTTTGTTGAATATTCCTTTCACTACCGAGAGATATGACACTTTTCCACATGAATTTCTCTTCCTTAATTTCCTCTGTTTGTTCGTGAGGTGACAGGTTCCATCCACACACACAATTTTCCATCTCTCTTCCGCCCTCCTGCTTCGCGTTGCTGATCAACAACCTCAACTGAATGCTACAGTTTGTGGGCAAGTACTGCACCAGGATACATCTCGTGCTGCTAGCTTTCCCTCGGAAAGCAGATGTTGCCGGTAATCCGATACAGATCCGATACATCTAAAGCTAACAAACGAGATTTGTTTGCCTACCAAACCATAAATGTTCGCGGTACTGGTTCGTGAAGGCTAATGGCCACGTAGGGCTCTTCACTGGTTTCATGATGATGAAGCTCACAAGCCCGGTCTTCTGTGTGTGGTCTTTATTGCGGTGAAACTGCTTGATGTTGTTGTTGAGGATTTGTTCAAAACTTGTCACATTATGTTCGCATCCCGCAACAGGCAACAGTAGAAAAGTTTTGTTTATACAAAATGAACTTTTAAATTGTGTAACATTAAAAATAAATAAAATGTTCTATAAGGAATATTTATACATGTTATTAAATATGTACTTTTGAGGCACCATGTGTAGCTTTGCACTTCGGTGTGGTGGACGTTCTTCTATCCATCGGCGTTATTTAGTACAGGGGTCGGGACTTTTCTCTCGAAATGGGCCAGACGTAAAATAGGGAAATAATGTTAGATGAATGCATT
>KB663832.1:9674933-9710827 GCA_000349025.1 Anopheles minimus
ACTCTTTTAGGATTTAAATCCCAAAGAATTGAAACAACTCTTTGGGATTTAAATCCCAAAAGAATTGTATCAACTCTTTGAGATTTAAATCTCTGTGCCGACTAACAACTCCCGAAAGAGTTGTTTCAATTCTTTGGGATTCAAATCCCAAAAGAGTTGTTTGGGATTTAAATCCTAAATGAGTTGTTTAGCCACATTATGATGAGTTTATTCAATTCATTCTTCTGAAAGATTTAAATCTTTTATTCAATCTTACTCTTTTCGCACATCACTACTCAGTAAGCAGTAGTTGAGTTTCACACCAATAATTCACGTCGTGGACGAAGTTTGACCGAAATCGGCATACAAACGCAACATTTGGTCAAAATCCAAGATAAGGACCAAGTTTGACCGAAATCGGCATACAAATGCGAGAATGTATTGTAATATTTATTGAAAGTAAATGAATTTATAATATAATAATTATTTTAACATTTTTTTAAAATAATTTAATAATCATTTGCAAAATATGGAATTTTTTAATGGTAATGGTATTTTTTTAAATAAATAAGACCACGATATTCATATTTGTCGCTAGGGTTTACCAAATTCGTCCCTCAAATGATCAAAATGAGTGCCCGTGAGTGGGGGTCGGGGCATTAATTCGGACTTTAGCCCAATAATGTCCGATCACTCCAAATATCGTTCCTATGAACGATCGCTCCAAATCGTTCCTAACGATCAGGTTCAAAACCCTGAAGGAGCGGTTCCGTTCCTTTCTTCTTTTCGGAACTATTGCCATCACTGCAGTACACAATTTAGCGCAGCAACGTTCACGAATCTTTTTAATCGGATGACGAAGGTTTGTGATAACTAATCGATGTCCGTGTTTTTGATGTTTGCCCAAAAACATTCTTCGCCACCTATCGCATCGATCGCTATCAATTGGCATCGATTTGGAAATTGTTTACAGTCGGTACACAATCACTATAACGAGCTGTACGACGACATCATCTGTAACAGCCATCAGAGCACGATGTACTACCACCTGTTGAGCGTTGCATTACTGGCTTCTGTGCCAACCTTTGCTCCCTTCCGAGTGAGTGGTCCGGCGAATGTGAGCAGCGTTCTTGTCCCGCCGCTAATTGATCGTTTACCTCGCACGAGGCACGTTTTTCACCGAATCGACGAATCACCCATCGGAAAAGGATGATGTTATCGAAAGCTACGCTTATCATAATCACCGTTGATAAATCGCACATCGTCGATGGGCAGTGAGTTGACCGGTACCAGCAGACCCGGTTTAGAGAGGCTCATTACCGTTGTTGTTAGTTCGGCCCAGGGCTACCAATTACCCTTCGATCCGTTCGATTGACAGTCGCTTAATCACTGCGGTCGCACAGCCGTGATGCCCAAACAGTCTGGCCCAGTGTAATCGGGGTATAAAGGTAATTGAATTTCATAAATAGGTACATTGAAGGATCGTCTAATGACTACATGGAAGGTGTTGTAGTAAGGGACGGACAACATCCTGTTAGCATCCGGAGAAACTTTTTAAACGATTATAATGAACAGGGCCCAAAATTGCGCTACTCATGTTCGATCGATCATCACTTTCAAATTAAAATATATTTTTCCCCAATTCTTTACATTGCAACAAAATTTTCGGCAGAAAAAAACGAAACTGTTTTACCGTTAATTGAGTGGAGTGAACTTTCAATTTGAATTGCCACCCTTGCCAAACTGTTCTGTTCGGTTGCATAATTTGAAGTTTTCTGTATTAATTAACGCGTGGACATGAAAACGGCATCTTTCCCACATTGTTGTCATCCAGCTTATGGTTTAAACAAAACTGATCTCTTCCGTCTATTTAACCCACAATCTGCTCTTTGATTACACTTTTTTTCAGTATGACAAAAACCCCAATTAAAACCTTCTGCTTTTAGTGTTTTTTTTTTTTCAAAGAGGGACGCACAAAAAAAATGTCAGCCGAGTAATTGGAAATGCGATTGCACAATGATTGTTTTGTTTTGCTCGTAGTTTTATTATAATTTAAAATCGCGCAGCTTCCGCCTGGTTCTCATAAAGCACAACCAATTCCACGCGACTAAGCGCTACTGAACCGCCTGATCCTCTCTCTCTCTCTATTTTCCACTTTTCATCTCGCGCTCGTTCTGCGTTTCTTCATCATGTTGCCTTTTTGGGGTAGGGAAAACAATGGCATGGCTGCGTTTGCAGTGGTTCATCATTTTCGAGGTTGAACGGTGGTGAGATTCATGCGCTGGCATCCACGAATTCGTTACCTCGGACTCGGTGCTCAGAGCCAGGGTGTGCGAGTGAACCGGGGGAACTAAGTTCCAAATCCGTGTGTATCAACAACTGTACTGTTTTGCGAGTTTTTCCCCCGCGCCAAGCCCCGAAGCGCTGTAATTGTCGATTGATTGCACCGTGAAAACTCGTTGCCCCTTTGCCGTACCAACGCTTGGGAGGCCACTCTCACTATGGTTTACCGCCTCGGAGGGTTAGGACAGAATGGAGTTGGTTTTGGTAAGTAAAGGCTGTTCAAATTATACAAAGCTTATTAGTTACATCAACAGAGATTTGAAGAAAGTCTTTTTTAATCCAATTCAATTTTATGATCAACTGCTTATCAAATCAAAAATCAAACTAAGATCTAGGAAGTTTATGTTGGCTGATGGAACGAATGCTCTATGGTTTTCCAATGCCGTATTACATAGCTGTTACTAGTTACTGACGCTTTATTTCTATGTTGGACCACTTTATCTCAGTTGGAGTCTATTTAGTAACAATCTCTTCAGACTGACGAATTCAACAATGTACTTATTATACTGAGGTCATAGATATGTCGAGTGGACATTTCTACGCTTTCTCTGACTAAAGAATAACCGTCAGCATCGTAGAATTTATGTCAACTCCAATGTTTGAATATAGCTTAAGAATTATTCTAATGCCTCATCTTAGTCTCTACAACCTCAGGAGCTATTATGCCTATGTTTGGATTTTATTTAATATAGAGTTATTGATATGTTAATTATTTCGGTCGATTCCCCAAAATTACTCAAAAACCTGTGTGGTGGTTGGTTTGAGTTTTTCGTTAGGTATTCTTAACACACATTACCACAATTGGTTTAATTTAAAAAAAAAAAGATAAATATGTAATGAAGGAGTGCTTTTTAGCCAGAACTGTTCGTTATTTTCTCAAGTACTCATTTTAATATTTAATATAACTTTTATAATATTCTTCACTTGTTGGTTTTCTGATTATTGTTGTTGGTGGTATTAGTGTTACACCGTAGTAAGTAGAACATTGTAAACCCAATCTTATTAAAAACCTATCCCACGGCCAAAAGGACATAGTTGCCGAGTAGAAATGAAACTCAAAACAACCTCACAAATAGTCAAGATAAAATGTGTAACTGAATTTCCTTGGTCATATTTGCCGTTCTCTTCAGTTAGAATTGTTTTATTTTACCATAGTCCCTTGCGCACAATGGCGAAGACCAATGAATCGGAATGAAAGGCACAGTAGCGCAGCACGGACAGGGCTGCGGGAATGTGAGAGAAGACCTCAAAAAAAAAAAAAAAGATTGACCGCGCAATTCCATCACGTTCCATTGTTGTTTAGCGCGCAGCATCGAGGGGTTGTTTGATGTCTGTTTTTTTTTTTTTCGTTCGGTTGGGCGTCTCTGCGCCTCCACCACAATCGTTGTTGCAGCAACATAGAAGGCAAATTCAACCCCCATCCCCCTCACTCCCTCTTCCGAACCCACTAATCTTCTCCCCAATTCCATTCTCTACCCCTTTCCGCGCGGTGCGATGACCAGGGCGCAAAAAGAGAAAATGTGGATCAGTGTGCTATTCGATTCCGGGGCGTGATGTTGTCGGTGCCACGTGATCATACCGCGCCGTAGCAATGGACGTGCGGACCATGTGCACCATCGACGCAACCGGTCGGTGCAAACGTGCGACCCCGACGCCCGGAAGTCTGCGATGGATGACGGGAGGCGTTGCCGCGCTCTGGCTACTGGCCACCATCGGTAGTGTTGTGCAGTGTCAAACGTTTATACGGCGTAAGTGGAGAGTGCGTTGTTTGTTGTGTTGACCCTCAGTTGTGTATTCTACTACCATTAACCGTTGTTCGCATTGTTTGATATTGAACGAGTGATGTACGATCTTATGTTGTGTTTTGAGAAACAATTCAAATCCACTAAAATAATTTTTTTTTTAAATATTACGTTTGTTAATGGTGTTAGCAACTAGTGGATAGAACCGCACACTAACAACACAGCAAGATTAGTGATCCATAGGCAAAAAAAAAAACCCATCGAAAAAAAGGTGCAGTGGACAAGTGTGTACAAGCAGTAATACGGCATGCGGAGACAGATCTATCAAAACCGCGTGCGATTTGGGCATGTAATATGGTCCCGATTGCGCAGTACCACCACTGGGCACGTCTATGCCCGAGAGCGTGTGTTGCGGGTGTGTTATCGGGATGGGCTATCGCATAGGCACAAAATACCGATTTGTGCCACGCTATGCATTAATCATTATTGATTGGCACTTCGGTGGAAATTGATTGGATGGGCTAACAATAAAATTATAAGTGATCGAGCCTACACACGGAGCTGATTATAAATCGGTCAATCGACCGATCAAGATTCCGTTCTGGGTGGGGAATGAAAGGGTAAACGGAAGGCAATAAAATTGTATCATGTACATCAAACCACTCGTAGAAACACCCAAATGATTATGGTTGTTTCAATCTTTAGGAAAATAGCGCTTTAGCCGTTGAAACATTGTTTTATGCTAATTAAGTTTAACAGTTTTGAAATATTGTATCTGACATACATCGAATTCAGATCAATCGTAAATAATAGCTGTGTGAGGAGTGCCCAACCATGTACCAACCAGTTTCGTAGCCTTCACGGTTCACAAATTAAACTAAAAAAATGAAGAAAAAAGATGCTGGAATGACAACCAGCTGCTGCGGAAAGGGGGAATAAAGACGCACATTTGAGTATCGATCGGTACCCGAAAACAACAAAAAAAATCTACACAACACAGTACCGACTGCGCCCTTTCGGTTGCACTGTAAAGGTGTGGTACTGCACACGCAAATGGCCTTCGCGTACTTCCGTTCCAGCGATCCACCCCCGAAAGGGTTGGAAGATGAAGTGAACATCAAGCACGGTTGAAGTGCAAGATGAACGGTGGGACGGATGTGTATGTACCCATGTGCGGGATGTGGAATTTCCTGATGGGAAAGGTGTGGAAAAGTGGAGTGGTTTCAAGGTTCATTATTCCCGATTTACATAACAGCGGCATCGGCCGTATTTAAAATAATTCCGCCACGGAGGAATGGGACGAAGCGAAGAACGAACGAGATCGAATGGGAACGGGATGGAAGATGCATCGAGTGGGGAAGATTTTAACAAGCATTAACTTCATATCGAATGAGGCTAAGAGCACTTCGGAGGTGTTTACGCACGTAAAGATTAGCTGGAAAATAAAGCTCTATCTTATCCCTTCAACAATGACCACGATGCTTTCCATACTGCGTGCGTGAGATTGAAGCATCTGTGTGCGTTCGTTTTTTTTATTATTTTAAGTGGTGAAAATAATACACGCAATTGCAACCGTGTATGGTAGCAACGCTAGCAAGAGCAAGCACACTCGATCGAAGGTTAAAACCCTTCCCGGAGATAAAAGGGAAGCAGTTGATCATTAAGCAAAAATAACCGTTAGTGTTCGAAATACGATACGATAGAATCGAATAAGTATGTGCCGGCATGTGGTGGTTTTCTTTAAATGTACGTACTTACCCTACAGGAACGGCGAACGTTTGCCGCACGGACGATGAATGTCCGGTGCAGGCGTACTGCGAAAGGTACAATTCGGTCCACGAGTATGGCGTTTGTTCGTGCATGGCCGGTTACTTCGCCGTGACAGACAGTAATAATACGCGCCGATGCTTAAGAGGTAACCCACGTTTATCCAAACACTCACTAACAACGAGTCTTGGGGGTTTTCTGTTGGTCCCCAGGCAGTGTATCTGCGATCGTACGTCGATCATCAGCTAACTCTGGCGTGTTTGTTTATCCTACCAGCGGCCACCGACATCGGGGACTATTGTCTACACAACGACCAGTGCCAGTATACGCTGAGCACCGGTAATTCGGAATGCCGGGACAATTCCTGCCAGTGCGTGGACGGTGCACACTACGTGGAGCGGGAGAAGCGCTGCTACAAGACGAGCTATCTGGGCGAATACTGTCGACTGACGAACAATTGCATCGGCAACGACACGTACTGTCGGGATGGGATCTGCGTGTGCACACCGGGGAAGCATCCGAATGCGGACCGCAACAGGTGTCTGCACGATGCCAAACTCGGTGATCAATGCTTTCGGGATGAGGAATGCGTGACGGATAATTCGCGCTGCGCTCAGGAGATCTGTACGTGCCGCGTCAGTCACGTGCTGAACGAAATGCGGAATCGCTGTTTGCCCAGTGAGTACTACGCGTGCCCCTTAGACGAATGTCCCGTGGAAAATGTTAGTTGTAATTATTATTCTATTCTGTTGCAGTTGCGAGCAAAATTTACGATCTTTGCGAGGAAAACATTCAGTGTCTGTACAACATTCCCCATTCGCAGTGTCGTATCACAACCGGCACGGATGGTATAACTGCGGGACGATGCACCTGCGCTAGCCGCTTCCACGAGGCAGCATTTGTACGTAGATCGTGATTTTTACTCTTATTCGCACTTCGTTTGACCGGTTTAACGTATCATCACTATCCTGCAGAAATGTGTATCGTCGGTGCATCTGAATGGAATCTGTGAGGTGAACGACAATTGTATCGATCGAGACACGGGATGCTTTCATGGGCGCTGTCGTTGTATCGATCACATGATCGAGGTAGATGGAATATGCTCCGGTACGTCACCACCGCAGCAAGCGAGCATACAGGTGTTCTGGGGCGTAGCGCTTACCGTACTGGGGAAATGGTACCGTGTCAGCTGACCATGACGGAGATGGCTTACTAAACCAGTGCACATTACACCAAAACATTAAACAATCTCGTACCTACTTAGTAGCGTTTAGCTTAAAATACTCAGTAACTAAAGTAGTTAAAACGGAGCTCCATGCACAACTTTTAATTCGTTGGTAATTAAAACTCACCTCATTAATTCTTACCAAATGGAAACCAATGAACCCAGTGCTTACACAGCTTTGTCGTCTAATTTTGAAAATGGTTTAAACATTCGTATTGTACTTAATAGGAAATAAACACATTATTATAAGTGATGTATCTTTTTCGTGTTGCTTTATCGATGTGAACGTGTTAAGAGATGATCTTTTTCACAATATTGCTTTTAGTTCCGTCCCTCTCAAATACAATTCATTCTTTAACTAATCGATTCAATACTGCTTTATTCCTTTTCATGTTGCAGGCATTTGCTTAGTATTCTTTTTTTTCTTCTATCTTATATTCGTACGATGCAGAATTTAATAATCATTTTAGCAAAATACTTCCCGCACACATCGGAGATTCGAAACCCCAACAAGACTTTTGTTTTGTAAAGCATGGTAAGGAATGTTACAGAATACTGTAAGAATATCAATAAGGATCATTATGTTATAAATATGTATATATCTAATATAACAATTCAAAAGACGGAAAAAATACAAAACAAGACAACCAGTCTAACGGTGGGATTCTTCACAGCTTTAAGTACTGCAGCATAAGAGCGGGCCACAGCAGCAGCAAACCTCCGGCGATGTAAGTTAACCGTGCGCCCACACCCCAGAACGCCACGGACGCAACGATCGGTCCGACCGCCCGGGCAAGCGCTCCCAGCGAGCGGAACACTCCCAGCACCGTACCCTTCTGATGAAAATCGCCGTACTTTGAAGTGATGGTGGTCATGCACGTCACTACGAAGGCGGTGGCTAAAACAAGACGTGAAAAAGCATTAGAGCAAAGTGTGTCTTATGTCCTACACCTAAGACGGAAGAGAATACTTACAGATGGCAAATAAAATCATGCCCAAGTAAAGTGCGGGGGAAGACTCAGCCAACCCGACGATGATGAAGGCTGGGATGATTAAATATAGTCCAAATACTGCGGAAGATTTCACTAACCGATCTGGAAGCCGGCGCACAACCGAACCCTGCAGTAACGCCATCAGTACACCTGGGAATGGTATTGAATATTTTCCAAAAAAAAATTAGTAACAACAATTACTTTCCGCGTACGGTAACGCACCTGTGGTGAGAAACACTTTCGCTTGGTCGATCGACGTGTAGCCGAACTTGTGGTACATCAAAAACGTCACCGTAAACTCGAGGCCGGAGTACAGAAATAGGTACAGAAAGTACGTTACACCCAAGCTCCGTAGGGAACGCACATCCTTCTGGGGAAGGTTTTGCACCGCGGAAAAGCGAAACAACGCTCTAATACTGATATGATCGATAGCGTGAGACAGCGAGTTGATGATACGGTTCGATCGTTTCTCCTTCGGTAGCGTTTCCTTTAGGCACACCGCAAGAAACAGAATGTCGGCCACGGCTAGCACCATCGCAAACATGGCCGGTGCGAAAAACCACAACGTGCCCGTTTTGTCCGAAAACCGCGAAAACATAGCACCGATCATTGGGCCCGCTATGAACCCGAGCGAAAACGCAATCCCTACCAGGGCCATCGCTTTGCCACGGTTCTGCTGGTTGGAGACATCCGTGATCACCGCCATACAGAGCGACACATTGCCCTTGCTGATGCCACCGACGAAACGCGCGATCACGAACAGCAGGAACGATTCCGAGTACGCCCAAATGCCGTAAGAAGTGGCAATGCCGGTCTGAAAGAGAAGCGAAAACAGCAACGATTAACGATTGACCGTGTTCGAACGCTTTCACCTTTCACCTACCGCGCACAGCAGCATCAGTGGTTTACGGCCGTAATAATCGGACAGTGCTCCGACGATCGGGCTGCTTAGAAATTGCAGGAAGCTAAACATGGAACCGAGCGCACCACCGAACAGGACGCTGGTGAAACGTTCCGGGGCACCGATCCATGCCTGAAACTGCTTAATACTGTTCGCCAGATATCCGTACAGCTGGTTGTCATTCTTCCGGTAGTACTCGAGCAGGGACGGAAGCAATGGCAGTATCATCGTGAACGCTAGCAGGTCCAGCAGCAGCGAAAAGAAGATGACGTACGCCGTCCGATGGGTACGGGTAATGTCCGTGATGTTTTTTGAAGCTTCCGGCACTTTTTCATGTTTGGGCGCGGGTTGCAGATTGTTGCTTATGTTGTGAGAGGTACTCGCCACGGCGGAACGCTTCTTCAACTCATCAAAATTGTACGTCATGTTTGTACAGGCCTGAAGTGGAAGAATGTTTTGCATACGGTTACCAACAGAACTTGGCGATATAGTTAATTGCTTTCTATACTTTAAAACGAATGTTTCATGGAAAATAAATTAGCAACGATGATCACCTTTTTATCACTATTTCGTACACTAGCGCAATCGATCGTAGAGTTCACGATCAAGTACGAGCCGACCACCTAATCAAATAATGGTTCCACAATGAATGTATGTGGATAATAATAAGACACTGCTATTACGGTAGTATGTTTCACGATATTTCCCGCAAACCAATAAGGGCCGAACGCGTGTCCGTCTGCACACTGTCTCGACGGTACGATCACAAGATGGAAACAGCTGCGTAAGATACCTAAACCAACACACAAACGTACAACCGGATCACAACGGCTATGGGTCGTACTTTCACTTTTACCACCGTCGTCGTGTTTTGCCGCGTCTACCCTACAGCGCGATCCCAAAGAAAGCCAGCGAAGGCTTCTCGACCCGCGCTTCAAACAACATCGATCTTGCTCCGTCCAAGCGTCTGCAAGTGGGTTTGTAGTAGTGACGGTGATCGGCTAGTGATGCTGTTGCCTCGGGGTAAGACTCACTGGCTCATTGTAAATTTACGAACGCTCGTCGAATGTACGAGGGTGGAAGCAAACTAACGCAAAAAATAAAGCGCCAGCACTTCGCGGCCATTAACTGTAGACAATGTACCGGACGGTACATTATCAGCGGATGTGGCTATCCATTTGTTGCACTAATCAGCTCGTTGACGATAAACAAATAATCTTTTCTACGTGCCGCCTGTTGACTGTGCGTATGCTTCAGATAGTAATGCTTTCCACCTCCAGTGCGTTCGTTTGTCGCTGTCCCCGTGACCATAACTCGTGCCCAATATTCACAGATATTAAGTCTTGATGATCTTTACCTGCTAGATTCATTGCACGAGTGAGTATGCTACTATTATGAATGCACTAGCACAGACGGACACATATTGCTGCGGGTTGCGGATTGTTTCACAGCCACAACAAACCATGACAGCGGGCACCGGCATCGCGGGTAGTGTCGACCGGCACCGCATGTTGACAGTTTATGAAATAAATATTCATAAAATTTATATAATTTGGAACAAGAGCTCATTGCTTAATTTTCTTGTGAATATCTAATGAAATAAATCAAAATTAAAGCATATAATTTGAATTTTACATTGAACGTATTTGCACACCATGGAACACGTGATTCTTTTCAAATGTTCAATTATTTGGCCAGAGATTTGGAGAACGAACCACTTTTAGAAACAATTACCAGTCATATGTCTCAATATTATCTAGACTGTTATCTCTCTAGTTATTTGTTCACTTATAATCAAACAAAAATCTATTGTTCAAATTGGTCAAAATGCTAACGGTTTTAGAAACAACTTAGAAGAAACCCGATAGCCCGATAACTGCACCATTTTTAATGTTTTCTTGTACATATGGTAAAATTTAACCGCAAAATTCAGAAAAATTACTAATAAAAGCAATGTCTTTGATGATTTTTTCTTACTTTGCTTATTTTGTTCCTTCCCACGTGTCTGTTGCCGTTTTAGTTTTCGATTTGTTTCAAATATATTTCTACGCTATCGATTAAGTTTCTAGGAAAACAACTTCACTGCATTAAGCGATGATTTAAAGTTTATTTGATGTTACTTCCAAAGCGATAACAACACTTTTTTTTTATAAAAACTAGGTCAGTAAAACCTGACCGATCAGCATCAACCATGTAAAGAAATAAAATTAATGCATTATGCGTTTCTTAGTATCACTGTTATACTACCACACACGGTACACTTGAACAAAATTTATTTGTCAAAAGCAAACATCATAGCTCAGAACTATCACAACTTGCACGTTCCGGAAGTATGGGAAGATCTGTGCGAAAAGAGTAATAAAATGAATGAATTTTGAAATTTGCGAACACATCACAACAACATATCCAGCAGGCAACAAACCTTTGCGACCTCCATGCAGCGAAACCACCACGCGGAATAGTTCAAAATCTGGCATAAGTATGATTCGGAGCAGTATTACGCAGAAACCATAAATAGTTGCACCGCACCATATCCAGGAAAAGACGAGCGTTAGCAGATAGTTCTTATCCTCCTGCACGAGCGTTGTGTTTTCCTCAACCAATGAAAAGTAAACGATTAGCCGGGCACAGCTGAGACCATGCGCTGTGTTCACTGTTCGAAATTCGGCACACAGATGGGTAAGTCCCTGCGTAATGAAGCTTGCCGTTAGGATGGACACAATGAGGCAGCCCAGGAAAAATATTAAAGATGGAAACACTATACGCCATGGTTGTGGTAGGATTCTGAAAAACAAGAAATTATAGAAGTGCAGTCATGGTATGGAACAGTCAGGAAAGTGCACTAGGTGGGATTCCCCCTAGTTAGGAGGGTTAACTCACCCTCCCGGACCGTGAACGAGAAAGATCGCCAGCCATATAGTGCAACATATTCCCTGGAAGAGTGGCACATTCTTCAGTGTGTCACAATAAGTCCCGCTGCTCCAGTTGCTCCAATATTCGTCGATACGGTCTGTAGGGTTTGCAAAAATAGATAGGGAATGATAAGCGTTTGTTTGTTTGAACTGTACCGCTTTAAAACATTACACTGAACATCCGTTTGGATCTTTCCGGCAGGGATGGTTCCATTATCGGGTGGTATCTCGACAAAATGTAAGTTTGCTTTTAGCAAACAATGATGCTTGTAGTCTGCAATCAAACCATGCAGGCTAAAACTAACCACCAAACTCGAGGAAACTATTAGCAGCAATGAGAAGACGGTGCATGCTGGAAAGACGAAACGATATGTTAATGCGGGAAGCGATATGCTGTGCCAAAAGTTAGTTATTAGCACGCAACAGTTTACTCACATTTCCAGCGGGGATTAACTTTGGATGGTTCCCTTTCAACGATCCGATGATGGGTGCACAGAACGGTCATGGTCTGGTCGCGTTCTGTACTGTTTTCACTCTATCAAGCTTGAACTGGTGCGTGCAGGTCGCCACACAACCGAACACTTTGATTTTTTTTGTTTCTGTTTTCGTATTATTCAGACCCAGCCTGCTAAATCAACAATAAACACAGCTGCACACCATGAATAAATTAAAACTGGTCCGTCCTTGATGGTCGTATGGATTTAAGCTATATGCATTCCTGTGTGACTTAGAAATAACGCATTACCTCATTGCGTATGCTTCGGTGAGTAAGTTATGATCTCATCAAAACACAGCATCGTACGGGCACGTTCGTATGAAACATGTTGGAACACACGGATATGGCAAGCAGGCGCGATCGTACTGTCGGTACAAAGACCAAACTGGTTCCGATACGTGCCGATTCCTTTCCACCTTTTTACCCGAAGATGTCACATATCTTTTATACAGCCTGCTTGGTGCTTCTGACACGATTTTTTTCACGTTTACCACTGTATACCGGACTCGGAAGCCATAGAAACGAGCAAACGGACCGTATGCCGTCTAGATCGAACTACATCAAGCTGTCTCAAACTTTGAAATACAAGCGCAATGAACAACGCGCGAAACATCCACCATGTTGGGGGCGGGCGCGAGAGAGACCATCATACAAAAACCGCGAGAGAGCGGCTGTTGCGGCATCGCATAAGCTGCGTGTGCGATCGCGAACCTCACGGTTTTAATGTACACTGGACGCGAATGAGAGAATATAACGCAAAACAAAAAGTAAACAAAATGTACTCTGCGGTTTTCGAGACCTGCGGGGGATGTATATGTCCATCTGGTAGAATGATCTTAAAAATAAACACACATCAATTCTGGATATTAATTTACGACTGAGCGGTGGCGACACACAAACACACATACGCTGCACTTGATCTATTTACGTTGAGGAAATGCTATATGCGCCTGATGGACAAGGTGGATCGGACGCAGTTCAGTTGATCAATTGATTTGAAGACTTGACGCGCTGAATTTATGGTTCCTATCATTGTGAAAATCTTTATTTACATAATTTGACTCTCTGCAATCAAAGATTAACGTACAGGGAAACATTTTCGTTCGCTCGACGCACGGAGTCTAGCGCGTATGTGGATTTATACCACGTTATCCATTTAATTTCCCTAGCCTAATGTGAGTAATAAAGATATACAGATGGTTGGAAGCTATGTTCAATTCATTTGCCCTGCCGTTTATAGGATATACGAGTATACACATAACATATAACAATGTTTGAATGCATGCTTTGCAATACGTATCGTGTTGTTATGTGAAGTTAATTTGGCAATAATTGCTACATTGGCAAAGTGCATGTACAACGTTATGGTGAGATTCAGCCGAACGTTTTAGTTTCATACGTGGGTTCATAGTTCCGTTGGTTGTGTTGAAATAGTCAAACTTGGAATGCATCCCATAATTCACACTCATTCGTAAGGGGTTGCCAGCTGCCGTCCAATTCAATTCGTAACATGGCGCATGTATGTGGTTACACGCAAATGTTCATAAGCTCTACCATTATCAACCCCATACGCGCACCTACTTTCATGAGGTTTTACCATTTTTCTTACTCCCATTAGTACGCACTTGGGAGATCTTCTTTTTCCGTTTCTCGCCCGACCAGTCCGCATCGTCCTCGTCATCCTCATCGCCGCCGAAATAATTGCCGGTACCAGCGTCACGCGTATTCGCTATACGTCTGCTCGCGATGCGTGATGAGTTTCTTCCCATGCCTGTAATACCATGGGAATTATTGAATACAAAATCTAATTTCTAATCAAATCTAGAATTCACGCAAAAGCCACTCCCACACATAGTGGTCTACATTCTTACCCATGCACTTTTCCAGATGGGGTGCAAATCGGGACGCGGCTACGATCCGATTGCAGTTCGGGCAGTGGCAGTCTAAAGCTTTTTTGGTGTTGGACGACCCGAACACGTCCATATCAGGTTGGTCGACGATCGTGTACGGTTTGCTGTCCTCTGGTTCGCCTTCCACTGCTGCACCGGAGCCCGTCTTGGAGGCATGGTGCATCTCGTATGCAACCCCAAGGATGGTTTCATCCACCAGCGACTCGTAAAGATAATTGGCAGCTTTTTCCCTTGTTTCAGGATCGCTCATAAACCGTCGAAATTCTCGAACCAATTCCTGCTCGTCTGCGTATTCTATGTGGATCCCGTCGGTTTCACTCATTCTGTCGGCGTAAGTTTTGCAGAAAATGCCGATGGTAATCAACTAAAAAATACACAACAAAACATCTCCGAGCAGCTGTCGGCGAAGAGGACACGGTTAGTTCAACGGACATCACATCTGACGAAAGTAACAAAAATGTATCAAAAAAAACCGAATCTTTATTTTTGATAAAATAACAAATTTTAAAAAATTCAATAAAATCCGAAATAATTGGAAGTTTAGAAACATAAAATACGAAAAACGAGTAAAAGTTGAAAATGGGGTTGGGAATGCTCGAGGATGAACCATTGTTGCTACACTAGATTACAAAACAGTAGCAATCCAAACGACACATACGAACAATACCTGTTTCAATTTATGTTTCAAAGCATGTGCAAAAAGAGAGAAGCATCAGTTAAACTCAAGAAGCATCCGTTTCTATCGTGAAACATACAAATAGGCAATAAATGTATTTGTTGTTGGCCATTCTTGCTCGGTTTTCTAAATGATCATTGTAGTTTTTTTGTCATGTACTGTGCCCCGGAATGAAAAAAATTTGATAAACGTGAAGAAATGGTATCGTGGTTTAAAATATATTGATACTGTTTGTAACAGACATGCCTGAATAATTGAAACATAACAGCGTTTTAAATGCTAGCAGCAGTGTGCAACATAATTTTAAAAAATCCTCCAAATTGCTCGGTTGATTTCTCTGGACGAAAACGTCAAACCCACATTGCTGTATTTTAACGAAAACGTCAAAGCCTTCGGTATTTTGAACGAAACTATTGGTAGAACCGAATTGGTGCTCGGAATCGAAGAGTGAAAATTGTGTCTGCGTCAAACTTTTCCAAAACCTCTGTCGATCGCTTTTCGAAGCAGCTCGTTATCTCTTCAACGCTTTAACTCTCCTCGAAACCACCCCAAACTAATCCAGGTAAATGGTGAAAAGTTGTTTGATTTAGTGCATTTTCATTTCCTTCGGGGTGGCATCCGCAGAAAAATCGATGCAGGGAACATTTGGTGCCGTTGGTGGTGTGTCGTGCTCGCGAGGCGAACGATGGTGGAATGTGTGATGATTTGAGCGGTGATCTGTGAGGCTCCATCGTGACTCAGAAGCAAGATATCGTTTCGGTTTAATTAAATCATTCGAGATGAAGTCATCATACGGTTGAAGCTGTACGGAATTCCCACCGTTTTCGTGAAGGTGTGCCCGCTGTGAGAAGAGTACCCCTCGGTGTATGATGTTGTGCTACGCCCTTTCTTGGCGCACGCATGAAGCGCAGCACTGTGCTAGAATTGGCACTGTTTTGGCACACACATGTCCTTATGCGGGTGGCCGCACGTTTCGCATACACACGTATGCAGCTACATCGTTTCAGGGTCAAGTCTAAAGCGACGAGCCTCGGCCGTTTCTATCTGGAACGGACAGGGCTGGTAATTTTGCGTGTGGTCATTACGTTCAAAAACAGGCACAGACAGTCAACGGGCGGCAGTGGAGCTGGGCTGCCCTGCGAGACAATTCCCAGCACTAATTTATGTTCTTTTTTCTCACGCCGAGCCTCACATCACATCCTCGAGACAGGACGAGAAGACCGCAGTCATTGCGTTTAAAGGATGAGACATACCATTTAGTGTGCGGGTGTAAGAGCGGGACCAATGCAACGCCACACCACAGATAAAACTGATGCTTGGCGCATACTCAATTCAGCCCTTCCCGGTTGTTGTTTTTTACCGTATCAACCTTATGATATTGATTTTTTGGGGGAGTACGCACCTAGAAAGACACCCCTCTTGGAGGCTCCGAAGATGTGCTGATGATGCTCGATTTTTGTCACTTTAGCGCCAAAGAACCGGGAGTTTTCCGTTTCGATTTTGTTTGCTTGCCCTTTCACTTCTTGGCTGATTGTGGTACCGTTAATGTAGGACCAGTATGTACCAACAAACACGTACATTTGTCTAACATCTTTGAAAATGTCTTTCGTCTGCATGATGCGTGAATTCGTTTGATGAAGCAAGAATGCGAAGAAAGCCCTTTGTTTGCATTTCGTGCCTGCATGGGTTGGAGCATTGTGCAGGACAATAGAGTTTCACCAAAGATTTAACGGCAATCGCTGATCTAATTCAATCTAATTCAAATATTAATGTTTTAAAATTATATACGCATTATGGACTTTCAGATAATCGATTTCACAGCGCAAAGCTAGTGGATGAATTAGTAATTAAATTTGACGCATTAATGTGATTGATTCGGTTTTACTTGCTTATACATCACTTTTTTCCCTCCAAACGGCATATTGTGGTAGCGCTAGTCTCTCAACATTTCCTTTTCTAGTTGTGATGCAAACATGATATTTTTACACTTTCTCATTTACAGAATGCCGGCTGCAGCACCCCCGGAAAATGGTGCAGGTGTACCAAAAACCGAGCTGCAGGAGCTCCAAATCAAGCAGCAGCAGGTGGTCGATGAGGTAATGGAACATGCTCTGCATACGAGAATTTTAAAGCTGCAAATCCTCACAAACCCGACAGCAACACGTATATACATATGTATCTATTTAACACCATTTCTTCTGTTCTTTCTGTACCCTTTCATGATTCCGTGGCCCGTCAACCACCATAGTCCTTGGACAGTACCCGCCGAATGCTGGCATTATGTGAGGAGGTAAGAACAATCCATTTTGTACTGTTTTGTCGCATTACCGCGCTTGTCTTGCGAATGAATACTGGCAGCTCCTTTAGAACCTGTGGCGATGGATGCAAAATATGTTTTTCGATAGAGGAACTGCACCACTGCTCCACGCAATTGGAGGTGCCTTCGCAGTAAAAAATAGTACCGATAACTTTAGCAGGGCGCCGGCTATTAAAATGTTGCCCTCGATAGCGTTTTGACACGTTTCTGTAAAATGATTGAATCGCCTCCTAAAATGGTCCGGTAAAGTTGTGTTATTAAAACCGTTTTGTTTTACTACATCCAAAAATAGTAAAATAGTAACTCTTAGTTCGTTATTATGCTATGTTTTGCTCATGGTTATTCGATCGATCAAGACAAACTGTCGATTCTGTCATCGAATTTCAGCCCCGAAGAAGTCATGTCAATTTAAACCGTCCTGTACCCAAGCCTGCCATATTGTCCAATAGCTGTTTTTTATGTTTCTTTATAAATGTGTTCGTTTTTTCTTTCCTAATTTGAAGTTAGCGCAATACTTGGCGCAAAAATAGAAGGTTTCTTTCCTTCCTCTGTGATACTAAATGTTGTGTTTCCGTTTAATACTTTATCGATGTTCCAATTTCTCATGAATGTTTGGTTTGCGTCGTGATTTAACATAATATTGAGTGAATTAAAAATCATTCGGTGTATTACTTAAGCATTAGCTGATTTGTTTTAAAGCTTAATATGATTTATCACGTCCAATTAACTGTATTCTAGATTAAGTGAAATTGTAACATGAAGTATTTTAACATATTATAAAAAATGACAACTTCATAGAAACAGCAATGCTCTGTTCCTCAAGTTTCCTTTTATCGGTTGCCGTAAGAAACACAACGGAACAGGAGTTATAGCATATTTTATTCCTTGTTTGTTTATAACTGTTTTGTTTATCTTTACACTTTTGTTGAGGCTGCGTGTGTTTTTGTATGTCCCGATCTATGTTGCATGCATATGACTTATACATACGTCAAACATTCGATCGTACTAACTATTTCCGTCACATCACAAATTATTAAATTTCTTCTCCTCCAGAATGAAACCACGGCTGGATGAAGTTGAAAACAGAGAACAATAACTATTCTATTCCTTTCATTGTCTTGGTTTTATTGTTTCCCTCTCTCTATTGACGTCTCTGTACCTTGATCACTTATAATAGAGCTATTTTAAATAACTATCACTACTACTGTACCCTACTCTGCTACTTTTTACAATACTATCCTACTGAAATGAAAAAAAAAGATGCATGAGTATCTACTATTATTATTTCCGCTGTGCCGGAGAAAAAGCTTCTCAAGCAATAACGCGGTGGAAATGTACTGATTTGTTGTATACATAGCTTACAAATCTTTGTAACATTCGTAGTCTCGAGTCTGAGAGAAGCAAAATCGATTCACAACACTTTGAACATAAATTCAACAATTCATCGTTGACGTATGAGCTTGAACATGTATACGCGTGGTTCAATAAAAATGTGAATCTTCCATTTAATCGGTGAACACATGTGCAATGTTGTGGACATAAAAAGTTAACGCATAAAGTACAGGCAAACGCTGGAAACACAACGAATAGTGATTAAAAGTTCCCAACAATCTATGACTATAATCACGCATCAAACGCAAAAAAAGTCTGCAATTTGTTGTTTCTGTGTGTTCTGCACAAATATGCCTATTGCCCGTTTGTAGTAATTAAATTTTACGTTACTTAAACCTTAACAAAGCTTTATATTATGTATGGGTTACTTAATCATTTTCATTAGCATTTACAATTTTTGTTTTGAAATGAATGTAAGTGTACGTATCGTATTTTGTTTCCGTAAAAATCGTACGCAATGTGCTAATAGTATTAAAAAATATACGATCTTTTTCAATCATTAACACTATAACAAGCACCCAAATGGAGCAATCTTGTAAAGTTGTTAAAGCGATTATTTGATTTTCAAACATACTGACAGGTTGCGTGTAGCCATAAAAGGCTTAGTAATGATGTATTTCTATTCCTATTTTATTCCAAAACTCTACGTTCTTGTTTTGCAGATAATTGATGAGAGTAAGACAAAATGTTGCTATAAATATAACAAACACGTTTATGGATCCTCTTTTGTTTATTTGTGTGTGTGCGTGTTTCTGGATATAAAAAAACAACAACAAACGATCGTATAAGTTGAATTTATGTTCAATGTTTTGTAATTTATGTTCAATTTGTCTCGCTAAAACAAGTTGGCTATACTTTATACAATATCATACATTTTGCGTGTAACAGAATCGTGAAACGTGGGACTCGCGATGGTATATTATATCGATTAAAGATTATCCTCGTAATAGCCTTATCCAGCTCTACGACAAAGAAACAAAGTAATATGCGCTAGAGATTATACCTACAACTGCCACATCAATTAGGAAATCACCATTAGTATTAGCATTTTGGTTTTTACAAATTTATATATACCAAGCATATACGTAGCAGATCGATCGATACAGGATAACATGAATTGGTCCAAACAAGAACCTCCTAAAACTTCTACCATATCCTCTGCCGAGCAATGATCTGTTTTACGTTTGGAAAATCCAAAAACCAACAACCAGAAACCCATGTCTTCAAACTAAACGTTACGCCCATCACTACAGTATACGCAGAACAATTAACAAATTACACTTATTACTGATTATTCCAAATGCCGCCATACAAAAATAGAGCAAGGAAGCCGGGATTCGAACCCTGGTGGCCCTTGACGATCAGGGAGGTGAGTCATCATATCATTGGACACATTCTATACATAATCTATTATATTGTAATCCTTTGGAATGCAAAAAAACAATCATAATTATTTTCTACATAAAGACCAATGTTGAATGTATTGACTACACTCCTCATTTCAAACCGCAATACATCCAAACTCACATTCTGTTTTAGTTTATTCATCCACCTGAACGACACTCGAAAGGCTAGAACGTATTACATACTCTCCAACATATTTCATCAGCTTCAATGTTGCAATTATCTCCCAAAATGTGTTTTCATGATGATTCCTTTTATGTTGTTTCCTGTCCGCCCCATACGTTTGCGGAGAAAAAGATACTGCCAATCAACTTGTCACACTTTCCTTTATCGAAGCACCAAAACTTTCTTTACAATTCAGATTTTCACACTCTAGTTCAGTTGATTATCGCTTGTAATCTTTCTTTCACGATAGAAGATTTATGACATTACGTTTCTACAATCTATCCTCAACTCTTTTTTCTCCACCTTTGCTCGCATGAGCGCTCCTTTACACAACACAGATGCAGACGCACTAATTGCTGCTTATATAGTTGCTTCACGTATCTTGTATCTTGAGCGTATAATATGTACATTCTCCTTTAAAACTTCCCCGTACTAGTTTGCCTTTCGCTTACAATAATTTCATAAGTTATTCTTGTTTCTCTTTAATTTGTATTCATTGTTCTACTATGAATCCTAAGATCTTTACCCATATCCTGTAAACTTTCTCCATTCTGTACGTTAGTGGGTTATGTTAAACCAAAGTGGCTTCCATTTACTGTAAGCTTGTTATGTTTTCGAATCAGTAACTTCAGTTTCAATTAATTACTGTTTATTTTTTTCATTTTGTCTATCGCTTCCTCGTGCGTAGGTTCGCTTCGTATTATGTGTATTGTGATTTTACTTCTATATTTAATTCTGTTTCATATGTCCTTACATGACGAGTTGATTAAAGCCTTATTGATTATGATTTGTTTCAACATTGTGAGTGTTTTCGTGCTGTGTTGTGGAAAAAACCAAAAAAAAAGCTCATAATAGATGGCGTAAACCGTAAAGCGTGGAGTCGTGCTCAATGCTCAAATATTGGGAACTGGAAGATTGCATATCAATACGTTTGATAAAGTATTAATGTAGCTTAAATTTCGTACAAATGCGTAAAACAAGGAAGCAGTATGTGCAATGCAAATTTGCAACTGTCACAAACTATTAACAAAAGGCATTCTGATTGACATGACTGGGTCTATTAGCGAATGATCGATTTGATGCGTTTAAGGCAAGATGTGCTGGAGGAGTGTGGTAAAACAGAAGATAAATGATTGTCGAATGTATTAAATAAGCCATAAGATTAAGATACCCAATCTTGTACACGTAAGGATTGTAATTGCGACGGATTTTGTCGCACAATTTAGAACGTGAGACGATGTCTAAGTTGATATTTGTGATATTTTCTGATCTAGAGCACTGAGGTGGGAATGCGAACCATCGTAATGCTGGATGAACAAGGAGGTAAGCTTATCCACTGTTGAGTTAGCAAGACCTAATCAATAACAATAACAAAAAAAAAGAAATATCTTCTACACACCACCGGAAACAATCTAACAGTTAGCTACAAATAACAGAGATATCATATTTTCGTTGGTAGAAAGTCTAAACTAACCTCTGCTTGCAATCTTTTCGTTTATTTCTAAAAGTATCTGGATTTGTAACTTCACAGTCACAAATTGTACAACAATATAAGTGCATTTACATTTAGCTCTCACTGTGCAACGGTCTGTGAGCAAAACGGAATGAGAATCGCAAACTCATAACTAATGTAGAAAGTCATAAAATGTGACAGTAACAAAAAAGGCAGCCAAGAAAATATCACAAATCACCCAAAGAAACCAAACTACGAACTAACCCAGCAAACAACTAACGATGATTCACCCACTAAAACATACTTACAAGTACTTACCAATCGGAAACAAACAAACGTACCAATGAGCACAGCACTTTTCACTCTAAACTCTGCATCTGCATCAATTAAACAACACAACAAACAGGTATATTATAAAGCAAAACATCAACTCGAAAGCGACAATAGTACATATATTTATAATGTTTTTCCTTGCATTCAATCTATTGTATTCCATTAATACATTCCAGGCGCAAACTGGGCGCGGGATTCTGAGTTTTATGTTGGATTTTTCTTAAGTTTGTTCGTTTTGATTTGTTTTTGTTCAAGAAGATGCATTTTTCTCTACAATAGCGACACGAAACATATAATTTCTCATTAAGTTCAATTTAGTTCGTTTTTTGTTAAAAAAAAGAAGATCTTTTGATAATGATCATTTATTGGTTTGAATTTTACTGTCACCGGGAAGTGTTTTATAAAAAAATGCTTTTTCTAGCGTTCTTAAATATCCTACGACAGTCGTTAGTGACGGTTTACTTAAGTTAAATAAAATAAAAATTTTAATTACTGTAGATATCACGCGTTTGGTTCAAAAATCACATTCCTCATGAATTATTTTGATATCGTTTTGAATGATCCCTTTTTTGCTCGGCCTTTCGAGATATGCTGCCATTTACGAATAAAGCCCCGTAACTTGTTCCTACTTCGTTGATTTAAAGCATAACTTTATAGTTACATGTATTATTTATTTTGTCCCTTTTTTTGTTCAAATGTTTAAATTCGATTTCCGTATTTGTAAAACTTTTCCGTTGTTTCTTTTCCGAGAGTGTAGAACGTTGCATGACATTCGAGTAATGTTAATGAACTTATCTTTCAATATACTAATAAATATTATCGCTACATAGTACTGTTTACTATTCTACTACTTATACTCTTACTATCATCACTAAAACTACTATCACACGATAACTATTTATGCTATCACTTCTATCAACTCTGTTACTCCATTTTGTTTTCCCATTTCATACATATCAATGCATTTCATAGCCAGCAAAAAAAACACACATTTTGTGAACAATTTCCATATGCTGTTATACCTTGTGCACAATTTCCACAGTACCGCATATCCACATAGAGTAACATCCAAACATACCGAAACCCCCTGTTCGATCCATTTACCACCCTCTAAAATCTACAATCATACACTAATGCATTTCATAATCCACAAGAAGAAAAAAACCAGCTCACTTATCACTTACTAATTCATTGTTGTTACAAACGATCATCATGTTGTCGTTCTCCGTGTTTTTCGTTACAAAATGTAATTGGCTCTTTTTCTTCCCTCTTTCTCTCTTTCTCTGTTTCTGTTCTCATGTCCTTCTTTTCCCCATCGGGGTTGGTGTAAATTTTTGCGTAATTGAATTATGCATTTCATGCGATCCCGTGCTGATTTAACTGTTGTTAAACAAATGCAAACACACGAATCCTATTTAAAACACCACAGAACAATTGGACCGAATCGAGGAGGGCATGGACCAGATCAATGCCGACATGCGTGAAGCCGAGAAGAATTTAAGTGGCATGGAAAAATGCTGTGGAATCTGTGTCTTACCGTGCAACAAGTAAGCATACGAAGGCATCATGACCGGGCAACGTAGGTTCCCTAACATACACTGTAACTTTTCGATTCGCAGAAGCGCATCCTTCAAAGAGGACGACGGTACCTGGAAGGGCAATGATGATGGTAAGGTGGTTAACAATCAGCCCCAGCGAGTAATGGACGATCGTAACGGGTTGGGCCCGCAGGCTGGTTACATCGGAAGGTAATGAACGGGCGATCAAACGTCATGCTGTGACACCCCGTTCAATGAAGTTCATTTACTAACATGTTTACCTATCCGTACCGTTCAGGATCACGCAAGATGCCCGAGAAGATGAAATGGAGGAGAACATGGGACAGGTGAACACGATGATCGGTAATCTGCGAAACATGGCGCTCGATATGGGCTCCGAGCTCGAGAATCAGAACAGACAGATCGACAGAATCAATCGCAAGGTAAGTGTCCTGTTTCACTCCGCTCGTTGGCTTTCTCTCGCCACACACCCACACACACACACGTACTGCCGGCAATGGCCACAGACGGTTGCTTCCGGCCGTATGTTGTTGCATTGCTGCTCCGTTATCCGGCGAACTCGCTGACGAGCGCTGGCAGTTGGCAGCAGCCGCGAGAGTGAGAGAGTGTGAGAGAAAGTGAAAACGAAACGAGAAAGAAACGGCGAAGCATCTTGTTACCGACCCTCTACTTTCTACTATACATTTAGCCGAATGATCTTTCTTAGTTTTTTGATCAGATTATTACATCGTTAAACATGCATTCGTTTCTTTTCTATCCTTTTTATCTGGTTCGATTTTTGATTTATAGTGTATGAGTTTTCTATGTTGGTGTTTTCGATCAACTCAAAACATTAAAACTACCCGTAGCACATGTTTGCAAAACAAATCAGAAAAACATAAAACATTAAAAAAACATAACATAAGCTCTAAACAGTGGTTTTGCTTGCGCATTCTAGTTTTGTGTTTGGTTTTTTTTACGTTGAAGAAACGTTTCTTCGCTGTTAGTTCCTTTTGTTTTTCCTTCAGTTTTCTCTGGATTAGACCCCGTTCGGTATTTGAGCGTAATGTTTTGTACCATTATGTACTAGATTTTATTCGTCTTACAATTATACATTACTAATTACCAAGGTAGCGGAGAAGTATCTATGTACTGTCGTTGAAACGCGTTGTTGTGGTCTCTGTGTATACTGTTGTGTCCGGTTGTTGTTTTGTTACACACAACACACACACACACTCCTGAGCTTTCGATTAAAACTAGAAGCAACCACCTTCTTCAAGCATTACATACCAACCCACCACCGGGCTCTGCTCATTTTTGTGCATTTCCTCTTCTTTCGTTTGTCTACTGGTTTTTCGTCTTTTCTGTCATATGTCTCTATCTCTCTGTCTACCTATGTTTCATTTTTTATGCGCCTGAATCTATCGAAGTGTGTTAGTACATGTTTGTGTAGCTTTCAAGTTCAGTGTGTACGGCAATTTTCTATTTACAATAAACAAAAAGTCCGCAATCCAGTGTTGTAAAAGACATAAACGGAAATGAGCTGAATCCAGTATGTTTAAAAATTTAGCGCAATTGCAACTATTGGAAACATAGAAAGCAGGGAATTGCTTTCAAATTATTTTGGTCGCCAAAATTTAAACCGAACTTTATTCCATTACATTTAGACCTTTAACGCGACGAGATGTTCGTTTGAGCTTCCTTTCCGTTTTCTGATAGATTTGTGTTTAACGTGCAATATTTAGTACGCTCTTAGTATTTTGCACACTCGTACACAGAGCGCAAATGGCTAAACAGTTACCGCTTTATTTATCTACTCGCTAGGAATAGTTGACACGTTCTCAAACCTTAACATTAGCCGAACCATGATAGTTTTCAACAACAAAAACAAAAAGCGGATCCGAATTAAGTTTTTTTGCATTTCTGTTTAACGCTTTTTATGATTTTGTACCATATTCTGATTTATATAATCAAAGCTCTCTCTCTCTCTATCTATAACCTCTACCCTTTTGCTACCCTTATGCTTTCCTTGTTCGCTAGCTGATTGTGTTGTTCTTTTCTAATAACCATATATAAAAAAACGACAAACCGATGTTTTTAACTGTTCGAATTGCAATTCATTTCGGCTATCCGCACGGACTGTGTGGAATGATATAGAAATATCGTTTTCTATCAAAGAAGAAAAACAAGAGACAATCATGGAAGTGATCTAGCTTATCACAACGGTAGTCGTAAGTGTTGGTGGAATAAGAAACACCGTAGCGTTTGACGTATTTCCTGCAAAAAGGGGTTTAATTTGTGTTCTTTTTCCTGATATATTTGTTGGTATACTTTACTTGTTGTTACTCCCCAAATTTCGCATATGGCTTAGCCGCAGCAAAAGGCCGCTATGTGCTTGGTTCGTTCTATTGTTCTATATTCGAAACACTTTTGCGGTGTTAAACGCAACACTCAGCCAGTACGTCAAAAACTACGGTGCAGCCGGTCAGTTTACGCTATATGGCTGGCAGCTAAATTCCGCACTACGCACAACCAAACGGTAGAGTATTGTGTATTTTCTTACCAACCACTATTACGAAACATTAGCAATGTGTGATGGGAGTAAGTATCGTTAATGACACCCATATACTATCCGTTTGGTAGGTAGAGCCCACTGTTTTCTATGTGCCAAAGTTGATAATTACATTGTTCTGCGCTCTCTCTGCTAGTGACATTAACAGATGGAAACCAGATGAGGATACCATGGTGGATAGTGGAATAATATCGTTGTTTACAAACGTTACTGTATATACTTATCTGTTTGTTTTCGGTTATTTGTTTTCTTGTTTATCACATTCATTTTTCGTTTTTCCTGTTCAATGTCGTTAATTTGTGCTTTGCAACCGCTTCCCTTCTTTGCGGTAATAGCTGAATAACAAGAAAGGGACGCTAGTGGTTGCGGCCACATCTTCGCTCTTATTGCTTCTGCGCGTTGTTTCATGGATCAAAACAATCTTTTAAATTTGTTGCAAATGCAAACGGATGCTTAATGGCCTTTCTTGCACAAACAAGTTTGAAGTGTGAGACCAGCTTGGACTTCCGGCGAAGGAGGATATTGTTTGAAAAGCGCTTTAACATTGCCAAATCCCGTTCAAAATCAAATCTCGTCTCCATCCGAAGGAATGCTGGATAATGTAAAACTACTTACTTGTTGCTCCATCATCTATCGCGACCTCCCAGTAGAGTTATGATCACTTGCTGAAGATTGCCGGCAGATGATTTTGTTTAGCTTAACGTTTTTTCCCCCGTTCGCACCGATCAACATGACTATCGTGTCGAACAAACCGAACATAGAAAAAAAAGCCCGAGACGAATGCCGCCAGTAGTGTTTTGATTTCAAGTTTCTGTTGTTCTCTTCTGTTATCTCGTGCTCGCCCCCCATTCACTCGTTCGCTGCCTTAGAGGACCCGTTGCGCGCACCATCGTTTCTATTCATTGTTGCGTTTTTCGATAAGCGTTTCTTGCGTTAGTTTTCAACGTTTCGTTCCTGTTTCATCCTTCCTATATATCGCGCGTTAAAAAAAATTTCAGTGAATAATCTGATTGAGAATCAATTGCTCTTACCTCTCTTACTCTTTCATTATACTATACTACTACTATATAAATACCTATGTTTATGTTTATGCATGTGACATGATCGTTATTTTAATGCTCTTCCAACAATCTAGGGCGCATCAAATGAGGACAGGATAAAGGCGGCCAATGAAAAAGCGCACTCGCTTCTCAAATAAAAAGGGTACCGAGTATATATATAGCAGTGCATATATGCAATATACACACCTATCTATACATATATATATATACATATACTTGTATGGTTATCGTTATTATTTTACCTCCTCCAATTTCGGATATCGAAACGAAACAGACGTGAAAAATGTAAGTTGGTAGTTTTCTTACTTCATTACATATCTATGTATATTCGTATTCCTAGTTTCTAATACTACTATTTATTATGCGTGTAATGGAACATATTTATTAAGCATAAGTTTCTTTATGTCAATTCGTTCTGGTATATATATATGTAGGATGTGATATTATATTATGCTGCAGAATCAATAGAACAGAAGGAAATATGACTCACACAAAGACATTTAAGAATAAAACAATGTTTATGAAACAGCAAAATAATCTGATCACTGCTTTTATTTAAACTCCTTCATTGTTATACGACACTCTTTCCTTTCTTTTGTTTTTTTTTCAATTCTCTACGTTCAATTTTAACACTTACGTTCGTTGTGTAACTTTAAGGAATAAACACTGTAGGCAATTATGCGTGCAAAAAATTTTCACATACAAAAGCATTGTGAATACATAGTACAATACACACACGATGGCCGATGGGTTGAGTGATGATGAATTTGACAAAAAATAATAATTGCCTGCCAGTTTTATTGCATTACTTTCTTCGACTCTTCGGCCTCTTATGCCTCTTTTTATCTTTCCAACAATCGTCACCACCTCCCCACCCGAAATGACTTCCGTTGTATCCGTTCACTGTGTAGTTCACTACTACTGCCAAACTAGTCGATTGATTGAACGAATTGATTTTTACGAATACCTCACCTTTATTCCAACTTTTTCCACACTGATCAATAATAACTATTGCTACTCATCGGCCAAAATCGAACCAATCCGTGTGCGTGAGTGATCTTATCTTGTATGCTATCGACTTCCGTAGGGAGATTCCAACGCCACCAGGATAGCAGCGGCCAACGAGCGGGCTCACGATCTGCTGAAATAAGCTGTTTCACACACACATACACTAGCGTGGATCGTTTGTGCAAAGGAAGGACGTAAAGGAACAGAGGACAGCATGTGTATTGTAATTGGGCTGGTAATCCATCCGAGACGTGGTCCTGCCGGGTATAAATAAGGCTAGAGCATAGCAAATGGCGGCAAATGAGCGCTTATCGAAATCCACCTACGATTTACAACATGCACGAAAACTGGACACTACGATTACTACGAAAAGAGAGAGAGAGAGAGAGAGAGAGAGAAAACAAACGGCATAGATAAACCGCAGATGGAAGAACACACACCTGCAACCAGGACGTTAGACTGCTTTGCATTTAAATATGAGCGCCGACGAGTAGAGACGGGAATCAAAATGGGAGATTAGTGTGTCAATCATTGCCACCGCTTGCTGATTAGTGTAAGGATGCTGTAGGCTTACGCGAGAAACGTTGATCATTGACCCCGTGGCAACGGCACAGAACGGGTGCGTACATTTTACCCAATTCCTCTCAGCAGACATATGAGACAGCGAAACGCAGACAAGTCACACACGGGCAGGCAGGAGCGCTAGACAAAAGTGCGGTGAAAATATTACAACGATACTCTTAGGTTTCACTAGGTTGTGCAAATTTTGCGTTTAGATTCCATTATTACTCTCCTGCATTCTGCAAGAAGGCGATCGTTCATTCGATCGCAGCGGCGCGGTGTGCCTTCGCATGTTTGCGTGGCACGGCTATAGGGGTTTTAACTCATTTCCACTTCTAGGCTACCGGGACCAACGTACCCTGTCCTTTCGTTCAATTGCCTTTTGATTTTAATCTTGGACGGTTTTGTGACACGTCGTTTTGGGGCGAAAACAAAAAGGTGCGGTGCAGGTGATCGTGATTATTCATACACGTTCGTTGTTTGCTACTACCAGCAACTAAAGTTAGTCTGAACAGTGCTTGTTTTGTCCGTTACAGCAGCTTTTAGTCACAGTAGGATAGGATAAAAATCTTCTCCCCCTGGTTCGTCCAGTTCGTTTGACGAACGGGTTTTCTTTCCCCTACCCCCTTCCCGATGTGTACGATCGCGCTACGGTGGTGCATCCAACAGTGGGCAAAGTTGTGTGTGGGTCATTCAAAGGGAAAGTGATCAGTACCATTTAAAAATCGCATTTTAATCGTTACAGTAGTGTAGATCCTCCATACTAATTCTATCTGAATGTTTAGGGCTGTTATCCTTGCAGCATAATGGTGCACATCACTCCTATAATCCCTTGCTTGTGTGGCTACGTTACGAACGGGCTACGTTCGTGCGGTTTCCTTTTTCTTCCCACCGAGACCGAAAGGCAAGAGAGCACGAGTAGCAAATCCAGCAAAAGGATGTAACTAATCATCATATCACACTCGGCGTTTGCTGGCCATGTTGCCGATGCCATTTTGATGAATGTGTTACCGGCTGAAACATTCCGACGTATAAAGGGTTACTACTGCTAATGTTAAATCGTTTTCGTGTAATTCTTTGTAGTTCACGAAAAGTTTCTGTGTGCTTCTACTCTTCGTGTCCGTTAAATCTTTGTTCCCCAGCAACGGATAACGCTGAGACGTTAGTGTTTACAAAACATTTGTTAATTGATGAGCGAAATGCTTCAAATGCCTAGCCCAAAATAGCGTCGTTATATAGTGTCAGCAAAGCATTAGTTCGGTAACGGCAGTTAGCTTTTCGCTATTCGGGTTTATGATACGAATGGAAATGAACAAACATTTACTTTGCTTTGTTCAGATTGGATCATAGTTGGTAGATTATTTTGAAAGCCCCCATTTGGGATACAAAGCAATTCACTATTCCTAGACGTTGAAATTAGCTGGTCCTGATCATCGATCAGTCTTGTAACGTAGCCCAGCACCCAGTGTACTAGTTCAATAACAAGCCACAGATATAGTAAAAGTAATCTCAATTGCATCAACTGGATCGAACACAACTTTGGCATTTCTCAACTCAACGAAACGGATAATGTGGTAGGTTGCAAATGTTTTGATTAGCTTCCCCAGGTCTCCTACCGGCAAACAAAAGCAAGACTCAACATCGGACGGTAAAACACGGGAAGTTCCTGTGTGGCGATTGTTAGTCTAATTTGCAAGCAATTTTTATCTCGATATAGCTTCAATCTCATATAATAACATAAAAAACACACACACAAACAAACAAAAACCCAGTGTAGTGGAACTGCATAAGACGAACAGAAACCATAGCCACCAAACGAAGGAATAGCGAAGAGAGGAAAAAAAATTACTAAAAATTAAAGGCAAGGCGTACTTTAATAATAAATATAAATATACAAACTTATACATTATTAACGATACATTATTTACTTAGCAACTGAGGGCGAGTAAATGTGCATGGACGCGTTTATATCATATCAAGCAGCAGGCAGACGCAATGGAGGACAACACAAACAGAGTTCTACACAGAGAGAGAGCAATGGGAGAGAAAAAAAGCAAGCATCAAATGGGACAAAAAAAACATCCCAGCACACACAAAATACAAATGAAAATGAAGGAAAATTAAAACTAGCAAAACTAAACACCGAAGTGAATTGTATCGCAAAGCAAGCTAATAATAAGAAGCATTTAAGTGTGTTGATCGGTGCAGATTTTCCATTTGTATGGTAACCATTGTGGCAAACAAACAAACGAACGAAAGAGCGGAAGTTTAAACGCAAACGGGCGGGTGTAGTACACAACGCACCTGCGTACGCGCATTTGCGAACGATGATAAAGATTGCAATATTATTGTGGTATCCTACCGATCGGAAAGGCTCGACTTATTAAAAGTGAAGCAAAACAGCAGAGAAAAACAAAAAAAAAACATTAATCCAAGGCTATATATAGAGAAAAAAAGAGAGAGAAAAGTCCAGTAATGAACAAAAAACAAACTTTATCATATACCAATATAAAACTGCTGGGCTTACAGACAGCGACAGGACACTCTGAACACAAAGGACACGCGTTCAAGTATATACACTCATTATTATGTTTGAACAAAATGACGTTGATTGAATAGATTCATCAGCAATAATAAACAATTGTGATAATACAATACATACAAGACGGCGGGGCGGGGGTTGCGGAAGGAAACCTCTAACCAGAGGTGTGTGGCAGATACAAAGTCAGTGATGCGAAGGCAGAAATTATGAAGCAATCGAACAAGCGAAAACAAAACAAAAAAGAAACAAACACAAAGCCGAAAGAAAAGGAGCATTTAGAGACGGAACGGACAGTAGTTGTACGTACAGCACTTGACAAAAAAAAAAGATGAATGGCTAAAGCAAAGGGGGTAGCAAAAGGTGGAAAGAAAAAAAAAACAAACATAGTTAAAACAGTACTACAGATACAAAATATGGAGTGAACACATATGAGGATTCTGCTCGTTTAACTCTCAACGCACGCACTGGACTAGAATGAGGTTATAATAACCGTGGACGGAACTGTTCTTTTGTTTTTCGCTCAGCGAGAGGTAATTGATCGTGTTTAATTACTTTTGCTCTATATGCAGCATTGCCATACCTTCTACAGGTACAGTTTATATAACAAAAACACAAAAAACCTGAGTATGTCAAAATTGCAAAAACCATAGAAGAAAGGGAAAATTTTAGCCAATCGCTCTTCATCCGATAACAGACACCTGGCTCTTCTCTTCCATCACATTTGTTGAGATTCGGGACACTCTTTCCAAACCACTTCCAGCAACACTCACTTGCTTCCCAGGGAAAAAAGCCATCTCCATTCTTCCAACCATTATACTTGCGCACCAGTGGGCAGTCGTTGTTGAGGCTTAGGTCGGTCTGTGTTATTTGTTGAACACGTTATTCTGGGACGAAGCTTTTTTTTACCGCAGCTGTCTAAAACGGGTGACGCAAGAATTATTGCTAGATAAATGTTATCAAACTCCTAAACCAAACTGGAAGTCCTTTCCTAGTCCTGGAAGCGTGTGGACGCACATACATCACTCTTACGAAAAAAAAAGAAACAACACTGAAACAACAGCTACAGCATCACATCTCTCTCTCTTACTACCTTAGCGATTGATACCCTTCCCCATTGGTACGCTCGGCACGACGGAAGCAAAACGGAAAACTTAATCATAAACAAACTCATACCATCTCTTGTTGTCTTAAAAAAAAACAAAACAAAACAAAAACTCTACATGTGTATAAAACAAGTCAAATGAAAGACAAAACTCCAAACTATTGCCATTATAGCTGCGTGCAAATAAGTAACTACTAAGCACTGGTCACTACTATTGCTGATAGACCGCTTCAAAGAGGGAGCAGCTTAGCAAACGCTAACGCGTTGCTCTTTGCGGTTTTTTTTCCATTTTGTTTTTGTGTGTTTTCCGTTTCGTTTCCTTACCCTACCGCTGCAAATGATCCTCCCCCACTAGCGTCCAATCTGCATAGATAAAAACCCACACACATTTCTGCTAAAATGAAAGGAAATGAGACGCGCGTAAGGCGAACCGTGTGCTTTGCAATGGAATGATAACAAAGATGAAACCGAAAGGTAGTGACGAAAACCAAATGAACAAAACACAAATTACACAAAGCGAAAAGGGTTTGCAAACGCAGAAGCACACGACAGCATACGATGATGCATGATGATGGGAAAGCAAAAGCAAAAGTTTACGAAATGTTATCTAGTTAAGTTTGGCTACAAACAAAACAAACAAAAAAATTACTCTTAGCGTAAATGAATTCGACAATTTGTAAATAGAATTATATATATACATACACATTACATGCATACACAGATTCAAAAGCACACACACTACATTACCAGCGGAAACATTCGTGTGCAATAGTGCAGTAGTGTGGAAACCAAAACAGCTGCAGTCGCATCTGGCTATGCAATGCACCTCCCTCCAGCGAGTGGGAGGGGGCGGTTTGACACAGACACAAAACGACACTGTTGAATATTGCTAATGAAAAATTGCTAGTGAATGGAAACGCTGAAACACTGTGAACGAGCCCTCCATGAACATGTTTTCGTGCGATAAACTTTTACGCCACAGTGTGCAGTTTGCGGGAGACGATCACACAAGGTGTGTATGTTTCGGTTGTTACCTTCGTCCTTAAGTTTGGTTGCTTTAGCGATTTTTAGTATACGCTACGTCCGCACGACTGTGGCTCCTTTTTGTTTGTTGTTGCATACATTATCGTTTAAGCGCTTTCGTTCCGATTGCTGGTTGTTGCCGGATTGGTAACAATCCCTCCAACGGAGGATAAGTAATGGGACAACAATGCACACATCACAACACCTCCCGGCAAAAGAGAAACACAACATTAACGGCCAAAGGATAGGAAAAAACAGCAACACAATCCACAACTGTACACCGATGCACTATTTAATGTTGCATATAAAACTGTTTGTTATTTGATTTTAAATCAATTTTTGCCGGCCTAGTTAAGGATACGCTTTGTCACGTGTTGCCTTGTGTGGCAAGCGATTATTTATTTTGTTCTATCAGATATTTGGCATCTTTCTGTGCTGCTTGCGTTGTCATCGTGCCACCGAGCACGAAAGAAAACAAGTCTTAATGTATATTTTCACTTTACGCGCCGTAGCTTGTTAAACGATTCTCGCGCCATTGCAGTCGAGGAAGCACGTGGCCACCCGGAATTCGTGTGCGTAATAAATGTGCGCGATGACAATTGAGTGACAAAACTGTTTGTACATACACAGACACACACAAACACCCACACAGACATGTGATGGATTTGAGTGAAAACAAAAAATCCAAACAAACACACACACACGCAACATCATCATCCTCATGTTTCAACAGTTCGAGTTCTCCAGTTAATTTGGCTGCATGATGCAATGCATAGTGCGTCACTACTCGCTGCATCGCTTGCACCAGAGTTCGATAAAGGACACATGTTGTACACGTGACACACACACACACACATGCTCTCATAATGTTAAAAAACCAATTGATTCGCTTTCCACTTCACTTTTGGATTACTATAGACACACACACACACAAACGCACTACTATTCACACACATACACACACATTGACAATGCAATGCATTTACTGATAAGGGAATAGGAAAACGGGGGAAGCGCGTATGTGCAGTCAGTAGCAGTGAGCGACAGTAGGAAAAAGTGCGCAAAAACATAGAAGAAGAAAGAGAAAAGCTAAAAGGTATTAAAAGTCAAATGCTTTTTTTGGTACATTTCGTATAAAAAGTAAAAGATACATTTTTCAACAACGCCCCTCCATTCTCCCTCCTCCATCACTCCACCTCCCCCTCAAAACACCCAAAACTAACAGACACTAATTCAAAATTAATAATCCAACAAAAGAAAAACAAACAACAAAAAAAACAAACAAAAAATGCGTATAAACTAGCTGCAGATTAATTGAAACTGTATTACGGTTAATACTTTTTAAAAATGTATTTCAAGTATCCTGTAAAAATAAAATGATTATAATGGACCTAAAAAACCAGTTCCGGCGCATATGTTTGGCGATGGGTTTACTACTAACCGGATATCACCTGTTCCCGTCTAGGAAGTGGGAACTCCTAACTTACCGGCCTAGAGAAGTATTGGCATTCTAATGGCAACAATGCAACGGTCAGCATATCGGCGATCGGGAATCGACACTACAAGACGTTTGCCACGGTGCACTGTATGTTCATAAACACAGATTTATAATTAGCTCCTTTCAGCGGTTGTGTTTTTGTGTTCTGCTTGGCAGCGGCGGGTTTAAGGCTAAGTGGCGAGTAAGCGACCGCATGAAGCACTGATCTCAAGAAGGGGCTCGCAAGGAGAGTCTTCAGAAGAGTTTCTGACCAAGCCACAGCATTTCAAATAATCTGCATTTGGGGGTTATTAAAATAGTTAATCATTGTCCATCCTCCACCTTCCTCCCTTCTGCGCATTTATGGGCGCAAACTTTCATTCCGCTTAGGTCAGAGTTCGGCAAATTTTTCTCAATTGGTGTAAACAAAAGCCCGACGCTGCCCTGGCCTGATACCCTTTTTTAAAATTCTACATATGGAATCATGCACATAAATTTTAAAAGCTGTAAAGTACTGAAATAATATTAAATGAAAACATTTTAACTTCAGTTTTTGCAGCACTACAACCCTGATAGGGTTTTTTTCTAATATTTCTGGTTTCCAAGACTTGAACTCACCCGCAACAGGATAGTCAGTTCTGCGTACGGGAGAACGGCACGATTCGATACACGGTCCTGCTGTATGAGACCGGTCCAAAACATTTTAAAATGTTTTTGTTTTATTTCGTACATCCACTAAATTTAATTGTAACTTTTCAAGAAACTGAACATCGTATCATTCTATGTGGAAATGTGTATACCTGTTGATTGCTAGAAATGATTTCCCTATTGTTTTTGCTTGTAAATAACTAAATTATGCACTTGCCAGACAGAAAGCATTGCTTGGTTTTTCTTATCATTTTAACAGCGTTATAAAATTTGATGTTAGTGGCAAACAACGCTCGAAACTTGATTGAAAAAATCGGCGTAAATAGCGTTACAACAAGACATAAGGCCTGGCCGT
>KB663832.1:9712363-9750803 GCA_000349025.1 Anopheles minimus
ATCCGATGAAGATGACGTGCTATTAAAATTACACCAAACAGTCTTATCAACAACTACTAACAATACTTTGTGTGTAATTAAGTACCAGCATATACATAGTAGTAATAATCACAAAACTTCGCACTGTGAATCACAATTCCAAACATTCGAACGTTTCGTGCAATGTACAATCGGAACATCTATTTTCCCGCCATTTTTGTAAGCTGCACATCGAGCAACACACCTAATAAACCACTAGCAAAGACGCGGAAACGATCAGGACTCTTTGTTACTGGTGAACAAGCTCCCAAACACTAACCGGAACATGATGGTGGCTGTTCGAAAAGAACAACAACAAACTCTAACGGTAAGTGCTGTTGCTTTATTTATGCACCACAATGGATAACATTGATAATACGTCTATTTATCTGTTTAAATGATTCTCCCATTTGCATTTCAATTGCACTCACGCACGCACCGGTTCGCACACCGTTATGTACACCGCTCGATTTTGGACGATTGGTGGCGCTCGATTTTTGAGGGTGAATTTAAATGAACCACCAGCAGCAATAGTGCAACGGTGAAACAAGCAAAACCTCTCTCGGTACCGTTTCGCTTTTGCGTATTGATGCGCACATAATTTTTAAACGAGTGCCCTAAACTAATGATACGTTTATATTTTCTTTTGTTTCAGTTTGGGTTTGTCCAGCGCACCCGGGTACTACTCTTATCACACCCGGGTTTCGCTTGGGTTGACACTTTGCTAACACCTCAGCAGCAGGCAGAAGAAAAAAGGCAGCTGCGTAGACCAGGTTTACTAAAACACAATGTCAATGTACGGTGCGTCACCGTACGACAACCTTGAACTTCCTCGCGTACGTACACGGTGTCGGTCCACGGAACGGCGTTGCTTGTCAAATTGTGAAATAATAAATTCAACGCCAGCTTCTTCTCCACCGCGCTCCGTTCTCCAGCACCCGACCATAGTGTGAAGAATGCGTAAAGAATGTGCAAGTTCGGTGCACCCAGACCGGCAGCAAGAAACAAAACAAAAAACACGTGACTACACTACGCCGGGTGCGGTGCCGAGAAACGGGTTGCAGTCACGTGCAGCGAGACAAATGAAGATCACTCATCGTAACTTGCTGTCATATCGATGATCGTACCGCAGCCTGATCGAGTTCATTGAGCTCGGTCTGTGTGTGATGTTGTGCGCGCTATTCAGTTGTCTCCCGTTTTGAAGGTGCAATACAATGCGAAGTAGTAGGTATTATTACTGTAACGCTGTTGCAGTTTTGTCTCCAAACCTGGCACAAATGTCTTGCGATCGTACGCGGAATCGCTAATCAATAGAAACGATTCTGTTGGAAGCATGCGTGTCTAAAGCCCCACGTGGCTACGACCGCGACAAAGTTGACATCCAAAATGACCTTACACTTGAAACTGTTTGCCCATCGACAGTGGGGGAGAGGTGCTGGATCGACTGGAGAAGAGCCAGCAGCTTTGTTCCGATGGTGGATGCGGTAGATCGTATGGGTGCGTTGTTGTGAGTGAATGCAAAAGATTTTTAATTGAAACGTATATGATGTATGTAGAATTTGTGGATTTCTTTTATAGAGGGGAAAAAAGACACGTTGCACAAAATTTGTCATTCACTGTAGGTGGCATTGGGTCACTGGGGACCATCGAAGGTATCAATTTGTTACACGATGGCAAAAGCCTCGTAGCGATTGTTCTGGTGGCCCATTTCGTACCCGCTTGGAGTTTATCCCAATACGGCATGATACAGAGCAGTTCGATTGTGTAACGTGAGGGTATTATTGCTGCTGCAAATGGGATATTGGCACGAAACATTACACACACCATTAACAGCAAGGATTTACAGATAATGTTCGAAGGATAATGATAACAACTGATGTACTATTATTTGATTAGTTAAAACGGTATACATTTAATATTATTTGAGATTATTAAGAATCAAAATGTGCCATAGATAGAGAATTAAAATGATTTATGAAACCAATATCATTGACATTGATATGAATGTCGTTGACCTGCAAAGCTAAAAACAGCTTTAGCATCTTTAAAGTTGGTTTTACAGAAATTTTTTTTTCGTCCTCGGTACAGAAATGGAGCCAGATTCATCTTCCACAGAGCTCGCCCGTTGTTCAAACAGCGAACCAAACCACGACGCTTGCCGTGATGATATTTTGTCGGAAGTCAACGGCACGCCGGAGGGTCAGTGTCGGTGTGTCTCATCGGTTGCACCTGTAAATTGAACGCCAAACAAGTGGTTGAACTTCGGCTCAACTTTTTCGTCACCGTATCGGGTGTGTAAATCACCGTTCGGGTTTAACAACACACGGTTAGTTGATTTTTGGATGACCTTAGCGTTACGTTAGGAACGTATCGGTTTCAAGCTTACCGGTAAGAGAGACGGAATTATGGAACCTTAGATTGAACATCTCATTTTCTAAGGGAAATATGTCACCCATTGTCCGTACCATTGCAAGTTACAGCCATTACACGAGCGGTGTGTAACCGATAAGAAACCTTCAACCATTGCACGATTGGTACACACAACGCAGCACAGGGAATAACCCTCGATCGCGTTGCCGCACAGTGCAACTTCCGCTGATTACGATCCTATGCATTCGCATGGAAGGTGCAACTGCAGCAAACGCAACGATCTTATCCGTCCTAACGCACAGCCCCACCCTAGGGATGCGCGCTGCGCAGAGAGAGAGGGCTCATTTAGCAAATTGGTGTTAGTGGTGGGTATGATAATTGGCACCGTAAACGATACCACCCGTAGCCGATTACTCACCTTTTCCGGAACCAGCCACCAGACAGTGCGTTTCGATGGTGTGCATGTCTAAGCGTCACCACCACAACACGTGCTGCCTGTTCCACGCATGAGAAGGCATGCGCGGAAATGGCGCTCTCGCGTACACTCTATAGTAGCCGGGCGTTGCTATAACTACTAATCATGCGTTGACACCGGCGAAGGTGACAGCCGCTGTCCGTTGCGGCGAGAGCGCGCACCGTTTTGGCTCTCTTGCTCTCTTCGTTTGCACGCGAACTTGAATATGTGCACAACGGAAGCAGAAGAGCACACGCGAAGATAAACAATGCCGGCTTGCGCGACGATGCTGCGCGTGGGGACGCGGCGAACGAGAGAATGCCATGCTGTTTCCTATTGCTATATTAGCGGTTCTGTTTTCTTTGCGCCAAAAACTTGCGCCCACTCGTGTCAATCGTGTGCATTTATAAAACGTGCACGCGGAAGAACAATAATGACGAGTTCATCGTAGACCGCGTAGCTCACCACACGAGGCTCAGGATTTAGTGCGCGCCGGCTTAGTAAGGAGGGAAATAGCTTAGGCGTTCGATCCAACATCTGAGCTCGAGTGGTGAAGAAGCGGTGTTTAGAAGATCGATTGTTGTTTGAGGTAAAGTTCTATAAAGGCTGCTCTATCATGGTGCGAATTCGTTTGCTTCTTGCGTCAGTTGTGTTGACCCTCAGCCAGCTGACGACCATTGAAGGGCAGATAAGTTGTAAGTGGTGTACCCGTGCTGTATGCGTGGTTAATATTTCGATCCTAATGAATATTGTGTCTGTGCCCTGGAAAATTTAGTATCATCCGTACCGTGCGGTCGGCAGCAGCAGCAACGTATCGTTGGCGGTGTAAATTCTAACCGTGGCCAGATAACGTACATTGCCAGTCTAACCAAACGGGGCGGTCACTTTTGTGGCGCATCAATCGTTAGCGACCGATGGCTTCTGACCGCTGGACATTGTGTTTGCAGGTGAGTATAACGGCCAGTACTTTCCCATTTTAACATTTCCTTCAGTCCGAAACTTTATCCTTCATCTCATCCCAAAGTGGTGTTAATAAGGTGCTGCGGGCCAACCAAATCCAGGCCGTGCTGGGGCTGTATCGAAGGTCCGAATTCGGTGGCAATCAAATCGACATCGACCCGTTCACCGATCGTGCATATGAAGTGGGCATTCGGACGATCGTGCCCCATCCAGGATACGTCTGCAATAAACCTTCGAACGATATCGCTTTGCTGGAGCTTGCGCGACGCATCGATTTTACGGCGTCCGTGCGGCCGATCTGTCTATCGAGCGGTACGGATGGATCGGCACGCGTCGAGGGACGGACGGCAGTTGTGGCCGGGTGGGGCTGGCAGCAGGAAAACCGCAACCTTGGTGATAAGGCGGACACACTCCAGCGGGCTGTCGTCGATGTGTTCCGGAACGAGGAGTGCGAAGGCATGTACCGGCGTGGCAATCGATCGAGAACGATCGCTCGTACGCAACTGTGCGCCGGCAAGGGAACGGGAGGAGTCGATGCGTGCTGGGCCGATTCCGGGGGTCCGCTGGTAACGAACGACAACGTGCTGATCGGTGTCGTATCTACCGGGATCGGTTGTGCCCGGCCTGGATTTCCTGGGATTTACACACGGGTAAGCGAGTATGCGGGTTGGATCACAACGGTGATCGATCGGTTTAACGCGAGGTAGGGACGATTGGAAGAGTAGCGAATTTCAACAGTATATTTGTTTTGTTTTTTTACACCACTCTAGTCACATTTTATAGTGTATTAATACATTTTTCGCGCGTGTGTATAAATGCTGTTAATTGTTTTACCTTTTTTGAGGTTATTTAAAAAAACATAGATAAGGAATTTTAACCGTTAAATAAATGTAAATATTCAAAATGTGTTTTCACAACCGTTCAAAAACATCCAACACGTGCACATTGAGAAGCACTGACATAACGGGCGTTACGCACTGTAACGCAATCTGTCATACGAGCGTGACCGCAATATCGTCATCGGACAACGGAAACCAGTACGCATTATTTTGTGTCTATATCAAATGGTATGCTACGGATGCTTTTATTTCATAGTGTGTGGTAATAACGAAGAGATTTAGTAACTCTTTTTTGTCTAAATCTAATCGTTTAACAAAAGTTTACTTATGCATCCAGCATTGGTCAAGTAACGCACTTGTCTACGTGGTCGACGTATTCGATTATGATGAGATCAAATACCTAAACAAGCAAAGTGTGTCTTTCGCCGTCGGCACGGCATGTTCTACATGTAAACAACCATCGCTCAAGTGAAGGGTGCAGAATTGAAATTCGCAAATGACAACAATTCGCTTTCTGCCTTGAAGCACGGATGACGCGCTCCACCCATATCGCTCCGGGAGATATGTTAGCAAAAAGCTTACCGAGCCACAAATGTGTATACCTACCGTACAAAATGGTTGCTTTCCACTATTCGCTTAATGTATGCTTCGTGCGTTGCCGAAAGGGCGGCAGCCAGCAGCCCGTTCGGGTTGAGCGAAGGTGTATCGCGATGGTACGCTATGTTTTCATTGTGCAAATCGCTCATCCTGCCCCCGATCGCACCCAGTATGGCATCGCCGGCACAGATGTCCCACTTTTTTATGTGCGTCGTGTGCAGGTATGCCGTCGCGTTGTTCTGTATCACCTGGAGCACTTTGAAGCCTGCAATGTGGATTGAGGATTGTGTAGTAGAGCAAATTATACCGCGCGATCGTTACTTACCGGCACCCCCGGCGGAAATCACTTGTGCGTTTTCACCAAAAAATTGCTTCGATTGTTCCTTCACAGCACCGGCGTGCGATCGGGACACGATGATTGTTGGATGCTTCACGTCTGCATCGTGCTTCAGATTGGCCAGCGACTCGGACAGTGCCCTATCGCGCCAGGCCCAGGTTGTTTTCATCGTGAAGGGATTGTGGATGATGCCAATCGTTGGTACTCCCTTTACCGCTACGCACACCATCGTGGTAACGTACTCATGAAGACGTTCTAAAAAAAAGGATGAATGTGTATAGAGTAAGGTTCAATTTTAAACTGCAAGCGTGCTATCTTACCGGTATACTCCTGCGTGGCATCAAGTGGATCTATCCACACGTCCACATCGTCTATGCTGACACGCTCATCCGGCACGGTAACACTCTCCGGCAGCACGGTCGGATCAAGATCGAACAATTGTACCTCAGCACACTGCTCCTGTCTGTCGTCCTCCTCGGAGATAACCTTCAGCTTGGGGAATATTCGCAGCAACCCATTCTTCATCACGCAGTTTGACCGATAATCGGCATCGGTGACGGGATTGTTTGCGCCTTCCTTGGTTTTGCCTTTGCTCTGTTCGTGCAGATCGCGCGTTTTCGAAACAGCCACCACCTCGAACCCTCCGTGCTGGGCGGCCTGTATCGAACCGATCAGCAGTTTGCGCAGATTGATTTCGTTCGGATTTTTGCTGAACGCGTAGCTTGCTCCGTTCGTCCCATTGCTGCTGTTCCAGAGGTAGTACAAGATGCACATAAACAGCACCCCCAGTATCACGACCCCGCACTTATTAATACGTATCGATCTTCCCAAATTCATCTTAACACGCTCCTCGAATGATAGGACTATCCGTATGCCGAACCTTTCATTATTTAGGCTGGTGTCAGTGCTTGGTCGCATGCGACTAGTCGCACGGGATTTGTATGGGATTTGACAGATAAAGTCGTACGACCAAATCTGTCTTCCGACTTTATCTGTCAAATCCCATACAAATCCCGTGCGACTAGTCGCATGCGACCAAGCACTGACACCAGCCTTAGTGGAGTACCTTCTTTGGTGAATCGTTTGCCCCGCAGGTGCTATATTTACTGAAGCAGTGTAGGTTTTTTTTTGATTGTGTTGTTTTTTTTTGCGAGGTTTTGCAGTTCAAAACAAAAGGCCTTTTGTGACGAAGACGGTTCTGACGTACGTCATCGTGTTGATCTTGGACAAGGAAGCAATAACAAAAAATAGCTATGCCGAGTTCTATTCAAATCAAACGAATTACAAACTTTGGAACGTTACGAAAAAATAAAATTGATAAAATTTTTTGTTGAAGGACATTGAAAAATGGGAAGAAATTGGTAAAATAGAGCACAAAGTAAAAATTAAAACCATCGTCACACCTTCCTCTAACAATCTTGCACGAATCTATCAGCTGTTTTGGTGGGTGACGTCATTGCAGTCGCATATTCGTAAACAAACAACAGACACGTATACAAACACGTACCTACACGCAATTTCAACAAAAATGAAATGTGCGATTTCGAGCATAATGTTCAATTAAGTAATGTGAAACACGGTGAATCATTTAACTATTCCATCGTTTTGCTCAAAGGCGAACTCACAAATCCATGCTGCACCGGAAAGCTGCAAATAGTTGCAGTGAACAATCGACCAGTTCCATTCTCTTGTGCCGTAGCGGAAAAAGACGAAGGTAACGTTCTGGGGAAGCAAGAAGTTAGTCAAAAGTTTCGCGTCCTACTCAGACTAACAGTCGGTGAAAACGTTTACGAAGTGCAGTATTGTAAGGTGAAAATATGCATTACTTTAACCTATACCGCACCGGACACCTCTTTTACGGTGGTGCCACTGTACATCATCTGCAAAGGGCACAGCGGTCGATACCAATCGCACGAGCCTGATTGCGTTAACGATAGTGCTCATGCTTGCCGGAAAATAACGCTAGCCATCGAGCTGCTGCAGTGTCTGTACGCGGAAAAGTTACACGAGCATGGTTACGGGAGGAAAACTTTTACACTCGAGTCCTGCTGCAAACCGTTCCACTCTGCACTGGAATGGGACCGATCGACCACCATGACGGAGGCTGAACTTTGGCATCAGTTCGCTACGGAGTTAGTCCAATCCAAGCGTTACGATTTGGAGCGGGTAAAGGTGGTGGCATTTCTCAGCAGCACACACTTCGAGGGCATCACCGATGGTGATTATTCGTATGAGAACATCCGAAGGAAAACCACCGGACACGCTGCACTCGGTGGTGGAGGGTTGGCACTCTTTGGGACGGGGTGTCTCTACACGTGGCCCTCGTCACTGGAGGCCGTTTGTGCCGCGTTTACCAGCCAGCAACCCGTTGACTGTGCCATACTGCTGGATGACAGCAACTACAGACGCACGTAATACGAGCGGAAACGAAACCAAAACTCTGCAGCGAAAAGATAACACATTTTCGTTTTAGGTACGGCGGCTGCTTTGCCACAACGCTCGGTTCCGTGTGTCACGAGATGGGCCATACATTCGATCTCGGTCACACACCGGACAGCTCCATCATGGGCGATGGATTTGACGCGCTTGACAATGTGTTTGTCGGTTACCATGGTGCGAATGGGCCGAAACGTATCATCCACACCAAACCACCCGGTCTGGCGGGTAAGCTTACCCAGCTCAAACGTCCCGGTGATGTGTTGCGGCAACGGTTAGACGCAAAGCAAAATGATGGCGTGTTTTTTGCGCCCGTCAGCGCACTGACGCTTCGCTACCATCGATGGTTCAACCATGCGCAAAAGTGTCTTCCTTCTGGATCGATGCATTTCGATAGCGTCGCCCGAACGGTCACTTGTAGCAGCGGTGGGGCAAAAATCGCACTGGCAGAACTGCGCTCAACAGACAATGGTATGATGCATAAATGTTGGACCTTCCCGGAAGGACAAACGCAGCCAAGCGTATTTACACTTCCGAAGCTAGCGAACATGCAACACCTTACGCTGTTTGTGATAGATACCAATGGCAACATTCTAAAAGCAAATCTCAACAGTATTAGCTCCGCACAAATATGTGATTAAAATAAAAGAAACGATAATGTAAAATGCATTAATGCAATTGAATGGAATAGAAATAATGGTACTACAATGATGACTGTAAATTGCTCCTGTATTGTAGCGCCCATTGCCACGATTTGATGATAAGAGAGCCGATTTTAAATTAGTGCTTTGGATAACATTAAACCGCCTGATGGTGGTGGGAGTTTACCGTTTCAATTTTTCCCTCCTACTCGTCATCCGTCCGTCATCAATCGTACCGAAATTATGTGGATTAACGTGTCTCGTACCTGTTTCTCCCGCCTAGATATCGATTCACCACCTTCCGAGGGACTTCCACTGTGACAAAAGCTCCACTCACACCACGCACTATTCCCGTATGACGGGTACGGGGGGTGTGTGTGCGTGCGGGGTGCAGCAATTGGACGAAGTGATAACGATAAGCTTCTGGCTCGCTCGCCTGTAACCGGCTGATGTGTGCGGTGATAAAAACATTGCCAGCGTTACTCTCGTAGATAAGATTAAAATAACCGTGCCCGACCGCAGTCGGTGGATCGCACGCCACGAATGTGACGGTAAAACCAGTTACCATTTCACGCCGGTGCAGCGAACGGTTCAGATACAGAGTGACTGTGCGTGCGTACGAGCGATGAGTGAGGAAAGTGTCGAAACGACCAACGCCACGACGCCGGCAGCCGTCTGCGAAGCGAAGATTCTGTTTCGCCAACTGAAACCATTTCCAGTGATCGATGAGAATAATAACTTTAAAATTGAAACCGATCACTTTCTCGAATCGTCCAATCAGATCATCGATGCGATCGGTAAGTATATGGTGCGGGAGTAGTGTGACGATACCAGATTTCTCACGATATGTGTTATCAATCCGGCAGCCTGCTTCGGAAAGCTGTTCTCACCCATCGTTAGAGATATGCGACAAAATGTGCAGGTAGGTGCAGAGAAAGTTGTGTTTCTTTTTTAAAAATATATGAAAGATTGTTCACATTTCTTTTTATTCAATCCACCGTAGAAAATAGCGGTCAAATACAAACAGAACGAAACGATGTTCAAGTACTTGGAGGATTTAATTCTAAAGGACAAGGATGGTAACGATAATCCGTTTGACACGGTGACGGATGGTTTGCTGTGGCTGAAAAGGTGCGTACAGGCGGAAGATTAGTATGAGGCTTTACAAGAAGACGAAAAAAAAACCCCTAATTCCTTTCCCTGCACACAGAGCGTTCGAAATGATGGAACAATTCTTTCGCAACCTGCTCCAAGACGAAACGTGCAGCGAACAGGTGAAGCCGCACCTTAAAAAGGCATACGAGGAATGTTTGCTGCCGTATCATGGATTTGTGGCACAAAAAGCGTTTCAGGTATGGTTTGTCCCATTTAAAGGTCTCGACAAAAAAAAGGGAAAGCCAGAAAAGGATTATGTTTCAAAAGGGCGGTAAAAGAAAACAAACTGAGGCTCTTTAAACTGAAGCCATATTAATTGTGCATGTTCTCCGAACGCATGCATGGTTAAAGCAGTGTGTCACGGTTTCTTTTGCTTGGTGATAATTTTATACGCAAAACTTATATATTTTTCACAATTATTGCCATTTCAGCTGCTACACATATATTTACCTTCGCGTTCATCGCTGCTCGGGACATCCGAATCCAATATGGATAATTTACAGGCGCTCGGGGAATTTCTAGTGCTGTTTCGCGCAAATCTTAATCATCTTAATGAATTCTACACCAAACATGACTTACATAGAACGTACAAAGCGTAACAAACTTAGCCCGGGCAGCCGAAAATACAATACTTTATAATAAATGTTTGTGTAAAGCGTCTGTTTCATGTGTGTTCCGAACTTCACCTGACTGCTTTGGTTTCGGTCCGCCTGCCCATGTATTGCCAGCGTTGTGCTTGAAATTGTTTCCTGCGGAAGGCGGACAGTTGCCTCATTGCCGGTACGCCAACGATGATCTGGAGCGCGAGTATCGCGATCGTGACCGATTGCACTACCGTTGCAAGCGTGTGGCTAATGGTGTGCGTGGCCAACAGCAGATAAATCTGCAGTGGCAGTTGAATCAGCAACGAGAGTATAAGAAACCCGGCAAAGTTGGGTATCTAAAATGGGGGAAAAAGGGGGTTAGTGTGGATGCAAAAGGGACACGAAGCAAACACAAAATCATTGTACAGCGCTCATCAAGTTTCCGGTGTGGCCCAGGTAAAGTCGGACTGCTTCTAGCGGTATGGCAACGACGAGCGAAAGGATGGACAGTATTTTCTCTATACCGCTAATGGTAGCGAACTGTGTGTGGGCGAGTAAAAAAAAAGCCTTAATTAATGCAATTCCCTTTTCTCACCCTTCTCGAATCCCGTATACTAACTTCTTGGTTGAGATATACTATGGTCACTACCAGCCAAACGCCGTAAAAGTAAACGTTGATGTGAATTAGCAGCTGTACCCACAGGTGAGATATTACTTCTTCCTCTAATAGACACGAAACGGGATAACGAGAATTTTTTACGGATTAACGGAAAGCTCTGCTAATAATATTTACCTGCGTAATCGGTCCCTTTCGATGCGAACTGTCCATTCACGTTCATTGTTTTGCGGGTTGATTTATTCTCTCTAAATGATAAACATCGACGAAAACCTGTTTTGTTATTGAACATCACCATGGTTACCGAACTGGTAGCCACGCGCTTCAAACTTGCCAAAACAGATTCGATTTTGACACACGTGTGTTGCGGAAATGTGCGTGAAAAAGTATGATAAGCATTTTAGTATCTTTCTCATTTAACTTATGGAACCAACACATTCGCTCGTGTGAATGGATAAACAGATTTTCTTATTTATTTTGCGATAAAATTCATACCGGAAGACCACCTCTACCCTCTCCCGCTATGAATTGGTGCACGATAACTGTTACTATGTTTAAAAAAATATAAAGATAAAATATAGGAATGGAGACTCGATACCCCATGGTCTTACCCCCCGACGCACGCAGTGGCAACAAATGCAACTCCTGGTGTCACAGAAGAAAAAATAATAAGGAGTGCAGAAATCAACCAAGCAAACCCCGCTGCATTATGCTGTTTTTATGTGAGTTTTTTTTGTAACAATTGAAACTTGTCGAACGCATCGTTCTGTTTTTTTTTCTTCCTCCTGTTTCACCACACCCAAATCACCAATGCGTCTGGATGCATTTGACCCGCGGACTGATGCGTGAACGCTAGAGCTGACTGCGAGCGCATGGGGCAAGAATACTAGAATCTCTCACAAAATCTAAGAGCGCTCTGACGGTGGAGTGTATTAAGCGGCGACCGATTTCTCCTGCAAACACTTTTGCGTATGGTTGATTTTATCGCCCAAGCTCAGTGCCATACCCTGGAAGTGAGAGAATGAGACAGCTCGTTACTCGTTCGTTTCACACTGCGTTAGTCACTTCACCGTCCATTACCTGGCTCTTGGCGCGTATTCTTATATGCCCGGTCACAGGAGCATCCGGTCGATCAAAGGGCTTCTCGATGCTTAAGTTTGCCAAAGCGTCCTCACCGAAAATCGACCTTTTCGAACGGAATTCGGGTTTAATAACCAGCGTATTTTACATCCAGTAGCGTGTGCTTACCTCGCGTACATATTGGCCGCCATAAAGCCACACTGTCCCGATAGTGCCTTCTCCGGTGTGAGGCACTTCATGTTGGTCGACTTGAGCAGCAGCCGCAGGTAGTCATGCAAATCGGTGAGCGTCGTATTGACCGACACCTTGTTTTCCCACTCGAACTCTACCCACATCGTGCGGAACTCGGTATCGGTGCAGCTTGCCGGCAGGATGTAATCCATGATGTCGATCTGAATCGTGTTCAGCACGACCACATTCGATGAGAACGTTGTGTCGTACACTGGAAAGAAAAAAGCGCTCCATGTATAAAGTCCGGCTACTGTTTAACCTTGCCTTTAACAAGCATAAAAAAAACTTCATATTCTTGACATCAAGGCTTCTCGGGTAGCCTGCAAATTTCTAAGCTTGTAACTTTTTAAAACATTATCCAATATCGATGAAATATTCTGATGGAATTTAATATAACTCTTCTGTTTTCCATTTTTTTAAATATATCATTTCCTTTATGAGCCGTTTTCATATTATGGCTCTTCAAAGTTAACATGATTTTTTAATTTTTTGACGTAAAAAATAATTATTTAAGTACTTTACCAAATTATTACAATAAAATGCTTTTCGGAGTTCCAAGAAGAGTATACTACGAGCCTTATCTAATAATTTCATAATTTTTCTGCTATTTATAAAAAAAATTACAGGTGTTTCAATTTAAACAAAACCTGCTACAAACGACTAGTTTGCGTGTTCAGCTACTAGTATGAAGTAACAAAAGATCAGAAAATAATTTATCATAATATGACAAAATAGATTTGAACACAATATGGATTCGATGGTTGTGTGTTACTGTGTATGTATATAAAATATGCAAATATGCATATTGGTCTTCTGTAACGGTATTTATTAAACCTGAAACACTAGGAACTGTTTTAAAACAAGCAAAAACATTATGAAAAAATAGCTTAAACTCGTAATATACTCTTTTTATAATTGGAAACAAACGCATTGTTTTAAAAATGTGGTAAAGTACTTGAATAATTATTTTTTACGTTTTTCCTTTTTGTGGGAAAAAAATCATGTCAACTTTGAAGAGCCATAATATGAAAACGGCTAGGAAATGAAATGATATATTTACAGAAATGGGAACTAGCAGGGTTAAATTAAATTCCATCAGAATGTTTAATCGATATTGGATCATATGTTTGAAAGTTACAGGTCTCCAAAGTTGCTGGCTACCCTGGTAGCCCGGTTGTCAAGAATAGGGACTATTAACAAAAAAAAGTCTTAAAACACAGCTTAAATCAATTCCGAAAAATCTACGAAAATTTGCGGAGAAAGATATCCATAGTTTGCCCACACAAAACCCGTGTAGGCTGTTGTCAAATAAAGGGCTAAATACACTCATTCACCCATCGCACACTTACCAATGTTGCCGAAGATGATGCCATTTTCCGTGGACGATACCTTCACGTTCGCCTTGATGTTACAGAAATCGTGCGGTGCCAGTACCACCGGATGGGGCTTTTCCACCAGCTTCAGATCACCGACGGTGGCCAGCTCAAGCGTACAGTTTTGCAGTGTGTCACTCGTTTGGTTTACGATCAGCACGTCCAGCACAATGTCGTATTGGTTCACGTGCACGTACGCTTCCGCATAAACCGGATCGGAGAATCCGGTAAGTTGGGTCACTTTGTTGAGCTTGCTGTTCGGTGAGGCGACGTCCGTCAGCGCGGTGTTCTTGGTGCCGGCCAGCGCTTGGTTCAAACTCAGCTCGAACACATTTTCACCGAGCTGATCGTTCTTCCCGTTTGCCAGCTGTGTGAACGCGATCGGATCGTCGGGTTGAATTTTGGCCGCGTTCTTCTGCTGCTTGTCCTTCTTTTCCTGCGCTTTTTCGTCGCTCTGTGCGTTCAGCATGTTTGCCAGCGCATTTTTGCAGCTTTGCGTAAAGATTTCTACGATTTCGGGCGTCCGAAGTGTGAGCGTCTTCAGGCAAAGGTAGATCCGATCGGTGTCATCGTTGGTAATCGCTTTCGTCGGCAAACCGGACTTGCCAAGATGAAGAATGGAGCTCATGATCAGCATGGCGCAGGTGCACAGCCGATTCTGCTTCTTTTCGTTCGATTCCAGCTGGACGAACTTGAGGGCCAGCTTTGTTAGCGTTGAGGCCAGTGTGGCCGCAACGAAGAAGTCACCATCCATCATGTACTGCCGAAGCGGCGGTCGTTCCACCTTTTTGGCAACCCTGGTAAAACAAACATGCGTTAGTAAATTATCGTCTTTCGTCCGTGGGGGCGGGTTCGATCCGCTCGCGTACTTACGGTGCAACACTGAAGGCGCTCTGGGTAGCGTACGTGCCGTCCGATGTTACTTTATTCGTGCTGTTTGCCGTTTCGGTCGTTTTTTGCTCTTCCTCAGTCGCATCGGTACCGACCAGACGGCTCTGTTCCGCCTCAACGATCGGTACCTCACCCAGCGCACGGTTTACGACCCCAATCACCTCCATGATGTCGTTCAGCGAGTTGGCATACTCGCCCAAAATCCACAGCGTAGTCCGGTGGATTTTGGCCGACTTGATGGCCGGGAAGGCCTCCAGCAGCTTCTCGATGACCAGCGGCTGCAGGTGGGAAAACTTTTGAATCGCTTCCCGCACAAACACTAACACATCGCCCGCGGCCAGCTCGTTCGTGTCGGACAAGAACTCCACCAGCACGGGAATGACGGCCGCTGCCACGTCCGGAAACTTGATACAGCAAGTATGCAGCGTGCGGACGAGCAGCTGCCGGTATTTGCCCGTGTCTTCATGCTCGATGTTGTGCGTTTTGGACACCTCCTTCTTCAGCACCAGCACCATCTCTTCGATGTTGCGCGACGACACGAGATCCATCGCCAGCGCAAGCGTCTTCCGGCGTACCTCGATATCGGTGGCACTGAGCACACGCAGCACGTCCATCACGAGCTCCTGCATGATGCGTTCGATGTTCTCGTTCTCCTTTAACGCAATTAACCGATCCAGCACGATCAGCTTTACGTTGTTGTCGCTCTCCTTCACGATTAGATCGATGTAACAGCTGACGGCCGCCTTAATGGCGGTCGGTGCAGTGGAAAGCGTCACGAGCGTACCGGCCGCCTCATACCGAACAGCGTTCGAGGACGAGTTCAGCAGATTGTAGATGCAGCGAATGAAGCGCGACCGTTCAGCGGGATTAGCGTGGCACACCTTGTAGATCAGCTCGACGATGACCAGCTGCAAAATATCGCCGAAGCTGCTCACCTGATCCAAGCAGGAGGCCAAATAGTTAAGCGCACGCTCCTGATCCGCGTGCAGCAACATAAGGAAGGCGTTACGCTTGCACGACATGTCCTGCTGTGTGTCGAGGAAGTTTGCAATCAACTCCGGCCCATCCGGCACCAGCCAGTCGAAGTTCTTGTAGATGGTAAAAATGGCTAGCACCGCATTACGCCGCACGTACGAGTGGCGATGTTCGAGACTGCTGCGAATGGTTGGCATTAGCGGTTCGAGCAGCTCCGGTTCCTTCAGCTTGCACAGGAAGCGTAACGTAGCACCGCGCAAAAACTCATTCGGGTGCTGCAGATCCTTTCGGTACGCATCGCACACCAGTATCATCTCCTGCAGCAGCTTTCCGTCGGCCGATGTTTTCGGCACAATCTCCCAGTAAATCAGCAGCAGCTTCTTGAGGGTGTGGTTTTGCAGCGGCAGCACAAAGCGGATGATCGTCATCAGCAGGTTCGGCAACCGCTCGCCCTGCAACATTAGCTGGATGACTTTCTTCATCGTTTCGATCTTTACGTTTACTTCACCCTTCTCTGCAAGAGGCCGGAAGGTAGGAAGGTGTGTTGATTAGTTGTAGGGTAGGTCGTTTGAAGGCATGCGCCACTTACCGAGTTCCTGTTTGATTTGCATCTCATTGTACAGCTCAATTTCGGGTGGATTTATTATCGTGTAACACGACATTCCCTCGGACCCCGACGCCATCGCCGAAGTTTTGCTGTGATTTTCCAACCGAGCTGAAGAGTAACTATTCTCGAGCGTAGCTCCGGCAAACGCTAGACAGGACAGCACATACACTTCGGGAAACTCGACAGATAGTAACGGGATGCCTTTGCTTAGCTACAATTGTGGTAATTTACGGGTTTCGTCACTATTTTCACTCTTTCTGCGCTCCGGTGCACCGAAATTCAACCCAGTTTAGCGATGACAATTATCAATACGTGTCATGGGATACGTTTATACAGCGGCTACTCATTACTTTACACGCATACACACATATTTGGATGCGAGCTGCCAAAATACTGTTCTACAAGATGAATCGATATCGAAAGATATAACGATGATCGTTGCGCTGCAAAGTTTATCCACAGTATTTGGTAATAATATAATAAAAAGTTATATTAGCTTTACATCAAATTTGCATAAAAATATACACTTAAAACACATGTACTACAATTAATAGAAAAATTGATATTCCTACAGAAGTATCAAATGATATGAAACCCGCAATCGTTTATGCTAAACGTATTTGGAAAAGATTTTAAAATTCTTTCCTTTGTAGAAATAGATTCAGAACTGCTTTTTATTACCTAATTTCCAAGTAAAATTTAAATGTAGAGCGAATAAAAAAATTACATATATAAACCCTAATCTATTATACGATCCATCCGTATATCGCAGCTATACGAATCGTGTACAATTCACGAATGGAATCGCAAAGTTGACAACTTTCACAATAAACAAAAGCGTAAACGTAAATTCGTCACAGGCCAATACCAATAGGCCCAATCTTTATCGATAAAAGTGTTTCTTCGTTTGTAAAGCGCTCTAGAACATTGGATCGCAATCATGGGCAGTATGATGGAGGCGTGCTGCACTGGCTTCATATGCAGGCTGTGCTCAAAGATGAATCGAATGGTGATTTTCATTTATGGGGCAGAAGGTCTCGAGTACAACTTGCTGCAGAAAATCAACAGCTATCTCCCAATAGAGGTGCCGTAACACGAAGAATGATAATTCTCTATAAAATTACCCTCCAACCCTTGGCGAAATGGTATACTAAACTATTTTTCTTTTCCTCGCTTTTGGATCAATACGATTAGATCAACGAAGAGGACGAACTGCCGAAAACGATCTGTGAAGCCTGTTTGGACAAAATACTACTGCATCATCGGTTGATCGAACAGATCCAGTCAGCTCAGAAACGATTCGTGAAATTGCGCGATGAAGATCAAGCCCGGAATGCTACTGCCGCCGAATCATCGGCGAGCTCTAGAACATTATCCGCCGAATCTACACCAAGCTCCCGGACCATGTCGGTGGATTCCACCGATGCCGTGGAAGAACCCGCCGAAAGGATACAGGAAGCGGAAACAAACAACGCGCCAGCGGAACACAATACCACCGCAGAGACTGCCAATGCGCGGGTACAGGACGATGTACAGACCAACGAAAGCGTGAGTCAAAATCCGCAAGAAGCTACGACCAGCCATACGGCGGAAGCATCCACAGCGGGAGAATCCAGCACCAATCGAGAGCAAAGTGAACCGGGTTCGTCAGCCCCAAAACCGCCGCCGAATCGCTTGAAACGCAAGCAGCCAAATCCGTCTCACTCGTCTAAAGTGGCTAGGTTAGGTTAGGTACACAATGATCTATTTAGGACTAAGGTTCTTCCCCTTCTTCGTCCCTCAGCTCGACGTTTGTTCCACGGCAGGGACAGACTATCCCTATGCTTAATAAAAACTGTCCCGAATGGCATGGAGCGGTCGTAAAAAGCCAAGAAGGAAAGTTTTACGGCGACTTTCTCTCTCTTTTCCGTCGGTCTATAATTGTATTCATTTAGATTTAGTAAGCAAACGCTGTATATCTTATTCATCGCGTACACGCTTTGGTTTCATAAATAAAGCAGCTGATTAGAGCTGTGTTTCGTTGCGAATGTTTAGTGTCTTACTTGTATTTCTTCATATTGCCATACTTCGCTTCTTCGCCATTGCGAGTTTACATTATTTACACGGTGACGATAACATCACAGAATTGTACGTTTACGATCGTTCACTTTTGGCTGCGGGGAACACGTGTTCGTTCCTTGTTGCATAAACAGGCGCACACTTTGTCTTGTTCCTACACATTCGACATTACTGTAATATTCGCTGTCCAATTCTCATCAATTACAAAACAAACTTTTACAACGTTTAAGTTGATTAGTTTGCTTTCCCTTATGCTTTCGATACAATAACCTTTTGCTAATTGTGCCCATTTGAAAGAACGCAACGGAACGATAAGAATATGGGCGCTATCTAATAAAGAAATCTTCGATTCTTGACGTGTAACGAACAAAACGATGAATGAGAGATGCAACTAAGGAAAGCCATCAACACTATCGCAACAAAAACACATTCGGTTCTGGTCTCGAAGTACAACTAGTTAGTAATGTAAAATGCAATAATGTAGACCGTTTACGGTAATTGGGCTTAAGTTGATTGTATTACTGGTTCGAAAATAATACACCTGAGCATGTTTTACATACTTCACACCATGTCGCGCACAACCATCGCATATCGTCCACATAATTGCAATAACATGTTTCTAATGTAGTATAAATTAAAAATAAACGACGATAAGTGGAATACAAGCAAAACAAAAAACCATAACTCGAAAATGGGCGGTTAACAAACGGATAATATCTGTGCACCATTATTGATGGCGGCGTATGGTTTTATCCTTGTCTTTCAGTTGCTTTCGCTGGTCTAGAGTTGGGTGCTAGCAGGTAAGTTAAACTACGCGTGACTATGCCTGGCCGGCGCTGGTCTGAGTATTCGTCTTCAGAACCGTCTGCTGAGCTGTCCCTATAAAAAACTTCATTATCGATAATCTCTAACGCGTTGGAAATGACGCCTCTATTACCACTGGTATTTGTAGCGGGATCTCTCCGATCAACTGTGGCGGGTATATAAAGAGCCTGTTCACTTTTGTTCTTCTTGTTACCGAACGGTAGCTCGTCTAATATTTTGGGTTTCCACGATGACTTTGATTCTGGAAAAGGGATAAGTTGCACAATGTAGGACGAAGTTTTTCGGCAGGATGGATCGTAATGGACTTACCAAGATCCGCCGTTACTCTAGCCACTTCGCGCAGCTGTGTATCCAAACGTTGCACTTGAAAGTTTAGCTCGTTTATGGTTGCTTGCAGTTCGAGCTTCTCTTGCATCATCATTTCCTCTTTGTTGGCCTCCTTCCGAACTTGCCTGGAAAAGAGGAGTCGTACATTCAGCATTTCTTATGCAACCCGAGTTCCTGCAGCCTTACCTTTGATACTCCAACAGAAGTAACCCGGCACCAATAGTGAAGATGATGATTTCGCCCAACAAGTTCGCACCCAGGTCGATGGCCATCGCTTCGTTCAGGACGGGTACGGTCGTTGGTTTGCCAAGGTTCAGGGCCCACATTTTCGTCTTCACCTCCATCCAGTTATAGAACTGTGCCGGCGGCATGCAAACATACTTCCGAAAGAAGGGACTGTTTTTCGCACGCTCTTTCAGCAAATTTGCTATCGGTTTGGAAATCTGTTTCATGGCAAGAACGCCAAGCTTGGCGGCAGGAAACGCTCCCACAACCATGATGCTGAACGGTTTTTGTACTTAGTGTAGTATGAACAATAAACTACTGGAGGCGGGTTTGTGCAAAATGCAACACGATAAGCAAGGAGCTAACTTGTAAATAGTTTTACGCAATCTACCTATCAGCTGTAGTAAGCGAAGCGATCCTTGTCAAAATGTCAACATTGACAGCAAGGCGCGATCAAGGTGCATACATGTTCCATTTTAGTTTTTTTGTTCGGCTTGCAAAGATTGGAAAAAAGCAAAAGTCGACCATGAACAACGCAAAAACATGTAGATTTTTTTCAGATTTAATTATTAAGCAACAATTCTCTTGTTTTACTTGTACCATCGCTTTTTTATTGTGAACCACTCCAATCACGCACACCAACGCAGGCGAAATGTCATTCAGCGGGATTTGGTACCTGACAGCAACAAAATACAGTTTTTAATTGTTTTCTTGCGGCTACTGGTGCTTCACGATGTAGTTGAGGGAAACGAATAATTTGGTTACATTTTGCAGTACGCTGAAATCTTGTGCCCGGTTCGCAAAATGGGTAACAATGGTAATCTGTCCAAGGCGGAACTGTTCATACAGAACCTCAACGCCAACAATGCTAAAAAGCTTGCATTTGCAATGGTGCTTGGGTTCGTAGTGTATCACGCCTTTCTTCATATGCGCTACGGTAAGTACTGTGTGCGTAATGCTACTCCCGGAGCTGATCATTAACTTGTTAACCCCCGGTTAGGTTCGGATTCATGCAAATGGCTACTCAGTGCTGGCCGTTTCAAAGGCGACAAGGAATGGCAACCGTATGGGTGCATGCTGCACAAGTACACTGAAACGTAAGTGATTCATCCATTAGGCTGGGATTTGCCACTTTCACAGCGAATCATTTCTATTTGTTTAGTGATACACGAAAATGCCTGCGGTATCTTGCATTCTGGGGCAACCAGAACCACTTCGTACTTATCGGCGACGAGCGGCTTCGTTCGCTTTCACTCGAATTCATCGACTATCTGAGATCGAGCGAAACCGAAAACAACTCCAAACAATCGTCGACGAAGAACACGGAGGATCTCCAGTTTACCGACTACAAGCTGCGCCTCCGCGTGGAATACATTTACGCAAACGAGGTGTCGAAAAGTTTGATCGATGAATTCATCAAATGGGAACACGAGGAAGACCCGCCAAGTTTGATCATTGCCAGCTGCACTTATCCCACCTTTCAGCGCGGTAACGTAACGGAGGAAATACAGAAGGCGTACGAAAAAAATCTCACCCGTCTCGTCAGCCCGATCGATCGGTTGTACGCGAAGAAGACGAAAATTATCTGGAAACTGCAAGATCCCGTCGATCAGGAAAGCTCGCCGGAAGAGTGGAAGAATGTGCGCAACGAGGATGTCGACCGTATCAATCAAGCAGCGAGCAATATTTTGCTGTACTCCGAAGCGAAAATTTGGTCCTCGTCCAATATGATTGCCTCCGGGTTGGTGGACGAGTTTGCCGATGGACAGAAGCTAAGCTCGCTGACACTAAAGCACGATGTGCAGATTTTGCTCAACATGTACTGTAATGATTACATGAATTACAACGATGGTACGTGTTGCAGCAGTGCGGAACCGTACACAATCATACAGGTTACAACATATGCATTTTTAGCAGTATGGTGAGTATGAATAGCACAAGGTGCAATGTCCGAGAACGAACATAACAACTAATTTTGTTCTATTTTTAGTGCAAGCATTGCGACCGCCATGTATGTGCGGAAGTGTATTGTAAAGTGGCGTGGCGTACACGCTTACATGCCGTTGAATCAACCCACCGACACGCAGTCTCCGATATCGGCGCTCGCTTCACTGGCCGTCATCATGACCTACTTCTATCTTTGCGATCGGACGAACTTTTTCATGAAGGAAAACAAATACTACTCGGAGTTTAGCTTCTGGATTCCGGTCGGGTATGTGTTTGCCCTCGGGCTCTTCTTTACCGAGGACAGCAAGCTCACGAAGGTGCTGCACCGCGATCAAACGGACGAGCTGAAGGGCTGGATGCAGATCGTAATACTGATCTACTACATGACCGGAGCTTCACACATTCTACCGATCTACATGCACATCAAGGTGCTGATTAGTGGGTTTTTGTTCCTGTCCGGGTACGCCCATTTCACCTACTGGTGGCAGACGGGCAATGCCGGATTGGTGCGCTTTTTGAACGTCATGTTCCGGGTGAACTTTCTCACCGTCATCCTATGCCTGTGCATGAACCGTCCGTACCAATTTTACTTCTTCGTGCCGCTACTCTCGTTTTGGTACAGTATCATGTACTTAATGCTGTCGCTACCGCCCCGCATTACCGCCCAGATAGCGGAAACCAACCCGTACCAGTATCTGTACGTGGTGGTGAAGTTTATCACGATGCTCGCGACCGTCACCGTGCTGTACATGAGTGAGGTGTTTTTCGAACGCATCTTCGTTACCCGGCCCTGGAAGGCACTGTTTGTGACGACGGATGATGATATCCACGAGTGGTGGTACCGCTGGAAGCTGGATCGGTACACCATCACGTACGGTATGATTTTTGCTGCCATTTTCCAAATTTCCCAACGGTTTGCTGTGGTGGACGATAACAACCATGGCAATCTTTTCTCAAAACGAATCTCGCTAACGTCCACGCTGGCCGCCATCACCGGGATCGGGTGCTACATGACGTGGACGTTTTTCTGTCGCAATAGGCAAGACTGCGAAGAGGTCCACTCGTACGTGGTGTTTATCCCGATCGTTGGGTATATTCTGCTGCGCAACATTTCTGGCATTTTGCGGACACGCTATTCGACGTTTTTCGCGTGGTTCGGCAAGATATCGCTCGAGCTGTTCCTTTGCCAGTACCACATCTGGTTGGCGGCCGATCGGAACGGTGTGCTGGTACTGTTGCCCGGCTTCCCGACGCTTAATGTGCTGATAACGTCGTTCATTTTCGTTTGCGTATCGCATGAGATTCATCGCGTCACTAGCGTGCTGCTGCCGTACGCGGTACCAAACGATTGGAAACTAGCCCTGAGAAATATTCTATTCTTTGTGATCCTGCTCATACCGTTGGGTCGATACGATGGAATGTTTTGAGAGGGTGTACAATATTAAGCCAACAAACACCGACTTCAGCGCACACCAAACATTTAATGCTAGCTTAAGTAGCTGTCTAGAGGAGGAAATAAAAACTAAACGCTTGAATCAACACTAATGGTAATTGGTGGATTAACCATAATACAAAATTTATTGCCGCGTACCCCAGTGTGAAGGTTAGTCTCTTGTGTGGCTTAATGTTTGTGCGTCGTTTGGAACACTACCAATATCTTCATTAATGACATAGCTGGTGAACACGTCGTATCCGAGGGAAATCGTGTTATCGTACAGCACGCGGTACTTCGTCGGTAGGAAGTAAAAATTGACGATTTGCGCCGGTGGCCAAACGATCCATTCGGCCGTGTACAGTCGGATAAACTTCTCTCGCACCTCGTGACGCGCTTCCTCCCACGAGGAACGTTTCAGTACTGCCAGCGTGGCGAAGAAGAGGAATATCACAATCGGCGAGGCGACGGTTTGATCGATCAGTACCTTCTTCAGCACCAGGCCTATCGTGCGGCCGGGAAACCGACGGTCCATAAAGTTGTACCAGCTGTGGCAGAACATCCCGACCGTCATGCCCGAGATGGACATGAAACGTGTCCGCTGGCGGTCCCACGCTGCTAGCTCACCGTTGTAGATTTCATAGTGCTGCTCGATTATATCACCCACACCGGATAGGCTGACCGATATGGCTACATTCGTTAGCAGCAGGTACTTTTTGCTGAACGCTGTTTTGGTAACTGTCCGGAACCACTTCACTAGCCCAATCATTGGATCACCGATGCGCGCCTACGTTTCCGACGGTCAGTTCATGGTAATCCTTTGTTTAGCATTATATAAAAATCGTCACGACGGTAGCCATAAATATCTATCTAATCTAAACAGAATCCCAATCAAAATAAATGCACGCGCTGCACGTGATAGTGGCAGCATGCGCGCTGTCAACATTGCACAATTCGAAACAATTGCGCTTAAAACATTGCCATTCAGCAATACGGGTTTCAACTTAGGAGGGGATTTTCCTGTTTTATGTTCATTTATGTTTTCGAACAATAAAATGGATTTCATAAAGTTATTTTGTGTAAAAAATCTGTAATTTCAAAAGTTGAACTCACAAACCAGCAAATGTAAACAGATGAATGTTTACATTTTCAATATCCATGACACTGTCAAAACGTTTCCGGCGGGAAATTGCGACGGCCAAGAGCAGAATGTTGTGAAATTGTGTGTTTGTTGATTGTATATAAATGAACCAAAATGAGCAGTAAAACGACAATTAATATTAAGAACAAATTCGATCGTGTGGTAGTGCTGGTATGTGGCATGAGTGGTTAACATAAAACTACCATTTAAACGGTTCTTTTTATTCTATTTGCAGGTCGATATGGATTGTTTCTACTGCCAGGTGGAGGAAAAGCTGAACCCAGCCATCCGGGGAAAAGCAATAGCGGTGGTACAGTACAATCCTTGGCAAGGTGGAGGGTAAGTTGAAGGGCACAGTGTGGTAGCGGATGTACGAAGTAATGCGTCCCTTTGTAGAATCATCGCTGTGAATTATCCCGCCCGAGCGGAAGGTGTTACACGCCACATGCGCGGTGACGAAGCGAAGCAACACTGTCCGGATATTGAGCTGCCCCAAGTTCCGCAGGTCCGTGGTAAAGCCGATTTGACACGGTATCGCGAAGCAGGCAAGGAGGTGGCAAATGTTTTGAAAAGTTTTACACCCCTGCTAGAGCGGGCCAGCATCGATGAAGCATATCTCGATATAACCGAACGCGTGCTAAGCAGAATACGCGAGATGAACGAGGGCAAATTTCAGCTACTGCCGGAAAAGTTGGCAAACACGTTCGCGGTCGGGTATGATAATATTGGTGAATTCGTGAAAAAACTCTCCAACACGTTCGATGCCGGTTCGACCGATAACAACACCCCGGACCGGTTGGAGTACAAGAAAAGTGACATCAAGCTGCTGGTCGGTGCCTCGATCGTGAATGAAATACGTGCCGCGGTGAAGGAAAAAACGGGCTACGAATGTTCGGCCGGCATTGCGCACAACAAAATCCTTGCCAAGCTAACGGCCGGCTTTCACAAACCGAACAAACAAACCATCCTACCGATCGACAGCATTTCGAAGCTGTACGAAACATTGCCACTGAAAAAGGTGAAAGGTTTGGGCGGCAAACTAGGCGATCAAGTGTGCGAGGTGCTAAAGGTAAAGTTTATGTCGGAGTTGGTACAGTTCCCGGAGAGTGTACTGCAGCAACATTTCGATGAGCGGATGGGCAGCTGGATGTATTTGATGGCGCGCGGTATCGATCTCGAAGCGGTAACGGCCAAGTTTCACTCGAAAAGTATAGGCTGTTGCAAACGGTTTCCTGGCAAGAATGCAATTACAGGGCTAGCCACGCTTAATCACTGGCTGAACGAGCTTGCTTCGGAAGTGACGGAACGGTTGGAGAAAGATCTGGATGAAAACAACCGTACAGCGAAGCAGCTAACGGTAAGCTACTGCCAGCAGCTGGATAATGTGGACGTGTCTAGTACGAGAAGCATCCCATTGGTAGCGTACGATAAGGAGCGCATTGCCGTCGATGCACTGGAAGCGATCAAACGAAACACGGAGCGATTTTTCAAACCCAACTCCACAACGGCATTGCATAATCCGGTCAAATTTCTTGGCATCAGTGCGGCTAAATTTGAACCGAATGGCAATGGGAAAGGTGGCGGAATAAAGCAAATGTTTCAAAGCTACTCATCGAAAACGGTCACTGCTGATGAAGGGCCCAGCGGAATGGAACGGCGGGCGAGTGTTTCGGAACCACTTGCGATTGATACACCTAAAGCGGAAACATCTCTTGAAGACGGGCAAAAGGTTGAGAAAGCAACAAATGAACCAGATGAGGCTAAAGCGACTAAAAGCAAACCGAAAGGACATATCAAGCATTTCCTGCAGAATCAAACCACGTTAGCGTCTGCTTCTACCAGTGATCGTAGAGCAAAAGAAACTGAAAACAGGCATTCCGAAGCATCAGAAGCTCCCGGTGCACGTGCAGAACAAAATGAAACGGAAATTAAACCGAAGAAAGGTATAAAACAGTTCCTACAACCAATAAGTGCCATTCATAAAGAATCTGTTCCCACAACCGAGCTTATAAAAGAGAATGGAGATTATTCGAATGAAATAGTCGAAAGTTTGGGTGACGAAAATCGAGCAGAAAGTTTGGAAACGCAGTTTAATGCCCAATTATCTGAAGTCACTATTGAACAAGACGGCAAACCGGAACAAGAATCGTCGTGTGGGAAAACAAACGAGCACACTTCAGCTAACGAAACAAATGAGAAGAAATCTGATTACAAAGAAACTTACGCTGAGTATTACTACACTGCTCCTATTCCGGAACCAGCACCACTAACCGTGGAATGTTCCCAATGCAAGAAACAGATTCCAGAGCACGAATACCAATCGCATCAGGACTTTCATTTTGCCCTCTCGCTAAGCCAACAGCAGCGGAACGAATTTCGCAGTGATTTAAAATCGAAAATGGCATCAAAATCACCGTTCCCTAACAAACGGGCATCGAAAGCATCCTCGTCTTCTTCAGCAGTACCGGCATGTTCAGGCAGCGGTAATAACTCATCTACATCTAATTTGTCGATCGCACGTTTCCTGTCCAAAGTATCTCCGGATTCGGTACGATCCAGCAGCGCGGATATAACAACTGCTAGTAGTAGCACCAAATTGGATGAAAAATCAGAAAGTCACATTAAATGTGCTGAATGTGGTAGGTTGATAAGCCCGGAGTCGATGGCCGAACACAACGATTACCATGTGGCGAAACGGTTACAGCAGGAACTGAACCGACTGGAACCACCTGCACAGCCGATTGTAAATAAACCTATTGTAGCCGTAGTGGGGGGTCCCAGTGCGAAACGAAAGCGTCCTGCCATTCAAGAGGTAACGACCCCGGCAAAGCAAAAGCTGAAACCGTTATCGTCTTACTTTAACAAATTGTAAAAAGAAAAAAAAAACCTTCATAAGATGCTGCACCAGTATCAGTACTGAAGCAATAAAATCGGCTTTATCGTTTTATTGCTTCTATTTTATGTATTGCTTAAGTATGAACGAGTATTAACTTGGCTATGCGAACATTTTCTTAACCATGGAATTGTACTTGCTGTCCTCCTTTTGGCGCGCTTGGATGATTTGCTTATGCAGCGCGGCACACTCCTTGCTATTTGCGTAATCGATCCTTTCCAGCGTGACAAGTGCTTCAGCGTGCTGTTTGATTTTAAATTGAGCCAACGCTTTCCGATACATTGCCTTTGCTGAGGGAGCTTCCTGTTGGTCGGTGTACCGGAGTACGTGCACCACTTCCTCGTAGCGGTCCTGTTTGATGAGACAGGCCGCAATGTTAAGGAGCAGCGTTTCGAGGAGGGATTGCATTTCCTCCACCGTACCCGCACCTTCGATGGCTGGATCGAGCTGGTCGATAGGTGCCCAGGATAGCAAACATTTGGCCGCCTGGCTGAAGTACGCGTGAGCAAACCGCGGGTACTTGGCGAACATTTTCACACCATTCTCTTTGTAGCGTTTGGCTAGGGCGAGCGTTTCCGCGACTGTAAGCTCGTAGTGATATTTTTGATCCTCGATACGCAACAGCTTCATGGTGAAGACGATATCGTTGGCGTATGCGTCTGTGATTGTACATTTGCTTTCCTCGTTCGTTAACATCTGTTGCAGTAATTGCTCCACGTAACTATCTACCGGTGTTAGTGCCGTCCCCATCGTTATCCAGCGTTCTGTGGTCGAACCCGTAGTTAGGTAATTAGTTTCGTGTGTTCCAGTTGCACCGACATCGCTTATCGTTACAAGACAGCGGCACAATACGGAAGGTTTTTCTGCGGTGGTAAATCGGAATGAAAGTCGTTCCTTACGGAGTCCCTTGGTACGATCCTCGTACACCGGTGGTACTAGACCATCATTTCCAACAGATGGTGACTGCACTGCTGCCGGCTCCGTTTCCATAGTGTATCGGCGAGCGGTTCCTTGCGAACCAGTGGATTAATTTCGTCTAAATCTTTCCCCGGTTTGTCCCAAAACTTGCGCACGTAGAATGGTGCTTTCTTCTCGGACAAAACCGCGTACAGTATGCCCTGGGCACCTTCGTGGGGCGTTTTAACTAGCAAAATTCTGAGCGGTTTTTGCAGATAGAAAAACACCCGGTTCGCTAGCGGTGGAAAGTGACGGTAGATGGCCGTTTCGACGTTACCCGGATCAATACAGTGAACGGTCGGATTGTCACAGCTTGCTGCCAGCAGTTGCGATAGACGGTAGGAGAACTGCACCAAACAAAACTTGCTGTACTGATACGCTCGGAACCGATTGGCAGCTGTGTCGGGGTACAGTGGGCCACAGAAGCCGGTCTCCGCGTTCGTCGATACCTCCGTTACCGAACGATGCGCTTGCGAAACAACGTTCACGATGCGGCTGTCGTAAGGGTGTTGTTTGAGTGCCGGCAGCAATCGCAATGTCAGCAGAAAGTGTGACAAATAGTTCACTTGATAGAGATGCTCGAGCTTGTCCTCGGTGAGGCTTGGTGGCGCGAAAAACACTCCCGCGTTATTGACCAGTGCGTACAGCGGTTTGTTTAGATTGCGCACGTTTTCGCTGAATTCAGCCACACTGGCCAGTGATTCGAGGTTCAGCACGAACGTGTCAACTGTTGCGGTTGGATATTGGTGAAGCACCCTGTCACGGAGCGTTTGGCCTGTCGCTGCACAACGCGTCCCAAGCACAAGATGACATCCGCGACCGGCTAATGCTAGCACCGTTGCTAAACCGATGCCAGAGTTTGCTCCGGTCAGTACGATCAGCTCACCGTTCTGGAACTTTCGTTTGCTGTCGTACAACCTGCCAATGTAGTACCACCTGCAGAAAAAGGAAGCATAAATACACGAGCACAGTTTGTAAAACACCACCTATTTTAAAGAGATATTTGTAGAAACATTTTACCGCACAAAATACGTTACTGTTCCAACGCCCAACAAAATACCACACTTGCCCAGCCAACCCATGGCATCATCTGTGTTTCCGAAAAACTTCTACAGGCAACTGCAGACGACACCCGAAAAGTCTAGCCAATGGCTACCGAATAACGGTTTCGCTATCGCCACGGAAACCGGTGCAGTATATTTACCTTTCGCCAAAAAAAAAGCAAATCCCAGAACAGCAACCTTTGCTCTCTGCGTGTGCTGTTTGTTTGAAAATTGATAGCGGGTGAAGCGATATGAAGCCGCAAAAACGCGAGCGTCGGAGTTTATTGACTTGCGCTACACAAATTGTAATTACATTTTATTAGTGGCAAAAAACTAGGTTAAAATAGGTAATACAAAAAACACGCTTTTCATTGTGAAATATTTAGAAATAAAAAAAACTTAAAAAAATGATTTGAATATTCGCCCTCGCTGTGTAAAAACCTTGTGGAGGAACGTCACGCTGGGCCAAGTTGTAAACAAATGAACCGTCAATAGATAGCGGTGTTTGCGCTGTACAACCACGTTAGCCGAACGGTATTGTTTTTAGCTGGGAAAAAATGTACGATTTAAAGATCTATTCAACCTGCACCGTCACAGCCGTAAAGGATAAGATTGTTTTCTTTTCCCCCGACGGTGCTGTGTTGCACGAGATTGTCGTACTGCAGAAGTTACCTCCGGGAAGTGCGGAAACCGGCAACGAACAGAATGGCAAACAAGCTAATAACCCACCGGCAAACGTTGTAACGTTCGAGTACTCCCCAAGCGCGAAGGTATTGGCCGTTTCGCTAAGCGATAAAACATTACGATGCTATTCGATACATCAGAAAGGAGAGGAATTAGACTCTTCACCACTGGGAGATTGCATTCCTACGGCGAGGACGATTGTGTGCATGAAATTCCTGCCCAAACATGGCGTGTTGATCGGATCGGATAAGAGCGATTGTTTCGAGTTTGATGTGCTGGGCAAATCGGAGCAGAAATCTAAGTGGATTCTTGGCCATATGAGTCAAATATTGGGAATAGCGGTTAACGATGATGAACGGTAAGGAGTTTAAATGATACGGGATGTTACGGTACTTACATGGTTCGTTTCTGTACATTTCACAGATTAATAATAACATGTGATCGGGACGAGAAGATTAAGGTCAGCTCGTACCCAGAGTGTCACAACATCGAGTGCTACTGTTTGGGTCATTTGGAGTACGTTGCTGGAATAGAAACAATTCCCTCCCAAAAGCTGATTTCCGTATCGGGTGATCGGACGCTGCGGCTGTGGGACTTTGCCAACGGGAAAGACATATGTCAGCTTTCGCTACAGGATCCCGCAGTCGGTTTAGCTGTTCAAAAGACAATGGACGATAGCGAAATGTTGTGCGTGGTGAGAAGTTCCGTCCAGAACAAGATCGAAGTGGCTCTAGTGCGGTGTGGTACATCCGATGCTAATCTTCTCTATGATCCATTGATCGTGGACGAAAGCTTGGTCATACTGAGCGCTGCGTTGAATGGTGCTTTACAGCTTTTGTTGTTGGTAATGGAGAAGGAGAGCAAGTGTGCTAGAATGTTGGTATACGATTTTTCTCTCGAAAAACGACAATTCATCGCAAGTACAGATCATCTGTTGGTCAAGAACTTTGAGGCTCAGTTCAGTGGAGTAGTGATTGAGCACGTGCGTGACTATTCCACGCTCTTCAAGCACAGCATCGATAATCTTTCAGAGTACTTTGAACGTAAGAAGCAAAAAATTGGATCGAAAAAATCCAAATAAATCGCGTAAAAGCGTATGGTTACACAAGAAATAAGCTTGGTTTTATTAGGTAGTTTAAACGTTTTAATGATACGAAAATTGTAGAACCGAACCAAAGAATCGTCCAAACGTGTGGTTTGCAGATTCGTTAGTCCACTACAGTGCTGCAGCGCGTTGGTTTTATACCGGTTTGTAGTCCAACTTGCTTTCCAACCGCTTGTTATCCGCCACCTTACGAACGGCCTTCATAAAGTCTTCCTGTATGACATATTCGCGCTCCGCACGGATTGCAAACAGACCCGCCTCGGTACAGACATTGCGCAAATCGGCACCGTTAAAGTTGTCCGACAGTTTTACCACCGCTTCGTAGTCGATGTCGCCATGTTTGGCAATTGGGGCAGCGTGAATTTTCAAAATCTCCAACCGTGCCTGCTCGTTCGGTAGTGGAATTTCGATCTTTCTATCCAAACGACCGGGACGGAGCAGGGCCGGATCGAGCGTATCGGGCCGGTTGGTGGCCATGATCATTTTCACCTGTCCGAGCGAATCGAAACCATCCATCTGATTGAGCAGCTCCATAAGCGTACGCTGGATCTCACGATCGGCTGACGTACCCTCGGAGAAACGTCGACCACCGATGGCATCGATTTCGTCCATGAAAATAATGCACGGTTGGTGGTCGCGCGCATAGTTGAACATCTCGCGGATGAGACGGGCCGATTCGCCGATGTATTTGTCAACGATGGCCGACGACACCACCTTCAGGAAATTAGCATCGAGCTGGGAAGCGACAGCACGGGCCAGCAGAGTTTTGCCCGTACCGGGTGGACCGTACAGCAGACAACCCTTCGGTGGCGTAATACCGACACGGAGGAATAGTTCAGGGTTAAGCAGCGGCAGCTCAATGACTTCGCGCAGCTCGCGAATTTGCTCGGACAGACCACCGATCGCGGAGTACGTCACTTCACCAGGGTCTTCATGCGACATGTTGTACACCAATGGATCAACTTCTCGCGGAAGGTAGCGCATAATGGTCAGCGTAGTCATATCGAGCGCTACGCGTGTGCCCGATTTCAGCTTGGTTTTGTCCAACTGACGGCGGCATCCCACCACGTATCTCGGTCCGTTGGTCGCTTTAACGATGACTGTAAAACAACAAAACGGTTGTGAATAGGAAGTACGAACGATTGTAAATGACTCGCTTACATTTATCTTCCGTCAGCTGCTTCAATACTTCGCCGACAATCTGTCCAACACTTTGCAGAGCCTTTAAATCGTTTTCCGATTTGTCGAATTGTTTCGTGAGCTCCTTCAACGTTTCTCTTACTGCGTTCAAACAACAAGCAAACAGAGTTAAAAGGGAACAGGAAAAATGTACACACTGGGGGGATGACTGACCTATTCCGCTAGTCATCCTCGTTACCCTAACCTCAACCAATATTTACCTTCCTTCAGACGAGATTCTACCTCTTTGTGTTCCAGCAGCTTTTTCCTATAATCTTCCAGCGCCTTTTCCCGAGACGGATCTACCACGGTCATTTTGGCGATGAATGAAAATTAGAGAAGGGCTTTGCTGTTTTCGTGTAAAATGTATAGTGACTGATCCGAGTGCCTGACAAAACAGTTTATGAAGCTGAAATGAAAACACTCGCTTACACACACGTACTCACACAACGACGAGTGATGAAGCATTCTGCTGACAACTACATCCAAACAAATGACAGCAAAGCGCTGGAAATCTTCCACCCGGATAAGCAAACGGGTCGAAGAGTTGACGATTCCTGAGGTGCACAGATAAGGTGGGCGCATTCAGTTGCATTTGCTAGAGGAAAAATAAGAAAAGGTAAGCGTGAAACTGTTATACTGTCACAATATGGCGTTGTGAAGTGAACCCGATGCAGTTATAAACGAACGCGCCGTCGTGGTGTGCTGCTTTCCGTTCTTTTCGACGTTTCTGCCGATTGTGACCGGAGGTGTTTCAATCGCGTGCTTCTTGAAAAAGTGGCAAATAACCCCACAAAACCAGCAAAATGGTGAAGGTGAAGTGTTCCGAGCTTCGTACGAAGGACAAGAAGGAGCTGACCAAGCAGCTGGAGGACCTGAAGAAGGAGCTGCTGAACCTGCGGGTGGCAAAAGTCACCGGCGGTGCTCCGTCGAAGCTGTCCAAGATCCGTGTCGTCCGCAAGGCGATCGCACGCGTGTACATTGTGATGAACACGAAGACGAAGGAGAACCTCCGCAAGCTGTACAAGGGCAAGAAGTACGTGCCGCTGGACCTGCGCCCGAAGAAGACCCGTGCAATGCGTAAGGCCCTGTCTCCCCGCGATGCCAAGAGACTGACGCTGAAGGCGCAGCGTAAACGTGCGAAGTTCCCCCGTCGCCGATACGCCGTCAAGGCCTAAGTATGGGAGAGGGTGGTGGCAGGTGTACGTGTGTGGATGCCTCCGTTTTGGTTCGTATCGTTCGTGTGGAGCAAAGCTGATGGTTTGGTGTCGTCCGGGATGAAGATCATGTATTTCGAGATCGGTATAATACAAAACCATGTTTATTGAACCACAAAACTGTCGCTGTGTTTTATCATTTCCCCCTATCGATTGTAGAGTTTATTCAGCCAGCAAGCGTGCAACAAGGAGCCGGCAAAGTTGCTCCAAAACGTAACGGGATTGCGTCTCTCCGTGTGTGGAGGAAGCTTGCTCACGAAAGAAGTTTACAAACACGTCGGAAAGAAATCGAAAGTTTGTGCCAAGCTAATCATCTAATCATAAGATAAGGATAAGTTGGTCTATCAAAGCAGATCTAATCATTTGAATTCCAAAATTCCAATACATTTCAGTTGTTCCCGCGGAAGATCTCAACTCAATACCATTGTTTTGTTTAATTTAAAAAAATAGTCTGGATTAATAGTTCATTGATATGTTTTTGCGTCTTCCTGCCTATTCCTTACAGGTTGTCTCATTGTAGAAAACATCCATTTGGCACAGCTTCTCGTATATTGTTGTCTTTCCAATTCTTTCAGTTTAGATTCTGATGTTAAGCAAGGCTTTAATAAAGCTAGAATAATCTTTAATTCATTAATGTGACCAATCGCTCCGATCGAAGCTGGGATGAAAGAGAACAAATATTGATACCTTACTAGCATCTGCCCCTGATACATGGACTGGTTAATGAAGCATTACCAAAACTTAGCTTGGAGTAAGTCAAGAGGCGTATATTAACAAATTGTCAGAACTTTGAATTGATTGCAAATTCGCATAACGATTAGGGCAAACAAAGTTAGGCTTATTCGCGTTTGAGGAAGCTTTTCGAGTTGAATGCCCAACAAGGTTAAACAAAACATCCCAATTCCATCTAGAAAATCTATACATCACTCGTGTCGTCAAACGAATGGTCTGGATATGGTCTTCAATTCTTTCAATCCGACCAGTAAGATCACTTGCTGTCTGATCAAACCACTGATATGATTGTTCAAATGGCCAGAAAAGCGGAATGTTTTCATCCAGCCAGCAAAAAAAATCCCACTCGCAAGCCACAACGATTTCACTGTTTCCTTAAATATGTTCATAGACTATATCATTCTACAAACTAGCGATCCTGGTTTAAAAAGCAAAGATGGAAAAAGCGTGCAAAGGGCTTGAAGAATAGGTGCACGATTAGGACAATGACGAGTAGAAATCAAACAGATGAAAGAGCTTGTAGAAACGATTAGGACGAACAAATGACGGATGTGTGAATCAATACTGAATACGAAAGAGGTTTGACGTGCGCGAGCAGACACCTCCAAGCCAACATGATCCCGGAGAAAGCAATAGTTCGTTTGGTTTTCAAAATCTTTGAGTCCATAGACTTCATTCGTTTCGCCTGGAGAAAGGAATGAATGAACAAGGTCGTTTGAATTTCGCACAACAAAACAGAGGTGACTAATTCCATCTAAAAGCCCAGAAAAACGCTGGCAGTGAATGCCCATACTAGTCGGTAGATCTCGATGAAGGTGGAAGCTTAGACCAGCGATCATGATTCGATCAATTTGATGGGTTGTGGGGAATTTTATTTAGCACATGATCAATAATACTATCTAGAAAATTTGAAATTAAACTACCAAAATTTTACGATGCCTGCAAATATACTATGGAAGTTGTACAACATAATAAAGGCTTCAATTTAGAGTACCAAAAATTCTAAATATCCTTTAAACTTCAGTGGCTATGTACTTGAAGCTGTTGTATTTAGGAGGGCGATGTTAAACAGTATCGGGCTCCTTCTGACGAACTCGGTGTCTATTCCATGCTGGGTGCTCCCCGCGGCCTCTTACCGTTAAACTCGCCTCTGCATCAATCTCCAACCAAGCCACATGGATTACAAACAGTCGCGAATTAAGCCCTCAACGTATTTTAGGGCCCTATAGAAATAGCCATTGGTCTGGAATCTGTTGAAGAAAATCAAGGGGAAGGGAGCAGGCTAGGGAAGCAATCGTCAACGATTTTCTAGGACCCCCCTTTTTTACACCGAATTAGATCTTCAAAGACTCGCAAAAAACTGCATGTGATCAAATCCCATTCGACCCGTACGCAGGACTCACTCTCTTGTTGCGGGTAAATTCAAGTCACGGAAGCCAGAAATGGAAGGCCAAGACCTTTTGAAGTTGTAGTGCCAAAGATGAAGAAAATATAGCAAGATGTTCTGGGGAAAGGAGCATAACTCTCTTCTGGAGAATTTACACGGCAAAACGACTATGGCTTACACTACAAGCGGGAAACTTAACCACGCGCTGGCATGTACGCCGGATCAACTTCAGGTGCTCTGTTACAATGTTTCGTGCATCTTTCTCTTTGACAAGGGAGCAATAACAAGCTGACCTGCCGTTGTTGCTGCAGTGGCCCCCTTGTCCGAATATTGGGCACGAGGCCAATAGATAGTCGAAGTCTAAATAGAGGAAGTAAGGCTTTGAATGTGGGTATTTGGAGAAATAGTCTAACATAGAAGGATAAATCCTTCCTCGACAATAAAAGAAGAAGAGGTCCGAAGATTCTTTGTCTATGATGGTAAGATCGTTTAGCCGCGTTTGCGAGCAACAAAGAGTGTGCCGAAGATGGCCAGAAGGAAGTTCTCGAGCCGCGGTATGCTCATTCCTCGTCGCTACGAAGGCCTCGTAAATCTGCCGAATCTACGGATATGAAGATGCTGACACACCCAATGTTCCAGTCACGCTGGACAAAAGAACGATGGAGCATGGAGCGAGGAGGATAAACTTGAGCTGTAAATGCGTTAAACAGCCAACCTGATAAGTATAAAATCCACCAAAACAGCACTCTCGTGGAACTGGCGGATTCAGTCAGTGGCGTATAAACTTATGACCAGATTGGGCGACCGCAAAGGACCCCGTAATGAAGGTTGATTTGGTTTGTTACTTCAAAGACACTTTGAGTCAATGAGTCAATGAGCATTTGCCACAATAGTAGCTTCCTTTTAGAACATATCGAACCTCCATTCTAAGAATTCTTTGGGAGGAGGCCCCGAATATCTTGGTCGAATGCGTCCTGTTCCCCCTCCTCACCTTCACCCGAATCCTTCATAATAGTCGAAGACAATGGGTTAGGTCGGGCTACTGATGTTGGGGCGCCAATTTCCAATCGACATCGAGCCCCCAATGAGCTCAACCCGCCATTGTGAGAGGGAATATCAAAAACCTATGTCAGGATGTCCAATAAACCCACGCCGGAATAAAATATAATACACACACATGTGTTTCCACCAGAGCTCAGGGAATGGGGGACTAATACCTTTCCCTGTGAACTGTGCAATGATTTTGTTCTTTGCTTTGTAATCGCGCTATGCACTTTTCGACCTTTCGTACTGCGCAAGGTGCATCCACGGTCCCATCGGGAGGGTGAGCGTGGTTTTTTTTTTAAATTTTTAATTAGTCAAATGGATGTGCAATTGATGTGCGGCCCACGCTCTGCGGCAGAAACGGCAAGAAGTTGCGTTAAAGTTGTACCGCGGCTCTTCATTTACATTTTAATTTGCTTGATTACGGCGATACTCCAGATCAGCAAAAGGGAAGTTTTACAGTGTTTTCGTTTCTTGCCGCGCTTGGCACGGGGTGTTTGCTCGTGTTTTCCAACGCTTGTTATACATTTGCTACCTTTTCTGTTTTGTTTTTTTTTCTTTCTTTGCTGTTGTTTCGTATTGTTGCCTTTATTGCGATGGTATGCCCCATCTTATATAGTGTCAACTTTTCCTCCGTTGCATCCCGCCCGGGTTGAGGATCTTGTTCGGGACAGCAGGGGGGTAGCGTAAAGAAAAGCTGCACGATTGACGTTGTTATTGTTGGTTCGCTTTAACTTTTCGCGCCCAGTTGTAGCGGGCGATAATTTGAAGTTTTTGCTACACTTTCAAGACTTTCCCTGGAGCCATCCATCCTTCTCGGGCCGGTGGTCGCTGTTGGGGGCCCCATATTCTTTCGCCGTTGGTCGAAACTTTGATTAATGATATTCCAAATTTTTGCATCGTTCTCACCGTTTCGCCCAGTGGATGGGACGAGACGAATTCGTCGTGGAGTTGGGTCGTGAGTGGAGAGGTGGTGTACTTCAACTTAAGGACTGTACAGCATCAACACGCTGCGAAGCGAAGTATCGCGAAAGGCGTAATTAGGCGCTGATAATAAGTTTTAATTTCTTACTCATTGCCCGCGGGCCGCCTTTAGATTAAGCAAAAAAAAAAAAAAAGGGAAGCGTCTTGAGCTAGGTCGCTCTTGTGCGGAAAGGAGATTGCTTTCTCTAATCATACTGATGCCGGAAGTGTGGAAGCGTATTTCCCCAGAATGGGCAGTCCCTACAAACCATAGAACCATTCCCGCATTGTTATTTTATGTGGCTTTTTTACTTAAGTGAAATCGTCCTGGAAAGTATCTCTGCAACCCACGCCCTGAAGGTCGATGGATACTTTTAGCAGGAAATATCAACATTTAATTTCTCTAAGAACTGATATGCCGAAGTATCATTGCTAAGTAATCGAGATTGTTAATTACGGGGAAACATTTCTTTAGAACAATTGCAGAAACGTAAAATCAAAACGATGTGCCATATATTTGTAAATCCTGGTTGTTTAATTGTGTAATTAATTATAGTTGTTTTTTCAGCCAAGTTAACTCAAGAAAGTTATTATTTTGAAACTAAAATCGGATGGTTTAAGCCGTTGGATCGCATATTGCATCTGTGATGTAAAGTTGAAATTAATCTCAATTATCTTTCCATTGCAATTATAGGAGGGGTAGTAAGCTTTGGTTGGGTAAAAGATTAGATCGTTTTTATTTAATTGCATAGAAAATGTCCTGCCTGATAATTTGAGAAAATATTCTGTTATCCAGAAACCACCCGAGCTTCTTATTATAGGGAGCGAAATCATATTTCTATTACTGGAGAAAATCCGTAGAAAATATCAGAAAATTTATGGGTATCATAGTACTCGCATAGTATCGCGTAGTCGAAATACTTGCTAAATAATAATCATCAAGGTAATGTTGAGCATTCAACAATTGCTCTAAACGTAGAGAAATTCCCGAGTCTCTCCGAAAGAGACGGTTCCGGACTAGCAGTGACGATTTAGACTTTTAGAGTCCCTAAGCGCAATTGAAGTGGAATTGACGAGGTTCCTTTTGGCGACCTCTGGTCCCCCACGGCTGGTAAGA
>KB663832.1:9752422-9764597 GCA_000349025.1 Anopheles minimus
GAACGCGGCTAAGAGGGTTTCGTCAGTTTTGGACAAAGTACATGTCTCAGAGGCGTATGTGAGTACTGGGACTATAAAGGTTTTGTACAGGTTTTGTACTTACGCGGTTTGCCCAGAACGATATTTTACTTAGAGCGCAAGTTTTGTTTAACAACTCTCAGCATCTGTTTGAATACCATGTTCCAATGTATCATTTTCCTTCCCGTCTCCGTGCCTCCTCTTCTCCCCTCTTTCCCGTAGATTAGGTTTAGTTATAAGAAATATTGCTGAGCTTTTCAGGCAGACAGTCTTAATTAATCTAATAATTATAACAATCTCATCACAGCAGGACAGACTGTTCTGTTACAGAAATAGCAAGCCAGACCCCCTCGAGGTTTAATGGGCATGACTAGAATGAAATGGAAAGTGATCTTGAAAATCACGTTGCAGATTGCAAGTAAAGTGCATTGTATTTTATTCGAGCCATCTGTTACACAAAAAGAGATCCCTTGAATTTGGGTGTCCCGGCGTCACCCTAGGGTAAAAAGTAATGTACCGGATCCTTCGTTTTCCAGCACTTGTTGAGCCAGAACGCTTTCTCGCAAGCGTTCTCGCCCTCCGGATACAGACAGCGCTTGAACCAGTTCAGCGTGATAAGATGCATCGATTCGGGCAGAAAGTCCTGAATTTTCACGTAATGGAACTCGCCCTTATCGTTGACCACGCCCGCCTGATGGAAGAGACAGTTCATGTAGCACTTCAGCTTGTCGTCCTCGTGGATGTCCTGATCGCTAAACCGCTTGATGGCATCTGGTGTGTTGGGCGAATAATTTATTCCGATGGTTCTAAACATCGCTAGCCTTGAAATCCCTACCTTCGGATGCACCCGTCTCGGCTACGCAGGCATCGTGCATCGGTTTCATCTTCGCCAGCAATTCCGGTGGTGGATACTGTACAAAGACGCATGTAGTAACGATCGTCACGATCTCCACGCTCCACCAACCTTAACTTACGTTCGCGTCACGTTTCGGTTCGTCGGATCGTACGATTAGTGCGGCACCGTGGAATATTACCAGCGCCATTAGCAATGTTCGACTGCACGAACAAAATGGTCCCCGCATGGTGACGTTCCGCTGGATTTTCCTTCAAGACGGTGCAACAGCAGCCCTTTCTTAGCTTAGCTGCAATTGTGCAAGCAATTATACGGGCGCGATTTGGCGACGAAACTAAGGTGAAGCACTGGCAGTTATCAATAATTAAAAGCGGGGAAAATGTTAAAACTTTTACCTATGCAGAGCAACCCGCAACGAAGGGCACGATATTAAATGTGGAACGTGGGATGGCTCAAGTGTAGGAATGGCACGTAAAAATGGTGCCGCGTTGCAGCTGCGTTGCTGTGAATGGTTCGCACACAAACTCTCTGTCAAACAGCACGTAATGCAGATGAAAAGAATGACTTAAAGGACCCGCCACACTCAGTTCCCGTCGTCCACCAACCAACCAACACACACACACACCCACTTGACTGTACACGAATTTAATTGCGAGACAGCACACCGCCACCATCAAACCGTACACCGCAGTCAGATTCGGGTTTTGCGCGGATGCCTCCGTTTGGTAGGGGCTTTATATAGCTTTGCTGGCCATTGCAGTGGAATGAGTTTTCTAAATTACTGAACGTCAACAATCCGGTACCGGAGCGCAAAGCTCACTGTAATTCCACAAAAACGGTGCACTTGCTACACACCGCTCTTCACTTGGAGGGTACTCGCCCTTAGAACTCAACCCCGGCAGCAGGGAGTTTGGATAGCGAGTTTCGGGACGAAGGAAATCGTCGGAAAAGCAGTGTCACCATGTTGTGTTTTGGAAACAGCAACACATTGGAAATGGGCAAAGATTTTACAAATCTTTAGCTGACACACTCATTTGCGGGCAGGCCCTGGCAATAGGCTGCAATTACAACGCACCCAGCTCCGCCATCGGTTTGCGAAAATCATACCGAGTAATTCACACACACGCACGCGTGCGCTTATAAATCGTTAATTCATCTTTTCAGCGGGCAAAACTTTAATTAAAACGTACACACGGCGGGTTTAATTGTGCCTTAAGCTAGCCAGATAATTAACAAGCGGTCGGATTCAATGGAAATGATAATTACTGCTGAGCATCGTGATGAAAAGTTTCAGCTTCGCGTTACTGGTACAAATTGAAAAAAAAGGATGGCCCTTTTGATCGACGACGCAGTGGCGAACGGGTGCATCATGGAAAACGCCGGAAAAGAAAGATGATAAAGGAAAAGGATTTATTCAGCAGTGTTGAAAAGGTTTGCTGGGTAGATTTGAAATATTCAGCAGTTTGAAGTTTTTTGATGTTTCTGTCCAGTACCATTGTATATAGCGTATGTGCGTGTGTTTTAAATCACTGGCTAATTAGGCTGTAATTAGTTGTAACCGCTAAAAGCTATTGTCAAGCTGTATGGAAACGATTTTTAATTATGCAAAATAGCGATAGATGAAGAAAGATCATCAACGTGCACGTCAACGAGAGCCAGATTTTTATAGTACTCATGGCCAGAGTTACATCCGAGGATCGGTTAAGCAATGTTTTTGAGTATTACCCGCCAAATTTCCTTAATTTTTTCATGATAAGGAAACAACTTGAAAATTTATACAAAAAGATATATACAGAGACATTCAAATATAAATTTAAGAAAAATCGTTAAATGAGGATTAATGGTTATTTTTTAAATGTGAAGAACGACAAGCTCCATCATTACGATTTAGTTTGGTTGAGAGGTATTTTCTTCTCATAATAAAAAAAAACTTCCTTGTGGAAAACCTCAAAAAGGTTTTGGAATGTTTCAAGAGGCTCCTTAGAATAGTAATTTTTCCTTAAAATAATCATATTTTTATACCATGAGTAACAACCATAAACTCTTAAGTAAATTAGACAAGAAAAAGTTAGTTTAATATGAAAGAAAAACTTACTTTGTCTTAATTGGAAACAATATTAAAGTTAAATTATTTTGGAAATAACAACACCAATTGTTATTTGATGAGACGACTGTTTCAAGTAAGTATATCATTAAGCTCGGGGCGATCCGATTGTGTAGATGTTAGCGGAGATAGTCTCATGATCAGTTATAGCAATTTATGTTGGATACCGAGTTGGGTCTTCATATTAAAGCTTCCGAAGATCGTTGATCGTCCAGATTTGAATTCTGTTTTTTTTGGTATTCCGCTTGGGGCTTCCAAACGGCTAAAACTGATGCGTATTGAAGGCATTAGTATTTTCATCTGTTTTTGAGGACGTCCTGTAAAATAGCTTTACGATCTTGGTTTGTGGAGATCATTCTAGTGACACAATAAGTTCAAGTTAGGCGAGTTTTAGTCGTGGCTCAGTAGTCATTATCGATCGTACATATAAATTGTCTTTAGGGTTTATCCTTCATACTGGGCCATAAGATCGTAGGGCTATTTTCCTCTCGAAGGCTATGTCACAGGTTGTTTCAGTTTATTGGGTACAAAAGTACAGGAGACTTAATTTTTCCGATTTTACACTGTTGATGGACTAAGGCATATTAGCGAAACAGAAAATGTGGTTGTTGCGAACAGAGCCGAAGCTTCTTGGGAAACGGAGAAACGCCTCAAGAATAGGATATAAAGGACGGGCGGCTAAAGTAGGTTGAGAACTCGAGGCAAGGGTAAAAACAGTGCGCGTAGTACATGGAGAATCTGGAGAAGAAAGATCGACAGGAAACAGGACGAGGAAAGCTTTCTTGTCTATACTTTGGACACCGTGAGGAAAAGATTGGGAGGAAATATACAAATCTTTGATCGTGCCAGCACAGGATTTCGAACCGATACAAGGTGGTATTGTCCGATTCATTTGTTGTTATAACCATCACAGTGGTTTTTGATAAATATTAGTTACGATGATCCCTAACATTTTTCTCGTTTGAAGTTATATTGCGGAACACTGACTGTCTCTTGCTGCTTGCTAACGTTATCCGTTAGGCCATTGTTGTAGGTTATTAAGAGAAATAGATTTTCCAGGAACCTCGACCGTTAACACACAAGCTGTAGAAGAGTTCAGAATCCATAAGAATCTAGACCTAGTTGTGAGCTGAGTTCAGGAAGAACTACATGGTTATGGATCGATACTGCTTCCTCAACTTTACAGATGTTCAAATAGAGCAGCGGACTAGTCCAAAAATTAATATAGCTACAGTACAACTAAAGTATGGAAAACCAACAATCCTCAACGACCGATAAAGCCAACAAAACCTGACAGTTGCAATTTAATTACTGTCATCTATTAAAATTACTTCCACCCGTTTTTATCTCGTTACGTTACGCATCATTGCACGTAATCATGTTTATCGTTCATGATTTGCATTTATTATTATTGCGTCTGCGTTTTTTTTCCCGTTTCCCACGCTCAATCTCGATCATCGAGCACCGTACCGGATATTGTGAGGCTTCTTACAAGCGCATGAGTTATGCCGTCCATGTTCGTCTACATTGGAAAAGGATGTGACGGAATGGGCGAAAGAAAAATAAAACAAACGCCCAACAAAAAAAGGCAAAAACAACAATTGTTTACACCGTACGATTCGAAAGCAATGTAAAAAGCAGCTCAAATAATGCTTTCATTGCAACGATAAAAATAAATCACATCCTTTATTACGTTCTCTCAGGTGCAGACAAAAGGCGTTGCACCGTGGTTCCATCGTCCGTAGCGTTCCGGAGGGCACATACCGCGCAGGGAACGGGACACTCGAAGAAATGGAGTTCTTATCGCGGATGCTGGCAGTAGTATCCGTGATTTTTTTTCGCTTCTTTTCTTTTCACGGAAAGCGCTTCAACCTGTTTTTTTTTCTCTCTCCAGTTTTTCCTTTATCATTTAGAACGTGCACAACGTGCATCAACGGGCGGATATGGGGTGGGTGGGAGACTAAATACATGGTATGGGGAGTGGGTGAAGAAAAAAAGATAAATAAACAAACACTCGTTCTTTTAGTACTACGAGATATAGCAGCACGAGGTATAAATAAAAATCGAATCCAATTGAAAGAAATCGAACGATGGTTTTGCGAACTACGGCCGATAGCAATAAACCAGGAAACGTCTTTATCACTCGACCCAAACCCGAACGGGGGAACTGCCAGTACTTCTCCGGGGCTTCCGGGCGCGCAAGTCATTCCAGATGAATCCAATCGTTGGCTTTTGCTGCTAAACACTCGACTTGTTCGCACTGATCGGCAGCAATCTCCTTGCCAGGGGCTCAACTTCATTCCCGGAAGGGTTGCTGGGTGTGGTTTTTGTTTTGTACATCACTTCAACTGACAAGGCGCCTCCATTCCCGTGCACACCCTTTTTTTTCTCTGGTACAGAAACACAGGGAGGAAAAGAAAAAAAGAGGAAAAACATTGGGTACCATTTGTACCGATCAGAATAATTAGTGGTTGTAATTCATCAATCTTTTCGCTCCGTCCGTTCACGGTGTCGGATGTGGGTGACCGCAGCCACAACCTGTACCCGGCAGCTCGTTCTGCTAAACACAAATCGTTGTCAAGATCCCGGGCAACCCTCATTTGTTTCGTCTCCGGAGGGTTTTACGGAACGGATTAGGGAGCCCGGCCCGGTGTGATGAGGGATATATTTTTAATTAATCTAAAACTTCTGACAATTCTCGATTTCGGACCGAGGATTTCGTTTGCTTTCGGATTATTTTATTTGTCCAGCAGGTTCCATCCTTTCCCGCTGTACTTTCGTCTGTTTTTTTGTTTCCGAACTGGGGAGAGAAAATTTAAAACACTTTCCCAGATCGATTGGTACGAAATGGATCTGTAATCTGCGTGATGAAGTCGGGTATACTACGGGGTACGAAAAAAAAAAAAACAACTCCGAATTCAAGTGCGGTGACAATCCGTTTACGACGGAGGCCTTTTTGCACGACTCGTTAGCCCGAAAGGATGGCGGTCGAAATCCTCGATCGACAATGAATAATTACCACCGATTAGAACGGAGCGGGAAAGGATTATCCCCGGCAACGGCGGCATCCGGCAGCTGGAAGACAGAGCGCTGGACCGTAGTTTTCCGAACGGGTTCGGGATTAGCGTGGAGTCGTTTGTGGAAAGAATATAAATTAGGATTATAAATAGTACAATTTCGGTGCGAATATTCCTCTGTGGGCCCGACACCCACCCGTGTAATGATTTCGTAGTGGAAAAGTCGGATAGAGCGATTGTGGTGATTATTAGCATACTAGAAGAATGCATTCACGATCATTATAAGACAATAGAATAGAACAATGAAATGTGGAATTGTATTGTATTGTATTCAAACATTCGCGTAACATTCATTTCGCAGGAAATATAAAAATTGAATATTTTTAAATAAAATGAAAATGTCGAGTTTATGGTAAGAGTAGAAGTCTAACAAACATGGATTTATTAATGTGATTAACACTAGAACGACCTACTAGTCATCTTGACTTGTTTTGTGTTTTTAAATAGAATGGATTTTTCTTTGAATGAATTCGAAACAAATAATTCGATCATTGCTTAGATCTGACAACTAGTGATCAATCAAAACGGGTATATCTGTGAACTATGAAAAAAATTACGTCCTTGGTATTAGGCACTACTTATCATTGTGCCACTTCGACCGACAGATTGATTCAAAATGACTGGTTATTTTTGAACGCATGGATAAACCAATTTCTATCAAACCGGTTTTCTTCCATTTTTCAATCTTAATATTGTACTATGTTTCCAACATAAATCGTTAATGTTTAGATGCATGAGAATGTGAAGGAACTGTTCCCCGACATTCGATGGCCAGTGCTCTTTCTTATATAATATTTAATTCGTCCATAAGATTATTGAATACAGATTTTTCATGCAGCTAAACATCACACTACATTGATGAGTATTATTGTTTTACGTTAGAAACAAAGTACGTAATTGAGGTTTAGTTAAAAATTAAGAAAATCGGTTTGTTAGAACTAGATATATCCGCCCTTAAAAATAACCAATAGTTTTGGCTGGTCCGGTTGACGTGGCATATTCCTAATCTTGGTCGTTCTAGTGTTAAATGATGGATGGAATAAGAATTTGCTCCAAAATATGTTGGGATGTCAACTCAATCACTTCATTGAATCAAATAACCAATCAAGGCACTTCAATCAAATGACGAATGGACACAGATTGGTAAGGACAGTTCTGCCGTGATGAAGTTCCACGAAACGGTTATACGACTTTTAAATTTCCCGCGCATTGTTGATGAAATGCTTTCCGTCACTCTTGACCAACTGGACAGCGAGTGTGGGACTAGTACTAGCTCGGCAACAACGTGGGCGTCTAATTAGAGTTAGTTAAACACTAGAGTGACAGAAGACGATTAAATGAGAGTAAATGTGACTACAAGGGCCATTGGAAGTGGAAATAAATGATCCTTCTGTACGGCACAGTGCTTTGAAGTTTAGAGAAGATTTTCTCGAAGAAAATTCATCCACAGCAATATGCAAATTTCGAACGGCTCTAGGGAGAAGCATTTGGAAAACAATTTGATATTAAAAAAGCAGATTAATGTCCGCAAAGCAGTGAAGGGCTTAAATTTAAGATTGGTATGGAGTCGTTTACAGTTGCTGAAGGTTCTGCATAGTTTTATCAGAAAGCACTCGAGCTCTTCACAAAAAGCAGCAAAAGTGCCTTACATTATTATACACTAAAAATATATTTTTTGACAATTATTAATTGTAGACTCAACCTTAAATTGAGGTATTATAGATTTTTTTTTATTACATTATCAGTACCAAAATCTTTTGGGTTATTTCTGGCATTAACGAATGTAATCATCACCTTTATGCGTTGACCAGCACGCTTGACTTTACGGTGAGTGTGTTTAGTGTAGTTTAAATGCTATCGTTTTTTTGATCGATGAATCGATGTGTTTTTGGTAATGCGAAATAAAGTATAGAAATGACTCTTCGATCAAAGTAATAATGATTCTAGCAAAACACGGGCATGGGTTAATGGATGAGATTAAGATAATGTTGGAACGATATTGTCAAAAAATAGTTGTTGTAGGGAAGATGTCGAAAACTTCACAAAACGATCAGAGTTTAGAGACGATATTCATAAAAGATCTCTCAGCATCGTCACAGTTGTACAAACAAGTCGATCGAAGAATGTTGGGGACAAATGTGTTGCTACAAAATCGTGGAAAAAAGAATTTGACCTTTTTGATAGACATTTTTGTATCAATCTAAAAAATGTTAAATGTGCCTTACTAACCGTTCTTCCAATTTCCTACCTAATTTTGGAATAAATCACAAGTTGACCTGATATAGATATATTTCTAAAAACAACATAAGGTGATTACACTATATACCGAAAGTGTAGAAGGTTGAATAGCATCTGCTAAATTTATAATAACTAAACTTCAACATAATGGATATTCTGGATGGATTACTTCATGGAACAAATGTCGTGGGACAAATGGGTGTTGATAGCAAAGCTGTCTGAAAATTGAACGCTGGTTGGAAAAGCCCTGGAAACCGACGATGTAAGTAAAGAAGCATACCTAATGTTTGCTACTCCTAAATTAATATACGATAAAGATGGATTACTTTTTGCCTACATAGTTGGACAATCTTCAAACGGTTTTTTTTTCGTTTGTAGTTATGAAAATGACTCCACTTTTCATCTCCAGTCACATATGGGAGCAACAGAATTTTCCGTGTGTATTGAGCGACTAGTTTATTTCGTTTGGGCTCTTTATAGTTTGCAGGTGTGATTCTCTAATCTCACGTTTGCTACCGACAGTAAATCCGCAGAAACCTGTCACAGCTGCAGCTCGAGTGAAAAGCAGCGGAAAAAAGATTGAACACTTACACACGTGTTATCAGAGCTCATCGTTCCGCCAACCAGCTTTACTGTATGCATATAAATAAAGAAAAAGCAAATAAATGCACGCAAGGAAACACACAGCACTTCTTATCAGCATGTGGCGAAATGTGTCACTTAAATCTATTCAATTACGATCTCCAAAGTATAACGGCTCCTGTATGCCGTCGCACGTGTGCACCGTCCGTTGTATGCGAAGCAAGCGATGAAAAGTTTCGGGCAGCCCCACCGAACCGAATGGCAACCGAAGTGTACCGCGGAACCAAGATTCGGAGCGGTTTCAGGCGTATAAAGGCGAATAACAAAATGATGTCGCCTGCAATACACTTGCCCGGTTTTGCCAGTGAAGCAGAATCCATTGAATGGAATATATAAATCTTCCAATTTACAATGCAATTTTCCCATCGCCACCCCCTTCCCCCCTTGATCCTCCCGTCCTTGACGGTGTGTGTCTATGTGTGTGTACATTTCCGGTACCGGTATTGTCGGGCTTAAGAGCAGGATAGGTTCTTTCCTCGTCAGTCGCTTGAGAAACGAGATAAACTATGCACATTTCCATTGCATTTTCCCACCCCGCTTTCCACATTTTCGTATCGCTGGAAAGTGTGCGGGATGAGAAACGTTGAAGACGGCGAGATAAGGGAGATTCCGGGGGGGGATCGGTTGTGGCAGAACCGAGGAGCTTTTCCTTACCAGCGCTAGATGGCGCTGCACACGAAAGCACATTCACACATGAATTAGAGCCCACCGCATTACCGCAATTGTATTTTCCGCCAGGCTATGGAAAAGTACCGGAAGCGAAGGATGCAACCCATTTCCCAACACTGTCCCGGCCAGGTTGCCTGGCGTGTTCTTCCTTTCGCCCAGTTTGGTCGTGATAATCGACACGGTTGTCGTACCGTAGCAGCATTATTCTAGCGAGGCTTGTCGAGAGTGGAATAGTGTACGGGAAGCACTTTCGGGTGCAGAGACACACACACACACACACACACACACACACACACACACGCCATCAGCAGGCCGTGCAGCATTTGCCAAATGGTGTGCCAGAACCCGAGATACTTTCGGTTCGGTTCGCACAGCCTGTCAAAGAATGTTTTCCCCCAACCCGGCAGTCCAACCGAATGTACACCTCATTAAACTTTGGTGAAATTCATTTTAACTTCTGCACTTTTACAATGAACGGGCCCCACACGTTTGCCTATCGCACCGAGTGTAGGGTTTTATGCCAACGGTCTCTGCCCTGAGGAATCGATGGCGGAAACATCCGGAAACGTCGTTTGCCCATAGTGGGCTCCAGTTTGTATCACTTCCCCGAAAAATTGTTATCGGGCCGCGGTGGTACGCAAACGGCAACCGTTCCGGGTTGCATCGTTGCGCGCACAAAAGGCGGCAAAAGTTTTTGTTTTATAGCACTTTCGGGAACCGCGGGAACCGGAGTCGATCTTGGGGCCACGCCGGTTTCGAGCATTGCTGGAACGCAACGAAACTCGTCCGCAACGATCGTGTTGCGCGAGTTGCGCGGCTTTCTTGGACCGTTGTCGTTAATATCCTGCCGCAGATGATTTATGGCACTGCGGCACAGACATAGGGGGGGGGGGACAATTTTTCTTCACTTCAAAAATTGTCACCCAATGCGGGACAGGGAGACGGTCCGAGGTGCGGCACACTGAGATAGTGCGCCAAATCTGTCTGTGCGCCTGTCCCCGAAGACTGCTGGTCACGGGAAAGGACAATGCCGTGCCTGCACACGACACAGCGTTCGCATTGTAAAATGGCACAGGTGAAGATAAGAAATTGATGAAGCAGCCCCCTCTTTTTGCGTTCCGGCTGGTCCGGCATCTCATCCACGAACCTCCAGGAACGATATACAATGCCGGTGCACTTTATAAAGCTCGTCGAGCAGGTGGAAGTTTTTGAGCAAAACTATTTGCAAAGAGTTTTTCTTTGGGCATCCCGGCATTCCTACTTCCATTTTTCCCGCACGGTTGCCACTGTCAACTCGGGTGCTATTCCAGCTAAATGCCCTTTGTGTGATTGGGAATGTGGAACTTTGCTAAATAAATTTTTCGTACTGCCGCTTCTGATTCGGACACCGGTTCCGGAAGTATTCGAATTCAATTTGGAATTATATTCATCAACTTCGGTTTCCTCACAGTTTGGGTGCACACTTGTCTACCTTTTCTCGTTTTTTTTTTATTAGATCGACAACAGCTTATACGATCGAAACTGGATCATACAAGTATTTAAGAAGCTTGGTTTTTAATGTTATTTTGCGGCTTAGCTAGCAAGGCAATAATTTAAAATATAATGTTTAACGTGAATGATGCGGAAGTTTGTAAGCGGTTGAGTGAGTAACCCGTTTTTAAGTGTTCACCCGTTTTCAAGTAAGTTTTGTGCGGTAAAACGAGATTTATCAGCTTTGGCGAATATTTTTTTTGTATAAAAAAAGTGGGATCGTTGGAATTTGTTTAAGTATATTCAGACGGTTTCGGTTAATTAAGTAAACCAGATATACTGAACGTGATGATGACTCAAACGATACGTTGACTGGTATATTTAAGCAATTTTAGCAATTGACATAATGTGTAGAGGAGGACAACGTGATCTTTGGCTGTTTCTAGACTCATTTAACGTAAAATTATAAGGGAATCGATTGTACACTCAAGAGAAAATAGAAGGAATTTGCTATAAAAATATCCAAACCAATTTTCTAGCAACTGCACGACCAGTGGTCGGCTTCTTGGAGCAAATAGTCAGATAATAAAAATACCTATAAAATGAAGGTTGAAAGAGCGAGAGTTGTGAAATTTGAAATGCCAAAATGATCTCCAAATTTGTGAAGGATTATTGTACTTCTAGAATTCCAAAACATAGAAAATTTCATGTTTTGGACTGTTCGTAGATTGGCGTTACAACTACCAATTGCTTTTTTACCAATTGTCAATTTTAAAGTTAAGTTGTTGAATGCTATTAGATTTTAAAATGGCAGAGCCTAAGAACCGTGCTAGTAGAACGCAACGGAATTAGTAGGATCCCTGGATCTCAGGAATTAGTTGAATCGATTGAAGTATTTATTCTACTGTTATCATCATCCAGCAGTACATATGATTAAAATGCAGTTACCAAATTTATGCCGAAATTTCAGCATGATTAGCGAGGATCATACAAAGCGACTGAAAATTTTTATTCATTTGAAATACAAGAGTATTTAAAGATCCTTCGGCAATTCCGCCAAAAAAACCAAAAATATTTGTAAATAACTTTTGAGTGCGCTACTTA
>KB663832.1:9794492-9804834 GCA_000349025.1 Anopheles minimus
TTTATTTTTGTATGTTGCACATTACGATTTTCAGTCAAATGTACCAATAGTGGTACAATTAGCAAGCATACAGAACATTTGAAGTATTATTTTGGTGTTGAAAAGGAAGGTATTTTGAAGTTTTAGAAAATATGATGTAGGGGCGAGTATTAAACAGCTGGACCGGTATTCGAATCCCATTCGGACCGTTCCCCCGTAGTGAGGACTGACTATTGAACTACGTGGTATCAATAAGTCTCGTAAGCCTGCTCGTACAATGAAGAAGCAGAAGATGAAAAATACTTTTTTTTAATGAAAAATTATCTATGGTAAAATGATGAAATTGGAAATGTGCAAAATCTGCAATTCTGTAAATCAATTGATTTTAAGCTTATGCACTGTGATTTGATACAGTTTCAGATTTGATACAGTCCTTTATACCGTTAAGAAAAACTTAATATTTTAAACAGATTTTTCGACGTATTTCAACGAAACAGACGTTTCGTAGCAGTGCTTAAACCATTTACAAACATTTACATTACAACTAACACACTAGTATTTTATTACACCACAACCACTATTGGTACACTTACCCTATAACGACACATTATTTATCGTATTGTACAGAATCTATTGGGGATTATGAAACCTCGTCGTTTTAATAATTCCGTAATAACATTTATTTAAATATCTCCATCTTTGGAGCTTTGCGGCTCCTACCGTGCAGAAGGCAATATTAATTGAAGCGTATTTTACTTCACGGAACTAATGGCACTCCACAAACCTGCTGCCTTGAGGAGGCTTAAGCCACCACCATCAAATGTTGACTGTTAATAGCATCTCATCAACCAAAAAAGAAAGGGAGAGCGAGAGGGAAAGTGCGCGTGCGCGTCCCGTTTTGCGTTTTGAAGAATCGAGCCCGGTGTTCACTAATTGACTTTTGAGCTGATCCGCCCTGGAGAGTGCTGTGGAACGCGTGGAAAGCTAATTACCCACGAGAGGCTCCTTAAGCGACTGGAGAAACTTTTTTTTGCAGGAAAACAGCAGCAACGCAAAACATCCTTACCATCGATAAATAGTGGCAAGGAGGTAAAAGCCTTTCCAGGATGGTAGCATCGCGTTTAGAAAGCTTTTTCTTGGCATCGTGCTGTATTGGTGCTCGATACACACATACAAGAGGGGGGAGGAAAAAAAACGAGCAGCGCGAATGATGGAATGAATTTTTAATCAACCATTAACCACAACAACTAATGGCGTCGGATGCAGAAATTGAAATACCATCCATTTCAGCTCATGTCATCATGCCGCGGGTGGGGTGGATGGATTTTCTTTTTAGCCTCGCCTCAAGTGGGTTCTCAGAGCGGTCCGGAATGCTTCCACTTCAATCTGCCGGTTCGCTTGGTAGGAAAACTGATGAAAGGAGCTGTGTTTTTTTTTGTTGCTGTTGTTGCTGCGGCGGTGGCAAAGGAGAGTCGGAAACATTCGCCTACCCACAGTGAAGTTATTGAGCCCTTTCTGCGTACGTATCGAAGCAAAGATCTAGCACGGGACGGGAAGAAAATGGAAAATGTTGAAATGGATCATAATTCCCGAATTCAATTACGTATCTGCCGAAGACTTGAAAGGAATGATTGGATTGGTTGCGTTGGGATTGGGCGTGCGTTTTTTTGTTGTTGTTTGTTTGCTGCAACTTCTGATCGCTTTCTGAGCGCTTACTGTTGGCAGCGGCAAAAATTTGCTTAGAAAGCGACAAGGAAAGGAGGGAAAAACAGATTTGGAATACCTTCTAGAATAAATGATTGCATCTGCTCAACAAAAAAAAAAAAAGACTTGCGTCTTGCACCTGATGGATGCGTCAAACAAGCGTATTCCATTTACTATGCACACGCCACAACGTACGCCACGCTGATTATGATGAGTTCAATTTCGCAGTTCGGTTCCGGAAATGCAACAAAAAAAAATTGGTTGTAGCTTGCACGGTGGCAGGTTTTGTTACGGCATTCGATTTCCAAGTTGCCTCCGGCAAAGACAAGATGAACGCAGGGTCAAACACAAACTTTCCACGAGTGGATGCTTCGTGCGGAGATACATTGCGTCGAGTGAGCTTTTCCCACCGTTTTTGTTTTCTTTCTTGTACTGACATTTCGAACCAGACGACGGGTTTGCCGGGATGGTGGAGTCAATTTTCTTTGAAGCTATACTGGGGTTTCGGTTAAGAAAAGCAGTAGTAACTTTTCCATCCCAGCCCGAAGAGCTCTCCCTTCAGTATCGTGTTGGCCCGCAGGGGGATACTTATCTCATTTTACCTGGATTGTGATCGTTTTGAGTTCCACCAGGAAAGGATGGATGGCATCCGAGCCAGGGTTCGGATTTCCATTTCGCAAAGGGCGGACGGATGGAGTTTAGTAAGTGCAATGGTACAAAAGCAAAGACGATGTACAAACACTTGCCTTATCCGATGGGTGGCGTGCAGCATACCACTACCGACGATTGCCGCCCCGCAAGGCATGGTGCAGATTTACTGGGGTTTTAGGAACAGGGGTCGGATGGGAAAACCTCCGATAGTTGATCGATCTATCCGGCCGAGTGCAGGAAGGTGTGGAGGAAGGAAGGAAACGAGAGATATATTCCATTGTTTGCTTTTAGTCGGTGCCAATCTTAAGTTTTGAACTTTATCCGAAATCGAATCAATATTGAATGAAGAGCGGAGTTGCAAACGGATACGGAATGGTGTTTCCTGCACCGCTCCCATCCATCGCTATGGCCGTGGACGCCCTGCAAGATGGATCGAGTTGTTTGTACAAACATTGGCTTTCGTTTCGTGCTACCGATCGGTTGGATGCAGCTGGGGACAGGTTTGCTATCGCGCCGGCAGGAAATATGATCCACAGCTCATTGTAAGTTTTCCGAATTTCAAGCTTCGAGAGTCAATCAAATAGGGGTTGGGTCAAGCGAGTATTACTGATACTAGCGCTTCTTGGTCACAGAGTTCGGTGTTGCAGTACAGGGTGGACAGTCACTGGGGATGATTTAATGAAGAAAGTATTCAAATAACAACAGGAAGCATCCATTGTCATTCAAAAAGATTCGTTAAAGTTTACAATGAGAGTAAAATCTAAAACTCGGTTCTACCTTAGGACAGGTTTGAGAGGGAAGTAAAAATCGTTGAGATATAGAAACTCTGTAATAAACATGTTCAAATAATCTGTGCTACATGTTTCAGACTTAGTAAGTTGTGGAATTAGAAATGATTTTATTAAGCTGTAACAATTGTTCCAGTGACAGCACATTATATTGTTCACAAGTGCATAAAAGCATTTCAGTGGACATTTTTCAGGAAGAAATTATCCGTTAGGAACTTCAATTCAAGCGCGATAGCGTAATTGCTTCATATATGACTAGAAAACCACAAGGGACTATCGTTAGAGCCCTCCACCATTTAAAACTGTAGAATATTTTGGAGGGAGCTCTGAAGCCCTGGGCAAACAAGCAGTTTGGCCGCAGACCTGGGACATTCCAACAGGACTCAGCACGTGCCACGCAAGAATGGTTTCGAAATGAGGTTCCTCGCTTCATTTCCACCGCACCAAAATGGCCACCAAAACCACCAGATGCCAATCAGTTGGACTATTGTGCCTGGGGTATTTTGTAAAGTAAGGTTGACACTAAAAAATACCAAAGTGTCGATCACCTCAAGCAAGCGCTTCGTAGAGAATGTGCCAAAATACCGCCGAGCCACTTTCGGGCAGTGTGCGATGACTTCATCGGGCGTCTGTAAGCCATAATTCATGCCAAAACAACGTAATAACCCAATAAAATAAGCCATAATAACGTTCACTAAGGTAGGGAAAATGGTAACGTACACACATCACATGTCGCATGTTTTAAACCAGTGTTATCTCATTATGTTTGTTTTAATATTTATTTAAATTAAATATACTTTTAAACGACCACTAAGCTCGAAATAGTAGGCAAAGTTTAAAAGATTGTTACGATAAAAATAGAAAGATATGATCCAATTATCATCCGTAAGTCGGTGTTTTGGCAACTGCAGTTTTTCGTGATAGAATCTCGAGAAACCTACATGGGATTCAATAATTACTAATGTTGTACTTAAAGAAACTTAACAGCCTGGATCATTTTCATGAATCTTTAACTATTTTTAGTGGATCGAATCGCTACTTGATTCTTTAAACACTTATATGTTTTTACTAGTTTGCTTTAGTTTAGTTGCTTAAGCAAGACATTTTTTCACAGATGGAATATCTCAAGTACTATTTCCCTATATTTAACGCAGTAGAGGGAAATAGTACTCAAGCCGTAAATCAGCCGGGGTGTCTGAAAAAGCAGTGTTTCAATAGGTTTCAAAGCTTTTAGCTTTTCTTTTTTGGAGTCTTTCTCATGTATAAAAAAGACTTTCACGATGCTCCAGAGATTCATAAATCCGTTAAGATTTTCTGAATCATGAACAATTCATAATTCTCCTAAAAAATCTTCATACAAGTTCAAGAATCTGAGCCTGATTCACCAAGCACTATAACAGCCTCTAAGCGTTGGTCTGTTGTCAAGATGATAAATCCGCCCAAAGGTATGCAATTCGCACGGTGTTCCTACTTAAATAAAAGAACGATACTAAGTACATACTTGACGCTTCTGGGATCGAGTTGGGACAAAAAAATCCTTTAAGAGAAATACCATTAATGCGAATTTTTTGTTTGCTTAGTGGCTCTTGTAACAAAATTCGTTAGTTGTGTACTGTGGACCGTTAGTCTGTTTTGTGTGATAATGTGTCATCGTTGTTTATTTCCAACCCGTCGTTTTGTTAAAAGTATAAAAATAAAGGTTCCTTTAGCAATAAAACCAGCATTCAGTGGCCACTTATACTGCCAGGCAGCCGTAATGTCCATTTGATGGCATACTCGTGCGAGAGTTTTTTTTTGTTTGCTCCGTATATTGTGTCATGTCTAAGCGACAGTTTGGTTACATTCTACAGGGATGATTTCACTTAAGCTTCCGCTAAAATTGGCTCAGCTTACGGATGCACCCGAATTGGATGGTCGGGATGGAATAGTGTGATGCTCCTTTTGCTATTGCTGTCCCGTGTATTTGTGCGCCCCAGTGAAGCTTTATTTTTACTCTCACAAATGCGGAACAAGAAAGAAAGCAGCTACATCTCCACGTGACGTGTTGACATGTCGAAAGCAGCAGCATCTGTCGGAGTAAAATAAATCATACCCCTTTTGTTGGTACGCTGTTCACATTTGGCATGATTTTGGTTAGCTTCTCCGGTTTCAACCCCCAAAAGCTCCGTGCAGTCCGGGTGGCCCGGGGAGGTGGACATTTTACAGAATGAAACATTTATCATTTCAAAACATTTTGTCATCCATATTTCCGCTGCACTTCATCTATGGTTCCCCGCGTACGATACTCCACAGTGCAGCGCCGGCATGTCGTTTTTGATGGTCAGAGGGGTGGATGAGGGTGCACTCTCTTCACCCCCCTTCCCCTCACACTATCTGCCATCACGTGTCAACTTGCATCTATAGTGCCAAAAATCACATCGCCATGCTTTTTTTCGTCCACTCTTTTAACGTTTAACGGGGCAGGGGAGTGCGTGTGTTGTGTTGTTGTAAATGCACATATTTCCTTCACGCGCGTAGTGCAACTTGCAATGTGCTACTTGTAGCGGGCAGTGCGGCTGATTGCTTCTGCCGCTTGCCGGAGCGTGCTCCGATCGTGATAAGGACCGGTTGCAAAAAGTCACTTGCATGAACATCTGCGAGCAAGCAGCTTGGGTGCTTGTAAATTGTATTTTGATACCCGTTCGCGTCAGGACGAAAAGTGGCGATGATAAATTGGTAAAAAATCACCCCTTCTTTTCCCGTACGCCAATGAGTGTGTATGTGTGTCGCCCGGTAAGGGATATCATGTGAACTGCACCACAATCCCTGGGCGTTTGTTCCCCATACACACACACCTTGTTGAAATCACTGCCAGTAAAGAAGCGGTTGTGACCCGAACATGTGTATTTACTGCTTCTACAAGCGTCCCGCTTTGCCTGATTAAATGCACTTTTTGGTGCATGGCGGAAATTTATGTTCACCCAAATGGTGCTCGTTAGGTTCGATTATGCTTCTTCGCAGAAGTGTCGTTGGAGAGGTTAATTTTCCATTCGCCATTATTCGCGTTTTTAATGAATATGTGATAGATAGTAAACACGATGCATACTTATGAGAAGTTTTATAGAATTATAGTAATAATCTTGTAACACAATACTGGGCTTTTGTGATGGATGGTTGTTAAGCTGAAGCGTAATTTGTGTTCCTCGTACTAAGAAATAATTTGGAGAGGTTAATATGGTGTTGGAATAAATGAAATAATAAAGGTAAATACGGAATATTTTGTCGAGTTTTGCAAAATGAAATTGATTATGGGGAAAAAATAACATAATCCCTAAACTTTCTGCCATGAGGCAGAAATGAGCAAGAAGAGAGATGAGCAATTGAGCATTTCCTATGCATATTAGGCTTGAACATGTTTTATTAAAGTTGTATAAAGGGTGTACGAAATCAAACGAATGTTATTATGCATTTTAAAGGTGATCTTTAAACCCCTTTGTAGATAGCTGGAAGGCTTATGATTAAATACTGCAATGCATGGTAAGCCTTAACACTAAAATCATCCCTTTCTTTAGGGTAAAATCTTTACCCTACAGGATTACAGACCAATGTGTATCCGCTCGCAAAATGCACTTTTATAACAATGAAATAACTGTGTAAGAGTCTGTTTTTCCTTCGGTGTACCATATGGGTTCTTCGGAACAGGTGCGGTGAGCGAAGAAGAGATTTTACGAGGGGTATGTGGTTTTACAGATTATTAGTTGTTCTAAACGGGCTGGGTCGTCCGATGCCAGTATTAAGACATGATCAGCCCACCGGAGCCTGGTGAATCTAATTCTTTGTATGATAGTGGGATCGTCGTATAAATAATAAAGTTTGTCATTATTTCCGCCACACCATTGGCCTTCCACACATACAGGGTCAAAATCCTTCTGAATATTTTTCTGCCGAACACTAAGAGCGTTGCGATGGGTTCGACAACCCTGGCTGTCTAGAACAGTAGTAGAACAGAATTCTGACTGAAAAAACTGCTCGTAACGTTGCTCAACGCAACAAAGAGTGTTACGTACGTTTAGGACAGAGTCCATGGTACATAGTTGGTTTTTTAATTCATAGAGACTTTGAGTCATTGGACTTCATTCGTCTCTTCTATTGCTGTTAGAGGGGTCGGAATTTAAATGCTGTGGTTCGTATTACTTAAATTTCCTTGTAAATATTGAAACTCTGTACGTCATCGCTTCATGTACCCCCGCAGACGATTATGTTAATTAGAATTAAGGTTCGCTCTAAATAATGATTTTATAAAAAAATGTCAGTAATTTTAATGAAACGGAGGAATTTTTGTTGTGTTTTGTTGGATAGAATACTGTCAATGTTGTGGTTATTTTGTAGAATGGATCGTTGTTGGATATATCCAAAAACATTGACTAGGACTGTGATGCCAACTCCACAATAACTGCACAGTGGAGGAGTAGATTCTTCCATCAGGTTTTTGTGTGTGAATAAACCTCAATCTTGAGATTCGAAGACGCAAGAGGACTCTTTGGTCTCGGCTGGAGTCGATCACTTGTAGCTTGATGAGTCGGAGAAAAGGGTTTTGGCATTGGTACCATTTCATGTTCCAAATGTCGGAGACGGAATTTTTAGTACAAAGGGAAAATCGTGTTTGGATACTGTGGTATTGCCAATTGTCGGCTTTCTTCTGCGTTGGTTGGCGAGAAGCTCTGCAGATTCGTTTACCTGGATTCGAATATGACTTGGAACCCAGATAAACGTTATGCTGAGAAAATTGGGGAAGGTCTTCGAGATATTGAATTTGAACTAGCGCTATCAGAATAGAAGACGTTAAGTTTATCGGGAGTCGTATGTGATGGCTCAAAGGCGTATTTGGGAATTGGAGTTATATAACTTTTGTTGGAGAAGTTTCCTCAGTTTGTAGAAAGATCAGTTGCGACGCGTGACTCAATATTAGTATTATTGTTGGTGCCGAACTTTGACCCAAGGTAGGTTAATTATTGGACGATTCAAAAGTGTAATTACCTACCCGTTTCTGTTCTGTTTTTATATTTCAGTTCGACTCTAAACGAACATTACAGCAAACGCTTTTATCAATTCTTAAGTTTACTGTCAAACGCTATGTGTCAAACATTAGAGTTATCAAAGGGTGAGAAAATGTAGTCAGCTGGTTTTCAAGTTCGAACATAATAGTTTGATGGTTTCACATACTTTCATCGCTGCAGCCTTGATTTTATATTATAAAGTTTATCAAAATATTAGTCCTAGCTTGTGATTAAGTGTTTCATTTCCCTTATACATCTGATTATTTTTGATACTGTAATAGTATCAGTACAATGGTTTCTGAAACAAGGATTGAAAAAAGCAATAAACGAGCTGCATAAAATTCAGCATACAACACGATGCCAGGTAGCTACTGCTGTACCTGTACCGGCCTCGTAAATCCGGCTTTACGATGCAACTTTTCCTATCAATGTGCACTCGTACAAGGAAAATCCATACGTTAATGAGTGTTGGTACCTATCGCGGGGGCTTTGCCCCCACTGCCAGCGCGATAGATTCCGTTTAGCGAATGATACGTAATCATAAAATGTTTCCAAATACTCATCTCGGGACGCGAATCATCAGCAACCCCGTGAAATAAATAAATAAAACCCCGTGAAACGTGAGGACCGTACGCAGAAAGGATAATGATGGGTATTTGTACTCCTTTCGCGGCTGTGCTGGGATGGGACGCACGTCGTTCAAAACTTTCGTCGCTGATAGCAAAACCATCCATAAATTGGAACAGAAATTACAGTAAAACTTTCACCGCCTAATGTATTACGCCTACCCAGCCCGCCTCGGTTTATGGCACAATGCGTTGAGTGCGTGTGGAAGGTTTTTTTTTGGTTTGTGTTGCCGTTGTTATCGTTTGTGCGAAATGGTTCGCAGTCGGTAATGATTTTGCTCGAAGCGAGAGCAAAAATTCAGCGCACGTTACGCTGTTGCACGGTTCGAATAAAACAAAAACAAAAACCTGACACACGTTCGGTAAGTGGTTGAAGAAGATGTTCGAAACCAACTACGCACCTTGAAAATCCATTCTTTTCTTCCAGAGTAGTACATCTTGCAAGCGTACTATTGGTATGCGTGTTAAAAACGCTTCCGCCACCAGCGAGGGTGGTACGCTTTTCCGAGTGGCTCGTAAGTGAAGTGCGCACATTCGGGCGTGAGGTAAAACTTTTTAATTTGAAAGTTGTTGCCAAACCAGTGCCTTCCCCTGCCGAAAAAAAACAGATTCACGCTTTGGTTGTCTGTTTTAGGAGGAACGCATTCTCACTTTTCGCACGTTTCGACTTTTGGAGGAGTCCATTGCTTCCAATTTTTTCTTTTCGCTTTAGTTATAAACAGTTTTTGTTTTTCTGCATTGCTGGGGAACGTTCTACACGTAAGTGTAACCGTCGGAACTTTGTCGCGTATGCTCGACGATTGGCAAATGGCACTTGTCCAACTTTGGCCAAGAGACCAAGCAGATAACTTTACCACGAAACTTTTCCTTTTCTTATCCACCTTGGATGTGTGTTTTGTAATGTTACAACTTTTTTTTTTGTTCTGTGAAGCTTACGGGTAAAATCTGCCCCACCGTGAGTGATTCGCAAGATTGCGACAAATTTCAAGTTTAAATGGAATTTAAATGATGTATGTGATGGATTTTCGGTATTACTTTCGAACGACTCTTATCGTGCTGTGTGCAGACAAGGCAAATGCTCATGGATGATGGGCATGGAAAATGCTCTGAAATGTAGTTTAATAAGAGTCGTGTTGTACAACACACGTACTTGTATTAGATCCATATTTCTACAAATAGTTTGAATTTGTCTGCACCAAGTGTACAACTCAGGTGTGTTAATTAGTATCTTTTGGTATAATTAAATTATTAAACCCCACATGCCAGGGCATAATGCAAAAAAACAAGGAAATGAATAAATAAATGAGTGAAAGGATAAATGAACATATAAATAAATCAATTAATAAATCAATAATTGGGGCGGTCCGGTGGCCGAGGAGATAAGCGGCGCCGGTCTTAAACGGCAGGACCGGGGTTCAAATCCCATCCGGATCGTTCCCCCGTAGTGAGGACTGACTATCCAACTACGTGGTATCATTAAGTCTCGAAAGCCAGAAATGGCAGGCATGACCGAGTAGGTCGTTAGGCCAAAGAAGAAGAATAAATCAATAAATAAAAA
>KB663832.1:9816282-9829724 GCA_000349025.1 Anopheles minimus
TATCGACATTTTCTCCTGTGTCTGTTTTATTGTACTGTAAACATGGAGTGTATTACAGTGAAGAGAATTGGATAGAACATATGCTACTGCACCTCGTTCAGTGGATTGTCCTTATGGGGAGTATGATATAGAAGATGCCGCATTCCAAAACTCTACTCTGTCCTTTCCTCCTTCGCAAGAATCTATCCACCTGCCCTGTAGCGATGTGTAGGGTGTCTTTCGTTTTTTGTTTGCTTCGACTGTCACACTGCTAGGTAGGGCCATGTTTTTCAGTGTGTTTATTAGTGCTATAATGGAAAATTTCGGTGCTCTCGGTGGTCCTCGCACCCGGAAGTGCCCAGATCCATTCAGGTAAGAATTTCGATCCCATACCTTTAGCACTTCCGCTGGAGAAGATGATGAAATGGTGAGAATATGCAAAACAGCATAGCTCGTACTTCCGGCACGTGATTGGAATGCGTTCGCCCGAGGGTGGAGTGGACGGTCGTGAAAAATTTGCATCTCACGAAACAGTGCCGGTACTGCACGGAGTGCAACAACGCGAAACCGGAGCCGGCATGGGTCAGCGTGCCGGACGGATGCCACCGGCAGGAGGCAAGAAAATGAAGGCATTTTCAGTCTCCAACACGGTGCACCGTCCGTCTTGGTTGTTCCTGCCATCTTCGGTACGGTGTAGTCAGGAGATGCCTTGGTTTTTTCGCCCTCCCCTTTTCTGCAAAGTGAACGATACAAGCGGATAGTGAGCAACTGTGGTTCATTTGCCCGAACAGTGAAAGGCAGTTGAACAGTTCGGATGTTCACGTCCCACCGGATGTACCGAGTCGATCGAACTTGCAGCCCTCCAGGTCGGTGAATGCAATGAAAAGTCGATTATTTCTTTGTTCGGCTGGTAATGGAATCATTCGATGCCTCGTCCCAACCCCTGCAACGGGTACGGACGTGACTTTTTAGCGGCCAACGCAGACTGCCAATTTCGGGCAGAATCCTTCCGTAAAGAGGTTTATCCTTTCGCATTTTCGGGCGTATGGGGCGTATCGGGGCTGCAACCCCGAGGTGGAGCAGGGCAGCGAATGGTGGGAAGTAAAAAAGAATCTCCAAGATCCATACAAAAACCTGAAACGAACCGAACCGGTGTGCCACTGTACCATGTACCGTAGAAAAGCATTCCATGAAAAGGCTTCTCGGTCAAATGATACGCTGGTGGGTGGTGGAAAGGATTTCAGTGTGTCATTGCCGAAGCGAAAGCAACCGGCCACCGGTCTCGTCCGCCACCCCATTCCTGCCAATCCTGCCCTCCCACAGCCGGTTGCCGTTGGCTAGTAAGTGTCATTTTGCTGAATCGTGACCTGCGATTGAGCAAAAGGAAGGAAATTAAAGCCTGATAAATAAATCAAGTCCATCTTTTCATGCCAAAGCATTGCCTCGGCTGGCAATTCCGTGCAGAAAGGACATCGTCAGCCAATTCGGCACTGGCACGGCAACTCCGTGCGACGAAAAATCGTGTGTCTTTCTTTTTAACCCAAAGCCGGTCCCGCTCGGGCCTTGGAGGATGGAGCGCTGAGCGTTTCCCGAACGGAATTGAGTTGAGCAAATAAAAGGCAGGTGAAAAAAACTGTGTTTTGCCTGTGTAACCTTCATCTGGATTAATGAAAAACAAAAACGAGGTTTTGGAAAAGTGCAGCAATGCTGCGAAGCTTACTGGCCATTTTGTAACGTGTGTGGTGGAGAATATTGAGGGAAAAAAAACGTTGAACAGCGAATGCAGCTTCCGAAGGGAACTGTGAAAGTGTAAATTTCTTATGAATTGCTTTTAGGCGGTTGACGAAAATTGGGTGAATGCTAACAGAAATAATTACCAACGGTAAGTTAAATGCTTTAAAATGTATGTGAAGGATATATTTCGGAAATGGAAAAGATATAGAAATCATCCGTAAAAAGTGTTGATACTGGAATAGCCAATATTGGGTAATCAACCGCATACAACGTACCGCAACCGTATATTTCGCACTATGTAGTGTTACAAACTGTATTTGAAATCCTTTTGACTCTTCTTACACGCTCCTCAATTTAATTAGAGATTTTTTTTTTAATCCAGTGAAACTTCAAGATTGCGGACTATATAAAGGCTAATCGATTGTCCATTTAATCCTATTTCATCTTGGTCTCAACTTTGGGCTTGTCAACTTTGGAGGATCATAACTTTTTAACGCGTTGTTAACTAACAGTGTTCAGATGAACATTAATTTAACTCTTTCAGATTCTATTGCTGTAAACATATTATTTCAACTCTAAACAGTTTTCACGTTATGGCACTTTAAAGCTGACATGGTTTTTTTTCAGAGAAATGTTAAAGTATTTAAAATAACTATTTGAGTACTCTAAAAAAAATTCTGAAAAAAATCCCGTTAAATTTGAAAAGGCATAATAAGAAAACTATTTGGAGTTGCTTGATAATACTTGAGATAACTTGTTTACAGCAATGAAAACTAAAAGAGTTTAATTAGTTTTCATCTGAAATAGCATTGATATTGAACAACGCGTTTAAAAGTTATGAGCTTCCAAATTTTTTTGGCTTCCCGGGTAGCCCGGTTGTCTGGAAAATGGTGTCTTTTCGTTTGCCAGTGACAGGGTTAAGTCATTTGTAAATATTCCTACACTAAACATTAGTGAATTTTGATAACACCACTCTAGGAATCGTTTGAAAGACGCTTATGTGTAGAGGAATTGGGATCGATCCAGAATCGATTCCAGAACCGATTCCTTTTAAGTTTAGTTTCGGAATCGTAGTTTCGATTCCAAGAGCTCCCAACACACCCGAGTTGAAGTAATAAACAGGAGTTCATCAAAATTACCGTTGCATGTAGTAGGTGTCAACGTCACATGCCAAGTGATGGTGGATGGAAAGCTCTCAGGGTCCTTTGCTGCCACAAAGGGTCTGCACCAAGGGGATGAACTTGGTTGTCTACTCTTCCTAGCGCTAGAGATGACCATTTGCGACTCGGAGGTTGAAACTTCGGGGACCATCTTCTATAAGTCATTAGACATTAGTCATAGACATCATTGGTTTACCTCGGTTTGGAGATTTACGAGGCAAAAAACCAAAATGATGGTGGCACCAGCAGCGGCCCTGCTAAGAAATCCTGAACTACGCCACGGGGTGACGTACGGGTTGATGACCGCACTATTGAAGTCGTCCAAAACTTCACCTACATTGGGTCAAGATCAGCACCAACAATAACATAGATGTTAAGATACGCTTTAGGGTGATGGCCGCCAACCTGTCTATCTACAGTCTGTGGAAACTTCTCTATGGCCGCTTCTATGTCCATTACTCACATACGCCTCTGAGACATGGATCTTGTTCAAAGCTGTCGAAACCCTCTTAGCCGCGTTCGGGAGGAAAATTCTCAGAAGGTTTTTTGACCCCGTATGTGTTGAAGGACAATGGAAGAGTCACTATAATGACGAGCTCTGTGAGTTGTACGAAGACCTCACTAGTCAGTGTCGAAGAGAGCGGATGCAGACTTCTCCTCTTGATATCTACATGGAATACTGGAACCTTATCGTCCAGATTGATGTCTATTAATTGGGATAGGGCAATATAGAAACGGTCAGAACTCTAAGTATCAAGTAGAGCTTCGCATGCAATTAAGTGATGAACGAAGCTGTAGATAAACTTGGAAAAATAATTTTGTTGTCTTAGACCACGACGCGAAGCACGACTTATTAATGATTTTTTGAGTAAAAGTTAGTCTGCTACTGAATGTCCTTGTAATTCGGTGGATAATGGATAATGCATTTTTAATAAAAAATTAGATGAAAATAAGAAAAAAATGTTTAAATAAAAATTTCAAATTTTGTTGATAACATCAACCCTTAATTTGTAATATTTTATCGTGGATACATATCGATTCCAACCCCGGTCTCCTTGTGAGAGGGCCAGAAGTGCTAAAAGTTTCACACAATGTTTTATAGCCACATTAAATGTCCTCATTCGTAATGGATTGGTGATTCGTATGCTTTGTTGCGGTTTGGTTCAATTATCATCATTGACAGCATTGAATAGGTTTTAACAGGAAAGATCAAAGCATTTCGCGGAATAAACGCACTCATTCACCCCCACGGCGAACGGCGATGCTGATAAATAACGATATCTTTTCGTTTTCTGTGGGAATTTAAATTACTTCCATGGCTTAACGCGCTTACTGTGTTTCGCCCGAAAAAGACCGGCTTTTCCTGCTGTTAGGAAGAAACGTTCGACAGCAGCAGTGAGCAAATACTACCCCAACTCCTGGAACCCTGTGCGGATGAGTCCACCCATAATGGCGCCACCGAGCGACGTTCGACTCATTAAGCAAATGAAAAGCGTGATCGTGAAAAATATAATTATGACGCCCCAGCAAATGCCACCGCCTGAACGATTTCTATTCCAGCCGGGGGGTTTTGTCTATTGTCCTTGCGTGGAGCACGCGAAAGTGCTCCTTCCCCTATCAACGTTATTCCAGTGCGGTTAGCTCAATACGTTTGACGGAATGCGGCAAAACCGGCGCTTATCAATATTTCAACAGTTTGCCGTTTTATTTCCATATCAACGTTGAGATGCTGGCGGTACGATGGTAAGTTTGCTGCCAATAATTAGCAATCGAGAGCACAACCGAAACGATGCGGCAGCTTTTCGCGGAATGCTGTTGTTTTGGGAGTTGGGAATGGCGAACCACGTTTATTGACGCCAGGGCTTTGTCGGTGGTTGTTGAAGTGGATCGTTTTCTTCTAAATTGACTCCGACCGAAACGACCACCCCGTGCAAAAAAAAAAAAATAAACCGTACGTAACTTCCCAGTTTGCCAATATATAATGGCAACCGAGCGTTCGAGCGCATCGAAATGGTGATGGTAAAAGTATGGAAATAGAGACACCCTTCGATGGTGGGCCCTTACCCGGCGGGAAAACTGCTAGCCAGCCTCGGTAGCGGCAAGTGTCGGAAGTTAATCAAATTTAATTACAACAATATTCATTTCCAAATAAATATAACGCCCGGCAGTACGATTGTTTGCCCAACAGTCCGGGTGCGATCCTATCGCGTAGGGTGGTAGGGGTGGCCTTCCCCGACGCTGGGGTAGCTTTTCACAGCGGTAATGTTTGATTTTAGCCGGCAGATGACAATGAAACGAGCGTATCGTTTCCTCTGGGAGGTAGCGAGCAACAAATGAAATGATGCTGCCATCCATCTCGTGCGCGAATTCGCGCACGGAAAATATATTCCGTTCCGTGGGTTTCTATTTTGCCACCGAAAAGGGGAGAGAAGGGCCAGAGGCAGCACATCGGGAGGGTGGAAAATAAATAAATTAAATCCAAGTGAGAATACAATAGAATTTAATATTCACACTTCACCACCGTCGACTTTTGAAGCCGGCAAGCGCGGCAATACGGTGACAGGTCCTCCGGTAAGTACCATTGGGAGATGGCGAGGCTTTACCCTGTGTACGCCCGGCCTGACAATCCCCACCGGAGGAACCGTGGTTCCCAAAATCCGCCCGATGGCGACGAAGCACTTGAAAGAAAATGACAAAGCTTTTTAATGTTTTGCCTGATCGCAATGATAACGATGATACCACTTGAAGTGCACATCGGTCCCGGTGCAGGGCACGCAACGCAACGTTGTTTTCGGCGCTGGTTCTCTTCATCGTCTTCTCCCACGAGGACGCGGAGATCGTTCCGAGCCGACAAAGACAAACATCTTCGCGCAAGGGTACCGTACCGATACGACCGAACGGTGAACATTTCGCCCACCACCAGCGACGGGGATATATGGGCGACTTCCGGACGACTATTGTCGTACAAGAGGCGAAGGTATCCTTTCATCCCCGGCTACACAATGGGCGATTGCTTTCGATTCACACGATTCCATCACGGAAGTACGCGAGCGCTAATCAACAGACAATGGCGCTTTGCCGCGAGGTCCTGTTGTGGGGTGGTTTTCCCTTTTTTTTACCGAAGCGGGCTCTAAATGAGCCACGTCCTTTTGGCGTGCGGAAACGCAAATGTGTCAAATCGCGCTCTTGGTGGAGATTCGTCGAAGTTCGGAGGCGTTTGCATTGTTAATTGATGCTAAAGAAAAATAAATAAATTAAAAAGGAAGCACATTATTTGCGCACAATGCTGCACGCGAGCGGCATCGATCTTTGGCAGCCATGGGCAACCACGGGAGCAACAGATTGTTGAAAGCAAACGGCGCATGTTTGTTGACAGTGTTCTCCTGCTGATTTTTTATCCCACCTGTTGTGTATGGTTTCTTTTCTGCGTTAAGGAACAAAACAGTGGCTTTTGTGCACTTTAATTGTAATTGGAAAACAAATTTGTAAAGCATAGCTAAGAAATGTGCTAACTGAAATATTAAATTTTCTATTAACGACCTTGAATTTTAAAGCATCATCCAATAAAAAAGCTATAAACAATATTCTATATAATTAATTTATCTTTTTATCTGTAGGGGGGGTGTGAGGGGTAAGACGGGCACTGCGGGAAAGATGGACACATATATCTAATTAATGGATAAACGTTGGATTGAAAATAAGTAATGCATCTTAAAATTATTGTAATTTTGGTGAGTTTCCTACTATATGTCAGCGAGTAGTCCTGTTTACCAAGAAAAACATAAAACATAAGCATATCAGGTGGCTTAAACAAGAGATGCCGAAGTGGAAAAGACGGACACAAGTGTTTGATTCATTGAACTGATGTTATATTGTGTTAATTAGCTGACCTTTTTGCTTAACAGTTGTTAACTAATCGGAATGACTGGATGGGCCGTGGTACACGCAGTACATCACATGATAGAAGCGGAACGAAAATTCTATCCATAGCGTTAATCAACAACAAGACTGGCTATGTTTTCGGCTTATTTCTAATGAATAACTTATCATTGTTAAGCCCTCAAGGCAGAAAAGTAGCTTAATAAACAATAATAAAAATAAAATAATAATTTATTGTATTGATAATTAATATTAATATTGATTTCCATGATCAATGTTAGGGTGTGCGTCTTTACCTGTCTTCCAGTATAGGGGACGTTTGTATGTCTGGCTAAAACTAGAGAACGATTGGCGATGTCTTCGGATGATTTGTTCCGTTTTGCTCAACGAAGGTTTCGAGAGCCTTCGAAACAATGCCTACTTGGAGAATATTGGTGAGTGATCAAAAATTGTTACAATTTCACGATAAGGAAGAAATACGTGCAGCTTTAAAGAAATCGCCACCGAATTAGCTCTTCATAACTTAGAACTTCCCAGTTTTCAATAAATGATTGGGATGGACAGAGGAATTTGTGTTGGATGTAGCTCTGGGTAGCTCCCTAGCGGAATCCCAAATCTCAAGCTGAATAAAAGTCGAGGTCTCTTCCAGTATCAAGATGAATCATTACTGAAAATATCAAGAATGCATTAATTTTTTGGTAATGAGTCCCTGAACATTCGCGTTAGCTTCAACGGAAAAATAGGGGTCTAACCAAATGGTGAGGATGCCCGAGACAATAACGGCGCTGGTCTCACACGGCAAGACCGGGGTTCAAATCCCATTCGGACCGTTCTCCCGTAGTGAGGACTGACTTTCCAATTACGTGGTATTAATAAGTCTAGTAAGCCAGCAATGGCAGGCATGACCGAGTTATTCGTTACGCCAAAGAAGAAGAACCAAATGGTGAAGAGGTGATATCACTACTATCAAGACTTTTCCTGGAGACTCAGTTAGTTCCACAACTGTTTGAAAGCAAACCGAACTTGAATGTTTGCAAATCTCCCAAACTCCCTCTTGGAATCCTTTCAGATTCCAAACTTTTAGATTCAGTGTGATGGTGCGGCTACTACTGTAATTCTATATGCTGTCTCCGAAAGGCTTGGTCCATTACGTTCATTTTAATAAAACAAAAAATGTATATAGGGTGGAATAAAGTTCAGCTGCGAGAGCTAGTTTTATATAAAGATTATGGTCATGAAAGTTTGTGCGATGTGTGATTAACCTCGACCAAATTGATATATTCAGGCATATTCTTCTACCACATTATCCTGTTCCGTCTTACTGAGACGGGGTTTTGTTTTGGTTTTGATTGGACAGATTACAATGTACGCGTTCCTCGTCGCTACTGTATACAGGTTAGTCTGAAGTTAACTTGTCTATTCCAATACTTCCAATACTACTACTCAAGACTTCTGTATCTTGATAAATATGGAACCTATTCCACAGCTAGTAGCATTACTCACGTAATAGAAATAGACGATATGATGAGTGGACTCTAAGTAGATGTACCAATTCTCAAAGATTCACGGATCCTGTATAATAACGAATAGTTAATGATTTAAAGAATCCAGAATAATTCGGCGCAGAGTATCATTCTGATAAATGAATATGAATCAGATTAAGGCAAAATTGAACGTGATATCACTTATTACTTGTAATACAAAGATTTGGAGATTTCGATTTCGAAAGAATTTGAAGATTGAAAGGCGAAATGTATTTTGTTGCCAGTATCAGTATTCAGGAACGGATTTTTTTTACGTTCTGTCCATTCATAAGTGATCCGTTGCCTTTATTATATTACAGACTATACACACTTATTACACTCCAAACGTCAGAACCGAGGATCAAATCCCATCTGGATCGTTTGTGAGGTCGTTTGCACTGTAACTGCACCCTTGATCTATTTCAGATTTTTGCCGTGTATGTGAGCATCCAACAAGAGTCTTGACATCACGCGGATACTCGTTTTACCTTCAAGGAGTCCGAAATATAGTATAGAAAAATCTCACAGGATCATTCACATCTTACACATCCTTTCAACGAGCTAGACAAAAATTCTCGGGGATAATCAAGCATACTCGAGACAGAAGATGAGCATCTCATAAAAGGCAACATCAGAATGACGCCGTTTTGAATCAAGTTTAAATAGCTGAGAAGACTCTCGCAGCATCTTTGCATTCAAAAGTCTGTCCATAACCATTCTCAAACTCGGTCCTGTTTTGCCCATCGTCTCTCAAACTTTATCGTCCGTAGGTAGCGATAAACAAAACAAAACAAAAAATCCTCACCGTCCCATAACATAAGAAAAGTTAATAATTTATCGTTTGCTGCATTTAAAGGGTATCACAGTATCAGCAAATTCTTCGAAACTGACCGTGCGTAATGAAAAAAAAGAACAGACAACGCAACACACAATTCACTGCAACCCATCTTTTGACGTTGTGTTTTTGGGAATGTTCGTTCGCTCGTCATGACAGCTTCACGGTGCCGCCCTGGCCGGCATTCGCCGGGAACGGCAAAAGTGTCGATGGGCGCATAAAAACCCATCCCCAGCACCCGACGCACGTTCTGTAATTATCAAATTATGCGATACATCATGGATCGCCGGCAGCCAGAAACGGCGCAGTGCAAGCGTGGTATTGCAATTTGTTAATAAATTCACACATAATCAGCGCCTCCGCTAGGGGGTTTGGGCTGTTGATTTGCGATACGCCAAAATTCGGGCGGCCGAAGGTCCACAGGGCCATGGTTTTATTTGCCACTTCGGTATCCGGGCAAGGTGTGCATCGGCGTAATGAAATATCGATCAGGGCGCGGATACGGAAGGCTTCTTGTGCGCATAAAATAAAGCGTAACAGGAAGAGAGAGAGAGAGAGAGAGAGAGAGAACGAAACATAACGAAGTGATGAAATGCGAAAGTAAAGGCCACGATTTTGGGGTCGCAACATCATTGGCGCATGAATGAAAATTGATGATCTTCACACGATCGGGCAAATGCATCTTCGTCCAGGGCTTGCTCATTGTTCTGGGAAGTGAATGTTGCACGACTCATGCTATTAAACGAGTTTAACGGATTTCTGCTGGTCAATTTTTGTTGATGCGTCCCGACCGAATTGAGAATGTTTCGCTTTATCGTAGTTACAACAGTTTAATTTTATTATAATTTGATTTACGGTAAAGCGTTATGATGAAACATTTGCACTAATGTATGCATGAGCTTAGAAATATTCCAGTTATAGCTAACAGATTGCATGTGTTGAACACTTCTGTTTTTCGCAATAAATATTATTTAACTAAATGTTTCCAACTAATCTACATTGTTAGATGCAGTATCGTCCTTTGTGCGAATTTTTGTTTTGTCGTAAACTTGTGAAACCTAACGGATATGAAGCGACACAGAACAAGCACTTCAATTTATTGTTCATACTGCTTAATCCATCCGTATAGTTCGTTTGCGAAAATCTAAGCAACACTGACCGAAGCCGAAGCAGGAAAACACTCTCGCAGACCGGAGTAATTTGATTTTATTTACTTTATAATCCTTTGCCGCGGTCCGATAGCATCGCTGCTCGCTTCTGGAGCTCATGCGGCGTATTTAATTTGTGTTGCATTCTCTCCATTTTTAACAAGCAGAAGCTTTGGTTGGTGTGCCGTTTTTTTCTTCTTCGTTCGTTACCGTCTTCTAGCATTTCCCGGTCCAATCGAGAGGCACCGGGCAGGGCTGTATCCGCTGGAAGCACGAAGTACGCAATATAATGTGCCGCACAGCGAAGTGCCATAAATAGTTCCGGAAATATTGCACGTTCATATATCATTTTTCTAATCGAGTTACATTGTCCCCGTGTTAGTTCGTTTGTGGGCGCACACGGGAAAAGTGTACGCTCGATGGTGATGAGACGATGACGATGGCGGCGGACCATACTGGGCATTTTATCGTTTATGCTTATGAATACGTTCCCGTGTGCGAATCGTGTTTCCGTAGGTGTTCCGAAGGTACATACGGTGTGTGTGTGGGTGGTTGGTTGCATTTTGCAGCAGTTAGCGACACATTGTCACTGTAACACAAGTGACCATAAATAGCTACGATGGTGAAGAAAAATATCCTGAAGGGCATGAGTCTTTGTTCAGCACAATGCAGACGACATTCATGGTGTGAGAAGAATGTCAGAAGATGTGTTTAAAATTGTATCTTTTTTCTCCTAGAAGGTAACATTTTTTTAAATCTTTTTCGGAACTTTGATCGATGTTTAAATGATTGATTGAAAGAAATCTCCCAACAAATGGCTGCGTGCTTGTTTGCGCGCCATTACGTACTCAGCCATATTTCTTGGTAACGTACGCAGCCAACGCGAATTTTAAAAACTATACTGATTTCAAAAGTTTTCTGAATCGATTTAATTTGTTACTCGAACAAATTTTTCTTGTGTCGCCTTTTCGGTACAACTTCACTTAAAATTATGAATTTTATAATTTTGAAATTAAATTCTTCCTGAATTCTAAATAGTAAGCACAATTTTGAAGAATGCAAACAATTACACACGTGGTCAATGGCGAACTTGAGCTCATTACACGTTTTCTAACCTAGTTTGAAGTGTTTGAGGTTGGAATTTAATTAGAAGTAAGTGTGAAACTTGTGTGGATTAATTTCTTTTTTTTTAATTGTATTGTAACCTCACGAAATTTACAATTAAACCTCACATTCTGACCGGTCTTCTTTATTTTTATCTTTATTCATCGGATCCGTTGATTCATCAGACATTTTTCGTCCTAACGAACATTTTTCTTATGGATTTACAGTGGTAATATTCTATTTCTGACTTCTGTGTTAACCTTCTGGTTCTGTGTTTTTTTATTTACATAAGGACGATCATGACATATATCTTGGGCAACGGAATTATTAATTATAAAATACTTCCTTCCTTCATACAACATGAGCTTTAAATTTTGAATCGGTACCAAACTATTTAACGCATTAGTGGATATAAAATAATAATACCTTTAAATCTTAAGATAAAGTGAACCGTACAGTGCAAGAGGTACAAAACGGACAATATATATTTTGCTCCCCGCAGTTCCAAAAACATCTCCGGAGTTCTTGCGCCCCAAGCTCTCACGTAGCACCACTCTGAGTTCCTCAGCCAGCGTGGGGAAGTTATGAAACCCGAATAAAACACGATAAAAACACGAAAGGAAGACGAGAGAGATAGAGAACGAAATATTGAGAAAGAGCGTGCGTACGTTCGGACGGATTTCTCGCAACACGAATCGAAAAATTCCCTCAGCTGGACGTTTCGCTTTCGTTCTCTCGTGTGAAAATTCCGAACCGAATTGGGAGCTGTGCAGATAGCTGTTGAAAAATGTTGACATTGTTTCTACACAATGTCTTTAACAATTTAAACTGGCTAAATAATATTCACAAAAAACTGGCTAGTCGCTATGAGCATGAATGAAGTCATTGATGATATCAAATCAATATTTTATTGGTATAAAAAAAAAATATATATATATGTCCAATCTTTATATTAATGGAAATGTGAAAAATTTAAGTACAAAAGTCGTAGATATAATCTACCAGATGAAAGAAAATCAGCCCAATAGGCCCACACCAAATCGGAGGGGCGAATAAAATTAGGCCCACCGTTTCCCTGGGAAGAGAAGCGGCTGTTCCCAAGGTCGAACTTTCACCGGCGCTTTGTTCAGTTCAAGTTTACGATGCTTGCATTTCAAACCGCACCGGACGTGACAGTTTTCTTTTTATCGTGCATGATTTGGGTCGCCTCCGGGCGGACACTATCCGTGAGGTTCATTCGTTAAGGATCCGCAAGGAGGAAAACCATCTTTGGAAAAACAAATAGGTCATTCGAAATTAAAGCACACTCCCGGGTGTCCGGGCCGGAATTGGTTGAGCTGTAAGCATAAAGTGTATTTTAATTCCAGATAAAGTTGTTGACCGTGCCGTATGCGGTACGTTTGTTCCCCCAACCGGGAAAGGGCAGATAGCAATGTTTGCCTTATCGAGTACGGAGATTACAAACGGAGCAGCGTTCCCGTGCGGCTGTACAGGATACGTCCTATCCGTACCGTGCATGACGTGACACGGCTAATATCGATGGAATTTCCGGCCGTTGCAGCAAAAGAACCGAATGATGCAGTGTGTACTACCCTGTCGATTGGAACGATACCGGACGTGCCCGAATCGAAGAGGCAAGTGGCACGAAACGGAACTAATAATATGGCTGCATTGCTCGCAAATACTTCTGCCGCATGTGGGGAATGTTGAATACTTGCCGCAGCGTTCGGATTCTAGCAGATTGTAGCTCTGTGTCTCCGCATGCCTCCCTGTGTGTAAGCTAATATTGGAGTACCCCGGGACCGGTTGCTGGGGATGCGGGGAGTTGTGAAAAAGGATAAGCAATAGCTCATACTCCTTTCGAGCGTGTGCACGTACAGTACTGGCTTGGAATTAGTGTGTGTTTGTGTGTGCCTTCGAGCACGATCTTCTGCGTACGGGGAAAGGATTAGCAGATATGGGCTATCCGTGACAGGATGGAAATCATGCATGGGTTTCGTATTTCGATAAACAATTGTGCCAGTACGGCTTGCTGCAGCCGCATCGCTAATCCAAAGCGGCCATGTAAACAACTGCCCCG
>KB663832.1:9833614-9848685 GCA_000349025.1 Anopheles minimus
ATCATGACATATATCTTGGGCAACGGAATTATTAATTATAAAATACTTCCTTCCTTCATACAACATGAGCTTTAAATTTCGAATCGGTACCAAACTATTTAACGCATTAGTGGATATAAAATAATAATACCTTTAAATCTTAAGATAAAGTGAACCGTACAGTGCAAGAGGTACAAAACGGACAATATATATTTTGCTCCCCGCAGTTCCAAAAACATCTCCGGAGTTCTTGCGCCCCAAGCTCTCACGTAGCACCACTCTGAGTTCCTCAGCCAGCGTGGGGAAGTTATGAAACCCGAATAAAACACGATAAAAACACGAAAGGAAGACGAGAGAGATAGAGAACGAAACATTGAGAAAGAGCGTGCGTACGTTCGGACGGATTTCTCGCAACACGAATCGAAAAATTCCCTCAGCTGGACGTTTCGCTTTCGTTCTCTCGTGTGAAAATTCCGAACCAAATTGGGAGCTGTGCAAATAGCTGTTGAAAAATGTTGACATTGTTTCTACACAATGTCTTTAACAATTTAAACTGGCTAAATAATATTCACAAAAAACTGGCTAGTCGCTATGAGCATGAATGAAGTCATTGATGATATCAAATCAATATTTTATTGGTATAAAATAAAAATATATATATATGTCCAATCTTTATATTAATGGAAATGTGAAAAATTTAAGTACAAAAGTCGTTGATATAATCTACTAGATGAAAGAAAATCAGCCCAATAGGCCCACACCAAATCGGAGGGGCGAATAAAATTAGGCCCACCGTTTCCCTGGGAAGAGAAGCGGCTGTTCCCAAGGTCGAACTTTCACCGGCGCTTTGTTCAGTTCAAGTTTACGATGCTTGCATTTCAAACCGCACCGGACGTGACAGTTTTCTTTTTATCGTGCATGATTTGGGTCGCCTCCGGGCGGACACTATCCGTGAGGTTCATTCGTTAAGGATCCGCAAGAAGGAAAACCATCTTTGGAAAAACAAATAGGTCATTCGAAATTAAAGCACACTCCCGGGTGTCCGGGCCGGAATTGGTTGAGCTGTAAGCATAAAGTGTGCTTTAATTCCAGATAAAGTTGTTGACCGTGCCGTATGCGGTACGTTTGTTCCCCCAACCGGGAAAGGGCAGATAGCAATGTTTGCCTTATCGAGTACGGAGATTACAAACGGAGCAGCGTTCCCGTGCGGCTGTACAGGATACGTCCTATCCGTACCGTGCATGACGTGACACGGCTAATATCGATTGAATTTCCGGCCGTTGCAGCAAAAGAACCGAATGATGCAGTGTGTACTACCCTGTCGATTGGAACGATACCGGACGTGCCCGAATCGAAGAGGCAAGTGGCACGAAACGGAACTAATAATATGGCTGCATTGCTCGCAAATACTTCTGCCGCATGTGGGGAATGTTGAATACTTGCCGCAGCGTTCGGATTCTAGCAGATTGTAGCTCTGTGTCTCCGCATGCCTCCCTGTGTGTAAGCTAATATTGGAGTACCCCGGGACCGGTTGCTGGGGATGCGGGGAGTTGTGAAAAAGGATAAGCAATAGCTCATACTCCTTTCGAGCGTGTGCACGTACAGTACTGGCTTGGAATTAGTGTGTGTTTGTGTGTGCCTTCGAGCACGATCTTCTGCGTACGGGGAAAGGATTAGCAGATATGGGCTATCCGTGACAGGATGGAAATCATGCATGGGTTTCGTATTTCGATAAACAATTGTGCCAGTACGGCTTGCTGCAGCCGCATCGCTAATCCAAAGCGGCCATGTAAACAACTGCCCCGGAGCTTGCGGGGAACCGGGGTAATTCGAGCCGTTTCGAACCGGTTTCGGATGCACCGAGCTCGATGAGCGCGTGAGGCTGGGTTTGGGATGGGCGGGATAAAGGGACAATTGAGCGTGGCGATGATGCGGCAACCCATTAAATTGTTGAAAATGACACCGGCACTCACACACACCGTGGGTACCATCTGGCTCGATCTGGCACGCCGACGGTACTGCATTGCATTACGCCACCATAAATCTTTCCCGGGCTCGTCTACAGTCGTCTAAACAACGGGTGGAAAGATAGAAGGAAAAAAACAACCACAACACCAACCAGTGGTATCGAAGTGTTGGAAGGCAGGAGAAAGAAAAGAACGAAACGAAAAACCTAAAACCGCCGAGCACTCGCGTGAAGGATTGGGTCGCGTGTCACTCCGCGTAGTCACGCATGCAATCAAAACACACAACCGGCCACCACGTCAAGGATCGGATGCCCGCGGATGTTGCCGTTGGTCGCATCGGATGGCATCGATTGTCTGGCGTGCTGGGGATGGAACTGAAGTGGCATGCACATCACAGGCGTCCGCGAGTGACAGGACGGACCTGTTATGACGCGTCCCCACGCTCCCCTACAGGTTCCCGCACGCCGCGAGCTTTTGTGCAAACAAATTAAATACAAATAAAAACTTTTCCCCGGCCGGGACCGGTGGGTCAGGAGTGAGTGGCCGTGAGTGATTGCGTTGGTTGGGTGAGATAAAAATTGAAATAAATTACGATGACTGGCAAAACATTTGGCTAGCGGCTTATGGGACGCGTGATGTGTTTGCCGAATGGTCCCGGCGTACTTTCACGGGGGTCACCCCGTCCGTGGACAGCACCCTACGGTGTACGGTGTCAATGTTTCGTAATGTTTTGTGTAGTTTGTATGTTTTTATAAAAAAAATTTCCTGCTGCTACCACTGGGACAAGGATGAAAATATCGATTGAATCGAATTGAAGATGAATGGAATGATTTAATGATCAATTTTCGGTGTGTGTGTGTTTGCTGACTGCCGGCGGGTTATTTAGGTAAATCGATTACCGAGTGCGCTGTTACGAGTGTGATGATAAACATTTTGTTAGCTTCCAAAGATTTGGGATATGGTGGTTTTGCGGCTTTTGTTTGCTTGTTTGCAGCTAACGGGACGGTGTGCGCAAATAATTATGAAATATAGCATTAAAATCGCTCAAATGTGGCTATTTGTTTGCGGAATACCTTGGCCGGTGGAAGGCTGCCACCATTTGGGCGCGGCGGGCGAAAACCAGAAACTTGCAGCTAGCCACCTTGCTGCTGATTTCGCTCCCTGTACGATGCACCGAGCTACGGTAAAGAATAGTGGAAATAAATCTGCAAAAATTAATTCACATTTTTGTTGCTTTTTTCGGGTGCCGTTCCATCCCCCTTCCCCCCTTCCCCCCTCCCCTGGGCCGGCGGGCATGAGAAATGGGATCGTTTTACAGTGCGCTGGCAGCATCAACAATTGAAGGAACGGAATGGAAGCAAAAAGAATAAAATAAAACACAAGATCCAACCATAACAACCGGGGAAACCGGCACGAGAATGCGCTCTCCACTTGGCAGCCGGTCGGAATGCCGCGGAATCACGGTGAGGCATTTCATAGCTTTTCACTTCAAATTGGATCCCATCCGTAAAGTGCTTTGTAAAATATAGTACTAACCGTCCGATTTTCATTCCTTTTTATTGGCCATAGTACCGGGGCATGGCTGTTTCGCTTGAGATTTGGTACACAATTACACAGGGACAGATAGACACACAGTGAAACATGAGAAAGAAAAATTAAAACCGTTTATGCTGCCACAATTCGTAATCTTCGCACCGGCGAATCCATGTTTTTACACCCATCGTTTCGTAAAGCGACCAAACTCCTTCACGACCACATAGCGATTGGGGGCTTTTGCTTCATTGAGAAGGTGCGGTTACATTTTCATCTCCTACCGTAATTTGGAGGGTGCATCTTTCTGCTTAAAAAAAAATCAATACTGCGTGCTGCCCGGAGTGAGAAATGTGCTCCAATAAATAAAAGACAGAACGAAAAGTTTAAGCTGATGGCACGTGTGTGTGTGATTGTGTTGTTTTTATCATCTCCCCCCCCTCACTCCCCTTTGAAATCATTGTTATTTGATTTTTCGCACAACACATTTAACTTTTATGGGCCCCACAATATTAATATCCACATCAAGAACAAACGCCAATAACTCAAAACACAAACACAGCAGTCATGTGGGTTCGGTCGGGAAGGGCGCGAACGCAGTAAGCACACGCTCTTTACGCGCGCCTAATTATTCGACGCAATGAACACATGTCTGACAAACATAATACCCTGCGTACGGTGTGTGCACCCGATGCACAACAGCATAAAGTCCGTCGGCCCAAACAATGGTGCGTTACAGCAAATGGAAGGCAGCCCACCGGCTGCCGGGTATTCGTGGCAAGCGTGTTACTAATGACTAAGATAAATATTGTCTCTTTCAGCGGCTTCCTCGAAGGAAGACGGAAAGTATTTTCATTGCCCCGCGTTGAGATGCTTCGGTTGAAGGCACGCCCGGTTGTTGTCGGCTGTGATCCGAAGGATGGTGGCAGCGGATTCGGTCCTATCGAAGGTAAAAGCTACTCGATGAGTTGTTTTTGTTTGGTGTGTTTTAAAATCAGCTTAGATGTTTTTCGTGGCTGTCGGTAGTGCGACCATGGATTTCATGAAGGATCCTAAAATCGTTTCGGCGATATTGAGCTGGAAAGTATTTCTATTCGAAACACGATAAACAAACAACCCATCGAAGAAAACAGTGAAACAAACTAGGAGAAAGGATTTATTATCCGTTACTGTTGGGATTTTGTTAGCTTCTGTTTTAAATGAAGTTTTACACACTTTTTTGCCATAAATTTTTCTCGATAATACACTCAAAATACGTACAAGAATGAATCAATTATTACACCCGAGATAAGGTACCTCAGTCTATTTTAATTAAACGAAATAAGGGCCGTTCTTTATGAATAAAATGCTGAATCAGTTAGAAATTTGTGATACGTTAAGGATCTAGTTTTTGATAAACGAGATTGTTTATCTACAAAGTACTATAAAGCTGAATTCTAGAAATTTTAATAGTTGGTGGATTTATGATTCCAAACACAATAACCGAAAAAGTGTATTATTTCATTACTTTTCAGTTTAGCTTGCCACGATAAATTTGAAATTTCGTAACAAAAAGGATTCATGCTTCTTCTTCTTGTTTGGTGTAACGACCTATTCCGATCAAGCCAGCCATGTAATTGCTTATTAGTCTTATTGGGTTTTGTTACTTAGTTGGGAAGTCAGACCTCACTACGGGGCTATGCTAAGCTTACTGAAATATCATCTCCAATCGTAGTTGCATTTAGGCCTGTCGACTCTTGTTTCTGCACACTATCGAAAAACATTTTTAAGCTGGTTAGATACTATGGCCAGGGGCGGCCCGGTGGGGTAGTGGTATCGGCGCTGCTCTCTCACACGACAGACCGGGACCAAAATCCCATCCGGACCGCTCCCCCGTAGCAGTGATTGACTATCCTGCTACGTGGTAAACTAAGTCTAATACGGCCTGACCGTCATACAATAAAAAAAAAAAAAAAAAGATACTATGGCCACAAAAAAAATTCCTAAACCATTACTACCGGGTGGGATTGAGCTGTGAACACTTTTACAACTTATACGTCTTGTATGCTACAGACTGTAAAATATTAGTCAATAAGGGAGTATAACTCACGTGTTCGAAGAAAAGATTTGAATTTAAAATTTATTATGTGATGAAATTTATAATCAGTTTTAACAATTTTGAAATCTTAACAAATTTGTTTTCTTCTTTTTTTTGATGAACGTACAGGCAGTATTGTTTAACTTAAAGTCTTAAAACACAAATGCATTTCGTATTTTTCCCACGGGGTGGAAAATAATCAAAATTTTTTGGATCTCCGGTGAACGGAGGCATGCAGTAACATGCGACACTAAGCGAAATTACATATATTTTGATATTTAAAATTTGGATATGTGTTCATTTTGGTCTAATAAAAAAAATCATAATGGTACAAAAATAGCCTTCATCCATGATAAAGTACCCACATGCGTTGCAATACACTTTAAGTGTGTAGAGAAAATTGAAAAATCAATGGTAAATATATAATAAAAAACCGACCCTATGAGAAATCATAGATGTCGGAAATATTTTTTTCTTCAGATTTTCGCAACGACCTACGGATTAAAAGAAGATGGAGAAAAATACAAATTAAAATTCACAATTAACACCTCTTGTAATTCCTTAATAGCGAACACAGCACATATTATCTAAAAACAAATTTCCGAGTTTGGCACGGTGATAGAATTCTTTTATCATAAGCTTGAGAGCTGCTACAGCACAGAACTGTTTGACTTGATGAATTACAGCATTCATTCAATCATTGTTCCTTTTGTTGCAGTTGTTTAACTGCTTATGCTTTGTAGTATGTTAATTATTTACAATCTAGTAATTACAAATAGTTTTATAGCCCAATGAGTCACAAAACGTTGAGAAGACTAATTTCTTCCTATCGTCCTTTCATCCCTCCATCGCACTGTAACGCTGTGCCTGTTGCTGAAATGTAATGCAGTAACGAAATGGCCACCATATTGAAGTGGACCAACCGTGTTGTTTGGCTGAATTTTATTTGAATAACTTTTTGGATGCCGAGCGTTGTGCTTGGTGGCAATTGTCCATTGTCCTGCGAGGCTGTTATGCACTCTGAAAAGGCAGGGGGGGGAGGTTGGGTTGAGGAAGCGCAAGTTTCCCTGTGGGGTTGAGAGATTTCACTCTCACCGGAAAGGAAACGGAGCCTTGGGTATAGAACAATGAAATGCTTTTAGGGCCACTATAGGCCCGACTCGTGGGGCAATCGTTGCTGCCGCTGTGCGACTGTAGACTTTTCCACCGATAGCGATGGGTACAATAGGGTCCTGTTCGGTGCAATCAGTTGAATGGACTCGATTGCCCAAAATGGTTTTCCCTTCGCTCATCGGAAAGCTGGACCGAGCTTTGCGCTATGCCGAGAGGACCAGCGTGGGCCACTGATCAACAGCAACAGATGCTGTTTCGCGTGTAACCCAATGGCGACATGTGGCTGAACGCGTAGAACAATGCTGGCGCAATGTAGCGCAGCAAATGGAGACATTGTGGGACCGACTTAATTGACCCGACCAGATATCGAACTGTAGAACACGGTTTGGATGAATTCTTGGAAATAAAACATGAAAAATTTGTCATGGGTGGAATAGCAAGCAAGTGTGAAGAGTGAAGGCTAGTGTTAATTGATCATTACTATAAACTGCAAGTGGTTACATTGCTATTTACAATCGTTTGAAGAATTTATCTATATTTTTTATTTGTTTATTGTACAACGCCTATTATAACTTCAGGATATAAATTAGTAGGATTTATTTTAAGTATAATAATTGTTGCTCAACAAATGGGAAAGGTGTTTAAGCTGAACTATTTTAGTTACGTCATTAGCATCAGCATTCAAAATTTGAACTATTTGATTGTTTAAAGAATTCCTCCATCTTTCAATTGAATCAATTTGTCCAATAAATCCAACCATACTGAAATGAAGCGTAAGCATGTTTATGTTACCATTCCAAAATGACTCTAAGTAACAAAGGTTTTGCTTTGAATGGCTTTAGAAATGTCGGCACTAAGATGGCGTGTAGGCCACATTCTAGACATGGCGAATTTACATCTTCACCAACGGGTGAAAAATGAACCCAATGACACGAGCGAAACCTTCTCGGAATTGCAACCTTTCACAGAGATTTAACAGTATCGTATGCCCAGAACATGTCTAGAATTCTTGGTATCCTTGACAGCAGATGAGCTTGTACAAAAAATAGCGTTTAAAAAAAAAAAACAAGCGAACGTCACCGAAGACATGCGCTTTTCCTTTGTCGAGGAATAAATTTCCCTAAAACATTTTCTCATGTTTTTTTTTCGCTCCAAACGGCGTAAGGATGTCAGTCAAGGAATGTGTGGTGTGCGGGACGGATGGGACAGGTAGGGGCTTTTTTCAGTTCATTTTATCATAAATGAACTCCCGGTGGGATGGCAACCAAAGGTAGAAGTTCTGGAAGCATTGCGCGTGATTTGTGGCGTTTGTCGAGGGCACCAGTCAATAGGCTGGCCTGTGCGTCGGCCGACATAAGCTAAATCCCCAGCTTCACAACTTTACCGGCATCAGCACCTACCCCACCATCCTGGGGGAGGGGGGGGGGGAGGAAGGTTAGTTGTGACGGAAGCGTCCCGGAACGATCTACCGGGTGCTCGAAAAAAAGGCAAAAATAATAATACGCCACGTAATGCCAAACATCTGAGGCTCTTCCGGCGTTGACGGATTCCTAGAAGAAGTGCTGCGAGCGTGAGTGATTGTGTTTTCACTCGAAGCAGCCTTCGGTGGTCGTTGCTTTTTTTTGCTGCTACGGTTGCCGTCTACATGTGTATGAAATATATTTTCCCAGCCCGCGCGACCCTCGCACGACACGAGTGGCTAAGTAGTTGCGAGAACGGCCCGGTACACGATACGGATGATGAAAATGATAATTTTGCTCGTGCAGATACATCTGACGATATGTCATCGACAGATTCGGTGACGAGCTACGGCATTCCGCTCGGCCGCGGAAGAAGGTGTGTCTTTTCAGTTCCTTTTTCCGAGGTTGGAAAAGTTTCGGGGTGGGGCGTTGGAGCAGTGGGTGCGTAGCTGGAAGTTGCGCGATGAATGGTTGGGGAGATGGTAGTAGGGTGGCGTCGATGTCTATTTGCATACAATTTGCAATTTATCTCTTGGTGTCAGGCTCGTCAGCGCCCACAGGCAGGTGATGCGGGAAACAGCGATATTGTTGAGTATCTGGACGAGTTTTAGCCAACCATCTTTGGCGCCTGTGTGTGTGTTCCTTGGAAAGAAGACAGAACCCGACGGCGAATTCCAACCATTGGGGTGGGCTGGGACCATGATTGGGAAAATTTGCGTAGTGCTTTGTTCTGCCGACGAGCGTTGGAAGTGTTGGATGCTGGTATTCATGGTTCGATAATCTGACAAATTGAAAATCGTTCGTACGATGGGGAAATCCCTTCGATGCCTTGTGTGTGTGTGTGTGAAGCCGTGCGCTGAGGAGTCAATTCCGTGGTGGGGCCACTTGTGTAGAGAGCTTTTCATCAAACTTTGAATCAAATGCAGTGTGTGGCAGATGTGACAAATTCGATATGCATTCACTTGCATCATATAGAAAAGTTACTAAAACCAAATCGAGTTGAATTTCCATGTGGTCAACAGTTGATTGGACGCACTGAGCAGAAGTATTTAAAGCAGACGACTTACCACACATCATGTCTCTTTTTCGTTTTCCCCTTCGTGCCACCTTTTCCCTTTCTTTTTCTTAGTTAAGGGTTAGTTATACGACAATTTGTTAAGCCTCTCAGACATTCTTCCTGAATAATAAAAATAATAATAATAATAACAATAATAATAATAATAATAATAATAATAACACTCGTTGTAATCACGGTTTATTGCCATATGGACACTTGCTTTTTGCAAAAAGATTTAACTGTTACGGTTAAGTGTGTAGTTGTACGAATTAACGAATTGTATTAGCAGGTGATGACTTCATTTGTTAACTATACCAGAAACAGCACCGAAGATTTGTGTTCTGTTAAAAACTCGTTATTGATGTTTTTATGTAATTTTTTACCCTTACTTCTGTAAGTAAGAGATGCTTTTGATTTGGTTTTGCACCTTATACTACCAACATATACAGTTTTTTCTATTGATATTTCGGTCTACATTACAGTTACAGTTTGCAAATACAAAGATGTTTTTTAAATATGTTTAAAGAAATATTAAAATTAAAAGTTTCAAAACTTGCTTGTTTATAATGCATTAAAAAATCTATAATACTTCAATTTAACACCATATTGAAAAACTCGTAGAAATAATATAATTTAGTGTTGAATAACGTGAAGAACATTCTAGTCATTTTCAATAAACCACATAAAAATTAACGAAAACATAAGAAAAAAAATGACAAAATTTGAAATTATATGCTACACAAATCATAAAAGCAATTGTTGTTTCTATCTCTCAAGAATTTATAGTCAATTGCAAAAAAAAAATCTGCCATATAGTTAAGGTACGCCCAGTGGACACAGTGTTATTGCTAGGAAGTTTTTGTTGTCCAATTAAAAACCATAAGGTGTAGAGTTTAACATAAAGTTAATAAAACATACGCCAACACGAACAGTTTTTTTTTTGTGACAAAAACCATCCCCTATCATCTATTATTGCAAGCATGTGGATAAGCTTTTTGCTCTTTATTTAGAGCTTATTCTCACCATTACAAAATGTTCGATTACATTCGATTCTTCCCAATCGAGCTAGTATGCGGTACTGGGAGGAGGTTTAATCAGGAAATGATTGTACACAGGACAGGCATGGATTGGGACTGGTGCCGGCAGCAAAAAAACAAAGCCAATAGATAAACACTTCCCTGCCAAGTTCCACAGCAGAACCCATTCATCTCGTACCGTCGATCCGTAATCTTTAGATTCAATTTATATTTACTTCAGGTTCTTCCATCTGGCTGCAGATGAAAAACCCCTCGTACCAGATTGGACAGCCGGCTCTCGGTTGCTGGCCAGAAGCAAAGTTACACACTTGGAACTCAAAGAAAGCATTGAAACTTTCTACACCACGGCAGGACCGGTTGACGGTCGGTTGGTGTGTCTTCGAATGGTTGTGGTTATACTTGTATGCCCTTTTTTCCTATGTGTGTGCGTTCCCCACCATACACTACTCTGCTCAACTGAACCGATCGGTGACGATTTGGCAAACGGAGATATAGACCGGGCGATGTGTTGCTGTATTAGATTTGCTGTCTTCTGTATTCCAGGAAGCTAGATTCTTGTAGCAAAAACCCCAAAAACCTTACCGGAAAGAAGATCGGCCCGGATAGGGGGGTGGATAAAGTTGACCAGTTAGAAAATGGAGTCGCCTTTTTTGTGGTTAGCAAAAACTTTGCACAGCTTACCACATCCGGCAAATGCATCCGCCGGGGCTGGGAGTGTGAGTGGATGGGAAAACCAGATGGTAAGATTGCCCAAACCCTCCGGTTCCAGCATCCCATCTGGGTGCGTGTAATTACAAACCCGTCACTGTTGTACACGTAATCCGACAAGGTTTAAATCTGATCAAGTGTAGATAAACTATCGGGCCCGTAATGAAGCAGGACATTCAAGGGACTTCGTTTGAAGTAGTATTGTATGGATGTTGGATGTCATATCGTGTTACTTAAATGCTAGATTCAATATCCCATTCTAAGACAGGTGCGATATGTTATTAAATACTTATTGCTGAAAAATTTAAAAAGCTAGACAAACTTCCAAAATAGAAAAGGTAACATTTTCCAACGCGGGACAAATTATTTAAATGAAGGTGCCCTGGCAAAAGGAAAACCCTTGGAGCACGGTCAGGACCAACCCCTCCCATCCGCACTCTCGCCCTCTCCCATCGCACCAATTTGTCGGCAGGTTTAGCTTTATTAATTATTTAAGTACTGATGAACTTTCCCTTAGGTAAATGAGCAAAAATGACTCCAATCTTCATACACGGGACGGATACAGTTCGTCGGTCAAATGGGCAGGTTGTGAATAATTCATCGACCGTAAGGAACAACAAAACGAAAAACCCTGGGCTTGACCAAAAAACCCAACTTAATGAGGGGGAAAATCAATTTACTGCTAAAACGTATGTACATCGAGCTTAAAACGGAGCGAAGTTATAAATATCATCATTAACGAAGTGAGGTTTCGGCAGAAGGACAAAACGAGCAGCGTGGTGGTTAGATACTAGTCACAGAGACATCACGGTTTAAGAATGCTGTAGGTAGGTAGAATTATTCGGATTCGTTCTGCTTAGTGATGGGCAACATTGGGTTTTTGACGGAATTGATTCCATAGAGCTCCGAATTCTTCTGCATCGATTTCGGAAGGTAGGTCCAGATTCGGTTCTTGAAATAGATTCCAGAATCGGTTCCTGAATCGGAATCGGTTCCAGAATCGTAATAGATTCCGGAATCGGAATCAGTTTAAAGATTGAAATCGGAATCGGTCCCAAAATCGGAATCGATTCTGGGAACGGATTTTTTTTCCAGAATTGAAATTGATCTCGGATCCAATTTCGAGCGCCCACCACTAGCTCCGCTGAAGCTCCGATTCCATGGAGAAATCATGATTTTCGACCGTCCCTGGACAACTCGCGATCAAGCTTACCGATTAGAAGTATCGTACCGTTTGCGTTGACCTCGTCCTTTTTGCGCTTTGATAATCTAATGGGGCGGAAAACGACCGTACGCGTACCGTTTGCTAGTGGGACAGTCGATGTTATCAGCTAAAAGGATGGAGGAGGGAGAAAAAAATTGGTAAAACTGTCGTCAAAACCTTGACACAACGTCACTAATCGAATCATTGCACGTTAACATCAACCAAATCAAACACTCACTCGCTTAATTTCTCCATTCAATCGCAGACACACGCACACCGCACATGCGACTGCAACGCCCAGTTCCTTACGGAAATAAGGTGGCCCTCAAGTACACCGTTCCAGATGGACCAAATTTTTGTCCGTTTTTCCTCCCCATTTCCAAGTGTGTGTTCCTGGGCTGTTGGGACGTCCGACGCCATTCGACACGGTCTGACAGTATCGGTGAATGTTGCAGCATCGCAAAAACCGAATCGGTGCGCCGTATCGAAACACCCGTTCTGGGGTGGATTTTCATCCCCCGCCCCCTTCGCACGGTTTACCGCCCCTCCCCCCCCACCCTGTTACTCACATCTCTATCCGTTCCGTAGCAGAATCGATGAGGATACGGGGCGATTCCTTTAACGACATTCCTATTTTCCAATCGATTTGCTGCCGATGCTGAGTTTTCTTGTGATTCCTGCCACCCTGCCACCGGTCCACCGCATTGCATCGCCACAAAATGAGAGTTTGGTGATAAAAACGAAAATTCTTTTATCTCTCCATAAGCCTAGAGGCGTTCGTTTGCTTCTTTTTTGTATCTTTGTCGGTGTGTGTGGCTGTGTTCTTTCCGCTCACTTTGCGCCGTACACCGACGTCGGATGGGAAAGGAACGACCGTTTCCTTAGGACGGCATCGGAATCGAATCGCAAAGAAATGAACACAAAGGCACCATCCACAAAGACAAGCGGTAAATTATCGGCTTCCTTCGGTGTTGTTTCACCGGCTTCTGCCTGTCTGGTATGTGTGCCTGGTGGCGGAATACCCGCAGCATCCAGTGCACGGTGGATAACGGGGCCCGTCTGTTCGTCGAATCGCCATGGTTGCGGACACGGGCAGATCCCGAAGAAATGCGACGCATATTCACATTCACACATTCGCACGTTCTTCTGTGCGCGTACCAAAAGAAGAACAAAAAAAAACATGGAAAATGTGGAAGCGAAAGGGAAACGAGACAGGGTCGGAAAGGAACGATTGAAGCGCAAAGAAAGTGGTTCTTTTATCGATATTGACGTACAATCCGTACAGCAGTCCATGGACACAGTCACACGGGGGGAAAAAAAACATTCCCAGAAACAACACGGCTCTGTTGGAAGCTTTCCTAAAGACGTATCGAAGGTTTGGGGTTTTTGTCTCGTTGGTGTTTTTGCTACCTCTGCTTTAAGTGTGTACAGGCCAGACAGCCTTTTTTGAAAATGGTGCCAGCACTACCACAAGCAGCACAAATAAACTTTCTCCATATTGGTTGATCTTTTACTTGTTGAGAGAGGAAACATGCATGCCGGCCCTTTTCATGTTGTCTTAGGACACGCAACGTGGAGTGATTTAATGGTAACATTTTTTAAAGCAATGGTTAGTTCACCAAGTTTAATCGAATCAATGAGTTTGTTCGTTCAGATTCCATCGAAATATTAGGTTAACGTCAGGCATTCAACTAGTGCGTACAAATAAAGCATATTAGCTACTATCGAGACCAAAAGCGATACTAAGAACGCTATTTTAAGCGAATAGTTTTTAATTTTTAAATTAAATATTTATTGACGATCCAAGTGCGACTAGAGCAATGGCTTTCGAGTCAAATTATTAAAAAAAGCAGATGTTGTGCAACATTTCTAGCACACTTACTGTTGCACTACACCAAAGCCCTGGCATAGTTGCTGCAAACGGTCGTAGTAACTCGAAAGACGGACGCTAAAATTCCCTCCGGTGCTGTCAACACCTTTGGGTCTAATGCGAAAGCTCTACGGAACGTGCGTGATTCTTGTGGAGACAAGAGCCGGCTAGATGAGGCAGCGCTCTGTTGAACGCCTTAGAGAAGGAATCCTCATTTCAGGTTAAAAATATTCCCACACTGTAGAAAACGGAAGACGAAGATGATCTATTTCTCTACATAACTCCCAGAAGCAACTAACCTCCTAGGCGTTATTATGATTTTTTTTCAATCATTCTGTGGATATAGCATCAACTAGCTCTTGGAACGCCACTACGCCATTTCAGCCTAAAGCACAGCCCAAGTTGCACCGTTTTGTACTTCTTGAGCGCTTGGTAAGCTGCCCGGTTAACATTTGGCTCGGTTTCACACCCGCCAAGCCGTTCCGAGAAGTGCTTCAGTATAATTATGTAAATGAAGCAGTCACACATGTTCGCGCAAGTGGTACGATCGTCTTTCACCCAGCAGCGCTGCTGCCACTTCCCACCACAGCCGAAACGTGAAGCACTGGGCGCCTCCATGATCATCGGCTCTTTGATGGTGATGGCGGTGGATGGTCGCTGTGCGGAAAATAATTTACATATCAAACACCATAGGGAGGTTTGTTGATGTGTCTCTGTGTATGGGTTTTTTAAACCGTCTTTAATTTTTGCATATTTCGTTTTGGCCTAGAACTTGTTAAGAGTATAGTGTAAATTACGACTAATTATACACTTTCGTTTTAGCTTGTCTGCATTTCATAGTGGCGTTCACTTGACATTGCCTCAATTATTTGATTTGTTAATATAATTGGGTGTTTAGTAAATATTAACAAAACAAAATAAATTCATCTAAATCAGGGGTTAAATTACTCATTATCAAAAAAGTTTACAAATCTTAAACATAAAAAAATACCTCTAATAAACTAGCTAATTACGACGTATTTGATGTGTAGTCGTAAATCCAAATTCGAAAAACGCATTCGGTCATGTG
>KB663832.1:9853915-9866578 GCA_000349025.1 Anopheles minimus
AACAAAAAAAAAACCTTGAAGAATCAAAAAGCTGAAACCAAGCGTGCTCTATCCAGGCGTGTAATAACGATAGCAAGGTGAGGGTTTTTCTCTTTTAGTTTGGCTTGGCTGTTATTTCACTTCCACTGCCACCAGGTTGCCAGTGTGACCGTCCACAGTGTATGCAGCCACCACTGTCACAAAACGAGACCGTACATCGGCCACTAGATTGCTTTCGGGCTGTGGGTGCTTAAACGGCGCACAATGACGTTCATAAGAGATAAAGTTTAATATTATGTTATGTGCTTGTTTCCGCGTTTTCTCGCTGTTTTCACTTTGCTGCGGAATAACTTTTTTTTATTCCACAAACCCCCCGTTTCCAACCGCCATCGCAACTTGCGCAGGGTTGTGTGTTTGAAGGTAGCACCATCCGTCTGTTGTGGATCGTTTTCGTTGCCCGGTTTTCGGTAGGTAGCGAGTGTTTTAAGTTCTTTTCTTAAGTTTGTCCTACAGCGTGTTGACGGTATGGGTGTTTCTTCTATCTTCGTCCTTCCACCAGAAGGCAACCGTCAGCCACCAACTGGCAAAGAACTCATGACTGAAAGCGTAGCTTTAAACTGTTTCTTTGAGCATGCGAATGGAGGGACTACCTTTTTTCTGCAGCACAGTGCAGTTTGCTGCAAACTGTTTGAAACTGTCAAGATGAAAGCATCGTACATCACGTAAACTCGAATGGAGTTGTTTGTGTGCTTTGTGGTCCCAATATAATCGATGATAAAATAAAGCTGTGCTGCTCGGTTCTCGTTGCGATCTCGCTGTTAGAAGCTGGAAATAAGCTAATCAAAGACTAACAGCAAAAAGGGACAGCATTAGATGTGATTAGCTTAATTAGGGCTGTAAAGTTTATTGTTTAAAACACAGTGCATGTGTAATTGTTATAATTTAAGATGCTGTTACTTGCATAATTCTAGCAATGTTGAGAACATCACTACTTTACCTTGGGTAGAGGATCTCTCGGTGCTCTTGTTAAAAAATCAAAAAAAAAGTTGAAGGTTGATTATTTTCTGAAGTAATTGATGCGGTATTGGTTCTAAAGGGTCGGTCCTTAGGGCGGTCCGGTGGCCGAGGAGATAAGCGGCGCCGGTCGTAAACGGCAGGACCGGGGTTCAAATCCCATCCGGACCGTTCCCCCGTAGTGAGGGCTGACTATCCAACTACGTGGTATCATTAAGTCTCGTAAGCCAGAAATGGCAGGCATGACCGAGTAGGTCGTTAGGCCAAAGAAGAAGAAGATTGGTTCTAAAACTACTGCTGTTTAACGTAAGGTTTATCTAAGTGTTGTGTTCCATTTATTACCTATTTGAATGAATAATTAAATGTGAATAAAGAAATTTGCGTAAGTCAAACATATGTAGAGCAGCGATGCGATGTTTAACCGTGTTTTATGAAGCTAAATTTTCCATTTTATTGCCTAACCTTACGTATCCAATTATCCAAGCTTTAATTTCATGTTGTTTTATATTGTACCTATATTTCATTAAAACTTGTTATTTTGTTTCAATTTAATTGTGGTTATGCTTTTGGGGTGATCCGTCTGCACTCACAGAAGGAGGCCAGATGGATGAGTGCGCTTAGTTGTGAGAGATATAAGCCTAATCTCCTTTCTTATTTTCTCCAGCAACCTTAGTGAAAACAGATTAATCCTTTACAGCGCATCCCTTCTCCTAAGTACTCCTACCCTCCTTAGTAGGTCCTCCGTACTCTTCATCGTATTCTCCTAAACAGGGACCTCTCTGAACATAACTATCGTCAGCGATAGATCGAAAACATATTGCCACTTATTCTTGCTGATGATATTATGGATGACGAGGATGTAGATTTCACGACGAACCGAATAAAATGGCGTAATTTCAATGTACAGCCCTCTTTGCTTGTTTGGCAACTACTGGGCTTATATATAATATAAATGTTGAAAACCACCCAAAGCACATCAACAGCTCTGCTTACAACTTCAATTAGACTGAGGTAAATGTAAAGAGAACACGTCTCCAATCATAAAGCACGTCTTGGATGTATGTACACGTCCTGAATGTTGGAAAGCAACAATTTTCGTTTGCTCCTCTTGACCGCATCATGCGATTGAATGCTCTATCTACTACCACAAATAGAAGCAGAGAGCATCGATGACGGGAATTTAGAGATAAATTTGTTTCATATTGGAACTTGGATAGAAAGCACAAGTAGATAGCACAAGAACCAAAGGAGACGAGTATTTATTTGCTGCTTGATTTTCATGCTCACAATTTTGTCTTTTGTTGTCTTATTTTTAGAATAAATCTAGGTAATAAAAGGTAGATGAAAATTTGAGAAAACAAAACCGTATCAGACAAAATGCAGATGTTGGTAGGAAAGCAACAGGGAGAAATGATTCATCAGAAGAATCTTAACATACGTATAAAATTACTTAACAACCAAAACGTAATAAAAGCACATTTTTATAGTAGATACTAACAAATTATTGGGAATATTTCAATTAGTGGAATGATTTGATAGAAAGTTAAAAAATTTTTGCATTTGTTTATTTTAACTACCGCTCCTGAGACGTTGTTAAAATGAACCAATATCAAAGCGTATGCGATAAAAATTAACCGTCGTTAGCTCTGACTGCACGTCATTTTTACATGTATTAGCTATGTGCACTTCGAGCTGTAGTCAACTGTTTCAAATAGTTAGTTTTAACAGATTTCTTCCGTGCTTCCGGCTATAATTGTTTTTGATACTTTTTCAAACTTTATCATTTTTATTTGAGATTTGTTACTATATGATTCTGGATTTGCTTAATTTGTTTAAAGTTTTTAATTTTACCATCTCTTTCGTAGATTTGGAGGTTTTATGGTTGTTTGGTAATAATGATTACATGGACAAGTGCGTCATACGATGGTAACTGTGTACACATGCAATGTAAGGAGTTGAGCACCTGCTCCAGGAATATGGTTTGTAATAATTTCTAACAAGCATCAACTTAAGATTTAAGATGATGTTTTGAAGTTCACAGACACATCCAAAACACTCGCCAATTTACTTATCTCGTACGATACGACATCGCGCGCCTTTCCGTACGATGCACCATTCTATTGGTTCAATCATACTCGACCCTTTTCTGCGTAGGTTGAGCCTTTTCTGGGCGCCCCGAACAACAGCGCCCGGAGACCCTTCTTACATGTCACCCAACACAAACCATTCAGTGATTCTCCGGCTCCGGTACTTTGGTGCTCATTAAACATGTATAGCGGGCGGTGTTGGTTTCTTCCCGGAACATCCCCTCCCAGCAGGAGATCCATTTGAAAATCCGTTTCGCTGGCATTATCATGGAGCACTCTCTCGGTGTAATAATGCATTTCGGGCGATGGAACGTACGAAGCGGAAGAGGCTGGGACTGTGGCAGCGAATCTCTTAGTGTTGCTTCGCTAGAGTATTTATCTTCAACACTTCCAACATCCAGTAAGGTGCATCAGGCAACCGTGAGGTGATGACGCTAAAGATGAATGATGGCGCATTATGCTTTGCGAAAACGAGTCGCGAATTTCCGGACGAGCGCCGTGGCCGAAGCGGTGCAGAGATTGATGGCACCCGAACCAAACGGCACCACGGGTGTCACAAATGTAGTAAACGCACGTTTGCGACAGCACGTGTATGTATAAGCACTCGCTACATGTGTGTTTGATGTATGTAAATGGGTAGGATTGGTTGTGGTGGTGGGGACGGAGGAGGGGGAGGTAATGTTTTGTGCCTGGATTGTGCCGTATGCGAGCACTCTCGAGTCTAACCGGTCAATTGAGGGCAGACGTGAGAATCATTAAAAAAAAACCGAGTAACCATCCAAATGGATGCACCTATGGATGCTGTCTATTCAACCCGGTGCACAGGTAAAGTCTGCCGGGTTGCTGGATGAAGCGAGTGTTAAAGTATATCGAGCTGAAGAAAAAAGGTTGATCATTCCTTCTGGCGCGCTAGAGTAATCCCGTACACGATAATTACGAAGTGGGAGCGTTTTTTGTTTCGCAGAACAAACTTACATGTCGTGTTTTGCTTTGTCGTTGCTTCTAATGTTTATTTATATGTTGCAAAAGGTGGATGAAGCAATCGTTCAAAGCAATAAGTACAGCAAACGGTGAATTAAACACGACCCGTGCTAGAAACATACGTGAGCGCCTCCGCATTGCTTGCAGGAAATCGCTTTGAACTGGGTGGCTTGCTTACGGTCCCGCACTGCGGTGGCGCTGCAAAGCCGGATTAAGCTTGTCATTATTCATTTAATCCATGGTGACAAATTGTAAGCACTCGCCCGGGATTCAGCCGACTATCAACGCCACCATCGGCCACGGCGAGTAATCATCTTCCTGAATGGTGGCAAAAACCCGAAAAAGCACAGACGACGTCATCGTCGTCGTCGACGACTGTCGTTACGTTTTATGTGAAATTACATTTCACCGGCTCCTGGTGCCGTTTGCTCGATTCACACAGTTCATCCCTATACACCCCCCCCCCCCTTTCCCCTTTCACCCCCTTCATCCCCCACCATTGTTGCTGAACGAGAGCCGTTTGATGCTCACCGTCAATGAATTCTATTTTATTGCGCTTAGCCACACACACCGGCACCGGGATCGGCCGGCGGGCTTTTGGCCGTTGATAGTTTGCTCGTAAATTTGTGCCGTTTGCCCTACTCAAAGTTTTATGTTCAGTGTCATGCGTCGCCTGTTTCGTTCGGTGGCCCCTTCCCCCCCATTGGGGGGGAAGAACACACGGGGGACAAATTTTGCCATGCCGAAAAACCACCCATCCACCCTGGTGCCTGGTGCCTGTAGTACCGTATCAGACGCTGACGAATGTATCATCCCTCGAGTAAGCGCTTCCGGGCGTACTGTTGCTCATCAGCGTTTCCCAATATACGGATGGAAATGCTTTTATGCTGAGTGATCGCACTCGCTCCGTTCGCCTTCCGTTCCGGCCCAGAATGGTCCAGAATGCGTACCCAAAACTTTGCCCTTTCATGGTCGGTTTAGCAGCCGGTGTTGAGAGACGTTATTTAGAGTGTAAGAATGCGCATAAAAACGCACCCACACAGACACAGAAATGGCCACCCGTTCGGTACATCTTCGGTACAGGAAATGGTCGACCTTGCGGCCCCGATATCGGGTCCCCCAACTTCGACAGCACGCTTTTCGGACGCTTTTCCATTCCACGCCGAGTTTGTTGGTACGCAGACATCGATGCCAGGCCCATTCTCTTGAAGCATTTTTTGTTCCTTCTTATCTACCGAAGGGCAGCATAAATTAGAATTGTTCTTTTGACCGATCCTGTCGCAGCGGTCACACAGCGGCAAGATCGTCCGGAGTTCTTTTTGGCAAGCTTTCAAAAGGCGATTATTTCACCCCGTAACGTCGCAGCATGCGAGGGTACGTTCGTCAGCGTACCGTACCGGAACAGGCGTCTCTCCGGCCAGGCAGACAACAGGAGACAAAAGATGAACGAATATATTACACCCGTAATGTATTTATGGGTGAAAATTTATTTCGTTCCATACTTTTGCCTTAATCACACGAACACCCCTCCATAAACACTGCCCCTTCCAGTGCGGAAGACGATCGGAATGCACTTCGGAAGTTTGACCGGTTTTGGAGCGAGCATCCCTTGGATGCAGCAGACCTCGTCCGGTATGCTGGTACTTTGGTATCCCGTTCAAAACTTTTTTTGTTGTTGCTGTTGTTACTGCACAATGTGCTCACAAACAATGAGTGGCTAGCGGTCCCGAAGCGTACCGGGTTCCTTTTTTGCAAAGAAGGTTATCTTTTGGGCCATTAATTTGCTGCACCGAATGCTGCCTGCTGACTCGGCACCGAAAACCGGGGCCCGTACTCGGTCCAGTTGATTAAAGCTAATTTAACGGGAACAATTTATGGGGACGAACTCATTGTTTTGCGAAAACTGCTCTACTGGCCCAGGAATGTGCCGGTGTAGTTAAATGGTTTTTTCCTACTCGAAATGGCAGCCGTGCATGTAGTTGGAAAGTTTGGGAGCCTTGTCGTTTTTGGGTAAGGTGTGTGCATATTTTGGAAATTTACTTAATATCAGGAAATATTGTGTAATGGATGTTGTGGTTAGTGCAGCTTTTTATCATCCTTAAGGAAATATTTAATTTCAATTGCTTCATGATCATGCGCTGAACTATTATTTTTTTCTTGGAGTGAGTTATTACGTGGGAACAGCTCAGATGGAATGTTGGTACCTACAACCGCCGACCAATACCTTACTGGACCAGCGCAATCAAAAACTTAAATTTAGTCTGATTTAGGTTGTATTGTTCTTTATAATTAAACATCGGCACATTATTGTGCTATTGAGTTATGATTTTTTTAAATATATTCTACCTAATCCACAAAGTAACATTTAAATGGTATGCCTATGCCGAGCATACTCGGTTCTCCATTATGATATAATTCTTTTTTACTTGACTGACTAATGTTTCTCACTCTCATTACTATCTTAAGCGGCGTTCAGACGTACGTAGAATCAGGCGCGACCGAATTACGAATGCTGTCAAACGGTCTGCTCGTGAACAACTGACATTGTCGCGCCATTCCAAGTTATCAATGTATGTGGACGGACGGACAGGTGGATTTTGACAGTTATTTTTTTATTTTCTTTAGTTTTATCGACGCTAAAGGTATACTATCCGTGAAAACGTTGTGTAAAATTTAAAGTACAATATTTATTTGTCTTTCTTGCGTTTTTTCTAGTAAGAATTTAGTTATTGCCTAACAACTTCCGCTATAAAATACAACTTTTTTGAAAGTTATACTATCCATTCGGAAGAAACAGAAATATAAAGAGGTCACGAGTGTGGATGAACCCAATTCATTCAGTTCGAGCTTCTAGCTAAGGAAAACCTTGGTAAAACCATTAAACAGTATATCAGAATGACGGACGCAGATTTTTATTATCTGCTCTCGCTGCTGGAAAATAAACTACAGCGTATTGATACGGTAATGCCCAAGACGATACCAAAAAACAAAAAAAAAACGATTGCAATAACATTACGATTTTATGTACATTATACAAAAAATTACAAATTGTGAAAAAACAAAAAAACAATGAGTTTGACATGGTTTAAGGTTGTTTATGTTCAATTTTAATTAAAGGAAACCATTTTTGAGACAACCAAAGGTTACATTAGCTATTAACCTGGGGCGGTCCGGTGGCCGAGGAGATAAGCGGCGCCGGTCGTAAACGGCAGGACCGGGGTTCAAATCCCATCTGGACCGTTCCCCCGTAGTGAGGACTGACTATCCAACTACGTGGTATCAATAAGTCTAGTAAGCCAGAAATGGCAGGCATGACCGAGTAGGTCGTTGGGCCAAAGAAGAAGAAGCTATTAACCTTTTTCTATCGAACACATTGAATATTAAAACATTTTTTACATGAAAAACAAATCGTTGATAGTTTTTCTTCACACATTTCAATCGAGTTGAGGAAAAACTTAATAGATTAAATAATATATTCGTTCCCTAATTTTCACTACAATATTTCACCTAATTTGAATCACGTGTAAACATGTTTTTAAATTTTAAAATTAGCCGTGTAACGGTTCGATAACAGTGTTGTGCTTCTATTTTTCCACGTCGCGACATTTGACAGCGTTCGCTCTTGGTCGCACGTGTTTCTTCGTACGTCTGAACACCGCTTTACATCTTCCTCAACGACAAACAAACGACCCAACACTTACTGCTTCTACTACAACGGGCAAGGAAGGGTTGACGTCTAAAGAGCCAAATAACGATTTCATACGAAGTTGAAAATTATTTTTAAATAAGGCATGTCTTTCGTTGCTAGTATGTCGCAAATCGGAACAGCTGGTTGGCTATTAATGCTCTGTTCTTTCGACTAGTTTCTGATGTCTGAATCGTTCTTTCACACGACGGACCTGGACCTAAATCCCATCCGAAACGTTCCCCTGTAGCATGGAATGACTAACCGGCTGACGTGATAACCTTAGTAAAATGAGGCCTGACTGTCATACAAAAGGGAAAAAAACCACAGAACTGGAAACTTTTGGCGATGTCAGCGATTTATGCGAGTGTCCAACGCGAAATGCCTAGAAATTAGTTTTGACATAATGTTCTGGCTTCAGAGAGCCCTCCAAGCCCAGAGTAGCAAGGATAATTTTGGAAATATCAATTGAGAAATCATCTGAGATCATCCTACAAATTCTGCCACCAGGAGTGCGTGAGTACTGTTGGCAGAACATAGGCACATTCATACAACCCATCATCCGCTTTCTCACTTTCGGTTAAATAAGAACTGTCAGGGGATACATATAAGCGAAAAACGGAACGGCTTAAACAACAAAGAGTTCACGACACGAATTTCCTGAGCTCTTAATAGACAGTTCTAAGGCTGTGTTGCTGCACATATTGATACATTTCCCTTGAGTTATTGATAAAAGAATGCAAAAACATGATTTATTCATAATTTTATTTTATTTTACTTAAATAATAGACACACGCATAGTAGTATGGGTATCGAATTACATTACTGTCTAAAACATGTAGTGGTTATACCTTAACCACTAATTACACAGTTGTTCCGGATGCTGTTCCAACCACAACCGAGATTCTGCAAGGTGTCGACAGTCATTTCAAAGTTGCTACATATCAATCTAGTCTGTAGCGTGAGACAAAACTTTCGAAACCACCGACGAAATGGTCTAATTAAATTTTCAAACTTGTCCCCAACACTACCCGTTTTTTTTTCAAACCAACCCCCACCCTCCTACCTCCCGTTCTCGTTCCCGTTCCTGTTTCTTTTTCTGTTGATCCCTGTACCGGCCACTGCTGTCAGTTTCTTTAAGTAGCCCCAACTTTGCCTATCGCTTCCTTGCGGTTGCACTCGTTCGAGACCACTTCCGGCAGTGGCATTGCCCACTTATGACGAGATGACACGGACACGGTTGGAAACTAGTGTCTTGTTGCTGCATGTGCCAACCGCAACGCCGGTGGAAGCCGGAATGCTGGAACATCACCATGCCTGGAGGTGTTAACTCATCAGCCAGCAAAGTACGTCCGAAAAGTCCAAAATGAGAAGCCTGATTTAAATTCCAAACCAAGAAACTTTACTTCTCCCGCACGGCCGTACGGACGAGAAGAGTTGCTCGGTTTGTGGTTTAGTGAGAGTGCTCGTTCGCCGGCCCCGGATGCCACTTACGAACTGTTGGACTGATGAACTATCTACCGTCCGTATTGGTGGCGACCATCCAGCCAGCTTTACCATCTTCGGGGGGCCAACTTCCGGTCCATCGTTGGCATGCACTGCCGGTCGCCGAAAATGACCAAAGGGGTAATGAAGTTAACGAAATACTTTTCCCTTAATTGATCCGATCCTCACCGGATCCGCACAGCATCCGAAACAAAGCGGAACTCTCCATCGAGGACCCTCGAGCATGTTTGGGGTTCGGGCGCACCAGAAATAAGTCGAAGGTGAACACCAAAAAGGCGAAAGAAAACAAACGGCCAAACTATTGAATTCCTCCACAACAACTCGGTCCGAATCTATCGGACAGCCGGAAAGAAGGCGGAGGTTAAGATTGAGAGAAATTGGTATTGGTTTATCGGGTCCATTTTTCGGTGCTGTGTGTGTTCAACCGGCTCAGGAAGTGACGGAGCTTTCGACGATGATCCATCGGTTCCGGGGACCGGGTGGAAAGGGGCCATGGGTGGGAAAACTTTCCCATCGATCCTTCCAACCGCCCTGGCGTCGGCCGGCCCCCATCCGCCTAATGTCCTTCGACTGATTTCCTGTCAGGGCGGAAATTGGTTTAGTTTACAGGAAACTTTAGCCGGCGGAAGGAAAGTTTACGAATTGAATTGTTTTACACGAACATGGCGCTCGGAGTGAAGGTTTTTGTTTGTACCTTCCGATGATAGGTGGAACCGCTTGGGGAACCGGAACGGGCAGGGGCGGGGGCGTCGGCTGAACTGAACTTTTGTGGTCGACAACAGCGGGCAGCGGCAGAGCGGCATGTGTTGTTTGCACTGCCAAAAGGGAAGAGCAGGTCGATCTTTAGCGAATGGGTGCGATGCGTTAGGTGGAGTGATTTGTAAAGTTTTTGTTTCCGTTTGTTTGGTTGTTTTGGCTTTGGGTTGAGCGTTCGAGTGCGATGGTCGCGCTGCTTGGTGATCTTGTCCAACAAGTGAGCTGACGAGGCTGGCGGAAATGCGTGTGTCGACGGATGCACCGGAAAGGTAAACTAACACAGATGGCTTCACATTAAAGTTGGTGCGAATTCTACGAAGTGTCGGCAGGACTTTATCAGAAAAAATACCAAGCATTGCCATGGAGTAAAACAACGGTTCGATAGAAATAAATAACTAAGTAGTACGATGAAATAAATTTCAAAAGTGTATTTATAAATTTTGAATAAGCAATAAGATAATTATCGATCAGTAAACTTAACCTTAGTATCGCAAACTTTCATTAAAAGATATCTGATAAAAGATTTTAATAATGCAGTAAGATGTCTTAGCTTGAGGAAAATACACTTACTTACTAAACAGAAACTTAGAAACAGACGCATTAAAAAACGTACAAGTTTTTGTCGACTTAGTATCTTAACCTTAGCAAGCTAGTAACTTAACCTTAGCATCACAAACTTTTAATAAAAATTAACTGCTGACATTCTTTAATAATGCAAAAAGAAGCCTTAACTTAAGTTATTGTATACTTAGAATTTAGAAACAGGATCATTAAAAAAACATACAAGTTTTTGTCGAATAATCTTTTCTTTATTGAACATTGGTTAAATTCAATCTTCGTAGCATTAAGACGAAATGCAAAAGACAGCATTACGCTCAATCCTCAATCAGGGTTGTTCCACTCGGTTTTTTTTTGTTTTCGTCCACTAACCATCCAGCGGATTCCCCCAAAAGAAGCAAATAAACAACTGTTCGTTCGAAAATCAACCACTGTTCCAAGGATAACAGTGCATACCTATCTGCCACAAAAGAGCACCGTTTGGAAAGCAACGAACAATCCTGTTACACTTTTTGCCCGTTCTCCGTGCAACGGTTCGTACCCCAAACGTACTGCCGAACGATGGCAGTAGGAATCGATTTTCCAGGCGGAAACTAACCCATCCACTTCCTGCACACGGTAAACCGGTACAGCCAGTGCTTTGAAGATGCACCTTTTAAAACAATAGCCCCTTGTTTGCAACCCGGACCTGGTAAGCAGCCGTGACGTTTCGGTGCCAGAACCGGGGAATCGACTCGGCGGTTTCCATTCGTCTTGAAACAAAAAAACAAAAAAATACAGCCCGTATTTCGCTGAGCTGCTTATGCCACGGGCTGATCGCTTTCGGTTCCAAATTTGCTGCGCTACCATAGAAGAAAGAAAACAGGAACAACTAAGAAGTGGAGGGCAAGATTTTGCTACTTTATCATTCGTACATGCTCGATTTCACTTCAATTTATACGAGCAAATCGTATGCGAAGTGAATTTCCCGTCGGAACGTCATCCGCCAAAGTGTGCGCGGGTACCTTAGAAATGGAAACATTCGAAACTGTTACAAGTCGTGGTGGTGGTGGCATTTCTACGCCGGTGAGTTTATCCTTCCGCACGGAACGACAACTTGTCTGGGTAAGTGTCCCGCCCGCACCGTGGAGGAGCAGACCGAATAAAAAGAAAGGGCTGATTCTTTGGTACGTGAGCGTTGAAAAAGAAACAGGTTGAGCATGATGTAAGCCCGCGGACGGTATGTGATGGGTTTTGTCGTGTGCTTATCGTGACGAGCAGCGAGTCGGATGTGATTGGACGGTGCTGTTAAAGCATGAAACATTCATCGAAATGCAAGGAACTAAATTTTGGACCAACGAGGCGACAAAATGGTTGGAGGTTTAAGGTACACCTAAGGATGTAAGGGTTTTGAGACTGTAAGGGCAATGTATTGTTCGATAAATTAATATAATTCCATTATTTGTCCTGTAAGGCCTCTTTGCTATAATTGTCTGCCCACTAAGGCTGTCGCAGTAGGTAAAGATTTTCTACCCAATCTCCCCTATTGTCGGAAAGCGCAACGCTATTAATTACATAACGATTTGATCTTTCTCCTCTCCATGCATAAAAAATGGAGTTTTCATTGAACTTCTCAGTTTTACTAATCCCCTTCAACGAACGATAACGTATCTTGAATGTTTGTTTGCTTGTCGGGCCTGAAACTCGAGAACGGCTAGACCAATTTTGGCGATGTCTTGGAATGATTTGCTCCTTTTTGTCCAACGAAGGTTTTGGGAAAAAGGAAAGTTGGGAAATCCTCAAAGAAAATCCGGAAAATATAAAATTGGAAATTCAAATATTTTTCCTTCAACGTATGCCACGAGCGATGTAAAAATGAAAATAATGCCTACTTGAAGAATATTGATGTATAGATTTGTTCAGGGAAGTGGTCAGTGATCGAAAGCTGTTATGATGCCACGAAGAGGTCTCACTAATATCGGTTGACATACGGAAGAGAAAAGTGTAACTAAATGAAATTTCTTCGAATTGGTATGATTGCACGTAGAGAAATCAGCAAATTCCAGAAAACTTCAATTTCCCATAATTAGTCGCACTTTATCATTAAGAACTTCCGAA
>KB663832.1:9878795-9892625 GCA_000349025.1 Anopheles minimus
CGTGTGTGAGTAATGGTGGATTAGTGGAAAGAGTGGCTTTCTTCCACACAACAGGATCGGTACAAAAATCTCATCTCGACTTGTCGATCCCATTTGGCTCTTTGCTCGTAGAAACTTGATGTCCTTTGATTTAGATATAAAGTATTTTGTTTATATTATATTCTCTGATGAAGTATTTTTTCTCATGATACCAGATGTTTGGTTTGAAACTGTATGTTTGAGGAATTGGCCGATGGAAAAACAGTTTTGAATTATTTTTCTACAAGCACTCAATTAAAACCATCTGTAGATATTTCCTCTCCAAGCAAAAGCGGCTCAACTCAACGGGCGATAAAAAAAACACAGTTCACCAATGGAACGCAATCAGCGATCAGTATCGACATCGTGGAATCGATTACCGTACCTCATAACCCATCCAGCAGGATTGACAGGTTCGGAATAATGTATGCCTCAAGCAGACACCGACCAGCAAAAGGCCAGAGCCGGGAATGTTCACAACAAATTCCTTCATAATTTAAGCGTCCACGAACGATCACTTCAGCTCCGGTCTCGACAGTAAATCACTCTCCGATTTTGTTGTGATCTCGATCCCGAATGCTTACACCAGCGTGGCCGAAAAAAAAACCTTGCCCGGCTGGAATTCATTACGGTACGCAAAAGTGCCAAAATCGATGCATAATCGAGCGAAAATTTGCGCAATAATCGCCACCGGTATCAAATTTCGCAACTGCAGTACGCTCCCCGCAGAGGAATGGGTGCAACGGAATGGAGGAGTAACGCAAAAATGCATTCGGCCGGGTAATGCAACCCGCGCAGCAAGATAGCTGCATTGCGATATCGGAAATTCCTACATTATGAAGAAGCGAAAGCGGACATGATAAAGCGCTTTTAATAGTGCTCGGTGATGGTGGAAAACGCTGCAGGGTCGTTGTTTTTATTGACTGATATCTGTTATGCGCGTGAAGCACACATGCAGCGAGATCAACATGAGGCAAGACTCACATCATAGCATTGCTGATGACAGGATGCAATAAGGGATTGCAAAGAAAAAATTCGGTGAATGCGCTTGTCCAATGGCAGGAGATAGAGCAACAAGCGTCATCGGTACGATTGGTAACGTATCGCTAGAACTGGTCGCCCACTTCTACGAAGTGTGTTTTCAATTTGCAATCTGACCATTTGTGCGAAAAATATGCCCATCCCCTATGAAGCGAAACAATGGGGTAAAGATAGAGAATCAGCAGGGAACTAAAGAATATCCCGCCGGACAGGTATGCCTTGTAGCTGACGTGATTGATTTAAATTAAACGAAATTACCCACGCGATGCGGTCACGAATGATCAACGGCTAGCTTTCGGGGTATTTTAAATGGAAGGGTACTTGATGGGAGTTTAAAGCTCGCCATAAACGGTCGTTAATGTGAATGGTAGGACAAAAGGTGAGATTAAGCCGAGATATTGTACGGGTGCGTCAAGCAAAAAAAGTCTTCGTGCTTATCAAACCTCCGAAGGCATCGACACCGAGATGCGTGGCAAGGCCAAGGTTATGTTGGTTTTATTCCTGCTATTTATTCTCTTATGATCGTTCAAGAGATGACTGATCAACTTTGCTAACGTCTCTTCAAGATTTGTTTACATTAAAACAAGATATATGACAATGACGATAGTTTGTGAACAGCTGTTGGTCCAATTAACATTGGTTGGCACTACCAAAACAACAAACAAAAGACCACACGATCGTAATGTGTAACGCTTTCTCACCCGTCCAGAGTTAGCCACCTTACGATATAATCCAGTGACAATCTTATCAACAGTTTCATTCCACAATTCATGATCCGCTGGTATGCTCGCGTTGAAGGCCGACAGTTCCCCTATCCAGTTCGACCCCGAAACCAGCCGTCTAATTGCTCGCGAACAACTGTAGCGCAGGAATGAGTTTAGCATAAATTAATAAGAAATCGCTGCATTTGCATAATCAGTTCGAATGCGATAATGTTCTCCAAACTGACCCGTCTGCAAAGCAATAAACCGAGGGCATCGGCATGTCTTAAACCATCAATCCGTCCATCGGTGCGCTTGGAAGGGGGTTTGGTGAATCTCAGGAATTCACTTTCAGCGTTAGCATAATGCGTGTATGCGTTAGTGCAAAAAAAAAAACACCAGAAAAACAGCGACAGGTTGGTTTTTTGGGGTGAAAACAAAACGAAAACCTGCTCTACACCCCACATCGGATGATCGCATTCATCAGCGTGTGCTGTGTGGTGGATCGTAGAGGGGGTTTCCTTCCATTTTGGGGAGTCTGTGACCGGTTTCTCATTAAAATAAATACGTTATCGTGATCGTGTGATCTGGTTTTTCGGCAGGTTGCGTTGAAAAATTGAAATAGCGAAACCTGCTGCGCGACACCTGTGCCGTGGGGCAATCGGGCGAGAACGAATTCCCACCGTCTCACGCTGGTTCATCGTGCTTTTAGGATGATGAATTGTGCATTCGAATTTTGGGGGGTTTTTAGATGCGGTCTAACGAAGGCTCTACGAGGAGTGCTTACCGGGTACGAGGTTGACAACTCCGCGAACGATATCCTTGCCTTCAGTTTCTCCTGTGAGCAGCATCGCCAGAAACGGATTAGGCCGATACGATTTTTCGACTCTTGCTCGAAAAGCATAATTCGGCCAGGAATGGCAAGAATCTTAATGAATATTGAAAGATCTATTCAAATACGAATTATGCTAATCAAACGCTGCTCTGCGACGTGAATTGCCTTATGTTAATAATAACTTATGCTTTTTGAGCGCATAATATCGTTGGACGATGTTTTGATGCTACCTTCAGAATTTTGTTTGTTTTAAGAAATAAATGTCTTAATTTACCGTTTTATGGGCATAACTTCAAGGACGTTTATATTGGACTAATGGTTTTTTCTAAATGCCCTACAATAGACGCATTTTTAGTAAAATAATTAATGTTATTAAAACGTAACAACGTGTAAATGTGAAACGCTTAGTTATTGTTCAGAATCCTCGTCGGAACACATTGTTAAAGTATTAGCACCGAAGGATGACATTTAAAACCGGCCACCGAAAGGCCAATACAAAAGAACAAACTGCGCTTCTTTACAAAGGTCTTTGACTCGGGTAGTTTCAGGAATTTTGTGACAAAGCATCACCTCGGGGGGCGTTTTATGCCTGTCGTTTTTGCTGCCGTCCTCATAGATATTAGCCAACGCTTTTGCTTAACACGGCCGCAAAAGTCATGAGCGAAGGATTTGGAACTTGGTCATTTACATTTGCCTGCAACAACATTATTTGTTACGTCATTCTCAATGTTTATGAGAACTTTGCTGTTCGGTTTCATAGGAAATTTGAATGGGAATTTGAAGTGTTTAAAATACGTTGGAAAAGTTTTGAAACTGAAGCATTACGGTGGCAAAGTAATATTTAATCTAGTACTTGAGAAATCAGATTTTGTCAATTGAAGTTTCGAAAAGAGATGCTCTAAAACCTTAGTCAATAGTGCGCTGAATTGCTGAAGAAATTGGTACACAGGTTTTTGATACATTCAGGGTTAAATTATATCTAACCTAGACCGAACATGAGTAATATCCACGAGATATTCCAAAGATTTTGATAAAAAATGCTCTGCTCTTTCGTCCATACTGAATTAAAGCTCCTGTATACTAAGCGTTACTAAGTAATAGTTGTTAATTGCTCTCTTATTGTACAATGGTTTAAAATCGTTTGCTCTACAATAGTTCCATTTGCTTTATTTAAATGAAACTGTATTAAAATCAAAATCCACTCATCTCTTCCACTCCACTTGGTCCACTCCAGTGCTGATGAACCATTTATTCCCATTTCTTTCATTTTCATCACGCTTACCACTGCCCGTAGTCTTTATCGCTCTAACTCTTACATTGCAAAACAGTTCATTTGGATGGAAGCTGCAATTTCCATTTTTAGCAGAAGCTAATCGGATCCTCGCTGCATTGTAGTGCGCCTTCTTTCACAATCACTTACACTCCGGCGTGTAGCTTGTCGTCCCTCGGGATGGTGGCAGTTGGTCCGTGCAAAACCCGTCTGGCGAGTTCGAATACCGTTCGCCTTTTTCAAAGTCGGTGCTTTGAATAAACAAACAATCCACTGTTCACGGGACTGCAATTAAGATGCACTATCCGGATGGGTCTGGATTTCGGAGCGCCACGAGAGGTTAGACTTTCCCGTTCTTTCCGTTTCGTAGGTTGTTGGTCCTGTTTTGTGTACGCAAGTCAATACTGTGATGTAGTTTTATTTTTGCTTGCTCCGTTCGGTTGGCTGAATAAACAGCCCTATTTAGGTGCGATAAGGATAAGTGCTCAGTGGGATATATATATATAGCACGAGCTGAGTTATGCAGGATCCGGTAGTCTAATGGAACCCGCGCTAGAACGCCAACGGTTTGAGGATTAATGTGAGACACTGTGGAAAGCATTGTTCTGGTGGTAGCAATCTTCACTAACCCCCGTCTCTGATATGCACCCGGGGCAATGCGATGATGTATTCGATGCCACTAAATTGGGTTAGCTGAGCGAAAGCGAACGGAACTTTATCATTGTCGACTTGTCTTGGGCTCCTTCCCATTTACACCGTGTGCTGCCTGCAGCGGCTTCCTTACCGGCAGCCGGTTGTGTTGACACCGAGAAGATATTCCCTTACGCTGCGTACCGATCGAAGCCGCATCAGCAACAGTAATCGAAGATAATTGACGAATAAATAACGTTACGGACGTGTGAATAACGTGACTCCATTAGTAGCCCTGTGTTGCCCGTACGAGTACGAGCGCGAGTGCTTTTCACTTTTTCACTTCCACTACCTGCAATTTGAGCCGGTCGGTGGAGACGGTGGGCATGGGGATGAAACATGCGCGAGCATGCGAGTACTGCGCTTATAAGCTATCATTACTTATTATCACCTTCCAGGGGTATAGTCGGGGAGCGCACCAGCAGGGAGCCGTGTTTCTTGTCGATCGTAAATATCCTCGCTGCTTCGCGGGTACGGTTCCACCTCTGGATACCTAAGATCTCGGCTTCCCGAGTAGATATCGTGCGACCGGCATGGCGCGGTAGTGGTCCCGTTGACAGTTACCGTACGCGCTCCGTGGCGTCAGCCAGTGCTCTGCGGACATGTACTGTAATGCGCACAAGATATCGCTCCTTGGCGATGTTCCTGCTTTGGGAGGAGATGTTGGAGGACAAGCCGACGACGTTGACGATGACGACGGTACTTTGATAATGTCATGATTTTTCACCGCCTCATAAGGGGGCCAACCAGATAAGACGGAACCCGCTGGTTTGCGATGTGGAAAGCTGCTCTTTAATGTATCGCTGGGATCGTTTTCGTACCTTTCTGTTGGATAATTGAGCGTAATTTATGCTGCGCTTGGTGCCGTTTGGCGTCAGCGTGTCAGCAGGCGGGCAATGGGACAGACGAACGCTTGGAAGAGGCCACTTTTCTGACGCCTATTCCAGCAAAGATTGGAGCAGAATGTTTTATGTGCGCTGATGGGTTTTCGTTTCCCGTGCTCGCACCAACGGAAAGGTTAATATGAAGGTGTGGGTGCTTTATTTAATGCGTGGCGAAACGTTGCTTTAACGATGCCGTTTGCAAATGGTGTTACGGTAATGGTACGGGAAATTCAATCACAATTCGCTAGACTCACCGGCAGACAATGTGTTGATTGTGCGCCCGTGTCAAAAGGACACCAGCAGAAACGATGGCGTGAAAAAGTGTTCCCGTAACCTTCTACACGGGGAAGGTAAGTAGTCCTATTACGACAAGAAGAAATGTTCGATCGAAACCCACACGCAACACTTTCGATCTGACAGGAAACGAACGGTACTGCAATCGTTTAAGTATAAAACAGAGAACCTTACTGCAGTACGGGCAATAACATGCTGCAGTGAAAACGGTAGGAAAGCGCATCGATCGGAAAGCTCTTGAGCAAAAATGGTTGTTACATCTTTAACCTAGTCTACGACATGTACGCGTCTACCGTCTCACAGAGACGGCAATTAAATTCAGTTGTTCGACTCCTTCCGATTCCTGTCTAGCTGGGGTAACCGTGCACAATCGGTAGGACTTCTCTGGTAGGACTTTTATTGATTCCTCACTCAATAACCATTTGACATTTCCATTCCGAGTCGCATAAATCTTTCACCTGAAATCAATCCTGGTCCATCTTCCAGGCTCACCCGGCTTTTGGTTGGCTTTGGCGAGCATTTCGAACCTCGCCGTCCGCATTACCGTCTGTCCGCTCGTCTGCTTAGTTCGCTAATGTCAACGTCCATCACTGTTGCCCTGTTCCTGGGGTTCGGGCGCTAGGCTCGTCACGTGTTGGAGACTCGTATGTAGCCGGAAACGGGAAACCAGCTCGCTCTGTCCATCACACAGCCTAACACCCCATCCCATCCGAATGGCTAAAGGCTAAAGGGCAGTTTCGGGCGATGCTGTCCTTTCCCTTAGTCGGCGAGTATCATCGATACCTTGCGCCCAGGCCTCCGGTTCCGCAGCGATGGTTGGCAACAGATAGGGCTGCAATTTATTGCACTGCTCCTTCGGCACTGAAAGAATTTCCACCTTTTTCCACCGACAGCACGAATGTTACACGGAAGGGTCCCGGCGTACTGATGTGAGGCGCTCGCATTTCGATAGTTTGGCAAAGCCACTGAGCAGTCGACGTTCGGACAACTTCTTAACTGATTGCGGTAGGTGCTCTCTATTATGCGAAGTTTTTGGCATTAACTTACCGTAGTGACGCTACGTACGGCACTGGGAAAAACATGGAAAAGCAATTTAGCCGTCGACAATTGACTTGTCGTTTTGAAGTGGTTCTATTAGGAGCGCGAACGAGCGTAGTGAGATTTTTGGCTTTTTGTGAGACATTTAAAGTTGTATTGCGATGGGTGCAGGGTTTCCGTGTCAGGAGCACATTTTTCAATCGGAAGATAAAAATGATATAAATTTTGTAAATTTACCGAGATACAATAAAAGGAAATTATTGGAATTGGAATTAAAACAGGAATAATTGGTAGGAAAATTATCAATAATTCGACAATGTTCATTTGATTATTTACAAATTTGTCTAAGATATCTAAGGGGCAAGTAAAATTGTTTCTACTTTCAAAGACCTTTGTCGAGATCCGGAGATTGTAGCTTCATTTGTTCAGTACATAACATTTTCTAGCCTGAAACATAGCTGACCACCTAATAGGTTTTGGTTGCTTTGTGATCTTGCTGATGATCTTAATTTTTTGCTTCTACACAAGTTTGAATCTAGTCATTTGCTACTTCGTAATTTTTCTATTTTTTCTATTACTTAAATAAAACTAACAAGACAGGTGCAGTGTAACTAACAAGACATTAACTGAATAATTTACAGTGATGGTACTACGTTTAACACTTATCTTCAACTACGTGAGACATTTTATCATACATTGGGAGCCCTTCGTTTATGAGACAATTCCTCGCGTTGGAGGATGCCAATGTGCTCTCTACGTTCTGTGTGTAGGAACTAAAGATGGGAATTACCACTCTTTTGAAAGATTTAATTCCAACTCTTCAAACTCTTATTCCTTCCACATTGGGATTTAACTCTTTCGAGAGTTGCTACAATTGATCCCACTCTGAGGGAGTTGTAAGTTGACACAGAGATTCAAATTCCAAAAATTTGAGACACCTCTTTTGTGATTTAAATCTTAAAGAGTTGTTACACTCTTTGGGATTTAAATCGCGAAACACTTGTCAACCCACATTTTTCGAAAGCTTTAAATCCCTTATTCACCTTTACTCTTTTCGCATAACACTCATAAGAACCTTATCATTACGGATAATATTTACTTTCAAGTACCCTGCTGAGTAAATGGTCACAGCATTTGATAAATAAAGGCCATTGACAAACATACATAAGCCTTTGTTTGACAGACATCCATTCCATGATATATTTAACACAGTTTCTGATGACGTATATCAATCACAACGTAACACTGGAGTGCTCCGCAACGTTTCTGGAGTTCTGATATTTGCGCTTATGATGCCAACAGTAATAACGTTGTAGAGATATACATTTGAAAGAATATCTAATGACCTATAAAAAACCAACTGTAATAAATGGTGAATGTTGTTGACGGGGGTTTGTGAAACAATTTAATTCAAACCTTCAACATTCATTAGGTGTTTCTGAGTTTTCGCTTTCAACCCACTAGCACTGTGGATTCGCAATTCTTCACGATATCATTTCCAGCATGGTAATTATGTTTTATTTTTAGTCCTTCACAGATTGAATTCAAGTTGCGAGAACAGAAAAATACACCCTGAAAAAGTTATTAAACTTTTCTATCGCCCACTAGCACCATTCATGTTTGTCCCTTGTATAATCTTGGGTTGCAAAACCGGTTACTTTTTAAATTAGATTCACTGTATCAGCAGAGTTCATCACACTTTTTCTCGTACTTTCTAACATAATTTAACATCACTCAGCGGAACGGAAAAGGTCAAAGTTTCCGGTTTCGGGTTAAAAATGGCGTTCCCAGTAACCGTTTCGGGAAGAAATGAAATAGCACTGTCGTCCAGGGAGAATGAACAAGGGAAATGCTTTCGGAAATAGACATCACCTTGACCTGTCAACTAAAATATCCACTGTGCGTTCGTTCGGTCGTTGGTTAGCTACCAGTTGCCTTTCTCAACGAAAGATCGTTCTTCTAGCTCATCCGCTAAAGATTTTTTCGGAAGGGCTCTTATTCCCCGTACGGTGATGTGCATTTTGAGACAAAATAATGTTAATAATAATGCATGCATGCAAACCAAAACACATCACACCAAAAATAGCATTCCACTCTGAATGGTGCTGGTACAAACAATCACACACGCAACACGGCCAAGACAGAATTAGAAGAGGTCGTGTCTGGAGATTTTTAGGATCCGACGCTACCCGACCGTCGCGCAACAGCACGCGAACAGCTCGAGAAACAAATTAATCCTTTAGGGCGTACTGAGAAATACGATCCGAATACGCCTGTTTTTAGAAATGGACAACAAACCCGGGAGCGCGTGACTTTCGGAACGATTCAGGAAGTCAACATAAACATTATTTACGGTGGCGTTAGCAGACCGATCGAAGTGCTACCTTTACGGTTCCTTCTCAACACTGAAAACCAAGCTTAAGAAACTAGCCCCAACCTCACTGCTTGGCCGGATGGTGGAGCTACGCACTCAAAAGTAGATCCCATCGTGGGCGTACTGACGCTATCCCGCTTCTACGCTTGGTTGTCGAAAATTGTGATCCGAAATCGATACCTCCAGATATTCGACGAGTCGTTCCAGCTAACGGAATTCTAGCGCAGGAAGATGAAGACGAATCTTTACCCGACGGTCGGAATGACAACGCTCAAAAACGCGTGTGTTCCGAAAGCCGTCCCCAAAACGGGAATGGTTGAGTGCAAGAAGTGGTGGCGCTATTCAATTTACGACAACGCTAGGACGCCGGGTGTAACCGTGCCGGAATGTGCCGAGACGTGAGTGTCATCCTCTTGAAAGGGAAACATGTTTTGCTTTTACATCATAATTATCATAAACCTAACGCCCCTATTTCGTCAAGTTTTCGGGTGTGCGAGAGTGTTGGGTCGGGTCGTGCTTAAGCCGAACGTTTTCAAGTGTGCTCACGAAGGATGGCAGTGGTTCCCCCGGTAGAGACGGGCAGATCTGAAAGATGTACAGCGCCACAAGTGCTATTATCATCACGTCCCTATTAAAACTTCTCCCAGCCGGTACCACGAACCAGAGCGGCTGGCTCCGGAGAGCGATTCCGGAGCGATCCGGAGCGTACGGCATCCCGTTACACGGGCAACATCTGTCGTGATGAGATGAGGATGCATGGATGCTATGGAACGAATCGATCGACGCTAAGGGTGCAAGAGCACGTGTCAATGGAGGGAGGGGCGTCAAATACATCATCTTCCATTTCTTCGGCGTCGTAGTCAAAGTGGAGCAGCTTGGGTAACTTTTCTCATTATTTTATTAAAGTGTGCGTACCGTTCGTTCTCGTCAACTTCCCCTTTGCCCCGACGGTTGCCATGACGGTTGTCCAGCACCGTCCCAGAAATCCTAGCCAACCCAACCCGGGGTCATTTTCACTAACCACTTCCGAGTTACCGGGCGTGCTTCAAAAATCGTTTCTCAGACTTTGTGACACAATCTTCAAAAGGACGCATCCCTGTTCCAGGGGACTTCCTGGTTCTAGACACACTACTGCCCAGGTTCTAGGTATTGAGGTTATTCGACGTTATCCATCATGGTTTCGTTATTCGTTTGTCAGTTTTGCTCCATGTCCAGCTGGCAAGAAATATTGAACTGGGCCAGTTAGTGTTTCCGAGGCAAAACGGACACGCAGTAACAACTCTTGAGTCAGGGGACAAGTTGGTGGGAAAAGAAACGAAAAATAAAAAAATCCGACTAAAGGAACCATGGCCTCAACGATGACCCCGATGTACAAACATCGATTTTTTATTAGTGTCGCGTACGACTATTTTTGTTCCGTTCGGACTGTACGGTCGCTCCATGGCCTCCGGGCTGGTCTGCCGGATGATGCTGTTTTATCGGCTGCAAATAAAGCAAAAGAAAATGTGAACCCGTGTTTTTGCAACGATGGCTGCTGCCGGGTGACCGACCACGACGATCATCATCGTCACATTATGAGGCGTGCGGTGATGGGGGCGATTGGTACCGCGTTGGGCGCGATGGATATTGACCATGAGTGGCTGCCGGGACCGGTGCGCATCGGCATCGTGCTGGAAATTTTCCATCCAACCGCCTGGAGGGTGCAATGATTTCGATTCTGCTCTCGTCAGCCAAAACAGAGCGCCACAGTTACATCCAGTGGACAGTGTGCAGAAATCAAATTTATTTATTTAATTTACTTGTTTATGGTTGACGCTTGTTTTGCAGGATAAATTTTTGTCCCACGATCGCAGACAATCTGAAATCCCGGGCGGGGTAGTGTCGATGACCGGGGCTTTTGGGGGTTTTGTTCGAACGTTTAGTCTGTTGAGTGATTTGTTTTATGGATTTTCTTCTGTAAATCTCCATTTATTTTATCATTCTTACCTTTTTTCGGTGGTGTTATACAAATACAGACACTCATGGCTGGAGGTGGACCAGTTCGTAATGGTTACCAGCTGTAACATTAAATCATTGTAATAGGTTCTTTCTCTCGGTCTTCTGCTTCGTTGTGGTGTTACGAACACTTGAGTTTCTTCTTACAATAATTTCACGTACTTTATAATTCATACTTTTGTAGTTTGGCTTTGAGTTAGCATTTCAAAGTAGACTTTTGACTAGTGACTGTGGACTATTGACTATTGTGGACTCGGTTTTAGCTCCACGCGTACCTCCTTTTATATCAAACTATTACATTGTCCTTATGGGCGTATTTAGGTCTCCTGCTTATGTATGCGCTCCTTACTTTTACTGTCCAAACCTAACTAGAGTTTCTACGAATATGTTGTCTCCATGATGATTGACCTTCAATGTTCTAAATTTTCACTTAGCTTTTCGTTTATTGACCTTCATTGTTCTAAACTTTCATCGGATGCGTTCTATTAAACTTCCTTATTAACGCATTGATTCTTGGTTCGAGAGTGTTCGTCTTCTTGTGTCGAAAATTAGGGCGCATCTAACTATTTTAATTTGTGTAGTGAATTTTTTATAATTTAATATTATTGTTACTATTATTATTATTTCACTTTATTTGTTTGCCTAATGGTTTTACAAATATTAAAAAATATTACTTAACCTATGAAGAGAGGAGGGAAGAGTTATCTTGAAGACGGGATCGGAAGTGGGAAACGGGGAGCCCAAAATCAAACAGGTGATAAGAATCATTAAAGGCCGAGAGTGCTCTTAAAAAAGGATCGTTCTGACCATGGCTTGTTTGGCGTGTGGGAATTAGGATTGGAGGTCTATCGCGCAAACGTCGGGAGGGAGCATAGAGAGGAATTGAAGATAAGAGGACGGGAGCATCTAGGTTATGGGACAGGATACAGGCAATGAAATAGGATTGGGAATGAGAGTAACGCGTTCTTAATGGTTCCAAGCTAAGTAGACGACAACGATGGGGATAAATATTTATTAATTAAAAACTGTTGCCTAAATGTGTATTTGTGGCACTACTCTATAATGGTCCATTTTTCTATTTCCCCTGTGCAATAATTTATTAAGAACGGTTCTGAGTATTACCTATTTGTGTCTCGGCAAATTCGAATCTTGTTGTAGCTCGGTTGCATAAGACGTTATACTGATTTACGTGTCTCGACTAAATGAATTATTGTGCGCTACTTTCTTGGGGTGTCAAACTATTTCTGTTACATCATGTAATTTTCCATAACTCATATGTCACCACATATCGGCTATTATTTCGTATTCTAACGCTTCCAAGTCGATGTGGACGTGCCACATGACCTAAAGCATTATTCGGGCGTATGTAGGAAAGTTTAAAATCTGAGGTCGAAATTAAATTACTGTATTAACTTGATTTACTGAACTCGTACGTTTTTTTATATATATATATGATACCACAATACCAGGAATTGGATGGGATTTGTCTCCCTTGCAAGTTCCCACAGTAATACCCATCATCACTTCACAACCGCTAACCCCCTCCATCACAGGAAGTTTGATCTTTGGACAAAAATTAACATCGTAGGCGTCACTTACTTATGCAGAGCGCCACTTTTCACTTTTCACATGCTTTCCCCCATCACGTGGTTTGATAAACATCGAAAGCTCACCCAATCAATCCACCATCAACACCTCCACCACCTTCCGGCCAAGGCTAAGATTAGCTGACGGGGCGCTAGTGACAATATTGCTCACACTTTTATGCAATTCATTTCTATCGCCTTATGCTAATTGTGTTCCGAGGATCGGCTGCTTTAGTGCTATCATTAAGCGACACCGTTTGGCGTGCTGTATGCTGGTCGGGTGGAAGTAGAACTGAACTCCATCCATCTCATTTGAATAAGTAGCTTAAGCCCACCCGCGCTACTTCGGTGTACGGCCGGGACACCCCGGAGGGGTTGTGTGGTAAGCCCACTTGAGACAGGCATCACGGGTTGGTTGGGTTTTCCAGAGCACTTTTCCACCGGCAGCGGGAATAGTCAAACATCTAAGCAGGGTAGAGCACGGTAGGTGTCCGTGGTATGCACAGAGCAAAATGGTTGCTGGTTGGCTGCTGGGAATGATTTAATTGAGATACGCTGCTGCTTATTTATCAGTCGGCATGGCTTAGCGTCTCTAATCTGTGGTGTTGTCATTTATTTGCAGCACGATTTATACCGTGTAGTTTAAGTTTGTTTGAGGTTGTATTATAATTGAAAACTGTTGCAGTGACTTCGCTGCATATCTGTAGCAATTAGTATTGGAAGACAAGTGAGCTGGTAGAGCAATTGAGATATCTCGTTTTCCTTCTGATCCTATCCAACTGATGAGAATTTAGCTTTATTAATTATTAAAATTTCTCTTCCCATATGAACTTTGTGGATTAACGAAACTCCGATGAAGTTTAATTCTTTTAGGATTCAAACATTTTGAGGGATTTTTTATGAGGATTTCCGAATCATAGAAGATTCATGAATCCATTTGGAATATATTTATACAATTGGTTCGTGATTTGAAAGACTCTTCATTCACGGTTGATTGAGTCATATTTATTATAATTTCCAATAGATTTATTATTTTCAATAGATTTATAAGGATCATCAACGGTACGGTGTGTCAGTGGTGGGTTAAACTCTTTGCATGCCTTA
>KB663832.1:9962993-9975894 GCA_000349025.1 Anopheles minimus
ATAAAAAAAAGGGAGGAAAATCCTTCCAACTGTACGGTTGCGATGAGAAAGGAAAAATCGTTTTTCGCGCAACATCTAAATCTCCCGGTAATCCGCTTTCCGTGTGCACGATTTAACGATTTTCAGTCAAACTTGCCGCACGCGGTGGTTGGTGTACCGTTCCGGTTGCGCCGAACGTGGCGGAGGAAAAAGGCGTGCTGGCGTACAACTGAACCGGATTCGTGTCGTAAAGTTTAAACTCTTCCCCTTCCGGCAATCGGTTCACGGATTGTGTGGTGCGATGTGAAAAGCAGTGTACAACCATAAAGCTCACCATTTCTTCCTTCTAGGCTTGTTCTGTGTCGTGTTGGTTCGCCCAAAATCGCACGGCATCCCGGTAGGGCTTCGTGTATGTAAGGTAGGCAGGCGAATGGGCGCTGATCTTCCTGTTGCAAAAACCCCACCGCTAAGGAGACGATGATGTTGGCCGTTTAGGTAAATTGAAAATGTGATTCCCGTGTGTGAGCGTGCTACTAGATTAGGCTGAAACCAGTCGGGCTTAATGTTATGGCTTAATGTATTGTTTTGGCCGAAGGAAACCTCTGAAGGCGCCCTTACCGCCGTTGTGGCGCGTGGAAGGACTGTGCGGTGAAAAGAATAACCGAAATCACTTGCAGGAATGTGAGGGACCGATTTATAGCGCAATAATTGTCAATCTTGTGCCGTAAGATGATAGAGCTAGTGCAGGACGTGCCGTCCAGGTTAGTCGCTGGTAATAAAGTGTCGTTGGGAAAAAAGAGAGTAAAATGATACTAGAGAGTGTAAAGATGTCTTTTAGATGAATAACTGTAAAATTTTACAACAACTGTTGTACAAAAATTGTTTATATCTTTAACATTTTGTGATGATTCCTGAAGATTGTAAGTTTTCTTTGTGGCATTACATCTCCAAGGGGTTTCTACCTGTCATTTATCACTTCCTTTTCAAGTCTACGGTTAGGTTGGGAATTTGTAACGGTCCTGATGTGTGAGACCTGTTGTTATTGTGACGTTGGAATTAAGTTAAATTAAATTTAATAAAGATTAAATTTCTCCGTACACCATACAACACGTTTTTATGGTTTGATGTTATTGTTTTCGGATGGCTATCAATCCTATTCTATTTTGAAGGAAAAAGAGCTTGAATAAACAATATATCATCATCGTCAAAAAAGCTTTTGAACCTCTAAGGCTTATCTGCACATACACCGTAGAACACATTGATCCTTTTCGCTTAGAATATACAAGCATCATTTGTTATCCCTCGGAACAAAAGTCTAGACATCACTGGTATAAATACCCGCAGGCTTCTTGATTGATCCACACACGCCCTCTGCCCATATGACCTTCGAAGTCAACACCTGCGGACGACATCACAAAAGCAACGGCTTGTATGGCAAAACACCGGTCCGCTTCTGCGTGTCACTGATGTTTCGGGCATAACGATTTTACGGATCTCGATTGTAGCGCGAAATTTCAGTAACTCCGACCTCTACGACTACAGCAGGTCGACCTCCTTCTTTTCCGGTCCTCCCATCCTCCTGGCCTACATCCTGGAACAACTGGAAGCTGATTCAACCAGCACCAAAAGCACATTGGAGGTATTCATGAAGCTCAAACGATATTGAATAAATCATCAACGTAAATCTCCTACTGGAACAATCACAAATGTCTTGAAATATCATATAAAGCGAATTGACAAAAAAAAATCCTTAATTTTCCTGAGACCGGAAGATCTTATTCGATCTTTGGTTTTGTTACCCCGGGCAAATGTTCGTTAAAATTTATTACCGTACTGTAGTTAATTTGTTTCAATTTTTGAGGAATCTTTCAACCTAATCGACTAACATCGTCATTCATGACGTCATATTTCATGAGTAGTACCCTTTACCCTTTACTGGTCGCTGTATCTTCTTCATGACATTGACGATGAATAGCATGTGCAGGAATGATGACTTGTTGAATTTGTAGATCTGTTCGACAGAAGGCCATGATTAACGATTGATTCGATTGGTGAACAGTATCGAGAAGGTGGCGCGCATAACCAGTCATGACGCCCTCAAAGATACTTCAGCAACTGAAGTAACCATAAGACTACTGTACTGGAACGAATCTTTCAAATGATTTCTTGATTAACAAACATGCTCGTCGTGTTTACAAACAATCTTCCATTGAAGCTCACTGGAGTTGGAACACTTCATTCGTTTTGCATAATTGTATGAACCTTCTAGTTGAGCTTTCTGAAAATGCTCATTAAACTATTTATTATAGTTAATGTATTACAAGTGATAAATATGATATAATTTCTTTTATTTTGGACGACCCGGTAATATAGATGATAGTGCAGCCTGTCTTATAAACATCAGATCTAGTTAAAACTTCCATCCTGGCCATCCATCTGTACGTAGAACTGATTATCCAACTGTTGGATTTTAATTTTATTCAAAATAATTGCTAAATGTCATTATGACAATTTTTTTGCTCATACTCATGGAGTCCCCATGAGTCATCTAGCCCATGACAACTGTTAGTTCGAAATTGTAATGTTATTATAGCGAATCAAAAGGTAGATTTCGAATCTAAGGACCCGAAACATCTCCGAGTTCGAGAAGCTTCGGGTAGGCTCAGTAAGCTACGATCGGCAGGCGGTCAGATCGGTAGTGATACGTTTTTGGAATAAACTTGTAATCGAAAATTGAACACCACCGAGCAAACACATAAGAGCTATTCGAAAGGGGAATTGGTCCCAACAACAACGATGACTCTTTTAAAAGAGCACTCTTGGCAATAATGACGCATATTACCTGTTTGCGCTCCACCAAGAAGCTGCTCGTCAGCGACCTAATAAGTAAAGCGACCTAGTAAGTAAAGCGACCTAGTAAGTAAAGCGACCTAGCAAGTAAAGCGACCTAGTAAGTAAAGCGACCTAGTAAGTAAGCGACGTCAGCAAAGCAATGCAAAGTTTCTAACAAATGTATATAGCAATACATGTTTATTCTGTAGTTTTAAAGTAGTGTGATTTTTATTAATCTACTGATTTTTTCTTCTTGTTTGATATCATAATAGCTATATAAATGTCACGTAGTTAGATACTCAGTTCTCACTACGGGGGAACGGTACGGATGCGATTTAATCGCCGGTAGTTGCATGCGAAGACATCCGCCACTATTGCCTCGGCCATCAAACCACCAATGCTTTATTCCAATTTTGAGCATTATTTCTACTTCCATACTCATTTTTAACGAATAAATTTGCAAACGTAAACTGTTCTGCCACTTTGAGTTACACTATGTACATTCTAAATTATAAGAGAAAAATGAAAGGTAGTAAATGAAGTCATATGATGAGAAGTTGAAATTGTTGTTGTGGGATGCGTAGAACCATCATGTTGATATTGATTCCCTTCCACAACACATCTTAAAACTTGACCATCACCAGATTTCACATCAAAATTGAATGCCTAATAGGAATGCCTCGCTCCATTGTGCAAATGTTTGCTTGACTGAGTTCAGCATAATATTGGCTTTCTGTAGAATCAACATCAACCCGCGTACGCGTCCACAAATGCAATGTTGTCTTTTCGTTGGTGAATATAAAAAATTAGCAGCAAAATTGTGTGTGTGTTTTTTTTAAACTCTTGCAACGAACAGTTTCGGTATCGCTCGTGCACCGATAGGCGCACCGCAGCTAGCACACATTGATGGGCAATAAACAATCGTTCGCAGGCTCTGGAAAGCCTCGCATCATATGCTAACGATGGCTAATCGCGTACGTAATGGGCTGTTGTACGGGGCCTTGCTCTCACATCACCCCGTTCCTGCCGCACATCAATCAAACAGTATGGCGAAAGCGTTCGCGTGCGCTGGCAGGTGGTGCTGAAGCGGAAAATAAATTCCGGCCATTCCGATTTCCGGACTAAGCAATCCCGAGCGGGCCGAAGGTTTCCACCGCTGCCGTGCCGGATGCGGGCATGTGTACGTACTGTTTGTTTTGCGCACACACGCGCGCGTACTTGCCGGCGATGCGTGACCGGGAGGAAAGCTTCGTGCCGGGCACGCCGGTACCCGCCCGGATCCTTTGCTCCGAAGCGTTTCCAGAATTGATGAGTGCATAAATTATTATTTGTCTATATTTTCCATATTTGATTCCGTGCTAACGTGGCGGAGGGTTTGCATTTCGGGTGGCAAAGGAGTTGGATGGGCTGTGAGTGTTTGCAATGCGTGTTAAGTTTTGGCAAGCGATTTCTCGATTACCGTGAACGTGTTGGTCCGCTGGAATATTATTGTTGGATCCTTAGAAGACGCATGGTTTTTCGGTTGAATTTCTTCTTTTAGAGCCAACAGGTTGGTGTATTGGGACCACTTATTTGTATTTCGCTAGTAGCTGCCATTTAGACAACAATTTGCACAAAAACTCATATTTGATGGAAGTGTATTGCTCGCAGGATCACAGGGGAGTTATTTTGTAGTTTAGAGTTATTTGATAAAACTTGGAATTATTGCTTAATTTTTCGTTTGTAAGAGTGACATTTATTCTGTATCTTAAGTTCAGTGACTTTCTGTCATTTACAAATAGATCATCAATTTTGATCATGTGTAGGAGCGTAACTGAAAATAAAACAGGACCTAATTAATTGGGCTAAAGTCTGAGCTAAGGCTCCCCCACTCACGGACACTCTTTCTACCAATTCATGGACGAATTTGGTAATACAAGTGACAAGATTGAATATCGTTGTCTTATTTATTTAACAGTAATGGAATTATGGAAGTGTTTATGTTCAATAATCCCCATATGATGCATTTATTTGTACAGAATAATTTGTTAATTCTATAGCAATACGGCCTGGCCGTAATTTATGAATAAAAAAAAAAAAATTTGTTAATTCTTTAAAATAATTATGATATTGTTAATTCATTTATGTTAAATACATTTTATGCTACATCGTTGCATTTGTATGCCGATTGTGGTCAAGCTTAGTCCACGACGTGGATTTTGGTTAGAAGTTGCGTTTGTTAAAGTCCAAAGTAGTCAAAGACTACAACTAACTGAGTTCCGGACCGGTGTTCCTATTTTTGTCACTTGGGCTATCCACGAGTCATTAGTGCGAAGGGGTGGGTGGGGGGGGGGGGGAGTTGGGCCTTAGTTCAGACTTTAACCATTAATTGCAAAGAATACTCGATCCCAACTAAATCAGGTAAAACTCATTAATAGCCAATCTCATACTTAACCAAGAAATATCTTGAGATAAAACCCATCAAAACAAAAATACTCTACAATATCAGCACATAGCAACTTCTCGAAAGACGTCAAGAAATCAAACCATAAAAAATAGAGACATTTGATAGCATGAGAAACTTAAATATTCCGATACTCTGAAATAAATCATTTGTATATTATACCACAGTAAAATTTACGTAATGTGATTAAACTACGATGATAATTTCAATCTAAAATGAACCAATTTAATTCAACTAGGGTGTATTGGGGAAGCTCAAAGTTTAGTCAAAAACAAAGACAAAGAGTTTAGCCGGATCAGTCCTTGTTACGGGAGAGCGGTTTTGATGGGATTTTGGTTTCGGTCCGTCGTATTAAAGATCGACGCCTATACCGGACCAACCACGAAGTTGAAGCTTATAACTTCTTGTTTGTATTGTCCAATGTAAGGTCTCGATGTCTTCAACGAGTATTAATTCTCCGGGGTAAAGTATTTGATAAAATAAATAAATAAATAAATAAAGTGTTTTGAAGTACTATAACATTATTTAGTTTTAAAATTAAGAATTGACACATGGTCTGCAAATGAAATGAGCAATCGACTGTTGGTAAATGCTGCAGAAATTCTTTGAAGAAATTCCACATAGACTGTAATTGTGTTGCTAATAACCTGTAAAATAAAACATTTACAATATCATTGATGGGGTGAAAAGCTGCGTATCTGAAATAAAACGATTGGTAAAGAAAAAAGATTTTATGGGATTGGGACCATTTCCTGCCATTTAATACCCAACGCACAGCGCCAAATGTCACACCCGGTCAGTTAGTGTGCATGACTGGACCAGCCCGGGCTGTGATGCACCCGTTACGTGCAGGTGTCTATAAACATGTCACCCGCCCGATAATCCCCTTCCCTACGTCCTTGAAAGTGTGTAGGTGAGTATTTTTTTTTGCGATGTTACTGTGTTCGGTGCGCCCATCCATCCGGATATCGACCATTTTCCACCAGCCCGAACACCATAACTCCGCGAGATACGTTAAACAATGCGAAACGATTATCACGCTGTGCTAAAACCCGCTAAACTCTGGCATGTGTGCCCATCGGATGGAAAACTTTCCCCTCTGGGAGGTTGGAACTGCTTTCTAACCCTGGTTTTGACCGTGTGCGGGCAACGGATCCCGGTTTTGCTTATCGCCTTCGAATTGGCAAACTGACAGTGGGTGCCCCGGGTACATGTGAGTCCAAAATCCGGCTAGAGTTTCGTAGGCGTGATTTTATTATTTGTTGATGTTAACTTCTGTTTTCGCACTTACGCGCCTTGCGGGCAATTGCGCTTACGCCATGAATACATCACTCACGCAATAGAGGGCCGGGAGAATTTGCTGACCGGGAAATTCCGGGTGTGTTCGGTGAGGAGCTGATGTTCGGTAAACTAGCATGAGCTCTGTACCGGGAGTTGGAATTACAGCATACACCGAATCAGTGCACTAAATGCTCACCAACGGGAGGCGGGAGAACGCTCGTTGTGTGGCACGGCACAAAAGTGGGTCGTGTGTAACGTTGACTTCCCGTGCACTGAGCGCTACGTACGTACCATCGGTTGAAACATAAAATCCCGAATCTCGCATATCCTCGCGAGCGCATTCGCGCCAGCAAGATATGCTTGGTCAACTACGGCTGAACTGGGGGTTGACCCTGAGTGTTCCGCGCATCGTAAGCTGCACTTCATCACGGTATTGGTTCCGGTGCCGTAAGCGCGAACCCACTGCCGTCTTATTACACGAACCCGGCTGGCGGAATGTTTCGTACCGGTTTGAAACTGAAAACACGCGCTGCCTGTTTGTAACAACAGTGCACTGTTTAACTTTGTTGCTCTTTCGGGGCCCGGGTCTTCTGACGGCTACGCAGCGCAACAAATGCGCTTATTGTACCGCGAGAAATGTAGAACAATGCGCTACGGAAGAGTGCAAGCCCGGTTGCATTATCTGCTGGTGCAGCGCACACCGAACACGCCTGATTGCTGTTGCCATTGGTTTGAGTTGCCGAGTCCCACTCAACTTCCGCTGGAAGACGGCTTCTGGAAGGCTTTCCCGGCCACCCAGAGTGGTATCGTTTTGCAAGCTGCTGCCCTACGCAACCTGTTAGATTGCGGGAGTAGTTCGTTTTCGTTTTTTCGTTTTTAAACACGGTTCAGCGGATGCACAACGTCCGCAAACAAAGCATTTGTCAACAAGTGCGGCCTGATGATGGTGCTGCTGCTGCTGCTGCTGCTTTTGCTTGTCTGTCTGCCCGGGGAAAATAATTTTCGTAAGCGAGAAGCGGTACGATGGGATGTACGGGCAAAAGAGGCGCCTATTAATGTTGATCATAAACAATCGCAAAAGAAAACGTTTCCGCATTGTTGGGCCGGGAAGTAGGAAGCATGGTTTGTTAATATTTGTGAAAGCATGGCAAGAAAATAACCAACCCGACCGCACAACGGTCGGGAGGATCCCGATAGGTGGAAGGAAATGAACTTTGCAGATGAGATCCAATTGTAGGAAAAGAAATAATTATTTTTCAATATCATTGACGTAGTTTTCTATGTCTCCATAATTTAGTGATTTTTATCTTAAAAATTGGTATTTTTTTTTATTCAAAATATCGTCTATTACCACCTAGTATGAGAGCAATCCACTATTTGCAGTTTTAATGTAGTTTTGAAGAAGTCAAAGCATGTAACTACCTTTGGTAAAACATTAGAACCGATAATAGCATTAATGTTGAGATACGTCAACGCTATCCACTCAAAACTCCATACGCGACAAATAAAATTTAGATGATGTAGACCATCCTGTGTAGTTCCAGTACTCACATACGTTTCTAAGACGTGAACCCTCCATAACTGATAAAATGTCACTAGAAGTGCTCGAGAGGAAAATGCTGTGAAGAACCTTTGACTTTACTAACTCTGGATAGGTTGGTTACGTCATGCGAGTGATGTTAGACTATCCAGTTCATAAAATCTTTCTATGCAATCTACAAGGACAGAGAAGGTGTGATACTGCAATACTCAAATGGAGTTATGGCGTTCAGGCAACCGCCTGAGAGGTATGGAATGTCAAAATGAAATAAATAGAGGTTACTTTGGTCAGATTGCTTGAGTCTCCAAAAGATTTCAAAAGACTCTAGGCGGATTAAAAAAAAACGTTGAAAATATCATAAATTGAGTTTTTGTGTGAGACGATAGGTCTTTGAAATATCGCGTTGAAGCTAACATAGATATTAAGGTACTCACTAACAAAAAATGACAGAGTTTTGGACACTTTTCATTATTGATCCTGTATACCGATAGTGACTGGGCCCTAAATGGGATTTTCAATCGACTGAAGTCAGTTGCGGATTTAACGGTTTTGGGGCCTCGAAGGGGCTCGTAAAGCATTGAAGCTCATCAAGTCAACATGCAAAGCAGGATATCAGGGGCTCCCTACCAGACGATGTACGATATCACCATCAAAGTTATTCTGCATTTCGAAGATCGAAGACCCGAAGCTCGTCGAAGTTAGCCCACCTCCCCAGGGTCTTTCAACAGATTCAAGCAGGTCAGGCAGGGGTACTGGTGTTGGACCCCAACTTCCATTCCACTAAAGGCCTCCACAAGGATGCATCCACCACTGATTCCACTGTCCATTACATATACAAAAAAAAATCGGAAGTTCTCAGTGATAAAGGACGACTAATTATCGGAAATTGAAGTGTCCTTGAATTTGCTGATTTCAATAAGTGCAATCGTACCGATTCGTAGTACTCTTTCCTCTTCCGTATGTCGTTGGGAACGACAACCGATACTAGTGAGACCTCTTCTTGGCATCATTACAGCTTTCGAACACAGACCACTTTCCTGAACAAATTTACACTTCAATATTTTCCAAATAGACATTGTTTTCAAATTTTTACATTGCTCATGGCATACGTTGATAAAAAACATATTGGAAGTTCCTATTTTTAAAATTTCCCGAATTTTTCTTGGGAATTTTTTCAACTTTTCTTTTTCCCAAAACCTTTGTTGGACAAAAAAGGAACAAATCATTCCAAGACATCGTCAAACTTGGTCAAGCCGTTCTTGAGTTTTAAGCCAGACAAACAAACAAATACTCATTTTGATATGTATAGAAAATTGTACCAGCATCTGGAAAATTCATAGTTTGAAATCTCTATACTCATTTTCCACATTTATTGCGTAACTATGGTTAAAGCAAAACAAACAGCAAAAACCACAGCTATGTTTACCGCCAAATGATTAAAAGGTGGAATAATATGCACTAACAAGCAACACTAACCAGCTCGGGTTGCGTTTTGGAAAAACAAACCATTTTGTGGAAGCCCGGCTGCAAATAAATCATACACCATCGCTTCGTAAGCATCTCCGGATTCGTGTAAACAATCCAAAGCACCTTTCGTCATCGGAATGTCGGCGTTCCGAGTGATGGGGGATGAGTGTGATGCGCACCGGAGAGAAAGGGAGGGAGAGTGCGAAAAAAAAAACATATAAATTACCATTTCTTCACCCTAGTCGATCCCTAGTTACGTTTCGCTCTCGGGCACGAGGTTTGTACGCGAACCACAGGACGATGGCGTCCTGTGTGAATCGAAATGCTGGAAAAGATCATTCGACAGGAGAGCAGCGCTTAATCACTTCACGCCTCATAAGCACCGTGCAATTAATATTCGTTAGTAGTAATTAATTAGTGTAATAAAATTTTCCAACCTAGTGAGTACCGCGGTACATTTGCACCCTCGTTAGACGGTACTCGGTGTGGTATGAGTGCTGTTTTTTTGTTGTTGTTGTGTTTTTTGTTTCTGTTTTCTTTTTCATTCGTTTTCCCGACACCGTTTTCCCGTGGGACGGAAGAAACGAGCCGACGGCGATGCGGCTACTTCAAAATCAAACAAACCATTTAAATGCCCTGCGCGCGTGTGTGTGGTTCCTTCCGCCGGACTTCGGTGTCGATGTTTGGGGTTTGTTGTTGCTGTGCATAAATCGTAATAAATTCCGGACGATCTTCGGCCGCATGGGAACACAGGGGTGGTCAACAGCAAACTGAGGGATCCCGAATTTACACTGACACGGATCATCAACCACTCGTGCAATTGCTGCAACATTTCACGATGTTGCTTCACACCTATCCTCCCGACTCCCGGGAGGAGCAAAAATAATTGAGTTTTCTTTTTTAAAGACCGCTGCGGCAACTTTCCCACACCGGCACCGATGGGAGGGCCGGTGTCTTCACGAACCAGAACTCTCATTAATAAACACTTCAATGAGATTTCGCGTTTCGCCATCCCAAAGATTCCGCGCGCGATTGGGCTGGGATGTGGAGCAGTATCGGAACTGCTGTGCAATGCTGCTCCAACGTCTTCAAGTTCCCCCTTCCCCGTCGGTGTTGCTTTCTTTCTCATCAGCACTTGCGCTTAAACTTTGCGCTCGAGCGAACCATTTCGTTCGGTTGGACGCGGTGAGCAGCACTAATAATGTGCGGGCAAAAGTCCTTCGGTCGTTGGGGTTGTGAATGTGCCGGTTTTTTTTTCGTGTGTCTGCGTCTCGGTTCGATCATAAATTCATTTTAAAAATTCAATAACCGTGAGCGTGAGATAAAAGAGCGGGGAAAGCAATTCATCGCCCGGCGATTGCACGACACCGTGAAAAACTCCCGGCCAAAGTGACAGAATACGATGGTGCCGTTCACGCTAGAACGCATAAGAAACGTATCGCTTTGCGGAGGGAATGAAGGAAATAAATTGATTTTGATCAATCGAGGGTAACTATACGCAGGCGACTGTTCGCACCAGCATACTTTTGGTGAGGCGTGAATACATTTGCCGTCACGCGGGTGTCCCGAGCTTTCTTTAGTCAATAAACGGTGGAAAAAACGAATGGTTATTTCACCGAAGAATTTATATTTGTTCGAGTTTTTTTTTACTCTATCCTTCTATGCATCGTACTATCGATGAAGCAAATGAACGTATTTTGCAATGAAAGAGAGAAAGAGTGAGAGAGAGAGAGAGAGAGGAAAGGATAAAAATCCCAAGAATAGTGGTACTCACTATTCCAGCGAATAGTATTGACACCATAATTGTTCTCCTTTTGTGTTGGTTATTGAGCGAAAAGTAAAAAAAATGGCGAACTTATTTGTAATGAAATTTTCCACCCTCTGCGCATCTCATACAGAGCAATGAATATCGAAAGCGAAACGAAAAAAATGTTTCCACTTTACTGTCTAAGTGACAACACAAACGACAAAGACGACAAAATTGTGTACCGAGCGGTACGAAGGATCTAAGCAAACGACCTCATAAACGCACAAGAATGGCTGGCCTCGGAAAGGCTGGAAGGAAGAAAATCAAATGATTATTAAAACTGATTTTCCCCAATTCACCCCATCGGTCGGTACCGCTGTGTCGGTGCCATTTATTTGCACCATCGAGTTCTTCGTCATCTCACGGCAAGCAATGCTTTCTGTGAGGATATTTGCAATTAGTACATACGGAAGAGGGACAGTGCATGGTGTGTGTTTAAGCGTACGGTGGATGTGACAAATATTTTTGCAGTTTCAAAGAAATTCGTTATTTCGCAACTCAGTTCCGTCAGGAGAAAAAACACATATTAAACTAATTAACTTCTTACATATTTTGACACTTTGTAAAATACGTTCATTCTCTCCTACTAAAAAATCATGTGCGATTTGTTTCATGCTTGTATGCTGGAGTGGGATTCATTTCGTTCGCCAAACTTGAAGCTATTCCCCATCGTGACCGGTAATACTCGCTCCTGGCCGAAATATTTTGCCACACGATTTAACGCCCTCTATTGGAAACAATGTAACGCTGACTGACCGACGCCCTTAGGCAACAATCGATATTCATTAATTTATTCGGGGCAGCTCGGTGGCTCGGAAAATTCTAGTCATGGAAGCCAGAAATGACAGCTCTCGTGGTTTTAGTGCCATAAAGAAGAAGAAGAGGAAGATATTTATTAAATTAAGTGTTGCCGATAATCTGAGTATTCCTGAGTATAAGATCGCGTAAATAGGAGTAAACTTCTGCATTTAAAAGAGACCCATAACTTATATAGTTTCAGTAGTTACATACGCGAATGTGCCATTGGTTAGAATTGGACTCAGTATGATACAGTGTGTTGGTCATGTCATGAGTAAGACTCCTTGCTGGACCAACTGGAAGGGTATGTTTAGGCTGAAAATCTTGTAGGATACGAAAACGAACATTTGTTTTGGATCCCAATCATGAATCTGAACTCGAAATTTTAAAAAGATCCACAGTTTGAGTTAGAACCTAGAGTGATGCGATTAAGGAATCAATCCAGTCAAAGCATTCTGACCAAGCCTTGGATGCCCAAAGTGGAATGAAATTGTTGTCCATGTGCAAAAAGGACAAGAGGGCAGAGGAGAATGGGGTTGTTGCGAATGCCAATTTTATTTTGGGTCCCTAATGAAGAATGTGTTGAATTGTGGTTCAATCCGTTTGGAAAAGTGACCCCAAATATCATAGCTTAAACAAATTGTAATGTAATATCTGAGAAGTGGTGAAGAAAGAAGTGAAAGGGGAGGGGGAGAAGCAAACAGGGTAGCATTTAGAGTTTTGAATATTGATTAAAGGTGTCCTGTAGTAAGTG
>KB663832.1:9980081-10076287 GCA_000349025.1 Anopheles minimus
ACAATACCTAAAACAAGGCCTAATTAAATGTAAGGAAAAAATGGTTTATTTTGGGATGTAGATGGCTTGAGATGCGTCGTAGTTTTCATCAAGTAAAGGTGAAAAAATACATAAAAAACAGACATAACGATGAATAGTAGAAGATATTTAAAATATTAGTTTCTGATTTGCAAAAATTTTTAAAAAATTGAATTTTTAATGAAATACCTAATGATCAATTCGTTATTCTTCTTTTAAAGTAACAATCTACTCGGTGGTCATGCTTACGAGGGAAGTGCCTCACTACGGGCGAACGATCCGGAAGGGATTTGACCTCAGTTCCTGCTATTTGAAAGCTGGCGCCGCTGTCTTCTCTACCATCAGACCGCCCCGAATAATTATTAATTGTGAACTGTAAAATTCACAGTCAAGGTATTCACAATCACGCCAAATGCACAGTAACGTCCTATAAATAGTGATTTGAACATTGCGTTGATATAAATATTAGTTACAAACAGTCGCGTGCATAAAACATGTTACACCCGACGTGATACAGTACGTCGCACTTGACTGATGACGCGTTGCATCATGTTGGATTAAAAACAACCGACGCAATTTCCAGCCAGGTAGTGTACGGTGGTGACAGCGCGATTCCCGTACCGACTGTGCGTGCTGCGTCACCTGCGTTTTTCTGCCATGCAGCACGACGAATCGTTTACATTCACTAATTACAAGCTATCTGCCAAACGACCGCAGCTTCAGCTTGATTACTTCATTAATTTGCTGCAGTAAAACGGGGCCTGTGCAGTGTCAACCCGACCCACGAACCCCTCCGCACGGAGTTCCTTTTGTCACCTTCCCACCAGGCACCAGCTGACACATGTATAAAGTCTCGGTGACCCACCATCCCCGAACAGTCTTGCGCTCCGGTTGCCGAACCTGGCGCGTAATGGAGCCAGTGATCAGGGATACTGCCGCACCGTATCGGTATAACGACACCATACAGGCCGGCTGAGTGTCGGTGTTGGTAATTCAAATCAACGTCCACCCACAACAAACAACAGCCCCCTTCGGCTCGGTCGTTCGGCATGGAAGCCACATCGAAAGCCCGCATTAAGAAGTGAAAATGGCCTGTCTCGTGACACATTAGTGGGAACGGTGAATATCCGCGCACGCGGAACGCACCTCACCCACTGTACCAGTACGGTGTGCCAAACAACGACTCGAAAATACTCCGACGATCGTTGGTTCCCCGCGCCACCGACGCACGCAATGCGAACATTAAAAAGGAACGAAGCAGATCTCCCCAAGGAATAGCGCACTCGAGCGCAAACCATGACCTGCGCGACCCCTTTAATGGTAGGATTAGAGTGAACTGAAGTACAACGAAAAAAGAAAGGAAAAAATGGTGTAACTCAAACCGCAGACATGAGCACAGTTTCGTGGTGTTGTTGGCCAACATTCGGCAGGACGTGCAGGAATGTGCTGTGAAACCTGAAGGAGCTCCATCCTGCCGTTCAAACCGGGCCTGTTCCGGACCAGTCTTACCTGGTGTGGCTTTTTGTTTTGTGAGGAAAAATTAATGTTGCTACGAAACAATTCGGACACTTCCGCCGGCCCAGTATCAGTAACAATGGAACGCGAACGTAAAAAAAATGGACGGGTGACATAAAAAGCAACGGGCACGCGGGTTCGCCGAAGGTTTGGCCTGGCAACAGCAACGAGCAACAACATTCCTGGCGCAGGCCATAATCGTAAAGAGTCCTAAATTAAAAAGGACCTCAAGATACATTCGTGAATTAGTAATTGTTTCTACCTTTAGCAGATCTTTTACTTTTTCCCGTGACCATTTCCTACTCCCCGTGTCACAACGACAACAAAGACCGAGTATGCGGCATGGATAAAAGATGACGGAGAAAAAGAACAGAAGAACCCAAACCCGAACCCGGCAGACGTTGGGATTGCTGGGGAAGTTTAATTTTACTGTAATTTCCACTTTTTTATTCCACTTCCGCCTATCTGGTGTCCACGGCTGACGGTATCTGGCGAAATGATGCATGGTGGGCGGGGGTCAGAGAAGAAAACCGCGGAATGAAAATTAAGCTAACCGATGCGGCCACATTGTCTCATAAAACAGGACGAAATGAGTCGTGGACGGTGGACGGTACCGTGCAGGACGGGCAAACGTTGTGTCACACTGACGCTTGACGGTACAGGGTGTCGTGGGGAACCTGTACCGAATGGAATTGTAGATATAAATTCATCTGGTGGATTTTGGAGTAAAAACAAAGATTGAAGCAGTAAATGGTTTTAGCAGCAGGGATTTCATTGTGGACAAAGCAAACGTAAAAAAGGTAATTATTGAAATTGGTTAGATACTTGATAGCTGAAATGGTACTTTTCTATTAAATTTATAAACCTTCATGAACATTACACACTATAGCTTCATATCGTATTTTAAAACAATCTCACATGGTTTGTGCTATCATTGTGAAACAATTCACTGATAAATTTCCTCTGGTACGACACGTAACTAGAAGATTCGTAAAACGATCTAATAGATGATTGATCAGACTGAGCAATTGTTTCACAGCGACTACATGGTATGCATTTTTTTTTACACATCAAGTCAACCACATATCCTCAGTTGTGTGATACGAAACCATTGAGATATTGGAGTGCAATCCAGAAATAATGGATTAGTGACCCAAGAATACCTGGTCAAAGAAGTGCCTCGCAGATACAAGTTGAGCAATTGATCTCAAATGTTCTATGATCGCTTTAATGACCTCATTTATTAGACATTGCCAGGGAACTCGTCCCAGGGCTTTATTCTTCACATCAGACCAGCTGTGCTTCTTCTCGGTTCGCACTGAATAGGTCGCTCTATCATGCTCATGATGTGGTCCAACTGTCATTTCCTCCTTACGACTTTCAGGATCATCAGCCAAACAGTTCAGTTAGATTGTGGTTTAATCTCTGTCTTCACACGCTTGCACATACCAACCATGAAGTTCCTTAGCACCAACCGCTCGAAATTGGCAAACGTATTAACGTCCATCCAGTAATATCGATATATCGTGCACTTTATGGTTGATGGAGTCTTCTGGATCGTAGGAGTTTGTAAAGCCCATTATAGACAGTATATTTCTGAGCAATGTGCATTCGGATTTAACTGCTTATGAATGTGTCCGAAATTACGTTCGTATCGAGAGCGCAGTATACGTGTTAACCCGAGTTAGATGTGTTCACGTCACCTGATATAATTGTGCTTTGTTCTAAATTGATAGTCAAATTTCTTCTTCAGAAGCGGGACCAATACCTTGGAAAATTGAAAAGGAATGATAGTTGGTATCCCAACACCCATTGCATACAACACGTCTTTTCATTCTGGACCTGCTAACCGAAGGCGTACTTACTCCTCTCATTGTTTGATCTACCAATGATCTGCAAACGATCTTTAGGCGATCTTAAGAAAAATCAAAATAAAAATAGTGAAACACGATTCTTTGTCGGGGCGGTCGGGTGGCAGAGGCGTTAACAGTGCTGGACTCACATGGCAAGTCCGGGGATCAAATCCAACCTGGATCCGTCCCGGAGGATGAACTATCGAACTATGTGGTTATTATTAAATCTCGTAAGCCAGAAATGGCAGGCATGACCGAGAGTAGGTCGTTATGCAGAAAAATAGAAGATTCTCTGTCGTTTCCAATCAAAAAGCCATTTCATAACATTCCTAGCTTTAAAAATACACCTTGATTGCTGTTTTACTTCTATCTATCAAACGCGTTAGCGATTCAAAGAGCTGCTTCAATTAATGAATTGCAATTTAGATGCACGAAGGTCTGTGCAACTTTAAAGATTTCGTCACGGATTGCTGTTAAAAAGGAAATCGGTGCATATTGAGTAACCGGCAGGCCAAGGAATATCTTGAATCACTGGATATTGATCTTGACAATGATGAAGAGAAAGATATAGGACATGACAAAAAATCATGGATGCAAATCGGAAACATATGGGAAGTGACGGAAATGTAACTTCAACCTATGCCAGCAAGCAAAACAGGACTGCTTCTATACCTTCCACCACAAGCATTAGAAAGACGACTATTAAGTTTTTTTCGTTCAGATGCTCAACTCCTCCATTTGAGGGATTATCTTTTTTAAGTATAAATAAAAGTTGCGATACCATTTTCAACTGAGGATGAGTTTTTCAGTTTTCGTTTCACATAAACTAAATTCTAGAGGTTCTTTTTACACAAAACAAAAACTTGGGCATTGAAGGGGTTAATGTAACGAGTAGTTCGCTGATTCGATTGTTCGATTGTTGAGGCGATCTTCAGAACTCTTGGTATGATTGCTCCTATTGTTAAAGAGCAATTGAAAGAGAAGCACTGAAGTATTGCGAAGAGAAATAATAAGTTTGGTATGATCTTCAGTACATCCCAGTGTAGATGAGTTCTACCGTTCGTCAATGTTCTGGTTGATCGATTTTTCGATGTGTCAAAGTTGTTTGTATATAACTTGCTTATAACGTGTCGTCTTAATAGAAGAGATAGTGTTAAAACTACACATCGTCTGTAATTTTTTGAAAGCTGCATGTTCGATGCTGCATGTTCTGGCAAACAACGATGAAACGGCGTTAAAGCGTGAACCTAATACTAACCCACTATTAAATAACGTTTCCTGTCCGCCTCAAGTAGTGGAACATGTTGCCCATCATTGTTACAGGATCCCCCCGCAAATCGACACTAGCATTGAAACACTAGAAATTGAACCTTTTCGGCACGGAAAACCACCCCCCGGTAAGTGAGTTGTTGGCTGGTGATGGTGGCGGCTGGCGTTAAATAAAAAGTGCCTGCACGAAATGTGTCGGGGTTCGAACAATCGGAAAAAAAGTTGATTGATCTGCTGCTGGTAGCGATAATTTCAAATTATAGTTTCCATTTCCCTGCCCGGCCTACTGTGTTTTTCGATCGCGGTTCTTCACGCTGACTATCATCGCATGCAATCACCGACGCCATTGGGGGTTGAACGCGTTGCAAAACTCGATTCCCGGGTGGATTGTGGCGCTGTGTGGGGAGTTTTGGATTCATTCAACTTCGCTGGCCGGGGGGGCGAGTTTCGACGAACGGTGTATGGCGTCGTTTGATTTTCCTGCGCTCGTTTGTTTGTTTTTGTTTTTTTTTGTTTTGTTTTTAGTGCGCTCCGATTTAAGGGTAGTTTTTGCGAGTTTTCGTCCTTTTCAACGCGCAACCGGAAATTGCCTTTGAACGTCTGACGCTAGGGATGGCGTGAAAATGTCGATTGCAGTTTTATAATGAAGGTTTTAAAGTAGTTGGCAGACAGGGGCGGAAAACTTCCCACTCACACACACACACACACACACATACACAGCTAAATCTGGGTAGTACAGAGCCCGCAGCACTTGATGTGAAATGATGGACGGGTTAAACGCTAGCGGGAATTTGTATATTTGTTTGCAGTGTAGCCCCATCCTGCCCAATAGTTTGCCGTTTCGATTGGCGGCTGCGTGGAAAAAAAAAGGCTCCCAAAATTAAGTCGTCACAAACGGTGAGTGGCGCCCATGGTTGTGCCGTTCAACGCCCGGGGGCTAAAGTTTGCTGTAATGCCTGCACCGTTGATGAAACGACCCGTTTGTGGGTGTTTTGTGCGCAAAACAGTACCAAAAGTAAACAAATTTGCGTAGACAACTTTAACGTAAAGTACGTTTCCCGCGAAAAGCATACTTTAAATCGTTTCCCATCAACAGCCTACATTGCTGTTGTGCCGATAAAACTCATTCAACTCGAATCAAGGGAAAATGGGAAAATTGTATTAGCGAGATGCGTTGCTCCATCTGCTGTTGGTTGGTGTTTAAGTTGCCGGGGAGCGAAAAAAGAAAAACTGCTCAGCATAAATAGCTGCCCAAAGTTCTGCTTTAGTCACTCCCCCAATTCTTCGGTGCAGCTCCGTCGCCTCGGAAAAAACACAGTTCCGAATAGAAAACGGTCAAAGTCAGTCGTTTGCTGGCGGAATGGCAAATGAAATAACCGCAAAATATGACAGGACGTTCTAAGCCACTCACCCACCCGCCCACCGGGTGCCACGGGCGGAAGATTGCGTACTTGCGCAAGACGCGACCGTGGCTGAGTTTTGGCACGCTTTTCTCGAACGTTTGCTTTTCGGTTCCACACCTCATTCCAATAATAGATACCGGGTAGCTCGCTGATGTAAATGACAAGATAAGTAATTTAAATTTTACTGCACGATTGTGTTTAGTGTTTGAGTTGCGTTTGGGCCACGGGTAAAATTATCGGCCGGGGGCGAAGGAAAACTCTCGCGCCCAGGTATGCAGCCCTCGCCGTTTTGTGGAGAAGTAAGCAAATTCCTTCGAAATGAATTGGCGTGCGTTGTAGCGTTGGGGACAGTTACAGCAATACACTCCGGCGGGGGAATGTTTTCGTTTGCGTCTGCCAACGCCGATATGGCACGGTGGAATAACAATGTGATGTGATCTTGGATAAAATATTTAACATGGTGGATGGTTGAACGGCGTGTTTGCAGATGTACCACCATTACTCGTTCGGGGTTCTGTGCTTTAGCGAAGGGTTTCGGCATCATCAAACATATATACGATTTATACATCAACATATATACGATCGTTTTGAGTAAATATGCTTTATTTTTCACAGCCGTTTTTCATAATCTTTCGAGAAATAAATATTGAGATGCTATGATTCCGTTTCTGAGACATAAAACCAGCATATTAAAATCATGGGATGCAGCTGTATGGTTAGTTCGAATGTGATATCTATAACCAATGAATTACAGTTAATTTCAAAAATTGAACAAAATCACAGTAACTTTGGATATCATGTTAATAAGTTTATATCGCATATTGTCAAATCGCTCTCTTCAGTTATTTAGCTCCGGCATATGTGGTAGGTACATTATCGCGGATATATTGACATAACAGGGCGGCTGATAATTGTTTGGCCTGACACTTATATGGTGCTAGTAGATTTAAATCATTTTTTTTGTACCAACCTTGGAACGAGACCTGACAATTTGCCAGAATTCGGACAATAACCTAGTGAACTAGACCATTTTGTGTGACGCAACTTTTGTGTTTTGGAAAACCATCGAAAAGAAGGAATTTCGCGGGATGATGAAGTATTGCTTTTTGAGAAAAGTACAGTTAGAGCCAACAATTGACTTGATGAAGAGAAACTGCTCCACCAAAATTAACCTTTAAATATTGGTATGCTAAATTAAAACGTGTTGAAATGAGCACCGAGGATGGTGAACATAGTGGACGCCCCAAAAGAAGTGGTTACAGACGAAAGCATTGAAAAATCCACGGGTTGTAGAATAAGCTCCGAAGAATTAAATAAAAATTAGTGGTTTAGGTAATTCACATGCAATTATCAAAAGCAACCGTACTGTGCAGTTGATAGAGATAGCTGACACTTTAAGGATATCTAAGGAACATGTTGGACATATCGTTCACGAGCATTTGGATATGAGAAAGCTCTGCGCAAAATGTGTGCTGCGCGAGCTTCCATTTGAGCAAAAACAACAACGATTTGATGATTTCTGATTTCTAGTTCTGGTTCTCAGCGACTATTTAGATTTTTCAGATCTAAAAAGGATGCTCGCTGGGAAGGAATTTTCGTCGGATGAAGAGGAGAACGCTGAAACTGAGGCCTTTATTGTGCCAAAGTACAAATGCTGCTACATAAATGTCATCGAAAAATTGAAAGACCGCTATAATCGGTGTATCACCTTAATCTTTGATGTATGTTGAATAAAAAAAACATTGCAAAAAATTGTGTTTTACTGTCATAGGCCATATAATTATCAGCACACCTGTTATGTTAACACTAGAACTACCGGGATTTTGACGCTTGCACCTCTACCGCGACCAATCAAAATGCCTGATTGTAACTAAGTGACTCTATTTTTTTTCTAAAATGGCATGTTATTTTCATATTTGCTTTGTGTTTTGGGCTTTGATTGATTTGATACGCAACCGAACTAACTCGAAATATTCCTTGAATTAGCAGCACCGTCGTATCATATCAAATCTAGTTGGTTGTGGGATAGTGCTGGTGTTTACTGTCAAATAATGAAAGTGGCATAGTTTTGTGGCTTATCAGTGGCAAGTGTCAGATGAAAGTGGCTCATTAAATTGAAAAAAAAAATCTTCTTTTATCTTGAGGTAGACGCTATACTGCGTGTATTTGTGGTAAAGAAGCACATTTTTATATATATTTTACCCAGATCCACGCTGTTTATCTTTCGAAAAAAAGTACCAGTCAAAATTACTTTTCCGGTAGTTCTTGTGCAATTTTTTTTGCAGCGCTTATGAAAATAAAAATTAATTATCTGCTCAAAAAATATTAAAAACAATCTAATTAAAACATTGAAGATTATAAAGTATGGTTGGAGTCCCCAACGACACAGGGTGCACGACAGGGTTCTTGAAACACACTTGCATTATTCGAGAGCAATTGAAACTTCTTATAGTATAAACTGAATTGAAATATGGTCATTTATAGTATTCATTACAAATAATCATTCAATACATGCACTAAAGTGTTCGGAAGGCCGAGAAGATAAACGACAGGACCTGGATTCAAATTCTGTCCCATGTAAGCCAGAAATGGCAGGCATGACCGAGTAAGTCGTTACACCAAAGAAATAAAGAAGAAGAAGAAGAAGAAGAAGAAAGAGAAAAGATTAAGAATTATGCACTAAAATTATACAAAACTAAGATTCCGAATTACTTGTTTTTTTTTTTCAAATATTTCAGATATCGTTGAAATGTTTCAGTTCAGTTCGTTGAGTTCATTTTTCCCCTTAATTCATCTCGTCGTTCATATGCGTTACCTTTTTCGTCTATTTATACTACTTGCTCATAGTGTTGTCTAATTAATCTTAATTCCTTATAACAAAATGTAATTATTTCACGCAATTTCCTACAGTTTCATAATAATTTTTAATGTTGGTCGGTCGAGTTTGTTATAGCACTTCAGAGAAAGGCCTACGAAAAGGTACACTTTTCACGTCACTTTTTTGTCTACGAAAGGGGCAATAAGTGCATTAAAAACATCTTCTTCTTGTTTGGCCTAACGACCTACTCTCGCGGTCTTGCCTGCCATTTCTGACTTACCAGACTTATTAATATCACGTAGTTGGATAGTCAGTCCTCACTACGGGGGAACGGTCCGAATGGGATTTGAACCCCGGTCCTGCCGTATGAGACCGGCACCGCTTATCTCCTCGGCCCCCGGACCACCGCATTAACAACATAAAGATTGTTTAAGACAGTTGTGCAGGTACGTTCATGATACACTGAAGTACTACGAATTAAATGCTTTAGGAACAAGCTCTCATTTTCATCATCATTTCCAGCTAAATTGTTTAAATAGCATACAGCTTTTAACATTTGTGTCTTATTACAACCATCCATGTGGATGGAGTTTAATCAGTTTGTCTGCGGAAAACGGGTCTTGGAATTTAGGGAAGGAAAACACATCAACAACAGCTTCAAAACTCTTCCTCATTCCCAGCGTTTGGAAGCAAAACTTTGCTGTTCATCGATTTGCTCCATTTACGCAACTTCCCTGTGAGCGCATCGAGACGCAACTTTGCGTCAAAGCACTCAGCGCCATCCCATATCCTGCCAGATTCTTGTCAAAATCTTCACCGAATCCTGCCGCCCCGTGTCCCATTTCCCTGCTCTATCGCCAGCGTAAAAGCTTCCCTATTCACGTGCATTTATCCACACAAGCCCGCGGCACTGACTTTACAACATCATCCACGCTTTTAGTGGCGCGCCCCTAGCTAACCCGGCTTACTGGAAGTGTGTAGGGAAACTTTTAAACAAACTTCTTGTCTCACCCGCCATTTCCTCCGGGTGTTGCTGCACAGTTGCTCTTGGAACGCCGAAACTTGACGCCCCATCACTCGCCCCGCGCTCAAATCTGATTCGCGGTACGGAATCCCGCCAAACTTCGCAACGTTGCGTAATGAGTGGGAAATTGTACGTTGGAAAATGTGTGCTCACCGCAGGGATTAGCGATGTTCGGTTGAGCTGGAAGGATGCTTTTTTTATATACTTCACCGCAATGTTCTTTGTTTTCCGTGTTCCGTGGAAAGTGGCAGACCATCCGGGTGGCCCGCAGCATGGTAAAGCTCCGGCACGAATGGGAACCCTCATTACGATGTCCTTTGTAATGGTGGCCGAAAGAAAGCGCTTTATCGCAGTGTGAACGAGTTGGGCAAAGTTTTTGATCCTTATGCACCGTGTATTTTTTTGTCGTTGTTGTTGGTTGCTCCGAGTTGGGTTCGTGGCGGATAGTTGGACGCTCGCTTGCAGCGGATGAATTTCCACCACCCGAACGGTCCCGAACATTAATGCACCAGGTCGGGACGGTCGTAATCATTTTTAAATCAAAGCCCCTTGGTAGTGAGTTGAAAGCGCTCTTTGAAAATAAATTTCAGCCCAGCTTCTGGCTGAAACCGGCAGCAACCTACGCGGACAGTAATAGTGAACATATGGGGTTTTAAGCCTGGTATAGGCTGGGGACTATATTTTTTTGATTGACCGTATACTACCTACTCAATGAATGCGTGGGATCCATTCAAATACCACAAAAAGAAAAAAAGGACTACTAATTAAGCAACTGATTCAGCGCAGAACAATGCTATTGGTAGCGATGCAGTGTAATCACGATCACTCTGGATTATTTCTCATTTCACCACCAAGCAACTGTTACACGGTGTTTGAAAGAACTTCAATCACAGAATGTCAAAAAAGGAATCGTGTAGCACAAGATCTCCCGAGTAGATTAAATGCCGCTGTAAGCCTTTAGTTCAGAGATGTCAAACATGCGGTCCGTATATGGCCCGCGACGATGGTTGATGCGGCCCGCGACACCTTTGAAGCAAAAAGAAAAACTCGCTTGCAAAAAAGTGTTTTTATTCCCTGCAGGTGTGATTCCATACAAAATGTTGGATTTATTCTAGCCTTATTCAGGCCTAGTTGATAGAACCAGAAAAACAAAAACTGCACTTAATTTGTTATCGGCACTGAAAAAGATTTGCCAGAAGATTCTCACATATCTATGTCTTCCGCATACATCTTGGAAATCTTAGAATGCTGCATTTCTCGTCAACTGGTCATTTTGAAGGCTGAAATCAACTGTACAACACATTTGGTAATATATCCTTCATTTCGATATTATTTTCAATTGTGCAATTTGTTCTAATTTACATGGCTCATGCACGTTACACACAGTCTGATACCGTATGCATTAAAAGAATTTTTATTACCAAATTTTCCATCCAAATGGATGGTAAAATAAAACAGGAAAAAAAAACTGTAGCAAACTAAACAACATTCAAGTTATTTATAATTTCACAAAAATGTTTTCACATCCTGCCAGCTTGCTGCAGATGACAGGAACTTTGGTCACAGATGTCAAACATGAGTTTGTTGACATTTTCTACAAATCAATTGATCCGATTGATTTTGTCCACAAAATTGTTAAATGTATCTCATCAAATTGGTTCAAAAAATTCTCGATTCAGTTAAAAGAATCATAATACAAATGAATTTTTTTCCGCAAACCAACCATAGGAAGATATTTGGCCCGAGGGGTCAAACGAGTTTGACATCACTGCTTTAGGTGGATAAGGAATATGGAAGATATGGAAAGTTCATCCTCAAAATTAAATTAAAGCTACTTAATTTTACCAAACTGCGGTGTTATTTCAACAAATAGTCATCTTTCCAGCAAATTAAAATAAAAAAAGCGAAGTTTATCCGGCACACTCAATTAGTAAAACCGTAAAAAACAAGAGATTCTGAGCACTTTCAAACGCACATTAACGTATATATATATATCGCTCGTACTCGGTTGTTTGCTTTGCGCCCGTTACCCGGAATCGTCCAGCTTCCATCAAAACCATCGATAAACTTCAAGTACGTGGGTGAGCTTATGCTGTTTTGTGCCCAATTTTTGTTTTCTCTGCCCGCATGCATCCACGCACCACGGATTCACGCAAAAGCCGTTCGGTAAATAAAACAAGTTAATTTCATTAAATTTATAGCGTGGATATTTTATTAACCAGCCCCATTTCACATCAAACGCACTGTGCCGTGTTTTAGTGGGGTGAAAAGTTCGTACCCCACCGTGTGTTTTGAGGTTAGGTTACGATTTTTTGGCCTTATTCGTTTATCAATGTTATTCTTTGCCCAATCTTTTCGCTCGCTCACCCTGCTAACTGCAGCTCATCAGCACTTCAGTTCGCTACAGCCAGCATCGTGGAAGGCACGATGGATGATCGGAAAAGTTTATTGTTTGAAGTGTTTAATAAAATTTGATCCTCCAACCGGGGTTTTCCGGGCAGGGAGGTTTTATAGGAGAACCAAACACACACAGGAACACATTCACCGGATGCCACCCCGGGGCAGTGTGGATGGGCAACGAGCCATTCAATTCCAATCCAGCCCCATCGTGGTTTGGGCGTAAATCAATTCAATTAGATTTAAAGTGAATTAAAATTTATAGCATCAAAATCGTCATGGGTCGTAAAACGAGGGCGCCATTGTCATCGGTGTCCTGTGGAGATAGTGAAGCAGACCTACCGGAATGAAGACACGCTCCTGCTGTGCTGTTCAATGTGTGTGCCTTTGCCTGTGTGTGAGTGTATATCCTTTTACTTCGTTTGCGTTCCCAGGATTCGTGCTGATGTACGAATCGAATTGGAAAACCCACCACTTTCCATCCTTAAGCCCATCAAAAAAAAGAAGAACTTAGGAAGCAAACGGGGAAAAAAAAACATCCCCGAATGAAATGGTCGTAAAAGTTAAGCCTTTCCTTTCTGGGTGACGGGTTCGGGAGGTTCGTTCGACGAAACGGTCACATCCTGTTGGTCCCTCAATATTGACTTCCTTCAGTCCGGGATGCGAATCACGACGTGGGTTCTTGATGATCGAAATTCCAATATGTTCGGTTTGCCACCCACCCGGGGTGGGGTGAGCGTTCGTGCCCAATCTGCATTAATGGCGCCCGACGATGGGGCGGGGGTGAGCTCAACGGGACACCCGGTACGGCTGTGGCGACAAATGTCTCAATCAAAACTAGACGATCACGTCAACGGTGCTAGGCACATTGCACACTAATCCCCGCCCAATATGCTGCCCGTGCGTCCATTGACAGAGGGGTCCTTTTCTCGCGGTTTCCGTGTGGCAAGTTCATTCTGTGTTCGGGAACGGACAATCGGAAAAATTGTTACCGATGTAGTTATTATTTGAGCACCGGTGAATAGACCTCACCGAACCGGACGTATTATGGTTCCCGGTCACAAAGGGAAATCGTCTGTACACTGAGTAGGTTGGTATGTTGTCCATGTTTTTCTTTTCCACTGTTCCAAACCTTCCGCGGTGGGGTTTTCGGTCACCTCCTTTCAAGCTTGGACTTGTATGAATGACAGCTCGCAGTGTATGCCGCGGGAATAATTCACCTTATGCTAATGTTATTAGAGTTTTGCTTTTTTTTACCTCTCTCTTTCTCTATCCTCGTACAAAAAGCTACGCGTCTTACGGCAAGATGCCTATAGACCCAGTTTAGTAATACGTGATTGGAGCGCGTAGGTTATGGCAGGACAATTCGGTATCCGGTTCGTGTATTCGGCGGCGAAGGACCGGGGTGCGTCCCACGTCTAATTGTGTGCGACCGAACAACAGTCCTTGCGGGCAGCATATTTTTGGAACAATTTATTAAGAGCGGTGTGTGTACTTGTGGACGGTAAAGTTGGCCGTTTCACCTTCGGCCGTACCTTTCCCGAGCCCACGCAAATGGATATCAATTTGTTATATTGACACACAAATCTCTTCTCATGAGTAACGGCATAATAGAACGAAAGTGCCCGGCAAATTGGACGTGCTGTCCGCTTACCGTTGACGTCAGAACCTAGAACGATAGAGTTGTTGCTGCTGCGATGAGGTGTTGGACATGTACTGGCCGGCTGCGGTACGGGAAGAGTAGGTAATTAGTGCTAATCACTCTCGCTCCCCAGATGCGAAGGAATACTTCGAATCGATTGGATTAAGCGATGGAACTACTTTTGTTGCTTCCAGTTTATCGAATGCGTAGAACAGTATGATGAAGCATTGCTTACTATTCAACGGAAGTGATTTCGATTTTTGTGGAGCTTAAATGGGGTGCGCTGTTAGGAAGCTTCAGATTCCCAACTGTGCGCCATGAGCTTCATGTAACTTAAATACTTAATTATGTTTAATGCATTTCTGTTATGATGTTGCTATACAATTTTTTTATAATCACTATTTCTTTTCAAATATATTGAGATTCTTCTTCTTCTTCTTTGGCGTAACGACACCTATTCGGGCATGCCGGCCATTTGTGGCTTACTAGATTTATTGATACCACGTAGTTGGATAGTCAGTCCTCACTAAGGGCGATCGGTCCGGATGTGATTTGAACCCCGGTCTTGCCATGTGAGACCAGCGCCGTTATCGCCACCGGACCGCCACTAGATTCTCCTTATTACAGTCGAATACACAAAAAATGAATGTTTGTTTGTACGTCTGGCTAAAACTCGAGAACGGCTGGACCAATCTTGACGGTGTCTTGGGACGATTTGTTCCTTTTTGTTCAACCAAGGTTTTGGGGAAAAGCAAAATTGGAAAATTCCTAATCGGAGAATCGGAAAACCTGGCAATCGACGTAACAATGTCCATATAAACGATAGCACGAAGAGGTCGCACTCACTTCTGTCGGCGTTCCCGAACGACATACGGCAGAGGAAAGTGCAGTTATAAAGAAATCGTTGCGATATGATTGTACATGAAAAATTCAGCAAATTCTAGAAACTCCCAATTTCCCGTAATTAGCCCTTCATCACTTAGAACTTCCGAATTTTCTGTATCTGACAGTGCTGGGCATTGAAATTAGTGGATCAGACCTGTTCGAATCTCATGAAAGTAAGCTGGATGGAGGGTGGACACCGACAGTCTTCGGGTCTTCGGTCTTCGCAGTGCAGAATAACTTGATAAAGATTTCGTCCACCGTCTAAAAGAGAGCCAATGGTATCCTGCATTACATGTTGACTTGATGATCTCCAATGTTCCACGAAACTCTTCGGGACCCTCCAAAGATCGTCCTCAATCTAGACTTCTCGATCCAGCGTGATGGCGAGGCTTAAGCTTCCATTATCCAAAGGACTTGAACAAAATATCAAAAACTGATATATAATATACTTCATGAACAAAATATCAAAAACTGATTTTTTTTGAGTGAATCGATCTTAAAGCAAATATATGCGTTAAATAACAACTCAATAAAACTAATGACCAAGGCCTGGATCTGAACAACTTGTCGCTTTACAGGGAAACATAAATTTTCTCGTCATGGAAAATTTGAAACATTCTGAAAAGAGCTTTCTTGAAACTATTTCTGAGCTGGTTTATCGTCAAATGGGAGTCAGCTTCAAATCCTAGCGCGTTGTAAAATCTCATCAATAGCGTAACTGACTAGAATAATTCGTAGTATGTTTGAAATCTGTCCACAGTAATTGCCTGACTCTTAATGTTCTATCTGGAGCATATATGATTATGAAGATAAGGATAGACAGCATGTTGATGATACCAGTTGTCGATTGGTCAGTGGAATATTTGTCTTTTTTCTCGCTTTTTTACCGTACACTTGGAATTCTATCTGGTGTTCACTGCGTGGATTTTCCACTACTCCACTGTCATACGCCATTGTCATACGATCGACCACGGCAATCTGCGATCGTATGGATGAACTTTCGTGAAATGCACAAACACCAATTATAAACTGATGCTAGAATATACCGTCATTTTTCTGTGCTGGAAAGATTTTGTAATATTTTTCTTATTAAAATAGAAAAATCTTTAAAAAATTCAAGCTCGTAGAATTGATGTTAACTGCATTAAAATTTAGTTCCTAGGAGGGCGTATTCAAGAGTAAATTGTCAAAGTCGAAGGGTAAATAAAAGACGTTTTACAAAACCGTACTGCTTTTATTCCTATACCTTAATATATGCCACCCTTGTGTGATGATATTACATTTAGCAAAAAAAAAAGTAAGATACACTCAACCGTCAAATGTTCACTTACATTCATTCCAATGAAAACCCAGCTATGTTTGTAGTAATTGTACATTGCCATTGAAAAATATGATATTTCATGTCCGTAGGTATAAATTTTCCACTCAACGGAACGCCTGATCTCTGGCTTTTGTGTGTGTGTGTATTTTCCCCCACACCATGCGGTACACCAACACAAAAACGTTTTACTTGTTGACCCACCGTACAGGATAACCGTCGAGTTTTTGTTATCATCATCCTAGTTAGCTCTCCAACAGCCACCGGTGCTGCCATCGAAAACCGAACCCACATCCGTATCCGCCGGGAGGCGTTAAATTTGGCATGAAATTAAATCACATCTCACTGCCACTTCAAACAGAATCCATCTCACCGCGCATTGAGCCGTGAATATTTTTGCCCGTTCCATCCCCCCGTCCGCTACCTGCACCCGAAACCAACGGGGGTCGCTTCCTGACCATCAGCCGTGGTCAACCATATCTACACTACTGCGGCATGGTACCGGCTCCCGCACACAAACATTCCGGAAACCAGCTGAAATTGATACCCAATTTGTCCCGAAAGGATGACGGTCGATGGCGCAAAATCGGAAGCCAACCGCGGTACAGCATGATGTCGGGATGAGAGCGTCCGGTACGGGTTGTGTGTAATTGGCTTCGGATGACCTTTTCGGGTGCTTGTTGTTTGTCGTTTTACGATTTTCGTCCGTCACGCAAATGTCAGGATGAACGTTCAACTTTAAGCAGAAACTGGTCGCATGCCAATCTTCGCTTCTGTTCAGCAGTGCTCCAAGAGCGCGGACACAAATTAGACTTGCCGTACTCTCATTCCTCCCCTAATTGCTCGCTTACCTTCCACAAACTGCCAAATATCGCCCCGATGGCGACAAACGTTCGAAGTGACAAGTTTCAGCCTCGGCCGAAGGGGGGCACTGGGAGCGACGGAAAGGGAAAGCCGAAGGAATAATAAATGGAAAATTTAATTCAACTACGAACAAGACTTTCCTTGTTGCCGTTCGCACGAATCCCACGCTACTTGGCGCAACTCCGTGCCCGGAAAAGCCGGTAACATTTGCATATTGAGATAAGCGAACATCTGCCGTGCTGTGAAATTCTACTCCCTCTCGCACCGGGGCCGTTGTACCTTCATATACACAATACGCGCAACTCGTACGCATTGTACACCCCCACTATCGTGCACCTGACGGGCGGAAAGCAAGGCGCCTTTTCCTGGCAGAACTTAACTATGTCTCCATCCTGCTCTGGGAAGAGAGGTTTTTTTTTGCATCCCTTCCCACTGGAAATAAATCACCTTCTAAGGCACGGGAACTTTTCCTGTTTGTGTTTATATGGGAAGAAGTTTTTCGCCCGCCCGGGCATGAGTTTTCTTCTGTTGTTGCGATGGGAAGACTTTTCCGGCAGCGGGCCGGAGACATTGCACAGTCACGTGGAACTTTCGGTTGTCGGACATGTCGAATGTAGCATTCGAGGGAAATGCTAAGTCGGTCCGGGTGCCGCCGGCTATTGAGCAATCGGTCATACTATTTCCTTCCGGTAAACGTGTCTTACGGTTCGTTTGGAGAGAAGTTTTAATGGAGCTGGGGTTTTCTTCGCTGCTTCTTCTGAGTGATGATGTAGTATGTTGTTTGGAATGATGAAGTGCAATTTAATTGGTAACTCTTACCCAATTCACTAGATTCTGCGTAAGGAAAAAAAAGGTTGGTTTTAATGGCCAGGATTCCGATGGAATCCTTTAACATATGTTTATGTGTGTGATTGATCTGTTTTTGTGCGAATGAGTCAACAATTTTGGGAGTTAAAATATGGTAAATCAGCGAGTTGACGTAAGGATGATGCTGGTTAGATAGAAGCTCACAGTTAAAGACTTCCACGTGGGTGAGGATTGTATAAACAATATACGTGTTTTTAGAATGGACTGAAATTAAATATCATATTTCATACACATTAGTCAGTTTCATGTAGCGAAGGACTAAAACATGAAAGAAGTGGGCGACCGCCAAGGATCCAATCAGTCAAAGGAGCTAAGGAGTCCCAACTGGCGGCGTCGTATTTTCGAACAGTTTAGCAAACATTCTTAGGATAGTTGCAGATGTATTTGATTATTTTAGTTCAGCATAAATAAGTGTACACATTTCTTACCAATGACGTGGGAGAAAAAATAATACAAAAGTTAATGTAAAGTTTAATATTATTTCTCTAAAAGTTGTTTATTTGAAATGTTTTAAAAGAACCCAACATTGTATTGTCATAAAATGAAATAAGAAAATGTTTCTACATAGAAGATTGTTGTATTTTCATAACGAAATAACTTTTAATGGAAAACTATATTATTAAATGTAGTTTGCCTACTGTTCCGTTAAACCATTAATTCAGCTTTTTATGCATCCTAAACATTATTTAATAGATAATGAAGGAAAGATAAAAAAATCTCAATTTGTTGTACATAAATAAATTAATTGATAAATGATTTAATGAATATTCTCTTTTTTTCCAAATATTTTTATTCGAACCAATTCCCCGTATTGGAGACTAACTGTCCAACTACGTGATATCAATAAGTTCATTAGGCCAGAAATGGCCGAATAGGTCGTTACGCCAAAGAAGAAAAATGCTCTGATATTTTAACACATTTACTCACACAATATCTCCTACATTCGTAGCTCGTAAATTTTGTATGTTGTAAAACGCTTCTCTGGGTTGATAGGCGTATATCCCTGTTTTAAGCTGCCGTATTTACTTTTAAAATGTTAAGTAAAAGCGTTCTTACAGAAAACCTCCACACGCAAAAGTGTAAGCTGCTGTAGAAAATGTTTTAACTACCCAGAAGAATTAAATTATAAAAATTTAAAAATTGTTTAGTTTACTACAGTTTCAAGTTCACTTTATTCCAATCCAAGCAACGTGCTTCATTCAGCTCTATTCCTTCTTCCTTCATGAATTTGCTATCATCCTGTCATGTACCTTTAGATGACTGTGAAAAAAATCGTATTCCTCTGAAAAGAATCTTTGAAATAAAATATTTATAGGTATTATTAGTTGGTTGTAATGAGTTCAAAATGGTTTAAAAACAAAATAATGCGACTTATTTTGAGCTCATTATCCGAAATCTCCAACACAGCATGCATGATGTTGGTAAATTTGTACGAACAAATTTAAAAATGTACATTATTGAAGTAAAACAAACATTTTAGGTAAAAATTCTTCTTAATAAAATCATAAACGATATGTTGATGTTCACCGACCAAATGTGTGCAAAGCCGATAGCCGATTCTATGTTGGTGCTATAAAATAATATAAAGCAATATGGTACATCTATTTATTTACGAATAAAAAACACCTATGATTCTCACATTTTCTTCCTTTAGAGTCATCTTGAAATGATTTCTTTGATCGTATGCTTATTAAATTTGATACAAACTTGTTAATTCTTTGCTTATTAAAATCCCCTCTTCGCAATTGTCCTGTTAGCCTTTATATGCTATATTTTAACGCTGGCCAATAAATATGAAAACGGGATGCACATTTAAATCAGCAATTAGCTACTGCACAATCATGCTAATGGATCGCTTTCAATAAATATTGTTCTTAGTGAGGCATACGAGCACGTTATTATAATCCAGGATTTCGCGTCCCCGTTCACCCCTAACGCACCCCGTCCCTGCCGCTCAGCACTGGGAAGTTGTGGTGGCAAATCTTCCACTTGGAAAGTTAATTGTGTCATGACAAAGTAGAATAAAAAAAAAGAATAAATATACAATCCAACCAAGCTCACAAACAATTCCAGCATCCGAGCTGTGAACGCGTGGACGCAAGAACCGGGTGAACCAATAAGAGAAAAAAAAACACAAACCGGTAGATTGCTTCCAAACGGCAGCACAAACGATCATCCTGTCCCACTTCAATTACGGCGTGCGATGCCTGTGCGATGAATTATTCAGTAATAATAAATATAAATATCGACATTAAATGAAAATGGAAAATTAACGAATTAGTGACGCAACCGTTTGCGCTACCTGACGTGGGGTGCGTACGGTTGTCACCGGAACGGGGGTCACATAAAGCATTGCGCCGGCCAGAACGGGGCCATGTGGGCTGTGAAAACCCGAACCATTGGTGCCATTTTTCTGTACAAAAACTGCACATTAATGGCGTTCCGTTTCAGTCCAGCATTTTACCGTGGTGGAAAGTTTTTAGCGTAGGTTTGAGTTGATGTACTGGTTGCAATCGTTGGAAAAAGGATACATAACGAAGTAAAAACAAAAAAAACACAGAAACAACATTCGAAACCCACAGCAAAAGGAAACGCTCCGTGCTCGTGGCCGAATTTTGCAACTCGGGGATGCGTAGCGAGTAGCGATGCACATAGCCCGATGCACCGGCGGCCCACAACCACCAGGATAACATTTGCTGCGTAAAGTGGAAACCTTCCAAGCATGAATCAGGAATTAATAAATAAAATCATATCCACAATATTAATTGCAACCTTCATTATTTTCGTTTCTTTCATTCAAACCGGACGCTCGTGGCTCGTGCCATGATTTCGGTCGAATTTATATATACATGTATGCACGCACCTTTCCCAAATCAGCCGGGACGTAGTTTGGCGCAAACAAACGACAATCATCATTTATCATTAAACGGCCGGTGTGATAATTATTATTTTAATTATCATTATGATTACAGGCCTCAAAAATGTGTGTCTGTGTGTGTGTGGGATTTTTCCCGCCCATTCGTTTCACGATCGGTAAACTCACTGGCTTGGTCCTATGGGGCACATAACCACATGCAAATGAATTCAACACGATCAATGATAATTATCGTAGCGGTTAACGGGATTTTTGCCAAACAGTCCCATTTTCTGTTAATGTGTGTTAAGTTAAGCCTACTTTCAATAGATTTTTTTTCTACCATTTTGTTCGATTTGATATTACAGAAACATTTTTCTTGCGTTATAAATGATTTGCTAGTTAATGAGGCAATTAATGGCGGAATTCAATTAGATATCGAAAACACTTAATTAAAATCATAAGAGAAATCTCAATCACACCTTCTTTGTGTCTGTGTGTGCGTTCATATTGGTATGAAGTATTTTTTCTAGTGTTTTCTTTAGTGCTGGATTAAGGAAAATTCTCCATCGAACCTTTTTCATCACCCTTATCACCCTTATGCAGCAGCACTACCGACATCGATCGATGGCTATGGTCGCGGTGCGGCTCAGCATTGCAGCGGAATTAACATTCTATTACGTTTTATTTATCTTCCATTTAAAACACTTTTCTATCGTGCATTTACAGTCGGATGGTGCTTTCGAATGGCAGTGCCATTATCATTATCGCGTGCTGGTAAAACTGATAAGGAAGAGGAATCGTTCGTAATGCGGGTAATTCGGAACGATTCGGGAAAGACGATCTAATTACAATTATTGGAATGAAATTACTCACAAATGGAAATGATTGAGTAGTGGTAAGTGGTGACAATAACAAAAAAAAAAATCACGCACCTTTGCCTCCCATAGTAAGGGAAAACATTCTACAGCGCGTGGCACAACTTTATGGATAATATTTTTTTCGATTTACTTAATAATATTCAAGAGATAGATCCAACAATTTTTTGCGTGATTTGGTAACAATTTAACAATTTTAATTGAGTTTTCTGTTATGTTTTTGTAATTTTTTACATAATTTGTAACAAACAACCTTTTTAGGGCCTTAACATAGCTATATGTACACTTCGGAAATATAATGTTTTTTTTTTTATGAAATCATGTCCTTAAAAATGGTGTGTGCTAAATTTAGTTTTTCACGATATTTTGTATGTATATTTGAAACTGAGTCTTTGTTTTACATTTAATAAAAACGCATATTTTAAACCATTTCTTTGTAGTAAACTGTGTGTTGTTGCTAAAATACCAATCAAATCAAGTAAGTATGTTGATAGTAAGTTTCTTCTCCGCTCGTCTTCTCATACTAACTAGCCTCTTTTATATTTTTTCTCCCTTTCATTTAATTTCTTCCTTCTTTACATTTCCTTCCCTTTTTTTTCACGGGATTTTTTCTAAGTTTTCTATAGTTCGTTTTTTTTAAATATTAGTTACGTAACATTCGTTTAAATATATTGTAAAACTCGCGCGTCATACAATTTATTTTGAATTGAATTTGTATTGATTGTAAATGAGCCGAAATGAGAACAGAACTGTCACAACTGACCCATTTTGTTTTTTCTATAACGCATGCAATAAATGTAATATCTCGTGAGCATTTTCTGCAAATCGAAGAAAACGAGTGTCCATATAATTGTGACGCTGTATAATGGTTTCAATTTTTAATAATGTGCAAATGCATTCTTTGCGGGTCTTTAAACAATTTTTTTTTCCTTAGCATGCGCTATCCATGATTGAATGATTAAAATAAATCCGCCTCACGCTGATCGCTTTTCTCCGTACGACTCATTAAAAATGTTTGCTGCCAGTTCGTCCACCGAAAGCAGAAACAATCATTCTTCCTTTTGCCCCATCCGGTCAGTACAGTGTTTGGTACGCACCGGCAAGCTTTCCCGAGCTGGATAAACATATGCGAGCTTTAATCCAATTACAGTATCCCGTCAGCACGTACACGGATGCAGGCGCGGTGCGATGAAGATGAAAAATCGACAATCCAACGTACTACGGCTATCACACGGCGGGAACTCCCACGGGGACACCCGTACCCAGAACAAACAAACAGGCAAACAATTGGAGGAACGAATCGTACTACCGTACCATCCGTGCTTGCCAACAGTTTGGTAAAAAAAAGCGTTTTCATAAACATTTTCTCATCTTTCTGCTGCAGCTGTGCGGTGCAAAATAAAAAGTTTAAGTGAAAAATGATTAAACACATTTTGCATAGGAATGTTTCAAGAGTATTTTTTTTCTCTCCCTTTCTTTTTCTCCCTCCCGTAGTAATGGAAAATAATGGGATGCTGGGGAAAAGCGGAACGGTGCCAGACAAAACGCCTCGCCGAATCGATTTACGTCCCGGTGTGGATAGAGCGAACAAATCGAATGACCAATGCACAAATCAAAACACATACCAATCGCAACTTTACCATCCCGCTGAGAACGGGTGAGATAAAAATGCACACACACAACACACTGTGGAAAGCAATCTCGGCAAAGGTGAGAGAATGGGGAACATCTAAAAATTAACGTACCCTCGGAGAATCATATCTCATGGTTGGATTTGGTTTGCGATATTCGTTTATTCCCAGCCGCAAGCGAATGCAATCGGGGGGGTGCATGTGCATCCATGCATGTTGCAAATTGTCTGTGGTTGTTTTCCCTTTCTCTCTTTCACCCTCGCTAGATCACATTTGTCTTGAAATGGGGGAAAAAAATCATAAAACAAAAAAAATGTACAGCATATACGAGATTTTTTGTAATCAAAAAATAAAATAAAAACAGAAAGAGATAGCGAGAAGCAGAGTTAGTAATTCCGTGGTAACGCCCGAGGGATGCATGTCGATGTGTTACCGGTGGTTAAGATTCCGCATTAATCATGCTTCCAGTACACGAACACAAAGCAACTGCCGGTGTTGGTTGCTGCCTGTGGGAATATAAACTTGAGCCGGGTAAAGTAACCCGGAAGAATGTTCGTGCAATGGTGTAGGTGTAATCCTTCGCTTCCGGGACACGACACACTCCCGGTTTGCTGCAATTTCATCAAGATATGCTTGCGCATAAGTAACAACAACCATGTACATCTGCGTTACACACAACTTTGCAACAGTTACTCCCTGAAGGCGGATGTAGGCAATGCAATAGATTAGATTTTATCCGTCATTTCTTTAATTGAAAGTTGAACTTTGTAGTGGCGAGGGAGCGTAAATGTAACGCATCATCAATTCACAAATGACTAACCTTTCCATATCGGAATAGATTGAAGTTTTTTTCCGTAATGATCACCAATTATTGTAATTATTGACGTATTTTCGGTGACGTGTGTGCAGATGTGTTTAAAAGCTATTATATTGCACACCTTAATACAATATTTACTAGACATTTCCACCTGGACATACTCAGTTAAAACAATCAATGTTGTTAGTTATAGGAGTACAGCAACAAATTACTGGAAAAAATTGAAATAATGCAATGTGTTGCAAACATTGCTGTGAAGTGAATATAAAGTGTTTGTGGGAATTTATATCAATTAATGCAATGTTATTATTAGCCAACCAACAAAAGTCTGTTTTTGCATGCAGGTATTATCATAGTGCATTCCAGTGAACGGCGCAGCGTAGCAGGAAAAGGATTTGTTATTGTTACTTACTAATGCTCGGAATATTTAGTTGTGCATTGTTCATACAAATGCTCTTCGGTGAATCCATCTCATGTACGTGGATGCGTCAATCCACGAAGTAATGTAGCCAACTGTAGTTGTTATTTAAAAGTTTTCTCCCGAATGAATTCACCTGAACACAAACATTTTCGTTGTGTTGGGCGGTTAATATCATACGCAAATGTTACGAGTGTTCGAAACCCACTCGATTCCTTTCTTTATTTCTATATGACAAAAATACGAAACGAAATAGTAATGCAAAACGAAGTATTCTGCCGAGCAAATTTTATGATTTAAGCTATGTTTTTGAACTCTCGTTGATGCTGATAATTTGAATCCTTAGCAATGTTCTCAGGAACATCTTCAATCTAGAAAGTCCTGTTAAACTAAATAATTACACGCTCCTGTGCTATCAATTTGTAATTTGATATTTTCAGTTTATTTGTGCATCAATTTAACTTGGTGGTCTGTCCGGCGTGACGTCACTACAACCTTCGTATCAACTTTAAATTCTTCTGCATTTTACGGTCATTTATGGCGTTGACAGTCCAAAAGGAGACTTATATTTTTTTATCTAAAAAGAGCATTTCAGACGATATCAAGACCGTTATTGTTGACTACACTAAAGCGTTTTGGTATTGTGGGGAGGGAGCTCAATTGGTTCGATAATTATTTAAAAGACAGAACTCAAAGAACGTTATTTGGTACCTCTATATCAGAGCCTATTGAAAACACCCTTGGAGTTCCGCAAGGAAGTGTTCTTGGACCAATTTTGTTTATCATGTATATCAATGACATGAAACAGGTTTTGAAATCTTGTGAGATCAATCTTTTTGCTGACGATACTGTTATGTTTATCTCGCACAAAGACATCAAACAAGCAGAGTCTCTTATTAATCTCGATTTAAACGCTCTAGATGTTTGGCTAAAGTACAAGAAGCTGGCACTTAACATTAAGAAAACCAGTTACATGGTAATGTCGGTGGGTGAATTGTACAGCCCTCCATCTAACGTTATCAATACGTAACGAATCGAGAGGACCCGTCAGGTTAAATACCTGGGGGCTATTTTAGACGACAAGTCATAGACTGGGTCATCACCAAAGTGACAAAGAAGTGTGGAGTGATAAGTAGGCCGGCAAACGATCTCAATTTTTTTCGGGAAAGTTCATCTCTACAAATCACTGGTTTCCCCACACTTTGACTTTTGCTCGTCTATTCTGTTTCTCGGCAATAAGGGACAAATTATAAGGCTTCAACGGTTGCAAAATCGTATCATGAGGCTGATTTTAGGTTGTAGTCGACGTACATCTTCTGGTGTTGTGCTAGATATCCTACAATGGATGTCTGTAGAGCAAAGGATTGTGTACCAGACCATGGCTTTTATATATCGTCTAATGAACGGCCAATTGCCAGGGTATCTGGGAGAGAGAATTGTTCGGGGATGTGACGTTCATGGGTACTGTACACGCGGGGCAGATGAGGCCAGAGTTCCGAACTTATTGTCTCAGAGTGCTAGAACCGCTTTGTTTTTCAAAGGGATTCAATGGTACAGCAGATTACCCGGAGCAATGAAGAATGCGAGTAATTTACAGGAGTTCAAGCGTAGGTGTACGGTGTATGTCAAACAAACTGTGTAATGTGATTTATATGTGTAGATGTCCCATGTCACTCTATAATGTGTAACTGCAGTTGTCATCATGATCCTGATGATGATGATAAGATTTTTGCATTTTTGAAAAAAAAAATTGAATGAGACAACGCAAGTTTGAGACACGCGCCCGCAAAAGTGGACAATTTGATTTCATGTTGAAGAGTTCAAGAAGTAGCACAATCAATGTACATTAGATTTCCCTGCTTCGGAAGGTAGTGCCCTAAAACTTGCTTTTGGTATTAATGGAACTGGCCATATGCAAGTTGCAGTGGTGTCCCAAAATGTAGTGAAGCAGTACCAATTATCGGTTATTGAATCGCTATATAAAGGGTACCTTAGGAAACTTCTGTTATATAATGTGACCCGTCTTCCTCGACGGAAGGTTGTTGGTCATCTTAGAAGCGCGTATGACTCGGGAGACTGTTCAAAATGATCTTCAATGCCACCACTTTTTACACTTGTTAGTGAGGGATATATTTTGTTTATAAGAGCACAAATATCGTAAAGATTATTCCGTCCATCTCAAATCTGTGTTGGGGTAAGAGGTGGGACTTTTCATCATTATTTTCTATTTGAGGTTCTAGCCAGAATAAACACTTTGTTCATGGGTGCTTATTACTCAGAACAGTTCACAGTTGTCGGCATCTTTTTTTTGTAGGAGGTAGTGGTTCTCAGTTAAAAATTTTGTTTTTTTTTTTAAATTTAAAGAGTTTTCACATAAAGTGAAAAAAACGTGTGTTTGAACGTCGTTCAGGACTTGTCATTCCTCCGTCAGCAACCATTGGCAGAGTTATAACGGGCACGTCTGTCATTCTTTTCAATGTAGATTGAACAAAAATCAATCCGTTTAAAAATAATATCAAATTTTCAATCAATCAAATCGATTGAATAAAAATCAAATTGTGACCGTTTGGTTGGTGTAACATATCGTAACACTAGAAGGTGTTCTACTTTACAGCGATTTGTAAAAAAAAATGATGATCTCTACTCCTTTCGATCTTACCATATATTACCTTTTTTCGTTTCTTTTCCTTGGTTGGTTATCTGTTGTATAATATTACTCGAAAAATGATCTCTTCTTCTGGCTTCTTGGTGCAAAGACCTTCGGCCGTGCCATCAATGGCTTACTAAACTTGTTGATACCTTGTAGCTGGATTGTCAGTCCTCACTCCGGCCCTGCCGTTTTGAAGACCGATGCTGCTAGCGCGTCTGCCACCGAACCGTCGATACATTTTATAAGTTGTAACATGTGTACTTAAGGTACTGAAGAAAGAGACGATTTTTAGGAGTAAGCCAAAGCCGTCAGGGAGTCAGATATGTCAGATATGTATATGGGAAGTCAGAAAGAGTTATGTGTTGTATAGTGAAAACCAATTTTTAGTTGTAACAGTCATCTTTAGGGTCAGATAGAAGATCAGATAGAATCTCACCATAAGCACAGCAAGCAATCGCAATTGGCAAACTAATTAATTAAACTTCAACATAATTACAATACAAATCATCGATATCCGAATACACCTTTGAATAACTCCAATAGAGACGATCAACATCACCTCCAGACACCGGTATGTCCAGGATAAGGCAAAACGCAAAGAAAGAATGCCCTCTACATCCTGCACACATCAACACAATCGGTGCTGTTGATACGACAAACACCGTCATACTGGCAAATAAATGAAACAATATATTTCTTCAGGCACCAATAATAAACTTCATCGGTTTAGTACAAGAATATCAAAATATGTAAAAGCCATCAAGTAAATCAAGCTATTCTTCAATAATGTAACAGAGAAGTGATTTGTTTTGCTATCATATTTCTCCTTTGCTCTACCAAAGTACCATGTCATCTAGTGAAGTACCTTTTTTCACCGGAATCCCCACAGGTTTCCAGTTGATTTGATTGTTGATCGCTTCCGCTGTATTATTCCATGTGTCGAATCATGGCCTTAAAAGACTCCCACCACCCCCCATTGCGCCAACCCGTCACCACAGAATGGCCAATCAAACTTTGAATGAAAGCAGTGTTGTTTATTGAGTTTCCGGTTCTTCATTTTTTGCCGGCTGCTTTTTTCCTACTGGCAAAAGCGCAATGCAAACAATACGCCCATGTATGCTTGCCTTCCAGCATAATTTGTTTTTATTTCTTTCATTTTTTTTCTTTTTCAAACAACTCCAATCGAGCGAGGCGTGAAAAAGGGGTTGAAATTGAGGTGGCGTACAGTGCGTTGGTGGCGCCAACATACAAATTGCCTATATGGATTGAACATTCCAACCCGGTGGCCCATGATTCTACCTCGCGTCCGTTCAATTGGAACGCCACAGTCACGCAAGTGTCGTAATTGAGTTATTAAAAGTTGCAAGCTGTGTGGAGGTGTGTGAGTGTAGGAAAATTTTCAACTTCTCAATTCTGCCGACACTTGCTACAGTTCCCGGTGTACGGAAGTCGGTGTGCCCTGTTCTACAGTTTTGAAGTTGGAATTTCCGTCGGGATGCAAAGTGCGCAACTATCCGGGTGCTGTCCGGGCTGTGCCGGGTCGAAAGTGCATATACTCACGAAGTTTGAACTTTATCGCGCGGGTATAGGATGTCGAACTGTCCGTCCCGGCTTGGACGGTTCGCATGACGGTGTTAAAGTTATCGTTCCATCGGTTTGGGGACGTGCGGTTAGCAGAGTGCAGCCGGTCGGAGGTGTTTGATGCAACCAGCCCAAACCAAGCGAACGCACGTCCGTATCGTCGGGAGGCGAGATTTCTTGAAAGGCAATTAACACTCGGCAATTAAAACTTTTGCCAACAGTGGCTGATCGACGCCGGAGGGTTCCTCCTTTTTTTTGCGTAAATAGTAGCCGTGCGGACAGGGATTGGGACTATTGAGGTTACGAACGAATCAAACGATAAACAGTTTTTTCGTTTGCTGTTGGTTGTGGGCAGCCATATGTACCATCTAATCGGAAGAATCTGTGAAAAGGCAGGTACGAACTACATTTAGGTAATTTGTTTTTATAAACTTTTGATTTGGAATGTATTGAAAGACTGAAGTCAATGTTTAATGTAAAGAGTAGTCGATCGATTATTTTGGACTATGTTAATCAGGTACAAGGGGTACAGATATATAATTTTGAAAGGCTTTTTGCTGTCTGTCTCTGGTAAAACGTTTATCGCCGTTAGCTTCAACCAATCTTCTCCTGTCATCTTTAGGCATCTTTGACATGACCAAGAAGGGCCAACTGTTCACATAAGATTCACATAAGACATTCCGGAGATACTTTTTGGAAAAATCTTCTTCTTCTTCTTCTTTGTTGGCCTGCCCCATCGGGCACGTCTAACAGTCATGGCCTGGTTTGTAATCCGTTTCCAGGAAATCGCGATCCAGGGCTGCGTTCCTCCGTCCATGGCCGCATCCAATCTCCCTCAGGTTGGACTCTACTTGATTTTTGTCCGAACGATTTTTTGGAAATACATCTTTCGGTAATTTCCGAAGAGCTCCGTGAAACATACTTCCAGACCACCGCAAAGAAATAATATATAATTTTGACTGACCAGGAGGAGACTTCAGGAGGAGTTCCTTCGTGATCGTAATGACATGGAGGACTATTTAGTGTTTGCCCTTGGCCAGAAACAAATATTACAACCGCTTCTCCAATTCATTGCTTTTAATGATCAAGCACAAATAATACACAGATATTTCCTGTACTGAAACATTCACACCATTATGTTCGTGCTGTATAGGTAAGTATTCGCCGTTATGCCATCTTCATCTATACGTAGTGTAGAACATAACTGTCTTGCGCCAGATTGACTCAATTAGCCCAGTGGCAGATTTAACGCTAGATGGTGTAGGTGGCCCCGAAAAGTCATGTTAGTCTTCTAGTCTTATAGGTGTTAAGAGTTGGTTGTTGTTTACGGAATCCCAATTCAATGTATTCTTCAATCGGGGTTCTGAAGTTTGTACGAGGCAGCAACCGCTCTCTGCAGCTCCCTGCTCCACCTTAGCTACCGAATACTCCAGGTGGTTTAAGAAAACATTGAAATTTCGGAAACTGCATTTGTGTGACGATTGGAACTTGTGTGAGACGATTGGTCTTCAAATATCGCGTTGAAACAAGCGCCGATGTTAAGGGACTCACTAACTAAAAATGACTAGTGGCCCAGACTTTCATTTCGCTTGACCCTAAATGGAATTTTCAATCGACGGACCCTGAAGTCAGTTGCGGATTTAACGGTTTTGGAGCCTCGAAGGGTCTCGTGAAGCATTGAAGGTCATCAACTCAGCATGCAAAACAGAATTTCAGAGGCTGGAGGGACGAGGGACGAAATCTCCATCAAAGTCAATGTGCACTTCGAAGATCGCAGCCCCAAAGATCGTCGAAGTCAACAGACCCTCCAGCTTTCTTTCATCAGATTCTATTAGGATAGACCTGGGTGATGGTGTTCAGTTCCAATTTTAATGCCACTAAGCGTTCCCACAGGGCTATATCCACCACTAATTCCACTCTCCATCTCAGTCTGATGTAGACAGTTCGGACGCTTTAAATGATGAGTGGTTAATTCAAGCGCGATTTTTTTAAAGATGCACTCTTTCTTAAGTATCGTGAAAAAGAAACGACTTTCGATCACTGACAACTTTCGTTACCATCCAACTGTCCATCTATCAAATCATATGAAATATTACACACCAATACTCTCCAAATAGGCATTGATTTTATATCTACATTGCTCATGGTTTAAAATGTTTCTAATTTTCTGGCTTCTTCTTCTTCTTCTTTGGCGTAACGACCTACCCGGTCAAGCCTGCCAATTCTGGCAGTCCTCACTACGGACTCATTGTTATATTTATAGATATTGTAGCAAATTAAGGTTCAAACATAGAGTAACCACTACAAGACAGGTTAATTGTTCCATTCCAACAGTTCCTTCATAAAGTGTAGCAATAATTAAAACCCAATGTTATTGTTACCATTCACAAGCGCAATATGCTTTGTTACTACAGCATGTACTACAGCCCACTAAAGCGAGATACCGCCAGACACTAAGCTGAAGACAATGAACGCTGCAGGAATAATTTATTAATTATCGGAAATTGAAGTTTTCTCTTGGCTTTCTTACAATCCTGCCTTCACCTTCCTGAAAGGCTTGTGCGTCTTGTTTGCAGAGAAATGAACGGAAACCCCCCGTTTTTGGTACGTTAAGCTGATCGCTTCGTTTGCCCCACCAGAACGGAAGGCTTTGCGGAGAACGGTTTCCTCCAAGTTCACCATTCACCTCAGTGGCACTGCCATGGCACATTTGCCGAGCTTTCCATGGATGAGTGCCGGTTCCCGTTGCTCAAAAAGTGTTGTGACGAAATCGGTACGATAACGACTAATTCCGGAGCTAAGGAGGACCCGTGTGCTCTATGGAGGAAAGGCTAAACTTCACAGCACTAGAGCAACCGATGAGGAACGACCTTGCTGGAGACTTCATCTTAAATTCACACCGGGGTTTGGGTCCGTGCCTTCGAGTTAGTCACCCAAAGATTTCTGTGTGTCTTCGTGTCGTACCAGGCTCCCAGTCGAGGGAACAATCTAGAGGAATGATGTGGCGTGTGTGTGTGTGGGACGGGGTAAATTTGCAAAGACCGTACACCGGGCATGGTCGTACAGTTCGTTCAGTAATTTTCTCCCCAAAGCAGCAAGCTGATAAATAATTCAATGTATCGCTTCCCCACCTACGCCATCCAATGCTCCAAAGCTGAAGGCGTTAGCTTTTCTGGAGGAAAGTTTTCACAGATTTCTGGGGTTTGTTTTTATTTTCATTTTCGGTCGGTAGCAAAAACAGGCCCGGCCGTACGGTACAGCATGGGGGCGCTCGAGTGCCCCGGAAATGGAGTGGAGTATGTTTCAAGAGCACCCGTAATCAATAGGCAAAGTGATTTTGATTATAACTCGATATCATTGATATGGAGCAGATTTCGGTTCTGTTCTGAAACGAGCAACATTGCAAAAGGGTGCGAGAAAACCACCCCGAGACGGGATTGCTTTGGCAGCGTGGCGTTCGAGTGCTCGGTGCTTGCTACCCGGGGGACGGAGTTTTGAACAATCAAAGGAGTTTAATTAGAACCAGCTTCTTTTGCGGTGTGCCGTAGAATCGTTTTCTTTGAAGCAGTGTTTTCTTTGGTAGATGAGTGGGATTTTCATTTGCCGATAGTTAGTGTACGGTAAAGTAAGAGGCTTATGTGGAACGAATGGCGCCTTTGGAACGGCTGGCTGGTTTCGTTCGATGTAGCTTTTGTGCGGAATTATAATGTGTCCAAAAATGAATAGAGGATAATGTGTTGGTGTGGGTTTATTTTACCACAAGGCTATAATTTCGATCTTTTCAGATCTGTATTTTTAACTGCCTTGCTTGCATGTAAGATTTATTTATCATAGATAAATAGAGCTGAATTTATATTTTACCAATTTATTCTAAAATAATAAAAAAAACATTATTAAAATGAAATGTTATATAATACATTAGTCATAATAATTTTATTCAAATAATTTGAAATATGCATAACCATAAATTAGGCTGAATTAAAGATATAGAATGTGATCTTCTTCGCTTCATCTCTTCACTTATCTCCTCTTGTTTTCTTCTGTTTTCTTCTTTTATTTCTATGCATATAAAAATGAATGTTTGTTTGTTTGTGTTTCGAGAAAATGGAAAATTAGAAAATTCCCAAGAATAAGCCGATAAATCGAAAAAACTGGAAATCACAACAATTTTCAATCAACGTATGTTATGATCAAGTAAATATTCACACAATGCCTACTTGCAGAATATTGGTGTGTAAATTCCATATAGTTGGAAAGACATTCCATACAATTCCATATAGTTGGATGGACAGAAAAGTGGCCAGCGCTATAAAGTTGTTACAATGCCACGAAGATCTTCGAATTTTCGATCACCAAAGTGGAGAATTATTTTGATGGACATTTTGTCCGCTTTCTGGGAGGAAGACTCTGATATCTTGATTTGCATGTTGATTTGATGATCTTCAATGCTCTACGAGAATTTTAGGGCCTCATAGCCTGAAGGGTCTGTTATAACTCAGAGCAAAAACGCACAATCTATGTGGGAAATAAATGTAATTGCTTTATTCCACTTCCTTATTTTCAGCGTCTCTATCATACACTCCCGCACTTTTCATACGTCATTCGGCGTCCTTTTCTTGACAGTTGTCAGGGTTGGTACAGTCAGCTATAACAGGGTCCTTCTACGTCAACAGTAAGATCCACCTCTGAATGGAGTGAATAGCACCTTGAAAACTCCAAGTGGAATGAAAGCCGGAAAGAGGTCTTAACCAGTATACAGGATCAATAAAGAAGAATATACAGATTTCTCTCTTCTTCTGTTAATGAGTCCCTTTAACATTCACGTTAGCTTCAACGGGAAATTCGGAAACAATGGGGAGGAGGTGGTATCACAACTATCCAAATTTTTCCGGTACAGTCAGCAGACGGGACCTTTGAAAGCATCAAAGCAAACCTCAATTCAACATATTCTACTCTTGGGGTGTTAAAGATTGACAACAATAGACAATCCCCTCCACTACCTTATGGATTCCGTCCAGATTCCAAACATCTAGATTTAACGTGATGGTGAGGCTCGAACTTTCATTCTACTTGATATCTTCAAAGGGGTTGGTCCATCATGTCCAATTTCTTAAAAACTTCAAAAATATCGAAATCTAATATTTTGTGTGAATCGATCTTAAAGTAAATCCATGACATGTTCATAAATAAATATTGGACTTCAAAGTCCGTTGGGAGACCAAGTTAAAAAAAAGAAATAAAAAATGTAGCTGAAATGTAGTGCGCTATGTGATAAAAAGTCTTTACCTGAGGTTAAGTTTGACAAATTGCAAATTTTTGAATACGATTTAAAAAAAGAATTTGCTATTTGTTAATTATCCCTAGAGCATTATGTTAATGTAGCGTCTTTTGTATAACTTTTGTTAAACTATATCAATTAAATTAAATTATTTTTTTAAATTTAATACAAATTGAAAAAAACTATAAAAAAAAATTATATTCGTACCCTAAATAAGCCAAATATACAATGTGTTAAACGATATTAGACTTAACCGAAGAATCGATACCACGAATTACTCTGAAACACATTGCTAGCATTTTTGTGAGATGAAAGCCAATATTACGCTTAGTAATAAAATGACCTTCATTAATAAAGGATACAGAGAATTTGCTGCAAAAAATATGTATAACTTTTTTAATCTAGATATATGCTATGCTAACTGCTTCCAAAAAAAGGGTTTGAAAAGAATAATTCAAATTCGTGTTCAAAATTGCAACTGATATTTACATCAACGAAGTTCAATTAAAAAATCTATAGTAATACACGAGCTATTGACCTTATAGTTTAAGCATACGGTAAGCCTCCACCTTATGAATGGCAGTCATCGTTCGTCCCGCCCTTGGGTTTCTTTCATTTTGAATGTGTGAACGTTTACACCTCGCTTTGAAAAGTCCGAACACAACACTAAACTTTTCCGTGCGCTTTACCATTTTCCAGCACACCGTCCACCGCGGCCAGGTCCGATGTGCCGCAGACTTTTACATTCATCCGTCCTATCTCCTCCGGTTCGGCTGCATCGTTCGTTTGCAGCGTCGTCTGCACAGCCGGAAGCGCACATTCCCAAAGGGATTGTATCCGCCGAAGTCAAGTGGAAGATTCATCTTCCTGGAAGAGTGAGGTCGAAAAATGTGCTCGTTTCGCGCAAAAGATAACACAAATAGCGCTGCCGTATGCTAAGAAAGCAAAACAACGGCAACGGCAGTCACCGGGCAGGAGCGCAACCAAACCGGAAGAAAATTCCTTGACAAAGCTACCGTGCTGTTCCGTCGGGGGAAAAATTGCTTAGGGCATTGTTTAAATTTTTTGGCGCATTTTTTTTTTTTGCGGGGGGCTTTTCTGTCGCTCTGCGGATGTCGGCTTTCCTGGCATAAACACACGCACACGGGAAGGATTTGTGTGTGTGTGTGTGTGTGTGTGTCGTTCGCTGAAGAAGGTGTCGGTTTGGGTTTTGCATTGGTTTTTTTCAAGTGCTGGGACGAACCACTAGGAGGTAGGAATGTTTGAATTGTGTGAAGTTTCCCCATGTCTGATGTCCACCGGAATACTGCAAGAAGTGTCTAGCGGGAGGATACAGTTCAACTTTAAAAAACGTTTAATTTCTTTCAACACACTGCCGGTTTCAAATTAAAACAATAGAAACTTTTGGAAATCATACACATGTTTTGTTTTATTTTCTTTCTCCTTATAAGTTTCTCCTTGTATGCAGCTGTTTTGTTTCTTCGTACATTGTTTGGTAATTTATCTTCCCGTGGAAGGTTTATGTTGTTTTTTTTTCTCATTGTTTTTTCTTCCGTAGATTCGTTTACCGTACCTTTACCGTCGTTGATTTTACTAGTTTGAAATCATAACAGGAACGTAAAGCAAAACACAAGAAATTACCTAATACTTCCTGGCGCACCTTGATACGACTGCCACCAATTCGCGCTACTTATTTCCTAGTTTCTACTACATTCCTTAGTGTTGTGGTTTTGTACAGTGAATAGAAACGACGTATTTTTGTTACACATCTCCACCTTGCTCATTCGCTGTGTGCGTTACGGGGCCCCTGAGGGAACCTGCACTCGCCTGATGAATAATTGAGACCTTCCCGTCGAACGTCTTTGGAATTTGCTCACCCTTTCGGCTGCCGTGCGATATGGAATCAGTCAGTCGAACCTCTCTGCATAACAATTTCGTTTCGCCCCATCACACGCAACCGGCATGCTTACACGTGTACTGGGAACAAGGAAATTGATCGGACAAGTAGATGGGATCGGTTGGAACACTTTTGCATTTAAGCCTGATGAAACGCAAACAGTGGGAAATAGCGGCGTTAGACACTTAATTGAACACTTGTATACGAAGAAAATAAAACACTGTGCGAAAATAATGTTCATCGAGGAAATGGAACATTCAGTAACGATTACCTATCCTTCTAAACTATAAGTATGGAAATCTTGTTTTTTTTTTCTGTTGCGATCGGACCAATAATACTAATCTTCCCTACTGTTCCATCGCTTCTGCCCGAGTTGCACGTATTGCACCTTTTTTTTTTGGGGGGGCTATGCAGCTGTTGTGCGTGTGTGTTTGTGTCTATAACTTCATCCAGTTTTATTGTCCAGTCATTAACGCAATGTCTTGGAAACTTGTGCGCACACTACAAGGGCGCCCTTCCGCTACTAAGATATGTCACATCGAATGTGTCTCCATCTGCTCACACGCTGCTCAATCTAAATCGACGATGCTAAAATATGTACATCCACCGAAGGTGCCCGTAGCCTTGAACGGCCCAGCGACATCCACGAACCTTAACTATGGCGCCACACTCCCAAAAATTCGTTCCATTGCACTGTTCTATAAACAAAGGCTCTACGATACGGCTACGGTCTAAACTTACACACAATCACTCACGTGTACACACTCGCTCACGACGACGATGTGGGGTGGGGAGGTTGAATAGGGGAGGATATGGTATTGGCGGAAGATTCAGCAGGGATATGTATGGCTACGGCTGTTTGGGGAAGGAACCCGCGCAAACACTTACGCTAAAAACCCCGGGTCGGCGTGGGAGATGCTGTTTCGCTGCGCTCGCTCTACACATTATATACAACTTTCCTGTATTCGGTTGGATGTGGTGACCACCTCGGGCCGAAACCGGTACTCGTTCAGCGTCGACGTGACCAGCGACTGGGAGGCCGGACTGCTCAGCAGGCTCCCGACGGCACCGACGCCGGTAACGGACATCGACGGCAGTGGCAGCGTCCCCGTGGACGCTTGCTGACTTAGTGGACTGAGCGTCGAGGTGACGCTACTATTGTTTGCACGACCCAAGGTGGCATAGCTCTGGGAAGGGATTCGAAAGAAGAAAAAAATAAAACATGCACAATAATAGTGGTGAGTATTTTGTGACGAAATGTCCGCTGGTGTCAATTAGGCATCGTCCATAAATTACGTTACGCTCGAAGGAAGGCGAGGGGGTTCGCTCTAGTGTTACGATTTGTTGCAATGGGGTGAGGGTGGGAAGAACTTACAACTGGTTACAAAAGATTCCGCATACGGAATAATCACAGGATCGAAGCACGAGATTCAACCGTATCTGCAAACAGGTAAATACTACGATACTATAAAAAACAGGTAAATATTTCGACTAACTTTCGATATACTTTGCACCTGGTGTAGTCCGGTCACATTAATTCCTTTCCATGTGCTGACGATAATGCCTCGCTTAAAGTTCATATCACACACAATATGATCTCCCCTGACTGAGGACAGGCTTGTTAGTACTGTGGCATACGAAAAAACAATATAATCGAGAGTCGCTGTGTTTTTATCCGGGCCACAGAGTCAGCCGTTACTGCGTTACTATCGTATCAAATTGTTTTTCATTCTTTTTGTTAAGCTAAGCTTAAAGAATTTAAACATTACAAAAACATAAAATGCCAATCGATAAAAAAAATCATACCTAAACACAAAACATGTTCAATAATTAAATTGCTTTCAATCAAAACAATAAAATGATATTTTATACGAAAATGCACAGTTAATAGGAAAACAGCCTTTTCAAAAGAAATCACTCATTGCAACAAAGTCAATATCTAATGAGAGCAAAAATTGTCATTGCAGCCATAGAAAAGCACTGCAAGAACTTTTTGTTTTCAAAACACAATCTTAAGATGTCTCAGTATTAGTTTTTATCTGAATAGTTTTTAATGTAGAACTGCTATCTGCTATGCATTCTTCGTTTGATTTATTCAATGCTATACATACTTTGGTGTATTGGCGTATTTGATACGGTCGTCTGACGATGTAAGAAGGTTGGGGAATAAGTAATATTTCTAATAGGAATCTCTAATTTAATTAATTAGGGGCGGTCCGGTGGCAAAGGCGATAACGGCGTTGGTCCAACACGGCAAGACCGGACCGTTCCCCCGTCCAACTACGTGATATCATAAAGTCTAGTAAGCCAGAAATGGCAGGCTTTGCCGAGTTCGCCTAAGACGAAGAAAAATTAAATAAATTCCAGATTCGATCTATGTTCGGCATTTTTTCTGATTCCATTCCGATCTATTTTAGGTGACGGAGTTGTAAGCGTTGTGCATCCCTTCTATAATATTTTGTTTTTGATATGGGTTAATAAAAATTGAATTACTCGTATAATCATTAAATTATAGTTCAATCATGTAACACAAGAAATGTAACCTAGATATGCAGTTTTGCACCGATTTTCCTGCAAACGGATCGGAGAATAGGCCATGTCATTCAGACATGTTCGATAGAGGAGACCAGTAAAACAGACTCATGAAGCTCGTCAACGAATCACACATGATCTTTCAAAAATGCTACACTTATCAATGGGTTAAAATCTTTTCATGTTTTATAGATTTGAGTTTGTTCACTCAACAATAATCTTCAGGACCAGGCTTAGTAGTTGCCTGTATGCTAGTTAACGTGCTATTTATTATTGTATAATGAGATGCAATTAGTTTTGTTTCGCTTGAGGGGTTCCGTTACGTAATATTTGTGGAAGGGTTTCTTCCAGCGTTACGTTTTGTTATAATAAGGAAGGAGAGGGTCTAAAAATCTCAATTTTAGCGTTACGCAATTTATGGACAACACCTTATAGGAGATAAAAGGTTACTTACGATTTGTTTACTAGGCTTAAACGAATAATGATGTACTTCAGTGTTCGACCCGGTCAGCGAAGCCAGACTGGATCCATCACAATGTCGCTCCTCCTCGTGGAGCAGATGCTCACCGCCATTGCGGTGTATCAGTCTTGCTGACGGGCTGCGGAACAGCGGCGTAGGTAGTGTCGTCTTCGGTGGCCTTCGTTCTGCAGGATCCCGTCCCGTCCCGGCATCAGGAAAGAGTTAAACAACGCACACAAAACGAACGCCATTAAGATTTATGATAGCTCGGGTAGCTGGCCCAACTTTGGAGCAGCGCTGCGAACTAATTTTTTTCGTTGTTGCCAAAAACTCAACTACATCCGGTTCCTGTGATATCCGGTTCGCACTAACGCACTACTACTTACCATACTGATTCGGTATCACATCCGGATCGGTTTCATCCCCGTCCGGAGGTTCGCCACCCATCGTGGGACTACCACGCCGGCCCATTCCACCCACCCCACTGTCTACCAGCGGCGTCTGGATGCCGTTCGGATCGTGCGTCTGATGATGTACGGACGAGTCGAGCTGGCAGTCGGGCGTCGAGGTCAGCTGGGCAGTTTTGGTGGGCTTTAGTTTTTTGGTCGTGTTCCTGATGGCGCATCGATCCGGTGAGAACAGGGAAAAAAAAAACAGAACAAACCGAGTGTGTTAGTTTACCGTGTGTGTCCGATCCACGGTCCGATCGGAGTTCACATCGGACGGATATTTTACACGGTCGGTAAGGACTTACTTGCTCGCATGTCGCCGGTAGATGGTCGCCAGCACGATGCACACCACGGCGAACAGGATGGCCACGGTGAGTGTTAATGCGGCTAATACCGGTGATAAAGGAACATTCATAACGTTGGACACGCCTGCAATAAATCAGTGGATGCAATGAAAATCTCCTGGTCGCAAAAAGAGGCCTCCCGGTAAGAGCCGGGGAGGCCAGGTTACAGATAGCTTTTGTACAGAGTTACAGAGCTTTACAGCCTTAATGGTACGCGGACATCGTGTCGATGGTTACAACAGCAGTAACAAACAAAATATTTGCAAATTTACATTTATCAAATTAAAAGTTTTCAGGTTACGAATTACCATTGCAATAATTGTTAGTTTTTAAGCCATCTGATTCAAAACTGAACAAATCATCAACAGAAAAATAAGTTTCTTGAACACCGACAGTCTGTCAGGATCGTCTGGTTGAAGGGTCGTTTCATAAAGTACAAACATTAACGCCTCTGTTCCAGAATTCTTCCACCGATCCAGTTGATCCAGCCGTATTTTATCGTCGCAAATCTTTCGATGGCCGGTGTATCTTTTCCCCACACACACCTTTGCAAATGGTAAATATCGCTATGCGTACGGCAGAAGGCTTGGATACGACAACGTATCCACCCGGGAGGTGCCACCGGTAGGCCTTTCACCGTCGCCACTGTAGCGACATATGTCGCAGCCGGTAAGCCAGACGGTACCGGTTGACAATAAACTATTTAGCTCCGGACCGTGTCGCCCGGCACTAAACGCGGTACGGGCTCATCTTCATTATCCTAACTGTGGCCCCGGGAACGACAGGGGTGTCCGTGGACCTTTAAGGCCGGATAAGTATCAAATTTATTATTAACGTCCCCGGGATCTCATTAATTTCCGAGCCATCCCGAAGAAATTACCTTAAACGCGGTTGGGCCGGGTTAGCCCTGGCGCACCAGGCACGATGAAACGCTCTAATCCCGGGCACAAACATGACTCGCTCGCACACTTACGTCCATCCCAAGCTGTCTGCTTCCGGTGGCGAAACCATTCATCACCGCTATCCTTCGGCAGTGCTTCGGGACAGGATTTTCCATCCGGCCATGGTGTGCCAACGTGGAGTGGGAGCGAAAAGATTCTGGCCGGCTTTGCGGACTTCCTGGAGTAAAAATCGCTACGACCGGCGGGAACACCGGTGTGGAGCCGTCTATAATCGCTTTCGAGCCACCGGGAGCTTTTCTCAGGTGGCTCACAAACAAAAGGCGAATCTTTTGGACTTTGGAGTGACGGTGGCCAGCGTCAGAGGTCATCAGCGGGCGGGATTTTGTGTGCCCGAGTGGTCAGCAGGCGAAGCCAAGCGCACAGATCGGGCGCTCGGGACTGTCACAGAAGCGCAATGGCACGGTGCGAAACCATAGTACCGGAGTTATCGCTACGGATGATGCTCGGCTAGCAACGGTACGGAAGCTGTTCCGCCTTATTCGTATACCCGGGAAACAGACGCAAGTGTAGCGGCTGGTTCGTGAACAGAAGGCATTAGAAGAAGTGTGGAAAAAAGTCTTTAAGCTTCTTTGGCGGAACGCATGTCAACCAATGGTAGCGTGAAGGAGTCATTTTTTGTTTTGCTCTATTTCCTACCAGTTTGCGTTGGTTTCTGTATTTCTGCCTGAGGCGACACGTTTGCTGGGAAAATGTCCGACGGAATGAGTGCCTTGGCCGATTAGTCTCAAGCTTCGGTGAAGCGTACGGGAAACGGACACCGGCACACAGGGTGTTAACGGATTAAGATGCAACAATGACTTTGATGTCCTTGTGAGCAAATTGTAATAAGTTTGCAGTCAGCACCGGCAGTTGTTGGCAAGGTGTTATATCTTGCCTTGCGTCAGAACCACCGTGAGTGGAGCGGTTCCGTATCTAACGCAACCTCAGGTCCCACTAGAATTGCGCAGTGTTTCGCAGTTGTTGTTACGATTGTTTTCCATCTCCAGCTGCTGCTTACCTGTGTATTTGGCCACACCCTTGAAGGTAATATCATCTATTATGACCGGCTCCGAGCGGCCTTTGGCGTTGGCGGCGAACAGTATGATGCGGTACGAGCTGCCTGGCTCGAGGTTATCTATGAAGAACTGTACCGGCGGATGCTGCGGATTTGGAAAAGCATGGCGAGAAACAATCAGCAATGGTGTTAGTTTTCTTGGTAGAGAATTGTGCACTAGTGGTTGGATCCGTGTCGATTGCAACAGCATCGTTTGCCGTAGAAAGATATACGCAAACCCACCTCGAAGGTTAGACAAATTGAGTCAAGATGTGTCTATAATGTTGTTTCACATTACAAATGCAAGATTCTGTTTTGTCTTGTTTTGCATTGAAGCAAAAACAACGAAGAACTCAAGATAATATTATAATAAGAGAAGAAAGAAGATACTTTATAAAACCTGCACAGTAATATTGAACAAGGTAAAATAATGCTTTACATCGTCTGGCTTATGCAAACAATGCTTGACCCTCCAGAACTGTACATCCATTCTATGATGACTTTCGGTTGGGTAGGTATGGCAAACCCACTTCTTCCAACTGCAAGATGGACGTTCAGATGGTTTGGTATCAGTAACCACCCCCGGGCCACTTGTCACAATGCAACCATTTCACCCCGAAAAGAAACAACCCTTCTGTGTCGCAAAAAAATAGAGAAAAAATACACACAATTCTGCCGGGAACCTTTCCAGGTCAGGTCAGAATTCCTTCCAGGAATTCTCGAAACCCGTGAAATGTTTCATATTTTCCAATTTTTATGTTCCACAATGCTGCTCACCTCGGTTGGGTTTCGTATGGCCACCCATCGTACGGCGGATAGTTTTCGCCAGACGGTAGGGTTGAAGATGGTGACAGGAGAAAGTTTTAAGAACCATCTCAACAGCAAATGAACTCTTCCTCTTCTCTCAAACACCGCACACTCTGTTTCCCCAGCTGGATGTGGACCGATGGGAAAGCAGGTGGAAATTGCGGACTGCAACCGTTTGGTGCAGGGATGAAAATGAGATTTTTGCTCACCCGAGCAGAAAATGTAAGTGAAACAATCGACAGTGACAGTTCGTGTGCGGGTGCAGATGCACCGTGGAGACCTGGTTCTAGTGAGCAAGTATCGATTTTGTGCGAGTGTGTGTGTGTGTGTGTTCGTGGTTTGGTGATGTTCCGACCCGGTGTCGGAGTTGTTGGATACGGAGGGAAGCGTAACATACCTGTAAGCTTAAATTTCTAACTAATCGCAGGACGGGCACCTCCACCAGCTCCAGCAGGAACATCTGTGGCAGCCCACCGTCGAAACCCTCGATGCACTCGATGTGCAGGGAGTCGGCTGATTGATTCGACACGGAGCAGTTCTGCAGTGCGAAAGGGCGTCCTGGAACGAAATTTACAAATTGCGTTAGACAGATCAGCGGAGTTGGGAGGCACAAGGACAAGCCGTGCAGTGGAGCGAGTTAGAAGATTGAAAGGCTTATGCAAGAGTGTCGGTCGTAGGGAGACAAGTTCGATAAGAACCCGAACAGTGGGGGATAAGATCGTTATCTTGTGTCTGGTGTTGGGTTAACTTTTTTTTCGTTTTGTGGAACAGACACGAGAGTCTCCCCTGTTCTCGCTTCCCAACGAAAAACGAGTATGGATTATTCGTTATGTTTTGCAAACACCTTTCACTTTGTGTCATCCTCCACCGTTGCGCCATAACCCTGTGCACCTTCCCTCCTCTTCGATTGTATGGCGTTTTAATTAAATTCCAGACTCGTCCAATTTTTGCACTGAACGTTCGACAGCGGACCCACTTGACCGGAAGTCCGTTCGCCCCGACTTCAGTCACTTCAATCCTTTTCAAGTGGGCCGGATTTTAAAACCCTTACCTGCAGCGACGACTTGGAAGACGCAGGGTGACTTCTGCACACCGATCGCGTTCCGCCCCCAGCAGGATATCGTCCCGTAGTCCAGATCGGATGTCGGCGTGTAATTAAGCCTCGATAGACCGGTCTGTCCGAGCGGTCAGCGTGAAGCGGTTGAAGTTTGACCGGAGCACGGCCGAGAACATGGCGCAGACAAAATAAGGGTAAAGATGGAGTATAAAAACAGAGCAAAGAAAACATGTCAGTCGACGGTAAATTTCGCCATCCAATTATCCGGGCCGAACTCCCGGATCGGGCAGGCAGGCAGGTTCATTTTCATTATCGCATTGCGAGATGTTTTCTAATTATTTGCGCCCCCCTCCGGGTACCGGGTACTGAAGCATCTTGCGGGTTCCGGTCCGGTGTCACTTACCTCGCTCGAGTGTAGACGGGACGGTAGTTCCGTTTGCTCGCCGGATGAGTTGAACGTCCAGTGGAAGGATTCGGCCGATGGAGACGCATCGACTTCACACTTCAGCTGCAGCGTTTCGTGCTTGAGAGCGCCCAACAGTTCCTCGCGGTCCACTGCACAAACGGGCGCATCTGTTCGAGGCATTGGTGTCGAATGGGAAAGAAGAAAAGAAGGTGCATCTATTAGGGAGAGTGCATTCCGATTTTGGTATGCGCTTTTTGGGTTGCATGTACAACTTGAAAGGATGAAAGTAGTATTGGAGCATATAATTGTAGCGTGGGATCATCATACGATCAATTAGGTTGGTGGTCATTAGTTAGGATAATCCGTAGCTCTGTAGGTTGTATTTATATTGGGAATGTTCTAAAATATATTCCTCATTAAAAAAACACTAAATCAACAACAAACACATCAAATTTGGGAAGATCAACAGATATGAGATAGAAAATAAACGGTAAAAAAACTTATTATTTTATTTTATTTTATTTTTCGGAACGCTTTGTGTGCTATGCAACTGCTCAATTGATCTAGGACACTCTTACCGATTATAATACAATTTAGTAAATATGAAAAAAAACATACAGCGTTTTGCAGTTCCAAGCATTTCACAATTTGCAATCTCCTATTTTTCAAAAAAAACACCGATTTTTACATTCGCTGTAAAAAAAATCAACAATCCCTCAACGACTTGCTAGGAAATGACAATTATATGATTTATCTTTTATTGAAACTAGAGCACATAATTGATGTAAAACAATTATAAAAATTGGTTTCTAATACACTTTATTCAAATCCAACCATGGTTCGATAATTAAATTGTACTGAATAATGATTTGATCATGTTTCAAAATAGTGCCTTAATTGTGCCATGGAAAACGGAAAATGCACAATTTATTATGCAATTTTCATCCTGTCAGTATGCGCTTTAATATATATATTTTCCTTTTATATTACTAAGTAATTCAAATTGATTTCCTATTCCTATTCCTATTCAAATATTAAACGCAATTCCCTGTTGTTATGCACAAATAGCACACTTCCAGGATTTTGAACTAACTGCAACAAAATGCGGACATTTTGGTGTCATAGAAAAAAACACACAATATATTTTTGGATTATTTTAGTTAAAACAACAGCTTTTTTGCCCATGTGCTACAACGGACTAGCACAACAATTGGTACATTGATAACTAGTAGTTGGAATGCATAGTACCATAATTGGTACTTCGGAGCAGCTATGAATAATGGCTATAGCTTTTGTAATAAATATTCCAACAATCATTATTTAGAAAGTGGAATGTGTATGAAATGTGCGTGTATAAGATAAATAGCTGATTTTGAGTTTTGGTGCAACAGTTTTATAACAATAATAGATTTCGTGACATCGCATTACAAAACCTTGTTCATAATTGGTACATTTTCCCTAATTACATTCAATTCAATCTATTCCCACATCCTTATCATTCGGGTTGAGTCAATTGGTTTCCATTACGTAATAGTTTACACTTTGACAGTATGAAGTACAATTAAAACCAAAATTAATAAGAAAAAACCGTTGCAAAATGTTTACCTGTACCGTACCCATTTATTTGTTAAATGGTCTTTAGTACGAAAAATAAAAACAAACCAAACCCCTTTACATTTGGTTTCCGCATACATTTTGCCATTTTTATTTTTTGTTGGTATTATTAACTAATTGAGTGTGAAATGCGCATCGAACCAAATCAGTGGAAATTTCATTCCCCAAAATAAACGAATTTAATGTTCCCAAAAGCACGAGTCTATGTTCTGCACTCGTCTATCCACAATCTTTCGAACGTGTAAATGTGAAACTGAATCGCATAAGAGCGTACGTGTGCGTGTGTGTGTGAAAAATCAAATGGCGTAAATTCTGATTTACAACCATTTCTGACAAACAAATTATCAGTCAATTGAGAGGGAAACGCGTACACAAGGCCTGGCAAGATCAAGCCGAACGGGCATCCGGTTCCCGGTCAATACACACCGCCTGCACCATCCGTCCGTGACAGCTGGCATGGTACGATTTCCGCGGCACCATTGGCGTCGCTTTTATTCGATTATTGTGACTGATTGCGGTACTGTGAGGTTGGAAATCAAAGCATCCCCGATGGTCCCCGTTCTCCTATTAGCGCCACTGAGGTGGACTGGTATGCATTCGCCACAACGAACACATTCTCAGGAAATTCAGCAAAATGTGGAAATTCAGAAGTGCGATGTTTTCAGCACACTCGAGCGCATCGAGTGGTGTGCTGGTGCTTGAAACATATTTCGATGGTCATTTAAGTAGGTGAGAAAAATGGGAAAACAACTTTTTTTTGGTTAATTTTTACTTCTGTCAGATGTTGTTACCCACCTGGCACAATGAAATTATTTAAAATAAATCATATTTTGTGTGTTGTTTACTTATGTTTGAAAAGGATTTAAATTTTTCCTTCTACCAGCTGTTGCATAAAAAATTATTTCAATTAAGTCACATTTTGTGTTTTTTCCTTATATTAAAAAAAGGTTTTCAATCTTCACTCCTGCCAGCTGTCGCACAATATAATTATTTTAAAACATATTATTTTTGTTTTTCTCCTGATATTAAAGAAAGGTTTTACATTAAAAATGAGACTTTTAAGTGCTATGTTTTGGGGAATCGTTCACGTGATTTTGTCCTAATCCTCCCACTGTCCAGTTGCGGATGCTGATGGAACGGTCCTGCCTGGTAATGTGCACGCGGCAAGGTGCCCTCGATTGAATTCCCTGGACGGTTGTGACACTTCAATTACATTTGCACGAACTGTTACGATGCCCACAATTGACTACAAAGTGGAGCCGTTTTCCGTGCGAAACATCGGGGTTCCAATTCTCTTCCCATGCTACCCTTTATAGAGCCTCGCACATGAACAGAACACATCCATCGACGGCAGGACGAATGGATGGTTGGATGGTTCGGTTTGTTTGCTCGAAATTTACGTAAAATACAATTTGGAATCCCACGCGAATCGCTTTCCACTTTCGGGCCTTCCAAAAACCCTGCCGATGCAGGTGCGAGTGTTGGCTCATATTTGAGCCGCCATTTGCTGGCCGCTTGTTCACCCCGTTCACCCAGCGGGAAGTGAAAGCGAGCGTAAATCGAGCGCCTTTGTTGCGTCGGTTAATATTCATGTGTGAAATTAAATTCGATGCGAGAACAAAACACCAACGCGAAGTGGTTGCAATTTGCGGAACATGATGCGGTTTAGTTAAATAAAAAATTCACACACACGCGCGTGGGGTGGGGTAGCGTCAGCCATGTATAAAAATAGGAAAGCTTTCCTCTTTTTCCCCATTTTTGTCCCCGGCGGCGGATGGGGGTCCCATGCTGTGGGTTGCTTTGTGAGGCGTGGTGCTGATCAGCGTGGAAAATAAAAAAAAATACAAACAGGAACCCACTCGGAGCCTCATTTACGCTGGAAAACACGGTCGCGCAAACACGGTGAAGCGCAAGATGCGAGGAGTTAATGAAATTTCATTTCATTTACAATAATGCGTTGCCCCAAAATGAGAATCCGTTCCAGTCGTTTGCACCGGGTGACTTCATTCAATCGTACTGGCGTCGTCCGGAAAGACGGAAAAAAACAGCGAGAAAAAACGCGAATAAAATTCGTTTGCTACATTCAGCTTTTCCAGCTCGTCAAGTGAAAAGAAACAGGCAAAAAAAATAAGAAAGAGAGGAAGCATGAAGCCATTCATAAAGGAAGGAAAACAGCGCCCCTACATACAGCACAGCGCAAGAAAATCAGGTCGTGATCATTTGCCACCGTGTCCCTGGGTGAGGGGGTGGAGAGGGCATCCTGTAAGGGTGGGTGGCAGGTAGGCAACCGAAAGGATACTTACAGCGCACGCGAAGTGTGACGTGATTGCTCGTACCGCGGCCCTCGGTGTTTGCCGCCATGCAGGTGTAATCTCCGGCCAGGCTGCGGGACACGCCTTGCAGGGCCAGCGAGTGGTCGGACAGGATGATGCCAGCTGTGACGTTATGATGGAGTTCGTTTCCCTGGTGGCGAGAATGGGCGAGAAAGGAAGAAGAAAAAAACACACACAAACGGTAAATGAAAGCCGGGACAAAAAGAAAGCGTATTATCAAACAGTGTCGCAGGACGACAAGGACACACCGCAGAAGTGGTACCGTACCCGGCCGTACGGCGAATGACTTTTACGGGTGGAAAACTCACAAGAAAGCAAAAAGAAAATCATCCCCGAACGGAAGAAGGATTACCCGAAGAAGGCGCAACGAAACAATCGCATATACATACACATTACCTTTACACCGCCATCTTGGAGTCGGGTACTGCGGTGCCGATCATGGTACCGTACCGGCTCGAAGTCGTAATTGAAGGTGCAAAAAAAAAAAAAACATCAGCAAAAACCTGCCACCCCTCTTGGTGTGGCCCCATCCAACTGAGGGGATGGGCGAGAATTGAATTATTTACTCAGACCGCTTTTAATAAGGATCAAGTGAAGCTGGCAGGAACGCGAGTTAATCTACAGACCACCGACCTGGTTTTGCGGGTGGAAAATGAACTTCCCAGTCGGAGGCAGGCTGGCGTACATATGCCCGGTCGTGTTTTGTAAGAACCAGCTCGTACACACGTAACGCAGCCGTTTGTTGTTGGTTTGCTGGTTGGTTAATTGTGTTCTGCTGGTGCTTTCCCACGGAGCGTAATACGATATTTGGAAAACGGCAGAGAATGTTGCGGGATGCGGGCTTAATGTTGATGAGACGGCGGGGATGGTGATGCTGGATCTTCTAACGATTATGAATGTACCGTGCAGATAATCCGAATTTTCAACATCAAACAGCTCCGGAGCAGCATTGGGAAAGACATTACCGGGACGGGCGGGTTGCCGGCTTGGAGCTGTGGTGGCGTTTTCTTCGCGTGACGGTGACAAACAGTTGGCAATGTGCGGTCGCGCATTACGCTGGGAAATGCGTTTTTTTTTTGCGTTAAAAGGTAAGTATGTTGTGTCTGTGTTGCTTTCCCGTGTCAATTAAATTGTTAATTATTCTGCTTGGAACATCATTCTAAAAGGCATCTGCTTATCGTTTTAAGCTCGTATTGCATGCGCGGCGTGTAATACGATTCCGGGAGGGTGTTCGTGAGCAGAATTAGAAGCTACAGGGGAGGTTGGAAGCTGCCAAACACGGGTGTTGAATGTATTGTATCAGGTGGTGCTGTGCACGAAGATAGGATGTAATGTGTGTTTAATTGGTGCTTCAAAGTGTTGCTTTAACAATGAATGGTTTGGCAGTGAGAAAATGTCGTTGAACGTATGTTTAAATTAATCATATTTAAAACGTTTTTCAAAAATTTCGTTTGTATTATTTGATTATTGTAAAATATAGAAAATAATAATTTATTTATTAACTAATTTAGTTAGTTCAATACAAAAATTCACCTTCCGTCCAGTTTTGTCTTCCAAACTGCCATTCTTGAAGGCGTTCGTGTCGCGACAGTTGAAGCTGGGATTTTATAGAACTTATATAGTTCTACATGCCACTGAGATTTGGACTGAAAACCTCTTGGCAGCATTCGAAAGGAAAATTTTAAGAAGGGTTTTTGGCCCCGTAAGTGTGGAAGAACAATGGAGGAGCGGATATAACGACGAGCTCTGTGAGTCATGTCACGAGAATGCCACCGGACGACCCAACCCGTAAAGTCCTTTTAGGCCGTCCACATGGACAGAGGAGCCGTGATAAACCCAAACTGAAGGCGAAGGCATTCGACCGTGAGCGGTTCAGGGGACAACTGCAGCTGACCAAGAGGTTGTAGCGACGGATAAGTACAAAAGCAAATAAACATTATTTATTCTGGCTTGGTTACCTTATGCTTGATATAACAGTTTGGGACTCCTGTTAAAGTACCTGATATCAGAGCTACACTGTACCTGATACAAGGGGATTCAAAGATTAGTGGTATTTTGTCTTTGACAATACGAATTATTTATCTTTAAAAACAGGCGGTTATATTATACATAGCCAAGTGGTACGATAAAAATTACCTCCATGAACACCTATTTCTACAATTAAAATTTAAATTGTATGAAATGTTTGTAGGTGAGATTGAATCAAATTAATTGTAAAACACCTAAAGCCGAATAATTGTCGATTAAAACTCGTCATAGACGGAAAAATCGAGCTACGCCGGAACACCAAAGTCCACGGATTTCCTCGGGTATATTTTAAATTACCATTAGTATTTAAAGCTAATTTTACTACACAAATCCTGTCATTGGTTTGCTTGCTAAGAAGCAGATACACTTTGGAAGGGAATTAAGGATTTAAAGCAAATAATGTTGAAGACATCAAGTGCGTTAAGCTTGGCCATACGTTTCTTCGAAAAGGACAAGCAACGAAACAAACAATTTGCTGAGATAAACAAAACGCCCAATTCGTGGTAGGTGCCTCCAGATAATGGCCATTATTTTCACCAAGAAGCATTTCGAAGAATGATTAAATTCAATCTCGCTCCCCAACCGGGCATTCCACTTGACGCGTTTGAATGAACTAATTTTTTTTCGTTTTCGGGAGGTGTGTTTTATGGCTGTGCATTATGCTCAGCAGGGCAGTAAAAAAACACAGAGCGGAACATCCTCGTACGGGTCGGTATAATAAGACACTTTGCGGTCCGGATCCACTTATCCGGCAGACACCGGCTCTACGGACCAAAGTGACCGGGGGGCTCCGAAAAGGGTCTCACACATCGTGGCATGCTAGATCGCGCGCTTCACATGTAGCCGGGCAAAGGAACGCCATAAAGCACACAATTCTCCGGTCTCATTTGCAACAAGGCTCCTTCCGCCCCATCACAACGGTGGCAAACACCCCCGGTACAACCACGGTTCGCTTCACAAATCCCATTTACAACCAATCCTCCGGTGGTTAGGCAAATCAAACATTGCACCGTTTGCCTTATGAGATGAATTCTGGGAAGGAGCTTACGCAGAGCAGCAGGAATACGGAAAATGGTACACCCATTTTCCAGCAGTGCAGCGAAGGAAGCGAAAGCTCGTCGACTGTGATGTCCCGACGGGTCGGAACAATGTTGAGGAATGGTCCCGGTGTCGCCATTGTAAAACCAAACGCCAGTCACGATAGTCCATCAGGCACACACATCCTTGCGATCAGTGTTTTTTCTTCCTTCTCTCCACGAACGCGGTCTATGGCCCACTTCAGCTTGTGCAGGAAATGGAATGGGCACAAAAAAAAACCATCCCAAGGACAGTAAGGTGGTCCATTCTTGCTGAGCTCAGGAGCTTTCAAGCAGGGTTGCATCGGAACCGTGTCCGTTTACGGCGTTTCCTCTTCGGTGGGCAAACATTATAACGTCCTTGGAGCAGGGACGCTTCCGACTGTGGTGTAATGCATATAATCGGTGACAGGATAAGGCCCAAGGATGCGGCATAGTTGTGGATGTCTTGAAAGCTTCGGTGTCCCCTTTTTTTTTGGTTGGAACCCTACTCGCTAGCGGCTTGGAGCAAATAAAACAACCCAAAAGCCCCGAAAAATATAAACCACATACACATACTTACATCGTGGTACCAGGCGAGCTTGTACGGTTTCGGGTTCGATTGGATGTGGCAGTCGAAGTAAATGTCGTCACCCTCCTTAATGTCGTCCGGATTAAGGGATGATCCCATTTTGAGCGTCACGATCGGCATGTCTGTCGGTGGTAAGTAAGAGATGTTAGGGTTTCTGCTATTATTACAGCGGCAGCGTGTCAACATTATTTAGTGCAAACAAAGAGCGCAAGTTTTTAGAGGAAACTTTTTACCCAAAACCTTCCGCTGCAGCCGTAAAATGCTTCAAACGATATAAAAATGCCAAAGCTTAAGTCGCAACCGACGGGCGAAAGGCGTGCAACGCGCCCAACGTGGTACAGAAAGAAACTAAAAGTCACGACTGGAAAACATCCATTACGACGCTTAGAGCACTGTTGCGATTTACTTGTAAAATCATCCGGTAATCAAAGCGGCACGAATCACTCTTCCATTGCCGGCAACGCGGAACGCCATCCTTTTGCAAGCACTTTTCGCTTTTCGCTACCCACCGATGGTTTGGGGATGCAATGCAAATAATGGCTTCTGTCCCATTCCTCCTCCCGTACGAAGTATCCGCGCAACGCAGCATCCGAAGCACCAGGGGTTTTATTGCGTTACCGGGGCCAGACAGCACGCTCCCGTAAGGGGGCCTCCTATCGCGTGGGGCAATAAGGAGACAAGTTTTATGCTACTTGTCGTTGGCTAACGGGTCGCCCCATCCTCGTCCATCTCTCTTATTTATTTACGATCCAGAACGATGGAACGACACCATGGCCGAGATACAATGGGTCAGGATGGATACAACAACACACTGCTCAGCTACACGGCGGCTAGGGCAGGTTCTTAGCTATCTAGCACTCGTGGTTAAGTGGCGTTTCTTCGCGAAGCCATTGGACTGGGAGTTGAGAAAGAGATCAAGACGAAAAAAAAACATACACAGGGAGAGAGATAGCAAGGCGCAAAGTTGGCTCGCACGAGGACGAAGGACTTTCGAAAGGACAATTTCAAGTGTCTGCTTTTTATCATTTCACGGTTGCATAAACATGGCGGGGCACAACACATAAATAGGCAGCAGCATGCTTCATCCCTGCCCTTCAAGCAAGGGGCAAAGAACTGAGATAGAAAAAAAGTGTAAGAAAAATGAAATGAAAAAAAATAAACCAAGAAGGACGAACGTGAAAATCCCATTCACTTCCGGAATTCGGTAGACCAAACAGGAAACAGTCGGCCGGGCACCGTGCGGTGGAATCTTCATGAATCGAAAGCTTGGCAAACTTTTCCCTCGCAGAGTATAAGTTAATTTCCGAGTTTTATGCTACAGTATTTATTCGATTTGGTTTCGTTTCGTTCTTCCGGGGGGGGTCAGTGGGTTTCCTGTTCACATTCTGGCTACCTATTGCACAAGGTAGGATTCCCTTTTTAGTTTATTTTTTTTGCTCGATGACGATTTATACGGTTGCGTCTCAATTAGGACGCCCGTCCGCCCCGCACATAGTGATGATGGTTCCGCTAGCATTGAAGTTTAGCATTTATTGGTAGCGCAATAAAAACGCCCGGTAACGTCGTCGTAACCGTCCCCGGACACGCACCCGGCAGATCGCGGAACGCAGTTTTATCGTTGTGATCGAACCTTTCGGGCGAATAAAACTGATAGGACCGTTGTTGGGTGGGCTGTAAATGGAATTCAATTTCCGTTTTGTTCCGTACTGTGTGTGTGTGTGTGTGTGTTTTTTTTTTTCAGTAGACTTGGCAGGGATAGACGACGCGTTTTACTGCTTTGCCCCACAAGTACTGGCAAGGCTCGCGCCATTCAGATTCCGTCCGATTCGTCGGATTCTTTCGCGCCGTTCCAAGTCAATCACGGTTGGTGCGGTTTGCTGTGTTTTTTGGGTGATTTATTTATTTCTCTCACCCGTGACGTAGTGCCCAAAGACAGACGTTAATAAGACAGTAAATAAAGACGTTAAAGGAAAGCCATAAACTGGAAATACTGGGACGCATTGCCATAAACAAAGCCCCCTACGACGCGCTGCAACATAAAGCGATTGCATTACTTTAATCTCTTAATTTAGAAAACAACACGCTCTTTCTTTGCACTACTGGTTGCAGCACCGTGAACTTCTTGCCGTACGTGGGGAGAGGGTGGATTCGCATACTTACAATGCACCACCAGTCGCCACTTGTCCTCGATTGCGCTGTCCGGGATGAGCGGGTTCTCGGCCCGGCAAGTCAAATATTTGCCATCGTCGTCCACCGTCGGCGTGTACGATATAACGCTGAGTGATTGGTTGCCGGTTTCGGAAAACTGAAAGGATATGGCGAGAGGGAAAAAAACCCACACACGAACGGTAAAATGAATGTATTGGCCTGGTTGAAGGGATTGGAAAATGTACACATATAAGGTTCATATGGAAGGCAAAGAAAGATAGAGAGAGGAAAAAAACGAATGCATCGGTTCCAATTCGCAACCATTACGCCGCATCGGTCCTTTTTAGCCGATGGAAAAGTCCGCAATATTACACATTTCAATCACGTGCCCGGCCGGTACTTGGGTCGCACCAGTACGGCAGATGGTTCCCTTCGGTCGCAACTGCATGATCTTCGACGCTATTTATACTTTGTATTCGTTCAAGCTGCAACTAAGTATTGCTCTGATTCGTTACTGGATTGTTACTTGAGCTGGGTTGCTTTTTTATTTACAGTGTAGCTATGCGGAGCAGTCATTTGTAACACATTCACATTCATTCCTATTTTTATGACTTTCATTTGTAAAAAATATGCACTTCATCGTGTGATATTTGAGTAGCAAATATTTGACAATCAAACGTGTATTTTATACGGAAAAATGTAACTGCAGCAGGATAACAATATACTAGGAATGTTCACTTTTTTATTATAGAACACAGAAAAAAAAAACAGTTCGAATAGTAAGTTCACGGACGTTATGTCTTAACTATTTGAACATCCATTTACCACAAAATACACATTTTCATCACTTAAAATAGGATTTCATTAGGTAAAACTACTGTTTTTACGCTTAATATTAGGTAAATATAAAACTTCAAACGATGGAAGCATGTTAGATTCATTACTGGATCAACATTAAGAAGTTAATTTCATATTTATGTTAAATACAGTTCTCACCATAACTTTAAGATAACATGCATTTTGAAAATAATTGAATAAGTTAAAGAGATAGGTAAAACTGATGTGGCGCAAAGTTGTAGATAAAAACAACACCTTTACACTTGGTTCCGGTCCGTCATGTGATAGAACGGTGCTAATCCAACTCCCTACCGGACCACCCCTTCGTATACAGATACATTTTTCTTTACATTTATTTAGCTTTCGCATAAAATGTTGGTACTTGATCTGGGGAGTATTTAAATATTTGCAAACGTTTTTATCTAGGCAGCATTGTTATTTAGAGAAAATTATATTTTAAATAAAACATAAAAAATAATAGTGCCCAAAATATACGAACTTTCACATTTTCAATATTTAAAATCTAAAAATAACAATAAAAATAAATAAAATCTAACAATAACATATGTAGAAGTATGCGTAAACATATGAAGAACCTGGAAAAATGTATTTTTTTAATCCTCTACAACTTTGAACACAAAAATTGTTTGCTATCTCTTCAATTTTCATCAAAAACTGAGTGGCCATATAGTTTTGTTACGAACTGTGGCACGGATCGAGCTTTGATAATTTTCAACCGTTGCCAATACCTCATTTTACCTAATAATATTGCTAAACAGTGTATTTATCGATGATGTCTGCAAATGACATTAGAATGTATCGCTGTGCTAATGTTCTCCCGGCGAGCCTAAGCAAACTGCATTGAACGAGGTTTTGCGGAATAGAATTTCAATAACGCAACCCCCGCAACCGTAGCGTACAATGCGCCAACACAATGGGTATCGCAAAATTGTTGATTAATAATTATTGTCGATTGGTTTTGCTAATTATTTCCTCTGGGCGGGCAATTCAGTCAGTGCCCGCAAATTCTCGCTTTGTACGGCCAGTGTGCACTGTTTCAAAAATCAGCCAAGGATAATTATGAGCGTAATTAGTGTGTGAGAAAACATGGAAACACCTGCACAGGAACTGAGGTCGTTGCTAGGAAAAGGGTGTGTTTGACAGTGTGATTTGATTTTAAAATTTATATTTAGCAGTTTCCATTTATCAACCGAGGGAAGGGGGGGGGGGGGGGGTTAGGAAAGTGACCGGTACAAACATGCATGCGATATATGATGTTCGCATACGGAACAGCAATCCATCGTTTCATAATGTTTTCGTGGAAAACATCACTTCAAAGATATCGCCCACTAACACCCCTGAAGGTATGCAATACAATGTTGTGTTAACATGTGCAAGGACGGTTTTCCATCAGGGCAACACTACCATTGTTTCGCGAGGGTAAATTAACAAAGTTTTCAATTTTGGACGTAGATCGAAACCAAAATAAAAAACACGGAATCCATTCCCTTCATACGGAAAATGAAACATGCTTCCAGTTTTGTTTTTCGGGGACCGGACGATCGTTTGCGATTGACCGAGCATGACGCGTCCAAGCTGTAATTACAAAACCGCCCCACCGTTACTTACGTTCTTCGTGACGCGCTTCAGCATGCGGGTTCCTTTCCACCACGAAATGGCCGCTTCTGGGCGGGAGCCTGAACTTTTGCACTCAATCTCGTACCGCTTGTCCGCGGAGACAAACTTCTCCTTCGCCATGATGTGGACGGCGACCGGTTTGACTGAGGGGGATAAAAACCGAACGGTTGCCACACGTTAGATGCTCATTTCCATACGCACACCTCGGACCACGGGGTACTTACGGTTGACGTCCAGCACGACTACTTTATTGTTGGGCGGCGTCAGGTTCGTATTGCTCGCGACGCACATCAACCGGGCGTCCAGATGCTGTCGGCCAATGTTTGGATAGGACAGATGGTTGACCGTCGTCCCGTCCGGTCGGGTTTCGAACGACTCGTCGATGACACTGTTGTCCAGGTACCAGGTAACGTTCGGTCGCGGACGTCCTGGAAGGGGTGAGATAAGTGAGAAAAGAAGCGGTGAGTGTAAACTCCTCGCCAATGGGTGGGACGGAACGGAGATCGTGACCCAATCGAATGCGGGGACGACCTCGTGCGCTCATCAGATGCCGGTGCTTACCTCCTTTGACCTCGCAGATCAGCGCAATGTCGCTGCCCTCGCTGTACGGTTCAACCGTGTTGGCCTTTTCTCGGCGCCGCGAATCGTAGATGATGGGCCGATCGGGTGGCACTGCAAATGAGAAAACACATAGTTGCCGGGAGCGTGACATGGACCGCCAATAGGTTGAGTGACATTGGCGAACGATATATGCCAGTCATATAATTGTTTTCAATGTTGCTTTGCTCGTTCTGGTGCAGGAATCTATCTATTATTAAAGCGTTATTAAAGCTTCCAATCAAAGGAAAACGTTGTACAGGTATATCTACTGTACCTTCTAAATTATTCGCAATTAAAACTACTCGCAAGCCTGAAATACATTGTCTTTCCATTGAAACGCTTTTCGAATCAACCCCGCCCTTAGCGGTGAGCTTTTCCAGATGGAGGCGCCTGGTACCTTACCTATCACAGTGAAGTTTATTTTCAGATTTCGCGTGGGCGAATTGCGAAAGTCAACCCGGCACCGGTACATCCCTTCGTCCGAGAGTTTGATCTCGTCCACCAGCAGCTGGGCGGGATGGGTCGTCGCCCGGAAAAAGGCCCGCTTGCCAAAGTACTTGTCCGACGAGGAGAGCCGGGCCTGGGCTACCTGGCGTCCGCGCACGTCAAAGTTGTAGAGTGGTTCGTTGTCGTCCTCCTTGAACCACAGCACCATGTACACGGCATCGTCCCGCTCGAGTGGCGTGATATCGCACGGCAGGCTGGCCTGTTTGCCCAACACTCCGCTGACCGTTGTGATGGGGACTGGAAACGAGAGGGAAGGAAAGAACATCGAAATAACATTAAAGTGCTGTAACAACGGTTTGGCAAGGCCGTATTTGCTTCTGCCACCGATAAAAGCAATATCTTAATTAGCGTTGAACCCACCGAGCCAACCAGGCGGCCAACAATGCGAAAGGGGAGGTTTAAATTTATCCGGGACTATCAAAATAATCGCATTTACGTCATGTTCTATTTTCGACGGTCCTGGATCGATCAACGATATCGGGCCGGGTAAGCCCGGTCAGCTTATCACCACTACGTCAATAACTTTAATTCTCTGCGCGCTGAATTTATCCTTTGAAATCGCTCACTTATTTACGACGTCTAAACCCCGAACTGGCGATAGTCCGGCGATGTGGACCCATCAGCACCGGCGTACCGCACAGGTGAACACGGATACGGTGCACCATTAAAAGGGACGCGAACCTCAATGACGTTTATGGCCCGGTCCCAAAACCCCAAAAACCCATACCGGTGGGGGAAACGGCTTGCTTTTGGCTTTCCGACAGTCTATGGCCGTGGATCACACAAAACGCCGGGATAGCCGGACACGATCCGTCTCGGAGGGGTGCGGGACGGGTAGGGGACGTAAGGGGACACACGGAATAGCCGACCCAAAGCATAATCCCATTCCGCACCGATAAGCCGTAAGCTAACATCAGTCAAAGCCAAAGTATGTTGTTGCATGCTGGGCGACCCCGTAGCGAATGCTCGACACACTTCAGCCGTTGATGATTGGTACGGACCGGCAGGGATGGAACCACTTGAAGTACCGTGCACCGTCGATCTCGATGGAAAATCCCTGCACATGAAACGAATTTTATCCAACCCGGAACAGTCGGTGGGAGTCACATACCGCTCTCGAGAGGCACTCATTTGGTTGACTAATTTCCGTTGCCGACGATGTGCGGGCTTGTAGGACCGTGTGTTTGAGTGTGTGTGTGTGCGTGTGTGCTTGGGCTACCCTTCTGGATCCACTCTTACCACACACATACACACACACACTCATCGCATTACGTTCCATCGTTTGAACTTTATTTTATTACACTTCATTGTTATTGTTATAGCGCTCGTTGTCGTTGTTAGATACTCACTCTCCCACGTTAACCGGTCAACTTGCCCATTTCATGCACCCACCCACTCACCCACACACACACACAGACACAGATATGAGCTTCGTGCATGTAAAAAACGACCATCATCAATTCATAAATACCACCTGTGCCACCTGAGTGAAGGGACAAAACAGTGAAACTTGCGTCGCATAACGGAGGGTGTTGGGTAAAAGGGTTTTGCTTATTTATTTATCACTGACATTTTTGCTATCACTATTCCATCCTACTTTATGGTGTGGTAGTCACCAAATCCTGTACACGGTAGGAGTGTTTGAAAATCATTGCATTAAATCAGGCGCTACGTATCATGTACACAAACAGCAATCAACACAGTACGGTACGGTATGTTGTTTCTTGAGAAGACAAACAAATGCTTCTTTATACCAGTAAAAACTCTTTTAGAAAATTAAAGATTTATCCTTTCATACTATTTTGGGCATCCGAATTACACGTACAGCTAAATCGATGTTGATTGCTCTTTTCTCCTTTTCCAGAAGTTATACGGTCTTGAAATTGGTTTTATGTGAGTAGATCGGAACTTTCTTCCTTAGGAATCTTTTCGTCAAATGTTCTTAATTAATTAAATCTGTTTTAGAGAATTTTATTTTCCAGTACCATTATTCCCGGCAACAGGGCTTTGGCCATACACAGCCACTTTGGAGGCATATATCTTTCGAGTAGGATTTTCATGATATGGTTCTTCAAAATTAACATCGATTTTGTGGATATAAAAATGATAACTGAAAATCTTCACAATCAAATACTGCATACAAATGATTAAAAGAGTGCACGAAGAGTCTTTCAAATTTTCAATTCCAATTTCAATGAAAATACATAAGTTACACTAGTCATATATTCTTCTAAAAACTGGAAGCAACATTTTGTTGTGAAAATATTTCATAGCACTTTGATCTTTCTTGGGAATTTCACATAAAGGTTTTAGGATTTTGGTGATTTTTATCGTTAGTCATAATAACCGAAGCGATGCGAGGCAATTATGAGGGAGAGAGTTCAAAATATCTTTTCGCCTAGTATTTGTTATGTTGGAAGAATTGCTCCGCCGAGCGTATCCCTGGAATCATCTGTTTGTTCCAAAATACTTAATCAACGATAACATGCGAACAATTCAATAAATATGCATTTCAGTACTGTAGCGATATTGGATAAAGTTTTTAAGAGTTCTAAGCCTCTAAAGCTCCAAGACCGCTTGTAGTGATAATTAACTATTCAACTACAATAACTGCAGCGTATATAATAGCTGCACGAAAACCCTTTAAAGACCGTTTGGACGAAAGAAAAATGAAATATTAAATAGCGTAGGCCACCGAATACTTGCTGGGAATAGTTCCTGCAGAATCTGTTTCCATACATTACGCTAGAATGATGAGTACTACTGTATTATGTTGGTATCGAAATAGAAAACTAAATTTGGAATAATTGAAAAATAAAAGATTGGATAGAATCTCATATCGCCGCCCACCAAATGACTCAAACAGAAATTATGTTTAATATCAAGAGCGCATTCTTTGTATGTTCACGAGCACATTTTGAAAGACGATTGTTAGAACTGAACAATGTTCGAAAAATGCTACCTTTACGAATTATTTCACTTTAAACATCTGAAAACCAGTAAAAATGATCGGTAGATCGTTCTGGTGTTCACAAAGCTCATGGTATCTACTTACAAATATGCACGAAAGCTCAGAAAAGTTCCCCTTTAAATGCAAAAAGAATATCTTATCTTAAAACACCATAAACAAAAAAACAAAATCAGACCCAAACATGTGTTAGAAACTTTACCTCCATTCGAAGAGTTCGTCGGTAGCTGAGCTTCCAACACGGTACAAACATTTGCCTGTGCCCTTTTGTCGGCTTTAATGCAATTAAATCTCCCTCCGAAAAGCCCACGGTGCTTCGGATATCGGTAAGCCCTCCGGATACTATCGCAAAGGCAAAGGTAAAAAGGTTCCATTTTCTTGGCCGGGCGAACGTTCTTCTGTGTGCTGCCGGGGCTTCGCAAAAGAATGTCTACACAACGCGAGCGTGTGGTCGTCGCGTAGTCTTAAGGTCACTTAAACTTTCTTCGATTTTTGCTTACGGGAAAGTTTTTATCAACAATCGTTTTTGGTCGGGTTTCATTACATTGTACACAGGCCGTTTTGTTTAACGGGCATGAACTTTCAGCCCGGCTAGGGGCCAAGATTTCACTATTGGCAAGTGTTCGTGCTAAAACAAACCAGAACTCGGGAACCCGGAATGATTCGGGTTGTTATCCTTTCCGCTAAAGACCGTTTCGAGTGGAGATTTGTTGCCAGTTGACGAAAATAAAATTTCAATTAGTATGATTTTTAGTATGAACCCAACAAGAAGCTTGCCAGCGGAAAGCTCTGGCTTGACGCACTCGGTACGTTTGATTTGGTACATAACTCCTTCTTCCAATTATACCGACCCGGTTGTTAATCAATATTTACAGCGTACCCTTTCCGTGGGCGTAACACAAAACAGAAACAAACGGTGCAGAGGTAAGTGTGGCCATAAAAAAACAAGAAAAAAAAACACCGAAAATGGTAGCGTGGATCACCTTTTTGGCATTTTCCCGCGTGTTTGTTTGCCACTTCCGTGCCACCCACACCGGACCAAAAGGCTCGCTTCCCGGAATGGCACGAGTGAAGGGCACGGGAACATGCCGGAACAATTTTAATTGCCGGCAGCCGAACCCTGACCGTTCCGGGTGTCGGATCTTTCCGAGGCAAGCACAGGTAGGTAAAGCATTGGCAACAGAAAAAAATAAATATGGCGGATGGAGAAGAAACCAAAAACAAACGTGAACCCACGGTATGGCGTGAAAGAACCGATGGACCTGATTATAGGGCACGCCGACTTGTGTACCCGGTATTCGGAAAAGTAATAAAAAAAGAAGAAAAAACACACACACACACCAAAATCGAACGGAAATGTGACCTTCGTGCAGGAGGCTTCTTCGGTTCGCAATACCGCACCGTGCCGATTAATTAACGGAATCGGTTTTTATTTTCCATTTATCCCCGTGAGGGGTGTGCAACCCCTTGCGCGCGTTGTACACCATAAATCAAACCCGGCTAGCCCACCCTCCGTTCGGGATGGGTCCAATTCTGGGTGGGCTCGTGCGATTGATGATTGAATTGGTAGGTTTACGGAACCAAATCGATTGATTCCGATTCGTCATTAATTTTAACCCGTATCGGACTGGCAGGTTGGTCTCGGCCCCAAGTACCTGGAAATTATTGGAAACGTTGGACTACAGGCTACGATCCCCCCTCGAACGGTAAATGTTGTTCACAGACATATGGATGTGAAATGTGTCAGAAATAGCACACACAAAAAAGCGAAGGGAAACTCTCTTCATATTCCCTTTTTTTTATTTGGTGCATTCCTTTACGTTACGCACATTCACGTTCCGGTGGCATGATTAATTCACGGCCCTATCATTGCGGTTTGGCGAAAGTGTCAAATATTAAAACCGCTCATGTTCTCGTTCACCCGGCCCGATCAAATATTTAACGTCATCCCGACTGGTAGCCGACACGGGTTCGAGTTACTCGACGAGTCGGCAAATGTCTTAACCTTTGTCAAATTTAATCCATCGTCCGATCGGTTGGGGTTCGGTGAACGTTGAAGTTACAGTCAGCCCGCAGTTTTTCCCAGCCGCTACGGGACGGGAGAAGCGAATTCTAAAATAGACTTAAACATTAAACCCATCCATTGGACCGCCTCTATCAGGCTAACCGGACCGGATCGGCTTGAAACTCGGTCAATATCTTCTTTATGCGGCGTTCTGCGGGAACACGGGGTGGACAAGTGTGTCGCAAATTTTCCGTTTTTATCTGATAGGACTCCCATTCTCCGCCCAATGTTCCAGCCAGTCCGAAGTTTCTGCCTAGACATCTATAGGCGTTTGTCTTTCCTGGAGTTTTGCGCCCCCTCGAAAACGAGCTCTATTTCCGATTTGTACGGGGTAAAACTTTTCCTTATGCGACGGTTGATTTTGATCGGTGGAAATTTACCCCTATTGTGAAGGTGTGTGTGTTCGTGGGTGTGTGTGTGTGTGTGTGTGTGTGTGGTTTGAGGAGCGCTAGTGAACAGCAGGGCTTCGGTTTAACGAACCGCACGGGAAAACAACCCTGCCGAAATGTTGACCACTACCAGAACGGGGTAAAGGGGTTCGCAATAGTGCTAAATTTATTGATCGTGCGAGCACATAATCTTCCAATCCAGTTTCCACCGTAAGGCAAGCGAGGATAAACGAGAATCACGCTGGCTGGGGTTGAAGGTGACGCTGTTGGCGTTGCCACTGGCGCTTGTTGGCACTTTTGTGCCCTGAGTGTGTTCCGCTCGTGGATGGCTGTGTGTTGATGCCAGTATTGCACTGCTTGGCTGCCACTTTATCGATATCCTGTGCACAAGGTTTTCCCGAACCACCGTTTGCTGTAGACAACCTCCAAAAAAAACAGAGAAAAAAAAGGAATGGAGGTATGATTGGCCGGACCAATGTCTGGCCGAATGGAAGGTCGTTGGGTGTACTTCACGATGCTGAAGTACTGACAGAAATCGAAAAATGGCATAGGACCGGCGGGGGGGGGGGAAAGGGGCTGCACACACACACACAATGCACCGCAAGCGCTCTGACCGACATCGGAAAGTGGCTATCGAAAGCAGTTCACTATGGCAAGAACGTTGCAGTTGCTGGTAATAGTACCGAGCGAGTCCAACTTCTGTTCGCCACAAAACACGCTCTGTGTGGTTTTTCCGGTTCGAACACGGAACACTTTGCTTGCACGTTGCTACGGGTTTTCTACCGCCGGATCGATCGGATGTATTCGAAGTGTAGAAATGGAAAACCTCGAAACCCGTGCGTGTGTGTGTGTGCACGTGTGTGTTGTTGTGTTGAGTCGAGTTGAACTTTTTTCGTCGGAAAAATTCACCAGCGTTCTTGACGTCAGCATACCGCCAGCTGACTCACGTTCTCAAGATGGCGACAATTTGAAAATCTCCGCAATAGGGTATTCCCTGTCTGCACGACATCCGCTGCACCGGCTGCATTGGGGAGGGTGTGGATATTGAATAACAATCGTAGGAAACACTTTTGTACCGTCGAGAAACGGATCCTTTTCAACATGGTTGAGCGTGTTCGCTAGTTACATTTAAATAAAGCACTTGAAAAGAGATGTATCGTTATACAGTAAGGCAAATAAGAAATAAAACTATGGTGTTGTATGATCAAGTTAAGTTTGCGAGGTTAAATTAAAAAAATACCCTAAAATTTGCACATTTCTAGTTTAAAATCATTCGTTTGTAAACACTTAAAACTTTGACTTAATTACCTATATCCTAATTTGGAATCCTTACCTTTACTTAATTATGAATTTCCATAAGGAAAGCCTTACAATTAATTTGAAATTTCCATTTGTTGCTTGTAATAAAATTTATTGGCATTTTACCAAATTAAACTAGATGTGTGATGACAATTTACGAAGTCGTTGTTAATTCTTGGAAGATTTGAACCACAAGGTTGTTAAAACAATAAAAAAAAAACGGACCGAAAATGCAAGTTTAAAGTGCACTGGAAGTGGAGCTTAAATACACTTCAATACACTTGATGTGACGGGTGTGACATTATATGCTGAATATACTTGAATTCGGTACACGCTGTCTGTTGTCATCTTTACAACCTCTTGATCCTTCAAAGAAGTGTAGCTTTCCAAAAAAGTTTAGCTGATATTCAATATTTTATTGTATGAACCAACACTAGTCCATAAAAACAATTGTAAGGAAGGATTCTTCGGACAATTTAATAAAATAAATGAATAGATCGTTTATGTTTTACAATAATACTTGAATGGCAAGGTGTTTCTAGGAAAAGCTTTGTAACGGCTGGGACTGCTAGGTGATCAATTTTATTATATGTGATCCATGCGAAACCTTATAAGCTACCATGATAGCAATCACTCATTTCCACGGACTAACATAGCTACTGGAACATACACTGCACGTGCAACGATGAATCCGCACATTCCATACGCCAACAGCACATTTCAACATCGGACCATACACCACGCTGAAACCACACATTCCAACGGACCAACGTTCCAACGGCGATTCTTAATTATAGTGAACTACTCAGATCTATTTCTACCTCGAGAAAGGCGTGGTCCACCTTTTTTTAATGAAGCAAATTCGAATGAAAATTCGTAACTTACCTATAACTTACCTACTATAGAGCACATACCTCGAATTCATTTTCATACACAGGACTTTATTGGATTTTAAGAATTTTTTCGCATTCTAAGCATCGGAAACATTCGTCAATGTTTTTATTAGATGATATTATCTAAGCATAACATATATTATATTAGATATTATCTAAGCAATAACAAAAATCTAATGGCTCGTACGAGTACTCAAACAAAAGATCCACCAGAACCACCATACATCACTGAGGATATTTTTCATAAACTTTTAGTTTTGATGCACACTTTAGATTCAATCCATAGATTCAAACATGATGTATCACTTTAATCTATACATTAAAATGATTGTCATACGTTTGAATCAGTTTTTTAAATTCCATAAAACTGCCCACACCCGTTGAGGATCATGCTGTATCATCTACTGCCGATGACAAATACGTCCGGTTGTCCAAAGCGAATGCTTATTCAAACAGATATTTACAAAACCACCCAATAAAATGGTTCTCCTTTGCAATAGCAATGGAAAAGACAAACAGAACAACCGTAGGTTAATAGCTTCACAAAACCAGGAAGCTATGATAACTTTCAACAGTGCTCAGGAGCTTCAGCTTAACTGTGGTCATTTTATGTTTTGACCCAGTCCACTTACAGTTACAGGATTTTTCCAAAAACAAAAAAAAAACAGAAAGAAAACCAACTCTCCAGTGTGCCCGTTTATTGCAATTCCGGATGCAACTGATCCTTTACCATCCCACACCGGTGGATCAGAATTGGGACAGCCCGTACCTGAGGGAGAGCAGGAAACCATTTACATTCAATTCACAGCCGAGCGTACGGTGGGATTCCCGAAGCTCAACTTCCGCCCTTTAATATCCCGTGCGGCTCGTTCCGTCATTCATCGCAAAAGCTGCCGGTTGAACCAGTCACACGGCCCGTCCACCGGTACGCCACTGTTGCGCTGGAAAACTGTCCTCCACCAGCATGGATGGGGTATGAATTTGAGCTTTTGAATAATTAATCGGACGCTCGGTCCAATGCCACCCTCTCCCGTACTGCTGGCTGGAAGATGGTGGGATGGATGGTTTTACCCCTCCATCACCATGAAATGGGTATGCCCCGCTCACTTGGGGAATGGGTGGTCTGGAACTGCCGTGTCCGGACTTTGGGACCGGAGTATAATCTCTGGCGAACAATCTAGTCATTCGTTGACGTAGTCGGGTAGTTTTTAGCTTGGCAGCACACCGGCCAGCAACCAGGGATTGTTGTGCGGCCGGTATTCATGATTTCTGTACCATCCCTCTTAACCCAACCCCCAACCAACCCTACCACCCTCTTATGTTCCGCTGGGAATGAGGAGCAAGAAACGAAGGAGCCGGGAACCAGGTTACCGTGCACGATAAGCATCCAAAGCATAAATGTCTAGTGTGTTGCTCCTTTGCAACAGGGAACGAGGACCAACAAAATGACAAAACCAAAACAAAAAAAAAGCAGCATGGCTTCAGTATCCCGAGGCACCACGTGCCAAGACACGAGCAGTCAGGGTAACAACCACCTAGCGGGTTACGGTGCAACGCGTGGGTGGGGGGGGGGGAAACGCTTAAAAAGCTTTCACAAAAACGACGCTCGAAACTGCTGCTAAACTTTCGTTGCGTTGTTATGCTCGGCCGGAACTCGTTCCACCCCGACCCAGCGTGCGGCACCCGCAACCTTCACAACAACCCAACCGACCAGCCAACATTTTCCGAAAATGTCCCACTTTTCTGGGGCGCTTTTAATTTTCCGTAAAACGACTACAACGACCCAGGGCTCTTGATGGTTTCGCCGCAAAAATGAGACCAAACACACACACACACACACGGACAGCCGGTGTGTTGGCACGGTATTCGGGGTACATGCAAAGCGCTCCGTATCGCGACGGTCGAAGTGGAAAAGCGAAAAAAAAAATGGACACGGAAAAATAAAAGAAGATCACCTCAACACGTCGACATGAATAAAAGTCATGTACCCGGGGCCCGCAAAACCGGAATGTGTTCGGCCGACGTTAAGCAAAAATTCACCGGAAGTTTATTTTAACCCGCGCTCCATTGACACCGCGCACCGCGCAGGAAGGCAAAATCACCCACCCCCACCACAAGTGGCCACAATTCAATGGCGCATAAGGAAGGACCGGTGCAGGGTTGAGCTGATGTGTTTTGTTCCATCGTTTTTTTTTCTTTTTGCTTCTTCTTTTTCTTCCTTTTCAGCCGACGGTTTTTCACCCGTCACATTCCGTCATATTTCCGCCGGGCGCTGCTGGTTTTGGTGCACACTTCCGGTCTCGAGCCCGGATGAAACCCCCGGCACGTAATAGCTTATGAAGATGATTAATAAAATCCATTATAGCAATTTATAGAGAGATAAGATTTTTCTCATTCGCTCGACGCCACCAATCAGGCTCACGGAGATCCCACTGAAGGGAGAAGTTCCCGCTTATGGTGTTTTTTTACTCACTTCCTCTTCTGTCCGTTTTTTTCCCCCAGCTGCCGTTTAGCATCCTGCTTGTTTACCGTGTTTACAATTAGGAATTTTTCATTACAAGTCACCCGATTCGGGTCGTTCCCTTTTGGTCAGGGAGGAGGGGAGGGGGGTTACTCTGGGCCAAGATTTTTTTTGTTTTCCACCCGTCGGCAGCTGGGCGAATGATCTTGTTTTGCCTTATTTTTTCAGCTGCCGGAGAAGCAACAAATTTAGTGAGAAGATTGTTTCGCGTGAAAAGCTGAGCGAGAAGATGAGTGATTAGAGCTGGATGATAAGAAACAGAAGAGTTGGTTAGGTGAATAGGGGTTTTTTTTGTTTCACACGATCCGGCAAATGAGCAACAGCCTCGTAGTCTTTTTAAGGCTGGTTATGGTTGTGTTAATTTTTAAAAAATATATTTTACAACAAAAACATTGGTTAATATAGGCTTCCTATATGTAAAAGCAAGAGTATCTATTTTATTGCATTGTTATTCACAAACACATGGCGTATCTTGAAGTTATCCTTTGTTTTCAAGGTTCGTCATTTTAACTCACCGAAGGCTTTTCCGATCACGATTGGTTCTTAAAGACTTGAAAAGAAAAAAAACTGGCCCTTACCGGAATCTGCATTTTATATTCTGACGAATGAAGTTCTTTTTCTGCAACGATCACTGGGAAAAAGTATATTCATATACTGAAGAGCAACTAAATTAGATATTCGAGTTCAATCTGTGGCGGAATAAGCTATGGGCGGAATGAGCGGCCGTCAGGTGTGTCCTCAGTGGACAGAGAGTCTTACTGGAAAAAATATGACAACATCCAGACCGTGTTTAGAAAGATGCTCACTGCAAAAAGTCCATGTGATCTAGCACAGTCGAAGATCTGTGGGAGCCATAAATATGTAAGGGGACCCTCGAAGGTCGATGACGATTGCACCAACCCCCACTCTCTCAATGATTTTTGTTTTGTTTTGAAGTTCACTTACTTACCTACATCTTACTATACCAAACATCTGTTTTTAATTTTAACAATAATTCCTTCACCTAAAGTAAACTATAAACACGAATAATCTATCTTATGATTCCTAATACGTTTCTTAGGAAGAGGATATTAAAAAGAATTGAAAGAATGCCAGTGAAATATTTAATTGAAATTTTGGGACTAGGAGACATGGTCTGTTTGTCACTAATGGAAACTAATTTAAATTTGAACAAGATCCAGAACGTAAGAAAAATTATTCATCTGCTTCAAAACTTTCTAGTTCAATTTGAAAATTGTTCATAAATGGCTCCATCTTTCCCCCTTATTCTGTTTCTTCTTAGTTTATCGACCTTCCAAAGTAGTATGGTACGCCAAGTTGGAAAACGAAGGAAACGTACCATATTAAAAAGATGGACTTCCGACATTAATATATTAAACTAATGGTTAAGACTCTACATCATGGAACCATTATAGAATTATAATTGTTATATTACACTACAAGCAAATTGAGCTCCTCAAAAAATTCCTTTCATGTTATTATGCAATGGAAACATTAATATCCGTTGATTTTTGTGCTCAAAGTCGACTAATGTAACCAACTACATGTAGATATGCGCCCTTTCCGCCGCCAACGGACTCAAGCGCTCGGTAGTAAACAATTAGAAAACGGTCTAAAACAATTTCGCCATCACCCATTACCACTGCCGGAATGGTACAACATTAGGCGCTATCTGGAAAACGAACTGGTTCAACATTTCCTCCGTACAACGCACCGAAGGTTAAGAAGAGGAGTGAAAACACTCCCAAAAACAGTACATCACAGCAAAACCTCCGTTTCATGGCCATCAATTAAGTCGTGTCTTATCAGATGCTAGACCCAAGCACGACTCGGCCCGGGAAGGAGTTTGTTTGCAGGCCAATAAAATCTTTCACCAGAATTGGAAGATTCGTCCGGCCGGTTAGCGGTGGCACTGGGTGGCACCGCTAGTTTATGCCCTTCGTGTAGCACGATCTGTACACGGCCCCGGACGGGACGGAAGGCCACCAGAGCCGTATGCTAATTAATGTTGCATAAATTAAGATGCGACCATCGCGATAAGTAATTACACTTTTGTAGTCTCAACAGCACACCGCCGGTACCACGCAATCCTTCCGACACGGGTCCTGCCAACGTTGGCAACGCGAACCGACCTGTAGGGGGAGCTGCAAGCGATACAAACGTCAATCAACCTTGCAAACAAAATGGAGCATAAGGATATGTCTGAACGTTCCGAAATCTCGTGTAAACGATTGCGGAATATTCGTAACGCATCACGGTTGTGGTACGATCGTTCGGTTTGCTCGGTAGCAAAACCCGATGACACACTGACACACACACACGCACATACGCTCAGGGGGACGATGATGGGTGTGCAGTTTTTATCCGGTTTTTATTTTCCCGCTCTTATTATTTATTGCGCAACGTGTGTTACAACATTTCCTGCCCACACCGTACGGTCTGCCGGTCTGCTGGGAGCATGGACATTTTTCACTCCAAGTGTGACGGCTGTCTTCGCCTGTACCACGGGCCAACGACCCCCGTCCCTTTTGTGGTGGTGCGGCGAATGGTTGAAATGTAAGATCCGGCCCTCGGCGTTTCGGGACCTCCCCGAACGGCCTGCAGCGCGTGCTGGTTTTATGGTATTTCTTCTGTTTTTACGCTTCATTTTGTGAACCTCGCAAAAGCGCCCGCCAGGCAAAACTACCAACCCAAGTGTGGAAAATGGATCCTGTGGCCGGAAGGACACCGAAATGTGCCCCCTCACATTCGCCCATTTCCCCATGTGTGTGTGTGCGTGTGTGAGTGGAGGGAAAAAAAGCAGAACGGCAAAACGAAACCACCGCCAAACGACATACTGTGGATGATGCCCGCAAAAGATGAGCCCACTGGGCGTAGGTGATAAAACGACAAAAACCCCTTACCAGATGCTTCTGGTGGCGGGCACCAAGGTATACCGCAGACCTTCTGTTTTACGTCGCTGCGAGCTGAAAGGCCGCGCTGGTTCGGCGCTTTACGCAGCATCGTAACATCGTGAGTGCGGGGGCTCGATTACACGGAGGGATTTATTTGTGCAGTGAAGTTATAATGTTGTCGCGCGTAAAGCAACTTCCAGCGGCACGACGTGTGTGCCGCTTCCTGTTCACTGTTAATCATAATCCTCGGACCGAAGTTTTCGCCTGCTCCTGGGGATCTCGATGCTTTATCGTGCGCACGCGGCTGTGTACGGTTGGGAGTTGTTAAGCCTGGTGATAAGGCACATACACACTTCTTCATAAACAGTGTCCAATTAGCTCGTTGTCTACCGGAAGTGCAGTGTTGATGGGATGGGTTGCAGTTGGGTTTGCTTTATTTAACTATGATGCAGCACGTGTACATCTGACGCATATGTTTGCAGTATAATCAACTGGAAGAAACATCGCGCGCTGGGTGTTGTTACGCGAATTCATGTTAATTAAGCTCACAAATTATTTGGCACTTTGTTTAGCAAATTCTTATTGGTTTGTTTTAATATTCTTCTTTGAATCTGACTTCCGGAATCAACTTCGAAAGCATAACTTAGCTAAGTTCGATCTAAATATAACTGTAAACTTTTCTTGAAAACCGCATAAATTTTGACAAACTAAAGAACAAATCGACAACATTGAAACAGTTGCTAAAACGTAAATATTAACGTTAACGCTAGTCTGCGTTTAAAAATTGACGAGAACTCAAAGATCCTAAAAAAAAAACAAATTCCTCAATATCTTCAATGTATCAGGACCGAAAAAATATGATAGCCGATAACTTTTTTTCATCAAAACATGCTATTTTTATTTTCACAAATGTTAATACTTAGTTTTAGCATATATCGTTTTGAAACTGCCCATTTTATGTTTTACATTGTGTTTTTCGAACTTGTACAATCTTCGAATTTGTGCTCAATATTTTAACTTCTTCTAAAATTTTCAAAATATGGGTTTATTTTATTTCGAATTTGATAGTTAATTCTTCGGTGAATATCTTCCCGTTTATTGTAAGGTTATAAAAGCTTCTTCAATATATTTTATTCTTAAAAATGATTCTCCGTTCATTCATTTGTTCATTGGGGAGAGAGGGAGGTATTTAGCACAATTTTTTAGCCTTTAATTCACCTTTATCTCCGATCATGTACCAATGAGATCTTAATCACGGCCCAATAGACACACATTCGAATCAGCTATTTATCATTCGTTTACATTCTGCATTTAGTTTTGAACTCTTCTTTTCTAACCGAAAAGGTGTCACTTCCTTACGTAAGTGTGCATTTTTCGCACTTCGCTAAACAACTCCAACTCGCGGGTTGCTACCGGATGACTCCGGAGCCACTCGTAGGGAATATTTCTGGACCATAGCGCTTTTCCTTTTATTCGTGCCGGCAAGGGGTGCCCGGTAAGTCAAAGGCAACATAAATCACTCCTCATTCATAGCGCACGAAATAAAGTCTAATTTATTTATGGCTTGCTTTCTTCATTAAGGTTGGGTTGTAAAAAATCACTCAACCGCACACGCCGTCACCGCAGCTGTAGGCCACAGTGCTGACCGCGGTGTGCTTTGCAGTGACAAAAGCAACTAAAGTTTTTCCTCGCTCTGCCGTCAACTCACTTTTCCTACACTGCCCACCGACCCAGTTTAAGTGGTTGCAAGTTAATGCTACGAGTTCGTTCTTGCTCTCAGCGGTCTGTACAGTGTATTTTTGAATTTTTACCCATGCCTGACGACCGGCAAGGAACGTCTTGAAGAAAGGTAACCACCGCCGGCCTGCCATCTTGCAACCATGGAGTGAAACATAAATCCTGTAATAATCCTATTGCAGATAAACCCTCATCTCTCGGATGGTCGGCTGAATGGGCGAATTAGAAAGGTGCACCGAGCACTTTGTGCGAGCAAAACTTTGTGACGTCGTGCAAACCTTAAACCACGGAATACAGTGGATTGAGGCGGGATAAAACGGGGAGAAACGACTAGGAGATACAAATGCCTAAGAACTGAAGCTAAATCTAACGACGCAGAAGCCAGAAGATGGCCCAACTCATAGGAAAGTCATTTGCAATCGAGACAAAGCTAACTTAGTGGTGGGTCTGGGAAAAGAAAAGCTGAAGAACTTCGTACCCAATCCCACCGATGACGAACGAACGGGTCACGAACAAAAGTGAAATTGTTCTCGAAAGTGCTTACGCTCGCATTGCAAATCCGGAATAAATATTTCAAACGTCAAAAAGTTGCCCCCAAAGTCGGTCGTCTTGTACGAGTGCTGAAGGCACTCGCAACAACAAAAAAATGGATAACGTTTTCGTCGAGGAAAATTCATCCGTAGCTAGTTTTAGTGGAGTAAGCTGAGTCACCGTTCAGCGGTGGCATCTCCCCTTTCGTACCGCTGGATGCAAACTTTGCGTCAGCATTCTTCACTCAAGGGTGTCATTTCCCGGGGTTTCGGTCGATAAGCAAGGCGAAGGAATCCACCGAAAGAACCCCCCCCCCCCGGTTTGGAGCACTGTGTATTGTTTTCTCCTGGTGCGGGCTTAATTCGACGGAAAACGGGGCTTTTCCTGCCGAATGCGAAAAAAATGAGCAGCGCACATGCACACATACAGGGCCGGATGTCTTGTTGCAAACGCCAGACACGTACCCTTGTCAAACAGCTCCATCCCGAGCAGAGCCGCAATGACAACAATCCACCGGCCCCGGACTGGAAATTGATTTCCCAAAGAACACACGACAAACACTGGAACGCGCTCTGCGCAATGTTTTGGGATTGTCCGTGGTTTGAGAAATCTCAACCCAAAAGCAACATCCCGAGCATTTCCCCGGTTTACCCATTCACAACGGGTGGGGTTGGGAGGAGTGGGAGGGAGGGTTCTGATTGTATGCACAACAATGATACTGCCAATGTGTATAAATGTGTGCGGTTTTGCAATGCACGGTCCGGGGCTGAGAAAAGAGACCTACGTAAACATAATTAAGAGGAGCCATAGTCCGTAACCGAACAAATCACTTTCCTTCCTTTCTGCGTGGAAGGCGAGGACCGGTCTAAGGCTGCGGTTCGAAAGCGCGTGAGCTCGGGCCATCCTGCCAGGCTCAAGCTCGCTTATCGTACAAAGCGGTAAGGATGTGGTGTGCGGCCCGACCGATGCTCGTTGAACAAAATTGCCGTTGACTAGATAAATAGAAACAGGCCGATGGATGCTCTCTTACGCTTACGCAAACTTTGGTGCGCATACGATGTCCAACAGGGGCTTGAGATGTGGTGAAGTGTTCCTTTGTAGAAGAAGACGTAAGATTTGGCTCGGTGGTGGGAAGACTAGTCCTCCTTCCGGCGTCTTTTGCTGTCGTTCACCTTACGGAAGAAGCTTTTAACACTCTTATTTCTCTCTCATTGAAACAACACTCGGTCCCCACCGCCAGAGAATCTTGCTCGTTCGGTGACTGGGTCGCAGGAAGGAGAGTAGCCAGTGGCATGCAAAAGGACTACCATACGCGACCAGTCTGGCCCTTTACCGGTCGCTTGTCGACTGCACAGGTTTGGCAAACAATGGCAAACGAAACGGTGATTTATTATGCAGTCTGCAATTAACATGTTAAGAGAATTAGGATATATTATTCATCTGCCGGCTATTTTCTTTGTGCCGCTTCAGTGTTTGCTGGTACGGCGTTATCGTACTACTCGCCGCTGCTGCCAGTGACGCAAAACTCAGCGCAAGACGTCAGCGCATTCCGTCTTCGATTCGGTAACCGCCAGGGAACACAAGCACAGCCCCGGAAGCATTGGCGTACCGTACACCAAAAACGGATGAATGGTTCAGCAGTGAATCCGCAGCGTCTTTTCAGCTTGACGGTTTAAGATGATAAATGAGTAATGGCACTCGGCCAGGAATGGTTCCTTGCCTCCCCCTGGATCCGGTACACCACGGGCTTTGGCCGCTGCAAAGTTAATCGATATTGGATATTGGTTCCGTGGTGCAGCGGGCAATGTCATTGTGCAGTCGGGCTGGTGAATGTAGTAAGGATTCGCTACGCTAGAAAGCCACCACCAAAGTGGCCCATGATTGATCATCTCGATCGTCTCCCCCTCTCCCATGACAGCGCTGGGATAAGGCTGTCTGTGTGGATATGACAGGAAATACATCATCACATGCACCTGTCATTTTAAGGAGAATTTAGTGCCAGTTAGCGTCTCGCTGTAAGGTAGGCAGCGATATTTGATAACATGGAATTACTAACGTGCAATTAGCTTTTCGCTGAAAATAATTCAACATCTTATATAGAATGAGTAACAAAGGTTAGATCTTCGAGGATACGTTTTTCTCAGACACTTCGAGTTATAAGAAAAGCGGTTGCCTTATATTCGTGATCCTGAAAAAATATATTGATAACGATATATAACAAATATAATAATTCAATATACTCAGTAGTGACAATAGACAACAAACTCATCACACAAATAGCAGAGTTATTGATTGAATAACTAAAAAGGTTTGAAATCTCATATAACAAAACAGTAAGTTTTTTGTCACAATTCAAGACAATTACAGATTTTGGTTACTCGATCTCTTATGTACCTCAGTAACTTCAGTACAAGTAACAGTTCAGTAACTTCGAACAACAGTTTAAGTTGGGATACTCAGAGGCACATTTTTTTTAAATTCGTGCTTATTATGAACCCTACGAATTCCGAAAGATTCCGAAGATTTCCAGAAGATCCAAAAGATTTCTTCAAGATACGTAATGCAGCATCAATTGCAGCCTGATACGTCCTGTAACCTCCTAGGGACAAGGGTCATGGATAGGTGTGGCAGGATTTTAGAGCGGCTGCGGCCGCGGACATGAACACAATTTACGAGCAAGGCATGTGGAGGAGGAGCATCAACCAGTATACGAAGATTGGGCCACGTGAAGAGAATACAGGACTCCTGCCAGATCAAGAAGGGGGTTATCAGTGATCCATTCGGCACGAAGTACAAAGGATCTCCTAGGCTAGATCAAGTTAAGCTAAACTTGTCGGAGATTGGATGCAACCGGGGGTAGAGGAAAGCAGCTAGGGGTCGATTGTCCAGGACCGGCATTGGTAACCTGACGGATAGGTCTCATGGGTCTTCTCATAGGTCGGATATCCGTACATATGTGGGAAATGAGAGATGTACAACTTTTTCGGGACTATACTGAAGGTTCTACGACGTGACGCAAACTAAATTCCTGCAATTCGATTCGATCCCCGATCCTGCCGTTTCAGACAAAGAAGGCCTAAACACTGCCTTAATAATAAACTAGTTGGGGCATATAAACGTAACATGAAATGAAATACAGAGGAGTAGAAGGGAAACAAATCGAAGCGTTCATTCAAGATCTAGCAGTTCATTATAAATAGCATAGGATCGTTGAAAACGTACAGTTTCCTTATTAAACGACGCGAACGAAGAGCGCAGACAGTTTCTTGCACTTTAATTTAACTACAAATACACGTTGAACAACTTATGCACCTAAGGTTAACTGTTGCGTGTTCCAAATAACAAAAACCATGAGTTCTATATTCATGCTGGGATGAAGTATTACGCGCATACGAACGAAGCATTGTTGAAAACTATACTTTTCTTACCATTGTAGTTAGTTGTACCCTAATTACTTCATAAATTTGTTGGTTGATATTTACAATCATATATTAAAATACTTGTTTGACGTCTTACGTGCAGCACAGAAATTGAAATCTATTGCTTAGTAAAATTGTACTGAAGCGAGCAATTTTAGACACAGGAAAAATGAACACACGCTTCAACTGCTTTTTCATCTTTCTATATTGCAAATGCGTCGTCTGCCGCACAGCGGAATGCCACGTACGAGAGGCACAGAGCGCGGAACCACTGCCCACATTCCTGTCGGCCCATAAATCTCACCACAGTCATAATTTTCCTTTCGCTTCAGCTCACTCACTAGCAGGTGGGGAAATCGCGGGCGTTTGTTTACAAACACAAACAATCCGGATTTCACGTACAAACGAACGCGATGGCGAAGTCCGACAGCGATCGGAAAATGGTGCACGATCGCTGCACGCTCGTGTAATAAAGTTTCACTACAATCCGGACTCTGGATCCCGTGTGCGTACCGGGGCAAATGCACTGGGGTATGAAAATTAATCCCTAATTGTATACAAACACAGCCGGGAACGGTGACCCTGGACTGTACCTTCGATGGAGTTTCACGGGAGTTGTCAGCCATACGGAAACTGCACCTTTCAACCCGGTGCAGTTGCATCGGGTGGTTTCGGAGCAGGGGTAACCACACCGGTGGGTGGGTTTTGGAGCGGTTCCAAGCCGGTGTTGGAATTTAAATTAGAAGTAACCGTACGCTTCAGGTACTCGGAAAAATTACTTCCCGGGGAACGTGTGCCCAGCATGCGTCCAAGGGGGTGGGGCTGGGTTCGGGGTGGCATGGAAAAGCTGTTGTGGTTACCAAATTATCTTCACATCGTCGAAAGCACAGCACAAGCGTAACCACCGTACAGCATGCGCATCCACCGTAAGTTGCCATGCTTTGAAGTCAAACTACTCTATTTGACAGCTCATTAGCGTACGCTTTGGGCCAGCAGTAGCAGCAGCAGCAGCAGCAGATAAAAAACGTCATGTGTGCATTTTGGTTACGAGTTGTGGGAGAAACACGCCAGCGTGTCTCGGAGGGGTGACACCCTATAAAAAAAACAGTAAATCTAATAGTTGAAGTGCATCGAAAACTATTGCTTTGTTTGCTCTTTCTGCTTTGGCCTGTTGGCTTCCTGTGCCCGGGTCCGTAAAACATACAATCGCATAAGATCAAACAAAACGCTTGGAGAACAACTAGCACAAAGCGTGCTGGGGGTAAAACCCGAAAAAAGAGAAAAGAAAAACTAACCCTGACAAGCAGCGTTCCCAAAACTTCTGAACGAGGAACAGCGAAAAGTCCAAATCAAACAGACATCGTAGCTCGGGATGTATGTCAGAGATCGTCCCTTTTGATGTCACAAGAAGCGACCGGAGAACGGACGGAAGCAACATGTTGGCTGGCGGTGAAAGTTACTTCAAATTGTTCCTCGCATGCTAGCGAGAGAGAAAACCCCGGTAGTGCTTAAAGCATAATGAGCGGAAGAATAGTGCAATTGTTTCGTACGTTGACCGTATATTCGACTACAGTGACTGAAGAGTACATTACAATGTGAACGATTTTGGGGATGGCAAACATTACCAAGGTTGCTAAGAAGCAACTTATGTGAAGTTTAGTGATGTGTTTTATAATTTCCTCCTAAAAAGCACAAAGAAATACAAATGAGAATTAATTTTCACATAATTTTCCCGGGAAGGGACCCTATTTCCCGGAGAAAGCGATTTTTTGTGATGAGAAAAGTGCCAGCAAGTACTGTAACAAAGCGCAGGAAATGAACTCTCACCTGGGTCCTTTGTTGCCATGGGGTTTGTTTCGCCGGCAGTAAGTTTCATAACGGGTAGCTGGAAACATATGACGACGACCAAGAGCAGTCGGAAAGGAATTCTCCTTTTGCTAACATTCTACTAGTGTGTGCATACCATGTAAGTATGTTTGCTGTATGTTTTATAGCACCTCCAGTCCCATATTTCACCCTTTTTGAATGCTACACAGCACTCGTGTGGATGGTTTTTTTTTGCGATGAAGCGCTCCTGGATTTAAAGAGCAGCAAGAAACTGCATAAAATATTTAAACCTCACCCGTACTGAACGTCCTTGGACTTGGGCAAGCCTATCGTCCAAACCACGGTCCCGTGATATATCTGCCGGTGTAAGATCAAACATTTTCACCGTAAATAACGTTCCGCGCACCGCACGGCTCGACGGACACCTTTCGCGAGCGGGTCCCCATTGTTGTGCCATAGTTGGCGTTCCTGTTTGTTAGCGCCGTCATGCGTTGACTGTTTCGCTCGCAACGATTTAGTCACCTTTCAGCGGTTCCAGTAGATCGTTGCAAATAAACGAGAGAAAAAAAAGGGAAGAAAAGCCCCAACCTACAAGTTCTTTTCGAGTGTCGTTTGCTGTTCCATATGCCACGCGCAGTGTCTGGCTTTGTGCGGGCGCGTTATCGCGAAGTCAGAATGGTTCGAGGTCGGCCCAAGACATGTGAAACGGGTAGGCAATGGTAAAAGGAAAAACTGAACAAACGGCACTGAAATCCTTACAACGGTGTGTTTCGGGTGGAAGAATCGGTGGAAGTGCAGAACTTCACCTGTACAGAAGGAGCAAAATGCGAGAAAAAAAAACACCAAAGTGGAAAGCTTCCTGAAAACAAGCAGCTAAATGTCAGCCCGGTGTACCAGTGTGGCGGCTTGATTTATGTACACGTGCGCACCCTGCGTACGGTGCCGGTCGAGCATGAGCTACCATGCCATTTACATCGGCATTGCAATACTTTGTGTGACTTTGGCCCGGGTGAACTTTCTGAGCCGGACCCGGCGATGGGTACCGCGTACAGCATTACCTTTTTCGGGTTGGTTGATCCGCGGGTGTAAATCACGCGAACGTTTCTGCATCAACTTCACTTACGTCTGGGGTTCGTACCAGCCCACCGGCTGTCGTACACCGCCGAGTGTCATAACGAATAAAACAAAGCGTCAAGATGTCCGTTACCATTTTTCCACCCTCTTTCATTCTTGCTATCATGCCAATCAACTTACTTGGGAAATATGATTTTCCATGCAATGAACCAAAACAAAACAAAAAAACACTCGTAACTCCCGCCAACGTATACTCACATTCGAACACTTCCTTCCATGCGGTGATTTCCAGCTTGAATTATTGATAAATGGCTCGTAATTATAATCGTTCTCTACGCCACTCCTCCGAACCGACAATCTTCGGTGAGCATGCATTCGCGACTCATAATAACTCCATTGCATGGAAGTTATGGAATGGAATCGAAAACACCCGCAGGCCGGCCGGTCTATCTCCACGCTTCCCTAATGTCGTAATGGCTTCATGGGGTCGGATTCTCACGCCCACCTTAAACACTTCCAGCAGGACTTTGTGGTCCCGTGCTCGGGGAATGTCTGGGTTAGATTCCTAATGCCTACGATCCTCCGATCGGGCCGGGCCAGTAGGCGGATGGTGGGCACCGATAACGGGGCTATTAAAATTGTTATTAGTGACTGGTCACGGATGAAACTGCACGGACGCCGAACGGCACGCTTTGCGGGAGGAGAACTCCAGGAGAACAACTGGAGCAGTGCGATTTGCTATCATTTGCCGGTGTGTTCTGGAAGAGGTTTCGCCCAGCGTGAGGTTTATTGGTTGCCTGAAGGATATTCGCCGTGAGAAGGGCGATTGTGCGTGGTCCGTAATGCATAAATGGGATAATTGAGTTATTACAACGAAAGCGCATTTCGTAAGAACATGAAGTGTGTAACGGAGAGGACACTAAGGAAATACAATTAATTGTCTACTTATTCCAGTTGGGAAAATTTCCTTTATTTTGAAAAAAGATCTTACAAATGAGAAATAATTTAAAAAAACATACCAGTTATCCAATTTTACCCACAATGGTAGGAAATCCGAAATATTATTTTTTTAAATCAGTTCAATTGAGTGATACGCATACAGCGGTGCGCTTTATTAAACATCCTTCAATACTTCAAAGTTATATGAAATGTATCATCCATATCAATAAAAATGATTGCTTTTTTTGTTTGTTTGTAACGTTGAAACGTGAGAACCTTTACCAATCTTGTCGGTGTCTTTGTACGGTTTGTTTCTTTCCGCGCACGTAAGAAGTCAGAACAAAAGATAAATTTATAAATTACCCGAAACAAACCAGAATATTGAAAAACTATAATATTATGTATGACATGGCTTACCGGACCGGGTTGTCCGGTGCCATTCTCATGACATGATCAGCCCAACGGAGCTGAGCCCTCTATTGTCCTTCCACACATACGGGGCCAAAAATCTTTCTAAGAATTTTCCACTCGAACGCGGCTAAGAGGGTTTCGACAGCTTTGGACAGATTTCAAGTCTCAGAGGCGCATGTGAGTACTGGACCTAAAAGCGGCCCTGGAGTAGTTTCCTCAGACGATAGAAAGACTGGTCGTCGAGCAGCACCCTAGAGCGTACCTCAACATCTGTAGTATTGTCCGGGCTAACATTTGAACCAAGGTAGGTGACGTTTTAAACGACTTCAAAATTGCGATCTTCTAGTCGTAAGTCACCCCTGCATAAATTAGGATTTGCTAGTAGGGCTTCTGCTGGTAACTCTAGCATTTTGGGATTTGGCTCGTATTCCAACATGATGCACCAAATAAAATGATTAACTGATCACAGATGATCAACGATTTGAAACGAATGCCGATGGAAACTTGAACATTTCAAAATGCCTGCCGGAAGCAAAATTGAATATACCACCTTCTCCAGTATGACCATTGACTGTAAATTTTTTGTGATGAACTTAATAGTAGATAGATTAAGCGGTTGTCAAGGACGCTGCTATCTGGGGGACAGTCCATTGACGCTGTTAACATTTTAACTTTCGAATTCTTAGAACATGACAGGTGTTTAAAGAGCCGTCCATACTTCAGATGTGAACTCTCTTTCTTTTGAGGCCTCCAAGCAAATCATCTTCTTTCTTGTGAGTGCGACACAGCCTTCTACAATAAAGCAATACACACACATTTGCCTACATTGTTAAAATTTCTATTCTTGCTTGTTTCTTAAATCTGGTGGTTTTCTGTATCGTCTCTCCTTCTTTGTCTTTCCTTTTTTTCCATCGCTTCTCTATTCATGACATTTTTTGTAGTTTAAAACTAAGTGTTTTCCACTTTTTGGTAGTTTACAAAGAATTGACCCAGAAGTTTCAATTTCTAAAGGGCTATGAAATACAATTAAGCTTTTTAAAAATAAAAATAGAAGTGTTGAAAATATCGGAAACCGATTATGTGTGTGAACCGATTTAAAATTAATTGCGATCGATTTAATACGATAAAAAAATTTAATGGAACGAAGTCTGTATGGGACAGTTTATATGATACTAAGAACAATTATTGCATATTTTCTGCAAAAGTAATGTTCCTAGAATTCTTCAAGGGAAAAGTCAAATTTTCCTTTGCTTATTTTAATTGTAACATGATCCAGGAAAAAACCTGAACAATCCAAACGAGCGCTTTTCAACTAAATACTCCAAACGTGATGAAAATTTCAAACGATAATTTTCACAAAACAATCTTCCAGTAAACAATTAACCTTCCGTTAATCTGTTGGAAGTACGCGCCCAGAATCCTGCCACAGATTAATCGACCATTAGCAAAAAAAGATCAAAAGCATCTCCCCTGCTACCGCCCACTACTACCGTTCCGTCATTCCCGCACAGACCAAGTTCACTGGGTGCCGGCCCACACAGTCGTAATACAATTTCGCGTCGCAATCATTGCGAGACAATTTGTCACCTCATAACAAAAGGAATTGGCTTTTCGAGTGACACTCCCGGTGCCGGGGCTACTTACTCGGTCGATCGAGCTCGTTGATTAGATCGTCCGTATCGGAGTAGGAAGCACCGACGGCGCTGGCCATCGCGAGCAGCCCGCACAGCCCGAGCGCCCGTACCAGCCCGGTCCGGATCGTCACGGTCGTGTTTCGCCGTCTGCTACCACTCGACATCGTCCTTGAGGTGTTGAGATGACCTTTCGAGCACCGTGTCGTTCCCGTGCCGGGAATGCCGCCGCCGCCGCCGCCACCAGCGCCACCTACTGCCCGCTGCCCACCGGTGACGCACTTAACAAACTGTCGTGAAAATGTCATCGCACTGTTTGTTAGATATTCGCCATACCTAGTGAAGCGCACGTACACACACCCTTGCCCACACATACACACCCATCGCGATGAATCACGCACACACACACACAAACTCCACACACAGAAAACCGCTTTGGATTGATTTTTTTTTCTTTTCACCACACTATGGGTTCCCGTTTTTTCCACGTGACGAACGATTTTCACCAAAAAAAAAAGCACACACACACGCGCACACAAGGATATCCACGGTACGAACACTCGGGGGAGCACTTGTATTTTCACAACAAGATATCAATTTTCTATTCGCATTCACTGCCCGCTTATCGCACGCTATCTTTAGACGGGGTGGCCAAATTTCGCTTCCCCCTTTTTTTTTCTTTCGCTCACTTCACACAAACTTCACCGGTTGCCGGAAACAGTAGGGTGTAGTACCGGGTGGCAGGATGCGGCAAAGATGATCTTTCCAAATTCGTTGTTTATTTTTCCGGTCCGTGCTGGTGCTGCCGTTGCTACTGGCGGTGCCATCGCATGGTGGCCCGTTTCGGTTTCCTTATCGCTAATGGATAGCTGTTGAGCTGTCAGCAAAACCCGTTGCTCCTGCGCGACTCCACACGGTGCTGGCGTGTCTGTGAACGAGGAAAACAGCAATCAGACATACGCATACACATATACACACATCGGGGGGGAAAAAAGGATCAGAATTCAAGGAAAAAAAACAGGATGGCAAGATAAGCAACACTCAGCGTGCAAGCGTACCGGCAAGGTACAGGAGGGAAAATTCGAAACCCGTTTCCGTTACTCGCGCAACATGAAAAAAAGGCTATCCCAGGATACATTCCAGGAGCTCCATCGCTACAACTTTTTTTCCCCCCTGTCCCAAGCGACATAACCTTTCCTTCCGTAGAACTTAGGTATCCTTTATTCGTATTAGTTTTTTTTTGCAGCGCTTTTCTTTTTACTGAGCTTCTTCCCGCCCAGCGAAGGCGAATTGAGAAACCACTCGGTGTGCGGCATTTTCCACTCCACAAGGTTCATCGTTAAGTTCTTGTTGCGTCAAAGTGTTGTGCCTTTCCGTTTTGCCAAGGTTCGGGGACCGAAACCCCAGCGGACAGACGAAACGCGGGTGAGTGTTATTCGATTGTCTCAGTGCTTCCGCCATCCGTTTCCGCCCACGGTCGGTGCGGAAATTCAGACACTCCCGCGGCTACCCAATGCTGGTCACACGGTTCCGTTCCTTGGCGTTTTGCGAAGTGAAAATAAACAATAGAGAGAGAGAGAAAAAAACACACTGTGTACTGAGGGCACTTGGAAGATGAAGATGGATAGTTTCCGAAAGGCTAAAGGACACACTTGGCGTTCACGCGGTGTAGCTCTACTGAATGGGAAGGGCTACAAGGGAATGGTACGATATTACGAGAACAGAACGTGGGAAGATACTCGTTATATGATAAGGATTAATGGTCGACGTCTGAGCGAAGGGACACTGGACAAGCGGTGATGAATTGGATTTGTAAGTTAAATATACCTCATTCGAGATGGTTTTGTTTAAAGTTTTTTTTTGATAAGCAGTCGTTCTTAGTAATTCTTTTTCAAGGATATATATAGGTATAAAAAAAATTGGATACATTGCGTGTCTGATTTTCAATTTATTAATTTGTCTGTTCTTGTCAGACGTTATACTTCCTTGCATTAAAAGTGTGGTTCATAATTAAAGCTATTACTGTGAGATTATTTTTGATGCATTAGAACTTATAAATAGAAATACCTTGTTTGGCTCAGAATAAGTAGTACAAAGAACGTTTTAAGTTTTTATCTATGTGTTCAGGTTCATTATGAAAACAAGAATTTACTGAATCCTTTATGAATGTCAGAAATTTTAAAATTGTCAGCACTAATTATTTTCGTTTAACCGAGTACACCCGCGATAAGGTGCACTTTCACAGTTTGGAGAAGGAAATTTGTCCAGATCAGTGTGAATTGCAATCTTGATTAAGTTTAGGTATATGCTCTATTTATAAGCAATAGAACGGGCTGTTATTCGTAAACAAAACAAAAATGTTGTACCGTCTTTCTATTGGCGCTCGTGGTAATATTGTAACTATTAGCAGATTAATTGATTTGAAGCAATGAACTGAACGTATTTTAAATAATAATTCTTCTCAATCAATTCGTTTAAAATTCGGAAAGCGGCTCTTAATTACAAATGGAATATAATCGATTATCGACAAATGCTCGATAGAATCAACAAAATGGATGGAAATTCCATGAAAATATGAAAAACAAACTAACACAGATATATTTATAAATAAACATCAACTTCTTTAGAAGATCAAAAAGTGAGTGCTATTTGTCTCAAATTCCACCAAATGAAAAAAGTAAAAAGTCTTTAGTGAACAGTATACTTGGTAACGGCTTATTGAGTTTGGTATGTAAATAAGAAACATTACATGGGTCGTAATGAACAAGTATCAAAATTTGATCGATAATTTACTGGATAAAATGCTAAGATTATGGAATTCTCAACGAAGGGGCGTCAAAGAAGAGGCTTTATAAATTAAATGCATAAACTGTTTTTAGCACCTTTTCATGGATTGTGGAAGGAATAAAGTTCATCCAACGTGATTTATTTTTCCTAGATTAAGCTTAAGCTACGTACCAATGATCAATATGATTTGGTTGTTCTTGGGAAGATTTACGGAAATAGCCTTATGGAACATTCGGAAAGGATCTCTTTCTGTCTGGTCCTGCAAAGGTTTTGTATTACAGGGAAATCATGATTGCACAGCCAGGTATAGTTGGAAAATATCGTATTGAACGTGTTCTTGCAAGTATTCCATTCATCTATGTGCCTGTTCAATTAGAGCGATTCTAAAATTCCATAATTCCTTTTCGCAGTCGGGACGGATCAGTTTCAACCCATTTTTATCATTGTGTGATTAATTCTCGTCTGCAAAACACAAGACATTTGCAGCGTTCTATTCTAATTGACTGCCTTGGAGGTTTGAGCTGAATTCTCCAAATTTCAATTTCAAGGAAATAATTTGGTGGATGTCTATAACCAATTTACCAGTTGTCCAAGATCGCTAGTTCTTTTTAAATGATTATCAAATTTTAAGAAATTTGAGGATAATTTCATGTAGGAAAAAAGTAGAAAGCGACCAGAGTTGCTAATAAAAATCAGCAACCAGAGCAGCAATATCCTCAACCACGATTCGTCAAAATGTTCCATCTGTATTGCTGATCATTAGCATGTCACATTCCCATACATGTTAACGTGAGAAATCACTGCACTCCTTTCCGCGTTCTGTACCACGCCAACCAAATCACAACACCTTTCGTATCAACCGGGAAGAGCTGCTGGCAATTTTCCCCAAAACATGTCCCACCACCTTGGCGATCAATCTCTGACAACGAACGTCACGAACGATCCATTCCATGGGAAATGTTCGCGTGCCGCACGTCGTCACATTGCCGCACAGATTTGCTTACCTTGACCTGCCCAACCTGTCCCAACCGAACGCTACCAAGATGGCACCCAAACACGATGGAACGGCCAGGGAAAATGATCGCTCGCATCAACCCAGCCCCGGTGGCAGGGAAATGTGTTCCAGTTCATAAAACGACACCGGAAACTGGTCGTGCATACGGAACTACACTGGTGTGCACGGTGTGTTTTAGCACAGGACATAAGAGGACATGTCCGGGTTGCATAGGCATTCATTTCAGAAGTAGAGCAACCAACAAAAAAACGAAAAACTGCCATACCACGCGGTGAAAATCACATCACGCGCTGCGAATAAAATGATATATGGCGCATAAAGCTCCGAGGCGGTCGATGCAGTACGACACTACCGGGCTCAAATAAGCTCATTCTTCTTTGTGGAACACGTCGGCAAGTGAAATACCGTTTGCCGACGTTCGGTACGATGGTGGAGATAACGAACTTACATCCAGCATTGTCTTTTGGTGGTGGTTTTTGCCTTCGAACGCGTAAAATTCTTCACTGTCGGGATGTTTGACATCATCTCGCACTTGTTTGACGATCGTTTTTTTTTTTTGCAACCATCCATGCGTTCATTAACTTGCAGCTATGGGGAGAGTTTTCCGAGGAAAACAAACTCCCCAACTTGTTGTTTTTACTCAACAATTTCCCGCATAAGATCGCGTTCGGAATACTTCTTTACTCCTGCATTTATGCGCCATCGTCTGAGTGCGGGTTTTAAATAGATTAGTTTTGACCAACCAAAGGGACAAAAATTATGGTAAAATAATTCACTCAGAAAAGACGGCCCGATTCTCGCTCGTGGCACAACTTCGTCACCGATCAATCGGCACGGTTCGAAAGGCTCGCGTACTTCGTGAGCCATTTCCATCAAATGCTCGTAATTAGGTTTGTCACCGCGCGAGGCGTGCTATTGCGTACGAAGGAAAAGACTGTACTGAACATCTACCCACACCCTTCCCGCTCGGACCTGCCGGTTCCTTGGCCACCCGTTTTCCTTAGCCCTGCCCGTCGTGAAATAGATTATTCATGAGCATCCGCCACAAAAGCGCCTCGGGACGCTCGATCAGACCATGGTGCCAACCCATGGGCAAAGTGTGATCCGAAACCGAATTTTCTTTCCGCACACGAAGCATCGGCAAACATCGGGCCACCATTTGGGGGGGGGGATGATTCGGGGAAATGACTCGCCCATCCACCCTGTGTTAACCGAAAAGGGGCACCGAAGCGATGCGATGTTTTCGGTTTCAACGACCTGCTTGGTTGGGGATGGTTTGGGGACGGTTCCGTTGGAATGGGTGGTGTTTCGACTTTCAAAACACTTTCCTTGCCAAGGTCCCAGAAGACAAAGGAAAAACCGGACCCGGGAGCGCATAATTTTTAAAAAGCATTTCATCCAACCAAAAAGAAACTTCCCAGGCGTTCCTACCCCGCTTCGGGACGGATATCAACGAACCGTTTCGGACCGACAACCGCTGACTCGGGAGGGGAAATGTAGGCGTCGGGGTAGACAAATTTAGATGCGGTTTTTATCACGCGCTTTGGAAACCGCGATAATATTGTGTTACGCGGTGGGGACGGTAGGTTACAATATTTGCCCGTTACCCCTCGGAGGCAACATCGGTATGACAAATTGTCAAGAATTTTGTCATTTTTGTGTGGCGTCCCCTTTTCGCTGGGCGGTCGACGGGGAAAACAATACCGCTCAAAATAGCCCACACACATTTTTGTGACATCCGGAAGGAAAATTTTACTGTTTGGAAGGGGGATATAAAACGACAACGAAAAAAAAAAACGACACAACCAGTCTAATCAAATTCACAAAGGTAATTGAAAAAAGTTAACAATAAAACCCATAAAGCCTAATTACGGTGGGGGTGCGTACGGGGGTTGGAAAAACTAGATCATTTCCAACCATGATGAACCGAACAGCCGTATACCGGCTGCTCGGCTGCGTTCGCCTACCCGGAGGGATATTTGCGGTGCGAAAAGTTGCGGTCGCTAATCGCTCGTGAAGAGGGCGTCATTTTGCTTAGCATCACCCCTCGCAGCATGCCTCCCCACCCCCCTACCCGATAGCATTTGGTGGGCTGTACAAGTTGGCGAATTTTCACCACCGAAAACGAACAGAATGCCCAAAGAAAAGGAAAAAAAGTAAGACAATTCCCGCTGGGGCGGAATGGAGTCCTTTTGGGTACCGAGACGTCATAATTCGTCCTTTAAGATGGCTGTACCAGGGAGCGTTCGTGTGTGATGGTGTTCGTAGGTTGGAGCGGAAGTTGTGGGCCGAGCACTTAGCATTTATATGCTGTGGCGATGAATAACGTCAAGTGACACGTACCCGAAAATGAAAATGGTTAACCGAATTAGTGTCGTAAGCGTTCAACGTCCAACGTGGCTGGTTGTCGCGAACCAACCGTCAGAAAGTCGATTGTTTCTGCTTTACAATGAACTTCTCTGGTGCGTTTTCCCTACGGTCGGTATGGTAGAGCGATTATAATTGAGCATTAAGGTATTGTGTAAAAAGTTTTAATGTAAGAATTTTGAGTGATCAACAATGCTTCAAGTGTCTAAAGGCGGAAGGCGATTGAATTACATTGAATAAAAGTAATGTTTAGAGCTTCGACCTGTAAAATAAGATCAACAACAAAACGATTCTTTTATTTGAAGGTTTATAGCGTTAGTACTTTAAACTTTCCTCATCTTGTTAGGTGTTTAGACTTTCAAACTGGTTTTAGACGATTTTCCTGTGTGTTGTGTTCCTTCTTCAAATCTCAAATCAGATTTGATTATGTTTACTGTAAGGGTTTGATTGAAGATTATAAGCCTATATACCTAAAAGACAGAGGCAGTTTTGATAAATATTTTATGAATTTTATTACTTTTTAAAAGAATGCATTACATCTTCTACAACTAATAACCGTCTAGCTTATTAATGTACTATTAAACAATTTAATTTTTAGTAAGTTAGACTGAGTTTAACTAATTACCCATAAAGATGCTTATAAAGTAATCAAAAATCAATCGCTATCGGTCTCTGTTCCTGCTTGAAAACTTAGAAACACTTATACAAAACTTTTGAAGAAATGCATAAGCTCTGTTCATCGGTAGAATAGTTTGACGTATGATTGATTCACCAGCAGTACTTGGCCAAATAAACTTTACCTTACAAAGGTACGAAAAACTAATAAGTGTTGAACAATATTCCAAAACTGCAAAAGTTCGCGATGATATTGAAATTTTCCTAAAAACATTCTCGTGCACAAAAGATTGGGATTTATTTCGGAATTTTGATCGATTGTACTTGTAATAAACGTAATAAATCATAATTTGGTGAACTCATGTAGACCAATTAAATACAAATAACAAATCAAATTATAAACCGATTGGACCTGTACGTGATGTCGCGTTAGTAGTACTCTGATAGATTGTAAGAAATATGCTGTATACCAGAACCAGATAAAAAACTACAATAAAAAAAATGAAAATTAAGTCTTCTGTTTTTCCAGTAAACATGTTGCATTATTTGCATCATAGGAAAATACGATAAATCGTTATTTGCACACCACCCGTAATAGTTATAACCGTTTTTGCATTATTCCAAAATGCTCAGTTTTCTGTCACTGTTTTATTCATAGCACATCAATAATATTTTCACATCTAGATAAATGGAAAAAAAAACTTCACTAGTAAATAAAATGCTGTGGTTTGATGCAAACTGTCACAAATCGTACAATTGATAAAAGCATCTCATAAACGGCTTATATCGCCACATCAGAGGGGTTATGTTCGCTGTTATGAATTGCTAGAGCTAGAGTGCACGGTTTTATGTTGTACCATTTCAGTTTCCAACGAATGAAAGGCTCGATAAAAAAAAGCTTTTGCACAATTATGTACCATCCAAAGATCGCCGTTTTGTATTCAATACATTCCATACATATTTAATACCAATGATTCAATGCTGCGAAGAATTCACCACCAAACATATTATTTTGTGCATTTTTCTCCTTTGGGGATCAGTTCTAAAGAAAAATGTACCCACCGACGTGATTTGTATCAACACGTTTCGCACATTCTCTGCGGTGTTACAATCAAATACACATTACTGTTAATTTGCGAAACGGGGCTAATCATTTTGTATCCGTGGCCCACACAGTTCCCAACTCCAACGCTCAACAAGCATCCGACACACCATCAGCAACCAAAAGTAGCAATAAAACTATCATTTGTTCCAGATTCGAAGTTCGGAAAAGTGGCAGCTGACATTATCGATGTGCCATGGCAACGTAGCCAACGGGCCGTGGCTGGGACGACACAAGGAAAACCAGCCCAAAAAAAAAAGGGAAAGAAAAACAAAGCCGGCTGCTCCGGCATGTTGATGGGAAAGCTTTTAGCCATCCAGTTCGGTGACTTTTCGAGCGGAGGCTGTAAGCGGCAGCGGTTGTTAGATAGTAATGACCATCCCGAATCGGTGGACAGCGGACACCGGTGGGAGGGCGGTGGTCCGAGCTGTTAGTGCTACTTTTGGCATAGTTCATACATTGATGGCCATTGTTATGACTGCAATTAAACGATTATGGAACACGCTTGCCGGAGCGGGAAAAAGATGTTTCGTCCTTCCAATCTGTCAGTGACAGCTGAGCTAGTGCTTGCCCAACTACTCACACGCGGAGTGTGAGACGGTACGAAACAGTGACCGCGGACGTAAGTGTACATGTGTGACGATGTCTGCTTCATCAAGGATAATGGTCGTTCGGTTTTGGACGAGCAAGAGGCAAGCGGACAGGACGGTGCTGGTTCGCCCGAATGATCACCATCAGCGTCGATTTGATGTCTGTTCGGAACTCCCACCGAAACGGACGGACATCGTTCCATCCCCCCCGGGAAACGTCACAGCGACCTCGACCGGGGACGACATGGTGCACCGGGAAAGGAAGTTCGAATAAACTCTGCTTAACAGAATTAAACTCATATTGTACGATATTACAGTTATGCTTCTTTATTACATTTTCATGGCCATGACAACGCATGGACGGTTCGGTTGTGGTCGTCGTTGGCTGACCGAAACCGTCCAAGATGTGCCTCGAATGGGTAGTCAATTGGAGATTATACTGCTACACCATCTCGTGCCGGGTCGTAGATTTAGATACACACGGTGGTGTGGTGCGTCTGTTTAGGAATTTGGTCGGGGTTTCTTAGCCGCCGGACAGTGGTGGCTAAAATAGTTGTTCATATCTTCTTGCTTACATAGAAAACGCTCCAGGAGTCTGCGAGCTCAGCAATCAGTTTATCTAATGTCAGTAGTGGTCATCAACTTATACGTGTTTAATTTTTCTGATTGGTAAGTTTATTCGAATCTTCTCAAATAGTTGTTATAAGTCATTGGTGGAATAAGACATTTAAAAATTAAACAATCACGAAGCAATTGATGAGCCACATAACTCATGACAACGTAATTATAACTTCTGACATATAAGCCTTTTTGCAGTAACTCTTAGAGCGGCATAATGACCGAGGACATAGCGGTGGAGGTCTCATATGGTAGGACCGGGGATTGAATCCCAATCGCGTTGTTCCCCCGTACGCTGGACTATCCTGTTGCGGGCAAATTCATGTCATGGATGTCAGAAATCGGCAGACCAAAACCTCTCGAGGTTGTAGTGCCATATAAAACCAAGGACAAATTTGCACGATCATGAAAAAGAGAGTAATATGATTCATGAATAAAATAGGTCTCTCACCTCTCATCAATATTCTTTTCAAGGAATATCTTTTCCCGACTTCAATAAGAGTCAGTTCACTCACTCACTCGAATTCAATTGATCTCAGTGGATTGTTATTCGCTTCACTGTTGTCAACCATTAACTCACAAAGCATTGGCCCAGAATGCGGAAAAGTCGAAACGTAGTTCGATACTTTCGCCCCACACTGTACGAGCTGACATGGCAAATAAAATTACCACACGTTTGAAGATTTTCCTTTCGCACTAGCTGACGGTGAAGTATGCAACGTCTCGCAAGGGATGCGAGATGCTCCAATGGTTGGGGCCATGCCGTTGTTGTGTTTGTTAGCCGGGGAAAACCCAAGAAGGAAATCATTATCGAAGGATGTGAGCAGAATAGTAATGCGTGCCTGTTGTCTGTTGCCCGTTCGGCTGGAAGTTGTTGTGGTCAAGCAGCGTACGGGTAACTCCTCGAGCTATTGCTACGTTTAGATAATGCTTTCCCACGCGTGACCAGTACTTCGGTGGGTGCTTCGGTGATATTTATTATCCCGTACTGGTAGCAAGTCCGGCAGATAAGTGTGGAACAGTAAGCGCGCGTATGAATTTAATTTTGTGCCATTTTACAACGTACCGGCGCAAGTGGTACGTGCTCTCATCGGTTCGTTCAATTTTACAATTATTTCTGCTACTGTTTTTATTTTATAAGCAGCAGCAAACGGATGCTCCACGATTATCGATTTGAAGCACGTGTGAATAGTTTTGTGCAAAACAGCTCGCGTTGTTACATAACCCGTTCCCGGGGCAGAGTGATTTATGTGTATTGTTGTTCATAATTGAGAACGGTTATTATATTTAAACCAAAAAATGTTGCCAATCATTTTAACAACAATGTTACAAAACAACAGAATGCAATATAATTGAAGAGCATTTTCCGTTCAGTAGCTACTTCCCACTCACTGTGGAAATCGTACCTTATTGGTTCCAAGAAACCCCCCCCCTCCCCCCCCACTCACCTAACAGGGTCGAGTTCACTTTCCATTAACTTTTCTCCGGGAAAAAAAAATCCTTCCAGCAAACTCCCAATCCAGCCTCCCCCGAAGCGGGGGAAAAATAATTCACGCTCCAATTATTTTCCCACCCAGGCCCCGGCGGCAGGGATGACGATGATGATGATGTAGCCAGCGACAGTGTGTTTGTGTGTGTGTCCATGCAGCCAAACCGAGCAGCAGCAGCAGTAAACCGAGAACAAAGGTACAGTCGGTTGAAAAACAAAACCACCTAAGAAGTGTTGAAAAGGGTCAATTTTACTACGAGCAGGAAAATGGTTGTTGTTTTTCGCTTCATTCTTCCCTTTGCTGCTTATCATAATTTCACTCCTATTGTGCACGTTCGTTCGATGGCTCTATTTTCGGGCAAAAAGGATTTTGGCGAACGTGAAAAGCCCATTTGCCAATCAACCATGCAATGCTCGGTGCTGAAAACCAGCTTTCGGAAGGTCGTACCGTTTTAAAGGTTTTGCTGTAAAGATATTTTGATGTGTGCGCGTGTTTTTTTTTTTGGGAGAGAATGAAAAAAAAAGCTCCAACAAAGTTGAACAACATCCCGGAGTTATTCAGTGTATTGCGTTTCACGATAAACTCTTCCCGTTTGCAGATCAAAGCGGGGCAGAACTTTGCAGCAGTGAACAACAATGTAACAAACCCCGTGGAGGAACGGCACAGGCACACTCATGCACTACTGCTGAAGTGCTGCAAAAACGAGATCTCGTCCAAAGTTCTGCAAACATAATAAGCATACATATTCCTTCTGCCCGGCGGGTGCGCTCTTCACTTTCATCTCACCCGAGCTAATTGACAGGACCGCATAATTTCATTGAAAAGCATTTCGCTTCTTGCAGTGGGGTTTTTTTTCGTTCTGCACGCATCGCATCACCTCTTCCGCACAGGCCCGGGCCGCGCCAGTTCGTTTGATATGCTGCAGTGCGAAAAGAAAGTAGGTGTGGGTGGATAGTAGAAGAAAAAAAAAGTCATCAATTGCGGATGCCACGAACGCCATGCTTGTCATTTGCCGTGTTCGTTGTGACAGCGAGATGAAAGGAGTTTCTTTTTTTTTAAATGCTCCCTCAGTACCAGGCACATTGGGCATGTTGGGATGGAGCTTTTTAAATGCGAAAGGATACCCGTACCGGGCGCGGGCGGTACTGATTCAATAGTTTGTATAGTTATGCAGTGGAAACCGTACAAACCCGGTTTCGCTCGCAAGGACATCAAGGACGGTTTCGGTTCATTTATGGCACTTGCTCGCTGGTGGCACATGCACTCGCACACAGACACACTCGCTGCTGCACCCCGGCGCAATGCCGTGAGTCGGAATAATTGATTAGTTAATTAAGTGCTCGGATAATGATGTGTCTCACAGCACAATGCACGGCACTGCACTGCGCACTGCGAAGCCGTAACAACTGCGGACGGGTTGGACTTGAAGGTTGTTTTGCGTGCAATTGATCCCCACGGTGCGAGATATGCTCGTTTAATGGTTTATCTACTTTAAGGACTCTTCGAACCAGGTCATTTAAGATGTCTAATAAGGATGAGGTTTTTTTATTTCTTCATGTGTAGAATGTGTATTGAGTTGGAACTCCTAAAGCGAAATATTCCAATGGTCTTCTATCTATTGAAAGCATGTTTTTGAATCCAAACAATTAAGCCTGTCAAAGCGCATTCCGAATGCACGTAACACATTGTAGAACCATTCGAATCAAACGATTCTACTGGAATGCACGCGAAACCCCCACCGTAATTCCATCCGTAATCTGGGTGCATTAGCATCAAAAACACCAAAGAGCACCTGCTCGGCTACGTGGCTACCATATGCTGAAACGTGCCCACTAGCCAGACACGAACATGGGCTGTGGGACACCCGAGGATGGCACACCAAATTGCCTTGCTACTATTTGTCAAGAATTCTGGCCCCGAACATTCAGCCCGGCTGCACGGTGTGTTCGTCGTCTATTGGCGACCGCCGAATCACGTCCGGTAGCGCGAACACGCGACCACCATTTCTTGAATGCTGGCACACAATATTCCAACCCCAAACAAAGGCCATGTGTGGCCACGGGTAGGTGACACCGGCAGGAACCCATCCTGAGGGCAATTATAAATAGTTTAATCACTCCCGCGGGACCATCCACTTAATCGAACCGTGGCACGAAATCTCGGCCGCAACCGCTTGTGTGGGGACGTTAACTTAAACTGGCGCTAGGAGAGAAGTTTCCTGATCGCCTACGGCATCTAACCACCGAGGAGTCGATGGTTAATTCGCACCGGGAGGATTCACCTACTGCCCGAGACCGACAATCGAGCGAATCAAGCGACAATTAAATTTAATTTAACATTTTAACCCTAATTACTAACCAGCTCACTGGCCCGATCCGGGGTGCTGCTGTCGATGTGCGATCCAGCAAACTGGAAGCAGATGTTTTGCCACCACCCTGATTCGGATTTTGCTTCTTGGTGGGTTTTGTGGACAAGTAACTCCACCGAGGAAAACTTCAAGGAAACGTGACACACTGGCTACGAGCTGCGGACCATTAGAAGTCGTGCATGTTCCGTAACTGGTACGTTGGAAAACATATTTCATACAAAAATGGATGTCTGTACAGCCGGAAGAACTGCGGAGGTTGGCTTACGTCTCGTGGGAAAACTTTGGACCCATAAATCTTTTCCTGGTGGTTGTTTTTTTCATCTTTCTTTCACCCATCCGGATCGATTCCCTCACTGGAAGACGTCTCGGTGTGTGTGTGTGTGTCCCAGGGATTGAGGTTTTCCCTCCGGGCGGAAAACATATGACCCACACCCGAACTAACAGCTCAGTGGAGGAGAGGGATAAAAACCAGGGAAAAACAAATATAGCCACATATATCCACCCGATATGGTGGAGGCTCCGGGGCGTGGGCGTTTGGTGAAGAGAAATTATGTACGTGCGCTAAAACGCAGGTTATGAGCAGCCGGCGGTCGGTGGAAAGGATTTGGCCAATCGATACTTTGCCTATGTAAAAGAGTTATTTAGAACCCGGGACCGCACCGGTTCGGTCGGTGCTTGTTTTTCTGCTGCTCGCTAAATAAATAACGATCGAACGGTTTTTGGGGTAGAGGGGATGGGGGGGGGGAGGAGGAAGAGGGGAAACAGGGCCCCCGCTTACACACATTTACGCATGCACACACTCACGCAAACACACGTACGTGTACACGCTTGAGTTGGTTAGCTAAATTCCCTCGTCGGTTAATCAAAAACGATCAAAGCCATGTATTGCGAAGCAGAACCGCCCGGAGGGGGACCACGTTGCGTTCGAACTCAAATTAAAATTTTCGCAAAGCCGTCCCACAAAACATACCCCGACCATACACGAAAAAAAAAGGATGATACGGGTGAAAAACGAAAGAAAAAAAAGAATACCCGAATAAACATATCGCTAGCGAGGATGGCGTATGTGTCTATATGTTCGTGTTTTTCTTTGGATGAAAAGTTTAGGTTCCAAGAAAGAAAAAAATACACTACCCACTTCGAACACCGAAAAACCAAGGTTTGGATCGCTGCCGGGCTTGCGGAAAAATTGGCCTCATCAAGCTAAACTTTTCCCATTCTCCGTTTGCGCAAAACTTCGGTGCGCGCTTTCGACGGGTTTTAGTTTTCCCTTTTACGCCCCGGCTTGATAATGAAACGGATTTGGGTTGGAATCTGTTCCCCCCCCCCCCCCCCTCCCCTTCTCTTCTAAATCCCTTCTTTAACCCACCCTTCCCA